>JARLTB010000017.1:3422500-4622500 GCA_030141615.1 Unio pictorum | reverse complement strand
TTAAACATAGAAAGAATTTAAAGAAATATTGAAAGGGCTTTAAAATACAGTATATAATCTTCATATATTTGATTTAAAATTGATATGGTGTAAAATGTATCATTAAAATTAGTATGAATTCTGCATTTAATGTCATCTTTCTGTTTCAGATCCTATCATTCCATCAGAGGTGTTAAATATGGATCCAAGATCCACTGAGATGTTCACAAAGGCTCTGAGAGATGGAAAGGAGGTTTTCAATATCAGAATAATGATCGTTGGTCCATATGATGGGAAAACAACATTAACAAAGCGCCTGTTGGGAAAAGATGTGAATATTGTTACGTGCTTAGGCTCGAATAAACAGTAACATAGAAAGAGTGAAAATAACAAGCTTGTAAAAACTTAATAAACAATTTATTGAGCACAAATATTTTCCATAAAAGAAAAATAAACTTACGGTTTTAAGAACCAATTCCAAAATTAATCCAAAGATAATTCAAAATAGTATCCACTAGAGAAATTGCAAAAGTCCTGGTAATAAAATGTCCAAATAATTCCATATTCGAATCCCAGCGAAGTATCCAAGATGGAAGATATTGTCACTTGATGACGTCAGCTCTTGATAATTAAATTCTATGAGCACAATTCTTTTCCAGATAAATAACAAAATAAATCCTCTTGAATCCAAACGAATTTAAGTAATTTCCAATACAAAGTAATTTAAAATAACTTAAAAAAGATATAACTTAATATTCTAAAAGCTCAAGTTCTACTCCATCGTTCGCTCTCAAAAGATAATTTATATATCTGTTTTTACGTAAACAAGAAAGGGGTCTCGTGATCTTCTAGAATCTTTTAGAACAAATTTACGTTCAAAAACTCACGTACCCACCATATGACCCAACTAAAAACAGAACGATGTTTATACAAAGCTCCATAATGTCCCTGAAACCGACCAATCATTTTAAAAGCTTGTTTACAACTTTCAAGCCAGGTCAGAAATGAGGTCAACACCTGGTGTTTATTTTGTAAAGTACAGGTCACCCCCCCCCCCAAAGAACGAATCTTAAATTTAAAATGCCAAATTTGAATCTAACAAACAAACAAACAATAAAAATAAATATAAATGACTTATATCAAATATACGTAACACCTTCCACCATAAAATAAAAAGAAAGGTTTATATGATAAAACGTTCTTTTTACCACAAACCAATTTACACCTGAGGTTAAAAGAACTCGTATAAATTATAGTGTATATGATATTATATATTGTTATACACGGGAAAGAGCGTCTGCTATTAAATTATCTCTTCCCTTGATGTGCCGGATTTCAAGATTATATTGTTGCAATAAAAAACTCCACCTTGGTAATCTTTTGGTTTAACTTGTCCATGTCCCACAATATGTCCTTAGACAGTCACACTAGCACGGCAGAACTCACTTTTAGATAAATTAACTGTCAAACATGCATCAGTGAGTCGGTCAAAGAATTTTCGAATTGTTGCTAGATGTTCTATTCAGGTGTCGTTGTAGATGATGACGTCATCTATATAGGCATCACATTTTTCTAGACCAGAGTTGATCATATTCATAAGACGTTGAAATGTACATGGTGACACTTTCATCCCGAATAGCATTATTTTATTTGGTACAGTCCATCTGGAGTCACGATTTCCTTTGCTCTTTCCGTTAGTGGAATCTGCCAAAATCCTTTCATAAGGTCAAATTTGGTGACATACTTGGCATTCCCGATTTTATCAATACAATCGTCAATTCTTGGTAATGGGAATGGATCTGTTTTTGTCACTCTATTTAACTTCCTATAATCAGTGCACATACGGAAAGTTTTATCTGGTTTTGGAACAAGTATGCATGGTGAACTCGAATCACTTTTACTGGGCTAGATAAAATCATTCTCCAGCAAATATTGAATTTCCTTTTTAAAGTATTCCTGTTTGAGTGGATTTATCCTGTATGGATGTTGTTTGACAGGTTTAGAATATACAATTTCAACGTCATGAAAATTTTGTTTGTCCTTGTAGGAACATCTGGAAATAAAAGTGCTCATATCCAAATAATAACTGTTTCAGTTCATTTCTTTCTTGCACTTGCAAATGTGAAAGTTTCTGGTCTAGATCTTTCATAATTTCTGAATTATAAAGATTCGTCATTTCAATATCAGTAGAATCTGATGATATACCTTCATTGAGTGGGACAGGTACAACTAAATTAATTACAGGTGTAACATGGCTATCTCTTTCAATATATTCTTTTAGAATGTTTATATGACATAGTTGTTTTTGTTTCCGCCTCCCGAGAGTATTTATGATGTAATTTAAGTCATTAATTTTCCTGTCAACTGTGTAGGGACCATACTATTTGGGCTGAAGAGGATTTTGTGGCATTGGTAAGAGAGCCATGACTCTATCACCAGGCTGAAAACTGCTTCCTTTGATTTTTTATCATATTTTGATTTCATTTTAGATTGAGCAGAGTGAAGATTTGCTCTTGCGACCAAACAAGCCTTTGACAACTTGTATATAAAATCGGAAACATAATCAAGAAGATTGATCTCAGTATCTTCATTAGAGAGAAGTTTCTCTTTCAATAACTTCAATGGTCCACACACAGTGTGTACAAAAACCAGTTCTGATTCTCTAACATAAAACAATAGTAAACGAATGCCTTCATCCCAATCTTTATTCGTATCAAAACAATATGATCGGATCATATTTTTCAAAGTCTGATGGAATCTTTCTAATGCCCCTTGGCTCTCAGGGTGATCGGCAGAAGATTTGAATTGCTGAATGCCCAATTCTTACAGAACTTGTTGGAAAATTCCAGACATGAAGTTTGAACCTTGATCAGACTGAACAGACTTGGGAAGGCCATACTGAGTAAAAAAAACTTTATCAAAGCTTTTACTATTGTTTTGGATTTTATATTCCTCAACGGGATTGCCTCTGGAAACCTTGTTGACGCACACATAATGGTCAACAGGTATTGGTTACCTGACTTGGTCTTGGGTAAGGGACCTACACAAACTACCATAATTCTACTAATTGGTTCGTCAAAGGCAGGAATAGGTTGTAGATGAGCCTTAGGTATATTCTTATTGTGTTTTCCTACCATTTGACAAGTATGACAAGATCTACAGTATTTGGCAACATCACGTTTGATTTTTGGCCAATAGAATTGAGTCAAGATCTTGTGATAAGTTTTATTAATTGGGCCAGATTAAGTATTGTCTGTCTGTAAGGTTTTGGAACTACTATTTCATAGTTCACCAGTAGTTAATGGGGACGATAGGGGGCATATGAGACCATATAGGCAAAAACACCCTGGGACGATATGGGGCAAACATTTATGGGGCCTATGGAAAATCTATGTCAAAAAGGGCTTGGGACGATATTGGGCAAAAGGTCGTGGGACGATATTGGGCAAAGGGAAATTGAACATGGGAATATTATTTGGACCTTCTGGCGACAAGGACTGTATAGCGATAAGGGGACAATAGATGCAAAGAAAGCTAATATCTTTTCGAGGCATATGAGTGGCCATAAAAATGACCGTTATGTGTAATATTAACAGTATCTTGTTAACACAGAGGACAACTCACGGATCTTCTTCTCTTCGTTTAACTTCTCCTCACTGTTGGGCCATAGAGGAGAACTCTCTTGAAACAACCTTGCCCCTCCACATATATCCTTCTCTTCCAAAAGGCTGTATTAGTCATATGAATGATAGTCCACGATGATCTGACATACATGGGTAAGTCAGTACCAAATAGCATGGTAGAAACAAGGGTAGAAAATACCGTGAACTGCGGTTATTTATAGGGGAAGAGCGGATCAAAACGGATAGAGTGTATTCAACAATTCAAACTTGCGTTACAAAAGTCAGTCACATTCATCGAATCAAAAGAGAGCAGTCTGTGATGTCATATTCCCTATACTACTAGCGTCTGTGCGCAGTCAATCGATGCGACAGAGTTGTCATTGATGTCGGACACTAAGAAGACGATGAATTGGGGTGAGCCAGTAGTAGAGACATCAAGTAAATGGACAGCAGTGACTACCAAAGTCATGACAAATCTACATCCAGAAGAAGTTGATTTTAACTGGGATATTGTGGATTTTATAACATCACAAGAAATTATTCCGGAACCTTCGTTACCATCTGCTTCTTCTTATGTACACGTCAATGATTTTAAGCAAAGACAAAAAGAAGAATTGGAGCGATTTTTACAAGATCAGAAAGTAGAAGAACAAGCTTTTCTGATTCAACAGCGGGAAGAAGAAGAAGTAAGAAGGAAACAGCAGGAAGAAACAGTATCAACAACAGAGAAGAAAGAAGACCAAGGACGTTCGATCTCACAGATGCCAACTTTCGTGTCCCTATCCACCTGATGCCACACAAGTTTCTTGGGGTTTCTTGCCAAGAGAACATTTACCAATTTCAAGTCCATCCGTCCAGTATAAATAACAGAGCCAGCGCTTTCACTAAAATTGTATATTGCATCATCACCCACATCCAGCTGACATTCACTGTCATTTCCATTTCTTGGAGAGCTGATAAAAATTTGACTTACAGTGTTTTGTCTATCAGGGTATGGACTTTGCAATAAATCTCAATCTAGTACATCTACCTGATGTATTGATCTGATGTATCGCTGAGTCCATTTCCATAGCAATGTCTGTGTCAATTGTTTTCTTGCTACTTCTGAGGTACTCAAATTTTCACCAGATTGGATCCTTCAAGGTCATCGTTATTCTCTCATGTTGCAAATGACTCCATTAACTACAAGATGGAGATTATACTTGCTGCCGGGCTTTTATATGGTCAGAGGCAAATGATGACTAGGTAAAGTCCTCTTCACGTCTGCAAACTAGGAATGAAATAATCATAAATGCTTTTGAGCTATGGAATAAAAGACCTGGAATAAAATCATTTTATGGAATAAAATCATTCTCCTTTATGTTTAACAACACTATAGTGATGACTTGCTCCTCAAACGGGGGCACTTGGTCACCTGACCTATTCATGCTTGTCTATCAGCTTCTTCATTTGTGTTCTTATCTTCAGGTCGACATGAAAGTCAGACAGATTCCAGCAGACTCAATGTTCTGGCTGATATTCTAGTATTGTCCAACAGAATAGTACCTTTATGCATTGACAACACACACACATACACACACATGATATTGGTGCTGAAATTAATTAATGAAATATTGTCCGAATTGCAAGCAACCTACCCAGAAAGTTTAAGACTAAGCCAAATCTTGTCAAACATCCCGGGTCACATCTGTTTAAATCTTTTCCACGCCGTCTTCTCCTTTACACTTGACTTTTGCAATCAACAACCTTATGAGACTTATTGTCTGATGGTGCTCAATAAGGATAAAATGTTGGCACCAATTACCATCAAATACTACAGATCCATGACATTCAGTCACCATGACAGAAGTGACATATGTCATGATAAATACTTATTTAGACCTACTAGTTAATTTGAATACATCCAAATCAATCATAATGTTTCCAAGAAAGAATCTTTCCTGATGGTCCTGACATGGTCCAATCAGAGCAAATCAAGCTATTAGTCAGGACCTCATTAAAGCAGTTATCATACAAATTGTTTTATGATAGCCTTGACATTAACTTGCAGGTGAGTTACATGCCTTTGAGTCAGTCAGATTTATCTTAAGTTCAGATAGGTTTGTTCGGTGATCCTCATGACACAGCCAAGCTTTGTGGATACAAATTTGTTACCGTCATTAACCAATGTGAGTCATCATGCACTCCCTCTTATCTATTGATAAGACCGTAGCAGTGGCCATGAATGATCCTGATTGCACCCACATGCACCAATCAAAGTGCATAAATATGAGTCATGGGAACCACAACATACACTTTCGCAATTCATCAGTGATTCAGTAATCATCTTCTTAACATGATAGAGTGATCACAATCATGTGACTGTAGACCAAGTTATTTTAAGCAGGAGAACATATTATTTTTCACAGAAGGAATCCAGTCTTTATTCCCTGGAAGGATGCCTAAGATTTTGGCAGGATACCACGCATTCCTCCACCTATTACCTATTACGTTCCTAATGTTATTGTGATCAGGCAATATATTTAAAGATGAAAGCAAATTATGTAATAAATTGTTTCTATGAGAATATTTACATGATAACATTACTTGAAGACTGCCCAAACCATTCTTCTAGTTAACTCAGGATGAAACTGGAGAAAGCTAGTGGTGGCAAGGAGTAGATAATTGGTAAGAGTTATTGCTCTTTGTCAATATACTATGGACACAAATATTGAATTTATGTACTTTAGTAGGGCTATTTGCCGGGTGTAACAGGTTTGTGTTCCTAATGTTAATATGATCAGATAAGTATTCTTGGGAAAACATAATTTGCTACAACTTTTGCTTTATACTCCGCATAGAAGCACTTAACCACGGTGTGGTCAATTACATCGTCTAGATAGCCAGCTAGAAGACAGTCATTTCCTTACAACAATGTCTGCTGTCCAGCTTTAACAAACCAGAAATAATTCGGTGACACACAACCTTGCCTGTACGTTATCTGCTTGATCTGGAATCAATGCTAATCCTCTAGCAAGCGCAACCATTTCTCATTTCACTTTCCATCATGCTCACTGGCCATGCTTTGGAGTCATTTTTGCAAATGGTTCATACTGGAAAGGGCAACACAAGAAGCACTTTCCAATGCCAAGACAGAAATCTAGAAATCAAGGCTCCCCCTTTGCCTTTGTCTGAGAGTGTCACACTTTAGATGTATCCATTGTTGGACCTTCTCTTCAATGGCCTCAAGGAGAAAATCTGTACGCATGCCTACAAGAGAACAAATCTTGCAAAGGCCCATGCAGTATCAGAAACCTAACTATTCTTTCCAGAACAGAGACAAATGGCAGCTCTCCCACATAGGGATATGCCTATTGAGTAAAAGTCATTCTAGCTGTATAGGTATTCAGAACATGTTCTCAAGGGTCAGGGATTATCGACAAAACAGTGGATAATCTTATAGGAGCTCATTACACTTTGTTTCGGTTGGTATCCCGTTGTTAGTGCGGAGATCAAAAGCTCACCGGCAAATGCGCGCCGACTAAAGTGCGCTCCGACAATTGCGCGCAAGAAAAAAGCGCGCCGTCAAAAGCACGCAAGAGCAAACATTTTAAAAGCCAATATGTCAAATAGAAAAGATTCATAGATATAATAAATTCATACATTAGAAAATGTTCGGGTATTAAAATAAGGTTTACTATTATTAAAATGAGGTACAGTTTATTATGTCTATCACTGTTCAAACTGCAACGTTATGTGCATAATCAATACAAACAAACAAGGCAAAAATTGAAAAAAATAAATTATTGTATTATCCACTTTTAAGACGTTCACATAATAGTAGTCTAGGCTTATACAGCTTAACTGCTCATCTTGATGTCTGCTCACTGAAAAAAGTTATTCAAACTATTGGTTTATTTCTGCTCAATATTAAGAGTGCATTCTTTGATGTCAGCTCACTGGAAACAGTGATTCAAGCTATTAGTTTATTTCCACTCAATATTAAGAGTGTACACACTTTGATGTATGTTCAAACTGATTCAAACAGCAGCAGAGAGGGTGAACAGACCACGTTTTCAAGCAAAAATAAGGCTTCCCACAAATCTCATTTTAACCGAAAAAAAAAAGTCTCCATTTTTGTAAAACGGAGATTTTACGATTTTGCTCACAACGATGTGGTCATCCACCCTCTCTGCTGCTAAGGGTTAACAAAAAATAAGAAATGATTTTAACCGAATATTTGATCCAGTCCGATACGATATCGAGTCCGAGGATCATGTAAATTTATTGTTATAAATCCATGCGGGGTTGACTGAGCGTTACTAAAGAAATTTTTAAATTGATTGAAGTCCATATCGGAACACCATGTCTGCCAAATATTTCGTAGCGTATGTGTATCAACGCCGTTAAACACAGCAAGAATATTACAGTTATCTCTAATCACTTTTGGAATCTGTGTGTAGCGTTGAGTGACATATATCACGTCAGTGTTTTTATGCCTGCCTCTGGAAAAGATCCTAGCAGGATTGTTTATCCAACATTATATCGTCGTATACGACTAAATTGTTAATATCTCCATCAATATCATCAATGCTCGGTGCTTCATCGATATCGGTTATAAAATCAATGGCGTTCTCGCCCTTAATTTCTGAAGCATTCTCGTTAAAATCCTTTAACACTTCATAACATCGTTGATCATCTACGCTAGGGGCAATTAAATACAACTTATCCCACTTCATCCATCTCATTATTAAATTGAGCAACAATTGCGTTTTACCGGATCCAGATGGCCCGATTATAATCATCCGGATAGAGTTTGGTAGCGCTGCATGATGCTTAATTGGTTCTCTTGTTTTAGTCGCCGAAAAATCAATTATATCCATATTTCTATACATAAATTATGGATCTATATTGTGTGAAGTGTAAAACGCGTACTGGCACAGATGATGTGACGACGGTTACAACTAAAAATAACCGATCAGCGCTTTCTGGTAAATGCGTGCAATGTGGTACAAAGAAATTTAGATTTGTGTCTATGAAATCTGATTTAAAAAAAAACGAGGAGGTGATATCGCAGCCAAATTGGCAAAGCTCCCTGGAACCCCATGGGCAAAGTACCCCGGAGAAAAGCACCTCCCAGGATATAGCTACTGTGGACCGGGAACCAGACTTGATATCAGACTCAATAATCAAAATCAACCCAACCCCGGTGAAGAACCAATAAACGCCATTGATAAGGCCTGTCACCTTCATGATGTTGCTTATAAAAGCAGCAATCTGCAACACAGACATCTAGCAGATGTGAAATTAATTCATGCATTAAATGCTATTCCTGATAAATCCTTCAAAGAAAAGTTATCTTCCTTTTTGATAAAATCGGCTATGAAAAGTAAATTGATGTTAGGTGCCGGTAATTAATAATATGGAATCAATTTATTATTCCCCAAGAGGATACTGGAGGGGTAAATCAGCAGTCCATAAACTCGCTAGCGCTGCAAAAGTGAAAAAAACTACAGCGGCGGATTGGTTATCCAAACAGGCACTATGGCAAATTTATCTACCACCGCCTAAACAAATTCAATTCTCGCATTTTGATGTGACTGCTCCTAATGAAGTTCATCAGGCTGATATATTATTTTTGCCACATGATCGTGGTTACAAATATGCGTTAACCGTAGTTGATATTGCAAGTCGATACAAAGAAGCAGAACCGTTAAAAACAAAATCAGCCACTGAAGTTGCTTCTGCATTTGAGAGGATTTATCGACGAGGTCCTCTGCACTGGCCAAATCTATTGCAGGTTGATCCTGGCAAGGAATTTCAGGGTGCGGTTCTATCTACAATGAAAAATCATAATGTCACCATACGACGAGGGCATACTGCGCTACATCGCGATCAGGCCATTGTCGAACGATTTAATCGGACGATTGCTGAGCGGTTATTTGGATATCAATATGCAAAAGAATTCATTCAAGAAAAGCGATCCCGTGAATGGGTTAAAAGGTTACCAGCTGTGATTACCGCACTGAATAATGAGATCACTAGAACAATCAACATGAAACCTAGGAACGCTATTAAAAAGAAGTCTATACCCGTACAACCACAAAAAGATTTCCCTAGAAACGCTAGCGTTTCCCAACCAATTCTTGGTAGTAATGTCACTGTTAGGTACTTATACGAACCAGGAGAGCTTGAGGGTGGCAGAAAAAGGGCTACTGATCCTATTTGGAGTGTTACTGCACACAAGATATCTAGTATAACACGATCTACGGGTAGACCTCCAGTCTATAAACTGGATTCAACTGCCCCTCAACGAGGATTTACTCGACAACAATTACAGGTAATTCCCGAGGATACTCAATTACCACCGCATGGTCTTAACTAGCGCCGTTGCGTCTATTGCACTCAAGACAAGTCAACATCACATTGTTTCTGACATGACCGAGACTGTTATTTTTTCTGTCTACGGTAAATTGGCGAGGATCTTTATCCGAATACTGCCAACGCATTATACAATTGCAACTCGCGCAGTGATTATTCTGTTGTTGTTTCAGCGTAATTATTAATTTAGCATCAATATCAAATTCTCGTTGTTTTTTTTTTGTCCTGTTGTTTGTAACCGGAGAGTTTTTTATTAATGATGCTAACATCAATATCACTTATTGTTGTGTCATTATCATCGCCACTGGCTTCGCCAACGACAACTCTTCGAAGTTGATTTATTTTTCGTACTCTGGATACTGCGAGATAGACTAAATTCGACCATTCGATGCGATTATCTACCATCCAAACAATTGTATCTGATATAGTTAATCCCTGTGAAGAATGTATCGTCGCTGCGTATCCTAGCGTCCATGGGGATTTATTAGCACGCAATGCATTTTCGACGACGCTGATATCAACCAGCACAATATCATTTAACACGAGAATCTGCTTTTCACTCTTCCCTGGAATATCAACTTCAATATTCTGCTTTCGTGTATCCGAAGGCCTATAACACAACGGTACTGGAAGTGTTGCAAATTTTTCTTTATGCGTTTCAAATAACTTCATCTGAAGTGTGTCTCTGACTATTTTTCTACTTGCTACTATCAAATCATTTGGTCTCCACGTTTCCCAGAAATCATTCATGGGAGTTTCTGAAATTATTTCACGCGCTATTTCGCATTGGATTTTATCCGGTTGTAATCTAATCAGTGCTTTGAACTCGCGTAATTGTTCATCAAGTGATCTATGGTCGGTATTAATTTCTTCATAATAGTCTACAGAACCCTTTAGCCATTCATGTGGAGATCCACCGACAAATGGTGGTGGTTGGCCGTGATCACCGCACATGACGACTTTTGTGTTTTTGTTTAACAACCACTCGAGAAATGTTTGTAATACTCTCAACGATACCGTGCATATTTCATCCCAAATTATGATTTCAGGAATGAATTTATCACCCATTCGATCAGGGGTCCATTCATCGCCTTTCCATCGAAAGAAACTATGATAAGTACAGGCATTTACCCCTCGCTGTATCATCTCTCTGGCGAGTCTGTGAGTCGGTGTTAACACAATCATGTTTGTGAAATCCGTAGGATTTTTCCGACGATATAATTCAATTGCACGAGTTGTCTTTCCTGACCCACCACAACCGTTTAAATAAACTGTCTTGTATCTACATATTGGATCAGATACCGGTGGTGCATTAGAAAATTCTGATTGAATCTCATCACATTTTAAGTACTTTTCATCCATGGTAACATCTGCCGATTCACAATACTCATGTAGCGTCTCCTTTTTAAATCTCCAACATCCCCACGCTTCCTCCTGGGATGTGAATTTAGCTACATCTGATTTGTATTTATTGTGTATATACATCGAATCAGTAGCTACTCTAACCGCGGTATTAGGAAATCTATTTATCATCGAAAATAAATTGATAGAAGCATAAGCTAGCATAGAACTTCTCAAATGTGTGTACTGGGAATTATATCCATCACAGTAGGTAACAACCGTACCCAATTTCTCACCATTGGATAGAAAAGCATCCTTACGGGATACAAGTTTTCCCTGTTTCGTTAAATCCGTTACAAGAAAATCGTATTCAGCGACGTCTATGATCAACCGCGAGGAAAATTTTGCATTGTCGTATCTTCCACCCTGGGTAAATTTACCGATTATTCTTCGTCCAAAATCCTTTGCTTGTTCTTTTTTAATTTCAAATAACTTCTTAGACCAATTCATGATTTGTTCTTCATTGAAATCAGGGAATTGTTTTCGCAATTCGCTAATTATACGATCTAGATCGGGTTGTGGTAGCCAAACTTCTTTCTGAGCTCGATAGCATATAATAGCTTCGGAAACAATCAACGATATCAGCATGCCACAATCAATCATATATCGTAGTAACACTATTGGCATCCAGGCCTTTTCAGATATATGTCTACCAAGCCAAACATAACTACACGGATGTAACCCTGTAGCGAGTTCAAATGATATCACACGAGCGAATCCGGTTAAATCAAAATCAGGTAATGGCCCATTAATCGCAACACGAGTCATTTCATGCGTGGGGTGTCCAAATCGTTTAAAATAGTTACTACATTCCCCATACCCGAGAAAACTTCCGGGATAACACGCGGCTATATCAATTGAAATCATACCATCACGTGAGTATTTCGTATTCCACAGTCCTCCATGACCAAATTCGATGCAACTCAATTTAACGTCCTCGAGAAAATCACTTCGTGTTGGACGCCAGGAGTTTTTTTCTCTTGCGAAGTGAGCTACCACTGATGGAATAGTAAAACTATCCGTCAATAGTTTTTCATGGGAACTCTCTGGTGAAAAATCACTAGCGATTTTTCTCATTCTGTTATCTAATTCTTCAACGCGATATAATTCACCATTTGGTCTTACAAATTGATCAAATCCTGATTCGGAACCAGCACTACTAAGTAACCACACTGACACAGGATCATCTTTACACAACGCATGAATAGCATCAAATAATTTCTCTTCATAGAAAACATCCCCGGAAAATTCCCCGGAAAATTCCGGGGGGATATATCTCACGGTTCTATCTCGTGGAAATATTGTTACTGCAGGTGTCCACGCGTGTTCGTTATGATCAATAATTTGTATTGGAGCCCCTCGCGATTGATATTTCGGTTCGTATAATACTTCTCCGGTTATTGTTGTTACTGATATTGGGAATTTTAATGATGCTTCTAATTTAGCTATATCAGAAATCTTTGCACCGTGCTGTTTCACTGTCAGTTCCCATTCGGTTATTTTCCTACGTCGCAGATCAGTTAGTTTATTTCCTCGGGATGCATTTGTGAAGTGTTCCATTACCCGTGTTGCTACACAATTGAGCCTTGACGAAGTCAACGGTGAATATTTCATAGGAGCTAGTTTTGCAATATCGGGTTTATCATTTAACGGATATATCCCATAAACGATTGCTGTTACAGGATAAGATCTCTCGTAGTATGGTTTGTCAATTCCAGTTAGAATTCCTGGTTTGGAATCTCTACTTACAATGACAGTTTTTTTATCCTTGAGGATTGGTTCAAATTTATCCCTAATAATCCATTTGCCTTCGACTTCGATAATGAATTTTATTCTGAAAAAATACTTCTGATGGGAATTGCTTTGTTTGGGAATTGCTTTGCTTGAAATCCTTTTGATTTCCACCTTTGGATTTCCACCTTTGGATTTTACGCCAAGGTGTGAAATTATCTCAGCTGCTCTTTTATCGTTCATAGTAGCATCGATGATGGGTACATTGACATCTTCATCAATAATTCGAAATGTCGACCAACAGTATGCTGCACCGTCTCGGTAGAATTCATTAAAACACTCCCTGATTTTACCGAGTATAGTTCTATCACCGATTAGACGTTTTGGTGTATCAGAGACTCTATCAAGATTGAATTTAGTATTTTTCCAGGGCTTAATTTTCGATAATCTTTGGAACTCCCTATCAAGATTGAATTTAGTATTTTTCCAGGGCTTAATTTTCGATAATCTCTTGAACTCTGCCATGTTATAATCAATGAATTTAGTATTTCTCCAAGGCTTAATTTTGGATAATCTCTTGAACTCTGCCATGTTATAATCAATGAATTTAGTATTTTTCCAGGGCTTCATTTTGGATAATCTGTTGAATTCCTCCATGTTATAATTAAAACAAGTATTTAAATAGAAAATTATAGTATAATGAATCACTGCAAGTGGCTAATGATTGGATCAACAACCCCGTGTAACAAATCATGCAGAAGCGAATTCTGTGGGTATCATATGCAAAGCGTTAGGCGAGGAAGTTTTGGCCCTCTTCCATGCCTCCAATGTGGGGTGGGCGTTAGAGGAAAATCGCAGTTGTGTCTTGCTTGTGGGGGTAAACGATACAGGGAACAAAAACGCTATTATGACAAACGAATCATTGACCCTAACGTCCTTGATAAAATCAAGGACAAAATCATCAAAAACCCTCAAGACTACATTGATAGACTTATAATTAAAGCAAATAATAAATTAGACAAGTAATATTATTATATAAATGAGCCAAGATTTCAGACCTCATCCAGTGCTCGTTAATTACGAAGCCTCCAGTGATGGTGTTGTCAGGCACCGCAGACTAAAAAACCCGGTTGGATATCTAAATAATATGGGGTATTTGTTGTTTAGTGCTAGAAATAAAACATATCTCTGTCACAGAATTATTTTTGAATGTCATAATGGATTAATCGAAGACGGATTTGTGATTGATCACATAAATGGCGTGAAGACTGATAATTGTCTTGTGAATCTTCAAGCCGTCTCACAAAGTCGGAATGCAAAATTAGGTGGAACTGGCAAACATGCAAAACCCCCTAGGAGAGTTAAATCGTTTGATTTAGAAAATAATGAAGAGAGAAGCTTTCAATCGATAAATGAAGCCAGTAGATACTTTGACATTTGTAGGGCTTCAATACGATTTGTTTCAGAAAATATAATTAAAACTGCTCTGTCTAAAAAAAATGGTCATAAAATAAAATTCGTATACACCTAAACGATTCAAGGTTGCACGATGTGGTCATCACCCTCTCTGCTGCTGCTGCAAATGTTTCATTTGTGGGTTAATAATTCTTTTACGAGTTCAACCGAAAATTTGATCGAGTCCGATACGATATCGTGTCCCAGACCTTGTCCCAGACCTTGTCCCAGACCTTGTCCCAGACCTTGTCCCAGACCTTGTCCCAGACCTTGTCCCAGACCTTGTCTGGGGGGGGGGATGAAAATCCTTTGTTGAAAATCGAAGATTTTTAGGATTGAAAGTCTTTACGACTTTACAAACAGACTAATCGCTAACACCTCTTCTTGTAAATCAATCAGATTATTTGACTGGTCGGTGAGTTTGAAATTAATTCTCGTTAACGAATTATTATGGCATCGCATGTAGACAGGATTAATTGGGTTCTCAATAATTAGGAATCCTGGAGGAGCTGTTGGTGCAAACGAATAAAGAATATATCCTTGCTGAGCTTGATTTGATCGTTCGAGATTAATTTGATAGCTTCCTTCAATTGCATCACATACTAAATTGAGCGCAATCACTGAGGATATATTCACGTTGAACGGAGCGATATGCCTACCACCGCCATCTGGGTCATTATTATATTTGAGGAGGACAGATGGATCTTGTTTTTGTAGCGCCTTGATATCGGTTTTAACAATTCTTGCTAGTTCATCAGCTTTGTACCCGGGAAACTTGAAATTATGGTTTTCTAATTCCATTGTCCTCTGTGATATTGTAATCGGTTAGGAATCGTTGTTTATTGTCGCTGTTGTCATTAATTATTGTTTGAATAATTAGTTCATAGATATATTCCATGTCCGATATAAGTTGATTTATTATTTCAACGTGTTTTTGCGATTTTGTTTTCCGTAGTTGTTCTAGTTGTGTTTCATATAGTTGTTTAATTTCATTAAAATAACCACGGATGTCAATTAGCGTAAATGAAATAGTAACAGATGAGTCGGTTGTTCTTTTAATGATAAAATCCCATTGCAATGTGTCTTTGTTGGTAAATATAAATCTATCGGCGATTCTTCCCTTTCTTATATCAGATAAATTATCTCGATAACTGGGATTGATTTCATGATATGATTGTACGTCCGTGGTTAAGTCGGTGGCGGATTTTTCCGGTGGTTTTTCAGGCCATCCTAACACTGTTCCTAACGAGCTGTTATAGATATCTACAATGTATCCCTCTGTGCTTATTTCGATCGACGACGAGAGCGTCGGTTGATGAAGATTAATAGCTATTTTTGATTCTTTTCCAGTGATTGATTTTATTCTACGCTGAATTTCAGCATTGATTTGCTTAATTTGGTACGACCCAGTTGGTAACGAAACAGTTTCCCACTCTGGAGTACCATCGGGTTTATTCTTATACGAGAACACCAGTGCGTTATTGGGTTGCTGACCACCAAATGCAACCGATCTGATATTAGGCCAGCTATGATATACTCGTAATTTTGCCAGCGCGATCTCACGCACTGGAATCGGAGAAGGGAAGTTCACACTAAATTCAGGACTCGTTGATGTTATTGATATCATGCTTGTTTGTACTGGGTTCGTGTTCTCCACTACTCGTTGAAGTAATTCCATCGGTGTCGTCATTGTTATTATACTCATGATTTATTTCTAATTTTGGTATCGAGGAATCATAAATACTGACCATCACTGAGAACTCACAATCTGGTATGGTTGAGATTATTGAGATCATTTTGGTTTTTTTTGGGTTTGTGTTTTCTAATTCCATCGGTGTTGTCATTGTTATTATATTCATGTTGTTGCTCTAATTTTGATATCGCTGAATCAAAAATACTGACCATCGCTGAGAATTCACTATCTGATATAATTGTATTATCGAGTGACGACGATATCATCAGGGATAACTGCGAATATGCGGTTGATGCAATATGAAATTGAAGTAAGTAATTCTGCAGTTTACTCTGGCTGCATGATGATATCTTTTTTGCTATCCCGGTTGATATACCCCCGATTGTAGCCACCGCAGAAATGCAAATTGGAACTACGACCGGGGCAATCATTATAACCGATGCAAGTATTATTCCGGCGCCAGTGAGAACGCTTGACACCGAGTACATAATAACATCAATTGCGGTGATTCTTCGTCGGTATTTTTTTATTTTTATTTGATACTCCTCAGTGAGGGTTTTGAGTCTAGTCTGAAATTCTCTGACCTGATCATAGCGACATTGCGTTGATGAAATCATTGTTATTTTAAACCCGCTAGTGTTTTCAATTATTTGCCATCTTCCGGGTAGTGGATCAGGGGGTAGTTTACTTCACATATAAATTCTATACACCATGTTATTTCTTTTCTAATGGTGTTATCAACCCCGACAATCTCAAATTCTTCTCCACCCACGATAATTACTGTCGCGGTGCCACCAAAGTAGGTTTTACCTTTCACGATGATATCAAATTGATTGTTAGAGATTAATGTCATCCTGTAGATACCATGGGGCCACCCCTCGATATTGACTTTCAATTTAGCATTAGAGTTTTTTATCCAATCAAAGGTCCCATGCTTTACCCTTTCAAATTTTTCTTTTAGTTTAGAAATATCGTCAATAACGTCGGAATAGGTTTTATTGATTTCGGTATCTTTCATTATCTTTCCATCGTGGCGTTTAAAAAATGAAACCAAAAGGAGGTGAAGTTTCAAACCTTCTCGGAATAGATAATCCCCCTCGAGTTGAGAATATGTCGTAGTGATATTGTAACTTTTAGAACCCTCAAAGAAATTTTTAGCCATTTCACTGGTGGGTTTTTGTTCGTCAATAGCGCTTTTAATTTCAGCGAGAGTCGGACCTGTCAGTGTGGTTTCAGATACAGGTGTTCTCCCTAAAAATTTATCAACGATGGTATTAAGTGTTGTTTGTCTCACCATAAACATATTAATATCTTTGAGAGTCATCGTAGATGTAGCCGGGACACCAAAGAAACTATTAGCGATGTAGGCATTGTGAGTATGCTTGCCGATAAACTCGCTAATTTCAGCGAGAGTCATGCCAGCCACAAGTGGGGTTCCAAAAAACTTAACAACTACGTCGTTAGTGGGTTTTTGATCTTCTATTAGTTTAGAAATCTCGAGATAATTTGCCTTGATTTCTGAAGCAGTCATCATCCTTCCAGCTTCCTTGTTAGCGAAGAATGAATTCAACAAGTCTTTAATTTCAGCTAGAGTCATGCCAACCACAAGCGGGGTTCCAAAGAATTTATGTACGACATTTTTGCGAAAACTATTATAACCTCGTATAAGATCATTCAGCTCACGGCCGTGGGTGGCAATCGTGTTGTCGTGGGTGGCAATCGTGTTGTCGTGGGCGGCAATCGTGTTGTCGTGGGTGGCAATCGTGTTGTCGTGGGCGGCAATCGCGTCGGTGATCGTAGACACAAGTGCGCCTGGTTTAAGTCGTCCACCGTTGGAATAAAGCGCAATAGAGTTTTCAGCGGCATCGCTCTGCCGTATCAAAATGTCATTCACGGATATATTACTGCTTTTCAATTTACCCTGGCGATCTTGAAATACAACTAATTCGTTCGGGTCAACATCTATTAAATTTAACATCTCAGCGATTTCATCTTCAATTATTTTTTTTACATCCTCGATAGAACCCGCAGACGTTTCCTCGGTGGGTTCCAACATTGACAGAGATTGTCCCCAAATATCAATCATTATTGTTAGCGTAACTTGTGTTTTCAATTTATTGATCCTTGTAATTTCCCACTCGTGTATTCGTTTACAACCAGATGAGGTGGTTTCCACGGAGATCCAAAGGATTTTAATGAAATCTCTGCGAGGACATTTAATACTTCACGGCCGCATATCGGTGGATCATTTAATTGTTGTGTTGGCAGCGTGGAATAAAAAATCGGAAACTCTTTGAGTTTCGTCGAAGAATTTATATACCGCATAAACTCGCTTGGTGGAGCTAACCCATATGAATCGAAATAGACAATCCCACGTGGATCAATCGCGTATGCAACCCAGTGAGTTCCCGATCCGCTGCTGTTATCAAGATTGATAATACCGGTTTCAACGTTATTTGGTTTTCTCGGTAATTGATCTCTCATAAAAACCCCTCTGAAGTTTTTTATCGCTAGTTTTTTAGCAGCATCAATTAAATCAAAATTGGACATAGGAACCATAGGTTCGGAAATCGAAGATTCGGAAATCGAAGATTTGGGAACCATAGGTTCCTCAATTAATAAACCGTTCCTGGTATTCTTCTTAGACCCGATCCGTTCACGGATTTCCCGCTGTACCATGAATACGGGGTTCCTGGTAGGTACAACCCCTTTCCCTTTTTTTTATATCCTTTCCCAGTTGCCTTTTTCAACGCCATCCCTGCCGCGGTACCAACGGCTCCCAACGCTGCCGCTTTCGCCACCGCTGGGGCAGCCGCTGCAATCAATGCTGGTATTGCGGCTAACAATGGAAATATACCACCTGATTTTATCATGTTCGCGACTGCGGCTTTTGAAAATTCTATTTGAACTCCTCGCTTATTTTTCATTGCATCATTAAAATGTTTTATTTGACGATCCGTTAATGATATTTTATGTGTACCGCCGGACATCTGCGCTGGTTTTAACGTTATTGTTGTTCCACATTCTTTAGCGGATTTTGATTTTAATTTCTTGACCTGACCATCAGTCAGCTTGACACTAACAATACTATATGGCATTTTATTGTAAAACACATTTATGCTTTCAATTGATCTAATTGTGAAAATCGTTTACGATTTCAATCATAGATTTTCTACTGGTGCATCAACGAGTCTCATTCGTCCGCCAGCCCCTTCTAACAACATTGATTTGTCGCTGAGAATAACAGCAACCGCTCTATAATCAACACCACCAAGATCTATACGAGCCCTAAAATGTATGTCAACAACGGATTGTCTTGTTAAATCAAGATGTTCCAGTGAAAAGTAATAAATTGGATACAAGTTCTTAAAATCGAGTTGCGATATTTGCAAACCGGTATCAACATTTTGATCACGACCCATATATGACAGCATCCGATGATACACACGTGCTATTTGGTTGTTTCCGTAATTAAGCTGTATATCCTCAGATGGTTCTTGTTGTCCGTTTATTCTCAGTGAAACCTCACTTACCCCTAACCGATCAAATATCATATGACTGCGTTCTTGGGAACCTAATCGATTCCGATTCTGCAGCGCTATAAATATATGACGTGGAGCTGAAACGCCTTGTTTTGATGCCAGGTGCCATGTAAATGTACCATTAACATTATCCTCTTTAGCATCAGTCGTTGTTGTTAGCCAACTTAGCAATGATTTACCACCTGTTTCCATAAATGAGAGCAGCCGCTCTTCCGTGGTAATTGATGGAGTCATTACTGGCATCCATAATACTATTTTACTCAAAACAACTTTACCTTCATCGGCACCAGTACGCCAAATTGCATCATTGTCATTGCCCTTTCGCACTAACGCGATTGTGTGTTTGGCTCCATAGATGACTTTTCTTACATTTCTGCAGAATCCAAATATATGATGGAGTGGAATCGCACATGAAAAATATCGCTGCTGTTCTTGCAATGCTAATTTTCGTGTTGCAAATCCTAAATTGAAATTATCATTAACGCCTCTAAGAATATCAAACGCAGCTCCTGGTCTAGCTCGACGTTCTGGATTAGTTGCTTCTCGTTGATTATCAACTGAAGTGTCTTGCGGTGTTAACACTTTAATGTATTGAAGGTGGTCAGCGTTATCAGAGGTATCCTTTGCAAACATCATAGATGGACCAGCCGATCTTGTATAATCATCGGAGTATCTTGCTAGTCCGATTATTGTTGTTGCAACATCAACCTCGCGGTCTATTGATTCAATTTCTTTTCCATCAATGAGATATCTTGCACTTTCAAATAACGCCATTATACCATTGTTGACGAAACCAACTCGGATATTTGAATCATTTGCATATGGGGTATCAGCTGCAACATTTGTTACAAGTTTTCCTTCTACTTCAATAAATGCTTCACATGGCAAAAAGTATTTACTGGTATCTTGAACTTGAAGTTCAATTCGCGATCGTAGGTCGGGTTGTATTGCATGATAGGAATAGTATTGATAATCGCGGACGGAATCATCTTTGCGCACTGGGGCTTCCATATCTAACGCGGGATCAGCTGTTCGTTTAAACATTATAACATTACTAGCGTTTTCAATTGGTGAATTGCAAAGCAATAATTATCGTCGTTGAAAATTTTTCGAATTTCTTTTTTGTTTCAAACCACTTCCTGCTATCGCGTTCATGATAGCGCTATCTGTTACCGGTGGTGACGAAGTCAATTGCGCTAGTTTTTCTTCCACTGCGTTATTTATTGCTTTGCTGATTTTTGCAGGCATCACTGTAGTTGATGGCAGCACTAGTGGTTTCACCACTGACGAAGTCATTCCTGGTTTCTTTCGTACCAATAATGATATTTTATCTTTCGCGGCAGAAAATGCCTTTCCTGCAAGATTTCCAACGAAATTGATTCCCTTATCACGAATAGCATCAATGGCTTTCATTGATAATTGTTTAGCTAACGGCGCTACCTTGGGAGCCATTCTTGTAAATAACCCCGCAATGGTATTGCCGAAACCATCTCCGTAATATGCTCTATAAACAGGCAATCGTGAGTTCACCACGTAGACGCTTACTGGTTTATCATGGTTGTAGTGTATAATCATCTTGTTATAAAACTAGTAGTTTTTCAATTAGTGATTAATCGCTTACATCCATTGGATTTTCATCATCAATGACGTTGTCATCGTTGTGATTTTCAACTAATTCAGCAATAAGTTCTCGATATACATCAATGTCCATGATACCGCCGGCAAATAATCGTCTACAGATATCAGCTGCTTCATTAATTACTTCCGGTGAGTTATTTCCGGCTCGTTTCCCTCCGATGAGAACCTCTAACCTTGATATATCACTTAGAATGTTACCAGGGCATGTCACTGTAGAGTCAAAGACTCCAGCGTTGAAATCATTTGGATTTCTAATCGAATATCCTTTTCCACTTGCTTTCTTAGAACCGGCTTCTGCTCTTATGTCTATTTCTTCCGGGATTGGATCCTCCGTATAACGTGGTGGTTGTGGACCGCCTTTAACCGCAGCTAGAAAGTAACCATAACCAGGGTGCTGCAACGCTGAGATTTTATCCCCGCCATGTTTCGCTAAATATAGTTTTGATGCCCAAGTGTCTTTGCTTTTTATAAAACTTTTAAACTCGTCCTTTAAAAAATTCTCTCTCTTACCCTTTGGAAAATTTTCTCTAGCAAAATCAGCTAATTCGTAATCCGTTCGGATTCCTTCAATTTCATTTAATGCTGCGACTGTAAATATATTCTCAGGTGAATAGTCTCTTCCTGCAGCTGCACCTTGTTGTTCTTCTTCGCGTTCTTCAATTTCGCGCTGAGTTTTTATATCACTGGATAGCTGTTGTATTCCTGCGCGTGTTTGTCCGGTCTCTGCTGCTATCTTTTCAAGCACACCAAGAACAGGCACTTCTCGTCGCTTGCCTTCCTTAGGAATATCTCCGTATATTGCTCGTTCAGTTGCTGTTTTCATATCTTTGGTCGCACTTGTTATCGGAGTAAACAGTTGTTCACTTGACACAGAAAAGTCAGTCTGCGCTTGTTGTCGTTGTTGAAGTTTCTCGCGAAGTCTGTCTCGAACCGGTATAAACTTTTTAATTGCTGCTAGCCGCTCTCGGGCTAATCTAGTTGTAAGCGATTCACCTACCATATATTGTTTATGAACTAATTTTTCAAATGTAAAACCCTTTGGGTTTCCATCACAATTAAATAACTTAGTTATTAAATAATGTACCATCAAGCTAACGTATTCATCTTCGACAGGGTTAAACTGTACGACGCTATCCGCGAATGTTTCAGAAATAACATCGCTGGGGATTTCAGAATTGTAATATCTGAGAACGGCGATGAACGATTTGTGTTAACGACGCGGCAACAAGAACAACTACGTGAAAATGGAGGCGTCGCGGTGATTACTTGCTACTACGACCAGATCATCCATTATGCACATAACTGCATGGGCAAGTCCAGACTGCTGAGTATCCTTTCAGGAGAAAATCCTATGTAAGTGTTACAAAAAACGCTAAAAAAAAAATTATTTTTAATAAAAATTACTGAAAGCCTATTTTATAGTAACGCTCACGTGGTTAAGATACGGGTTTTTCCTCGTTTAACATTTTTCTAAGATCACGAACCTTAGAACTAATTTCAGCTCGTTTTTGATACTCTTGGCCGAGCTTTTGACGTATTGCTTCAACGGTGCTAAATAGCGTTATGAATACATTAATGTCGTTACCGTACAAACAAGCATTGATGGATTTTTGAATGCCTTTCACGAGCCTGTACATCCTAGGTAAAACATAACGACCCTTACTAGACTGATACTCAATATCTTCATATTCCGAGGTAATCTTGTCAGCGTCGAGACTTTCAGATAATAATACCCCTTTATTATTTAAATTTGAGATTTCAGCAATTATAGCATTTACATCATTGATATCCATTATTTATATTTATTTATAAATATAGTATACTGTATCTCTAATTATTAAAAAAAAAAAAACATTACATATACGACAACACATCTTTGGAACTCCTTGGTTGCCTTCGCATCCAAGTAAGCCCAAGGGGACCCGAAACATACATCTCCGGCGGGAGGCCTAAGGTGGCAAACGCCATCTTAGACCGCCCAGAAGATATGCTTGGGGTGACGTCACAACATGGACGGCACAATGCCATATATATCTCCGCTCGAGTGTTGCGGCAAATTTTAGGCATAACATGTACTTAATTAACTTAATTAAGGATGGATTATTATTCAATGGAACGATGATGGTAATGATGTGGGACGGCACAAGACAGCACAAACATGAAACGACGGGGCGGATTTTCTACGGCCAATCAACCAATCAAAAGCAACCAATTAAATTAACCCGGTTGCATGATTGTGAACAAAAGACAACCACACGCCTGGGTTAATGGCGTTGGTTAGTTTTGATCGGTCGCAATGGCCTTCGAAAGCCCCAAGCTTTATACCTTTGATATACTATATAAGGCGACTATTTCAGCAGCGTCGTTTCATGGGTATGTTATTTTATTTCCTTATTACTTATTAATGCTGTTTCACAACATTTAAATGAGACAATTATTTTAAATGAAACATTAAACAAAATAATACAGTTTTTTAAATAACAACATATATTTTCCCTATTCTATACAAAAATGCATTATCGATTAGATCATAAAGAGCTGTATACAAGGAATTTTAACCACGCCCACCTACTTCAATGAATGGGAAACACTCGCGTTCCGGCTGAACGAACATAGATAATACTGGATTATAAAGAACGTCTGTACTTAAAGTGTATTAATAGATGATCTCAATAAATACAACTATTTAAATAAATGCAGTTTTAGCCAAAGCGACAATAAAAGATTTTAAAATTATTTAAAGTTGATAAAAAACAACTCTAACGAAACACACGTATTTACTCCATTACAGTCACGTGGGCGCACACATGTCAATTATACCTCTCTACAGGTAATATAGCAGACGACAAATTCCTTTAACGTCATAATACAAGGGAACTTAGTAGGTAAATGTTATAAGTTGTGGCGGATTAATCTATAAAGAATTTATCTCCCTTAGCAGCAGAGAGGGTGGATGACCACATCGTTGTGAGCAAAATCGTAAAATCTCCGTTTTACAAAAATGGAGACTTTTTTTTTTCGGTTAAAATGAGATTTGTGGGAAGCCTTATTTTTGCTTGAAAACGTGGTCTGTTCACCCTCTCTGCTGCTCAAACGTTTGTTTATTTCTATTAAATAAAACGATTCTACACTCTTTGAGTGTGCTCACTAGAAAATGGCAAATGGTGTTTATGCTGCACGCTTACGGAAGTGCACATTTGGCGTTCATATTTCGCTGCGCGCTTTTGTCGGCGCGCTTTTGACCTGCACGCTAACGATGGGGTGCCGTTTTGGTCTCAACACGAGTCCCTGCGTCTTCACAAGAATTATGGACAGAGTAATGTCTCACTTCATGTTCATCTCCATGAAAAAGACATCAAGTTAATAAGGAGTGTGAACATGGTGCCTTCCCCGAATGTGTGCATTGAAGATCAGCTCAACGGTATCTTTAATCTGCTGAATGATTGGCATTCGGTCTGAGAATGATATTGCATTCAGGTTCACAGCAATGTGCCAGCAGTTTTCATGGTCCTGGATCACTGATTCTTGAGCCCATTGTGAATTGTACATGATAATATTACTCCCATAATGATTGAAGCATTACACATGTGAACAAGCAGTTCTGATTTTTGATATGATGTCACATCTACATAAATAATCTAAATAAATGGAAGAATCTAACTATGCTTATGGCTTGTGTTTTATTGCAGGTCAAGTTTCAGTGAATTACAATTATTTATGGGAAGCACTGGATTACGCCCTCATTACTGACATTTACAGATTAATCTTTTTGAGCTGAAACTTATAGTGAATTCATGTCACTGGTGGAAGGAAACACTAGATGAAAAAGGGCATGCTCATTTGGTGCTTTCCATCATTTAAATAAAAATAATTGAGGACCAAAAATATGCCTAGAAGTATACGGTTTTCCTAGGTAGTATCATCAGTGACAATTCGATTCTGGGCAGGCTTTATATATTGACAGACTCATCTCAATAGAATCGGCTAATCCAAACTTAATGATTAATTAACCCTTAAGTATTTAATTAAATCTGTACCCTCTGTAGTGAACCTATGCATGGCTCAATCTGGAAAAGCTGGAATGAAAAACATCCAACATTTATGTAGATTGTCTCAAAACTAAAGAGTTTGATAGTCTAAGCTCTTTTGAAAGATTGCAACAGTATGAATGCATCTCTTTAGCTCAAACATATTAAATATGTTTCTATAGGTGATGAAAATTAGAGGGCATCTTTTCCTAATTCCTCCTCATATGTGGGAACAATTATGTATAAAGTTAGAACATTTCGTGAAAAACCCAAATACATTTTGGATCATACCTCACCTGCTCAAACAATCGTGAATGCAGTTGTTTCCTTTTAAACGCAAATCTGTTTAACTTCTGGTATATATTACACTTTACAAAAAGCCTGCAGAGTCAAACATTTCTAATAACAGGCAGTGGACATGATTGCTTAGCTATGAAGGTGAGCCACTCAAAATGTGTACATGGGGAAGTGGATGGCTATGATAATCAGCCACTCAGAATGTGTACATGGGGAAGTTGATGGCTATGTAGGTCAACCATTCAAAATGTGTACAAGGTGAAGTGGATAGCGATATAGGTCATCCACTCAATGTTTTTCACATGTAACAAGCTGCAGATGAATGATGAAAAAACTGAGGCCATTCTGATCACAACACAAAGAAGTTCTCATTCACATCCTTTACGTCAAATAATAAATATCACCAACACCAACATGAAATTCACACAGTCAGTATGAAACCTCGATGTTACTCTAGACAGTATTCTCGCAATGTACCAACATCTCATGAACATATGCAAGGATGCATATCTTGAGTTGAGACGCATCAGCTCCATTCCCAAATATCTTTCAGTTGATGCCATCCAAACACTTGTGTGTTCATTAGTACTTTCAAGACTTGACTATTGAAACTCAGTTATGTCTGGTTCATCTCAATATCTACTCCTGAAACTTTAAAAAGTTTAAAACACGGCAGCTCGGATCATTATTAGGGTACCATGATCAGAGTACATCACCTGACTGCTCTGTACCCTACAATGGGTATCAATCCGATCCAGAATAAAATACAAAATGTTTTCTAGGTGATACATTTCACTAATGGACTCCAGTCCAACATATCGCTCCGGACTTACCCATGTGTATACACACGCAAGTTAGTTATGTCACAATTCCAACAATCTATATTCTCATTATTCCAACTCTATGAAAACGAAGTCATATGGACACCGTTCTTATGCATAAAAGTGCCCAGCAGCGTGGAACAAATTGCCCATTGAAATTACACACAAGGACAAAATTATCTTTAGACAGCTTAACAAGTGCTCTTTTAACTCACCATTTTCGACTGCAAGATCAAATTGAAAGACTTAATAATGTTTCCTACCTTAAATATCTTAAGCACTTTTTGTTTTCTAATTTCATGGTGTTTGTTTTCGTGTTTTGTAGTCATATCATTATATATGTTGTAAAGCCCTTAGAGCTTATAAATATATTAGTCAGTATACAGAGTCTCATTATTATTATTATTATTATTATTATTATTATTATTATTATTATTATTATTATTATTATTATAATATAGCATTGTGTCCAAATACCATTTTCCATGCGTTCTGACACTTTAGAATACGGAACCATTACAACGACTATGTAAAGCTATATTGGCTCACCTGTGCTTCCTAGTCAAAGCATCATTGGCGAGATACATTCCTTGTCAATCAGTTTTTTATTGTCTAAATTTATGATAGGGTGGGTTAGAGGAAATCATTTCTTGCAGTTACCTTTTTTCTAGAAGTATTACAGTGTGGGTTACAAGAAAGCAATTTTATTTGCAGCAAAATATTTTTCTCTTACAATAATTTTCTATATACAGATTCACCCTTCCAAGTAAGTAGTAACATAAGTATTGACCTTATTGTGATTAATAATAATAATAAAAAATAATAATAATGAGGATTTTGTATAGCGCCTAATCTTTAGAAGCTCTAAGCGATTTATTACATATATAATGATATGAATACTAAAACAAATAAATGAAAAAAACCAAATTAGACGCAATTCAATTAGAAAATAATAACAAAATATGCTGAAAATATTGAAGGTAGGAAACAGTTTTAAGTCTTTCAGATTGTTCTTGCAAAGCTGTGAGTGTTAAGAGCACTCTTGAAAGGGATCACTATGTATTTGTGTCGAATTTCAATGGGCAAGTGATTCCACATTGCTGGGCTCTGGTATGCTAAAGAATGTTGTTTATATGACATTGTTTTCATAGTGCGAATAATGAGTATACGATTGCCAGAAGAGGAGCATACAGATCTTGCTGGTGTATAGACATGGGTGAGGCCAGATAGATATGCTGGACTGGAGTACTCTAAAGATGATACGAGCAGCTGTGTTTTGAACGTTATGAAGTTTCTGGAGTATATATTGAGATAAACCATACATAATTGAGTTACAATAGTCCAGCGTTGAAAGAACTAATGAACACACATGTGTTTTAGTAGTATCAGCTGAAATGGTGCTGTTGCAAGGATGACTCACACATGTGAGCAGACAATTGTTTGCATTGTATAGATAATTTTGAAATTGAGACGGCTGGATTTTGGAAGTAGTGGTCCTTAGGTAGTTTAATTGACTATTATAGTAGAGATGTATTTTAATTTTCCTTCATAAAAGGTAAAATTTTCAGATCCAAAAACTGTTTCATTATTCCATTGATTACGATTCTGATTTATGGCCACCATTACTTAACATAGAATTTAAGGAAAAATATCAACTCATTTCACATAAGCTGTCGAGCAGAATTTCTTATTTGGCAAGACATCCTGGCTTGAAGAACAGTTTTAAGTGTATACAAAATATGATATGCCAATTCACCTTTAAATCTGGATCATATTACTATAAATTAAGACCAATTTATAAACAACTTGAAAACTGCTGACGATATTAGACAGTAATTTGACATAGAGGACATGAAGTTTAATCACATATTGCTGCTCTTGCTGTAAACCAAAACAAATTATACTTTTGTCTCCATGATGGTTGAACAGAATGTGATCATATTAGAGAGAAGCATCCTGGCATAAATACGTTTCAAATTTATACAACAAATCCTGATCTCCCTTGTGATAGGTTCACTGTTATTGTTGCAATAGCTTTTAGTGATTTCTTCTCTAAACCTGCTCAATAAAATTTGGTTAAAGTGGAAAGAGAGCATCCAGGCATGAAGACCTTATAAGTATATCAGGTTTCATTTGGTTGATGAGGACTTTGCCATTTACAACACAGTTGTAGATAACAATTTGGTGACGTACTGTGGAGAGGAGGTACCTGCACGTTCAATCCTTCTGGAAAGAGAGTTGATGAGGCTCAAGGCTGCTGGAATCAAGATACATGTTTACAAATGCAATGAAAAAGACAAGTCAACTTTTATAGTGTATACCTTGACAACTATAGTTGAAGGGGACATACTACTTACCTTTTTTACCTGTTAACACTATAGCGCAACATATAGTAAACTTGCATCTATATCATGGTCAGTATAAGGTGATCTCCTTAGATTTCAATGTAAAGATTTACCAGTCACAGACTAGATTTCATGTTTTCCATTAGTACAGATTATTTTTATTGTGTCTAGACTGCTTGTAGGATTGCAGTGAAACTTTACATTCATATTCATCCCAATATATGTTTGGTCCTCAATGGACATAATGCCATTCTTTCTTTCAATATGATCACCACCTGACCATGCTGTCCATCTTATCGTATTGTCAATTATTCTAGACATTGTATTTTCAGAAGGCGTCCTATGAAGCTTAGTTGGTCCTAAATAAAAATGATTGTTATCATAACAGTCATCTTGAAATTCTTATTATTCTTGCTCCCAAGCAGAATGCCAGTTTGACAGTGCCATCATGGTGGCCATTTTGAAACTATTACTACATCAATTCCTCCTGAAAGACATGTTATGTTGTCATGGGTTGGTTCTGACTGAAAGTGATGCAGAATAGACAACCAGTATTGTAACCATGGCAACTATCTTTAAAACATTGATTACTTTCTTCGGCATTTGATGGTCATATTAATTACCTTATGAGTTCCAAGATCTAATTTGTCTTTAGTGCAAATGGTGCCCATCTTTTATCAAACATGGCAACTACGATGGTCATCCTGAAAATCTATCACTACTTGCCCAAAATGGATGACTGTGCGCATATTGGCATAGAGATTTTACCAATTGTCTTCAATGATGTCTGATTTTACTAGAATGGAATAGGAGTTGGTGTTGCAAACACTATGGCCACTGATATTGCTAACTTGAAATTGGGTGATGTAAGAATATTAATAATTGTTTCATCACCCAGTAGTTAATTTATAGTTTCAATAGTCCAAAGGTTATCCAGATCTTGCCAAAGGACAAGTAAAGATACAACAGGATCAGATAATTTCTCACTCTTCTAGTCTTCTGGCCACAAAGAAATTAAGCTAAACTTTTTTTACTGTGCAAGAGCATTTGGATTAAGACATTGGACAAAAATCTCTTTTTAGCACTTTTTGGATTCTTATGAAGGACACCTGCTTATGGTGTCTGGTCATAGAAGCAATTTGAATTTGTTTAAACATTTTTTAAATTACTGTAATGTTTGATGGACCAAGACCTGGTTAACATCATTGAGTAAACGACACTTGAGTTAGACATATTTAGGGACACGAACCTTCTTAAAGTAGTTCAGTAAAAGTCACATGAGTTCGACATGTTTAGGGAGCAAACCTTCTTAACATAATTGAAAAAAGTCACTTGAATTCGACATGTTTAGGGATCAAACCTTCTTAATATAACTGAAAAAGAATCACTTGAGTTAGAGATGTTTAAGGAACCAGAACCTTGTTAGCATCACTGAGTAAGTCACTCGAATTAGACTTTTGGGAGACAAACATATTCATATATTGAGCCAAAGTCAGTCAAGTTAGACATGCATACTTTCAGGGGTGGATGGGGGAAAGGGACCAAAATCTTGTTAATAAAGGACTAAAATCCACACGAGTATGCAATATATATCTTTTGGGGACCAACACCTTGTTAGAATTACTGATTAAGATACACATGAGTTAGATATATACATGTATATATTTTGAGGACCAAGACCTTGTTGGAATTAATGTCTAAAATACACAGAAGTTATCAATACATGGTAAGAGCCTTTTGGAGACCAAAACCATGTTAGAATCACTAAGGAAAAACATCTTGAGTTAGACATGTTAAGGGACCAGAACCTTCTTAACATAAGAAATCATAAATTAGTTAGTCATAAATACCTTTTGGTGACCAAAGCCTTCATGATATACTTGACTAAGAGCCACTTTAATTAGTCATGTATACTGATAATGTGCTATTTCTATCCATTTGTAAATGATTGGTGAACTTTTATGACGATTACCAAACACTTTTTCAACTTTTGTATATATGTCTTGACATCTTGGATATGTAATTGTTTGTCAAAAAATCCTTGTTAGCGCAATTTTACAGACACTACTGGATGTTGTGAATTGAATTTTTGTTTGAAATATTTGTACTTACTAGTGTCCAGATTCACAATCTAAAGAATATTATCATTACTGGTGTCCATATTCACAATGGAAAGAATATTATTATCACTGGTGTACAGATTTACAATGTAAAGGATTTTATCACTATTAGCGTCCAGATGCATAATTTATGGATTATTCTCACTACAGGTGTCTAGATTCATAATGTAAAACTTTTCATTACTGGTGTCAAAATTCATATCTTAAATCACATTATCACTACTGGGTCATGATTCACACTGTACGGAATTCATGTTACAAGGTGCCAGGAATGGATGCCAAAACTATATTGATTTGTTTGAATGTAACTATGGATATATTCCCACCCTACCCCCAAAATATTTGCTTGTAGCAATACATATAATTATGTCACTGTGCCTTAGGGTTTAGTGATTCACTGATTTACATACCATTTCATCACAATGCAGTATCATTTATCAACTTTATTCATGGGTGTCATATCTGAAGAGTGAATGAGCTCGGTGGTGGGGTGGGGGCATAGTTTCGTGTGATGGTAACTGATATCATAGCTTCAAGTAATCTAACATCATTAGTGTCCCAGAGAGAGAGAGAGAGAGAGAGAGAGAGAGAGAGAGAGAGAGAGAGAGAGAGAGAGAGAGATATGGCTGCTTAGTGTGATAGTTGATAGCATAGCTGCCAGTAATCAACCTGTATTAGTGTTCCAGAGAGAGAGAGAGAGAGAGAGGGAGATATGGAGGAGGGTTTTCAGTGACATGATAGGTGACATAACTGCTCCCTATATTCATTCTGATTGATATATATATATATATATATATATATATATATATATATATATATATATATATATATATATACATGTCCCAATAATCGACCTTCAGTATTGTCATAGAGGGAGGGTGGAAGGTTCTCAGTGATGTATTTACGTGCGATCATAACTGACAACATATCTCCATTTTATGGAGACTGTAATGTAAGCATGTAGTTCTTTAGTTGACAGTGAAGATTATAATTGAGATAAGTACTTTTATCTATAACATAATGAAAGCATATCATTCAAATGACAATGTAGATGATATTTTCAGATAATTAGCTTTATGAAGACTGTATTAAAAGCATATGATTCTTTAACTGACAACGGTGACGACAATATCAGATAATTAATTTAATATTAACATAATGAAAGCATATCTTTTAAATGTCAATGGATATGATTATTGCAGATAAGTACTTTTATATATAACATAATGAAATCATATTCTTTAAATGACTGTGGAGATGAGAAATTCAGATAATTAGTTTATGGAGACTCTTGAAAACCATTTCAAGTTTTTAAATATTAATGGAATTGGCAATAATAATTTCTAATAATCTCAATAATATTATACATTATTGGAATTGGCAAAAGTAATCTATAATAATCTCAATAATAATATACATTATTGGAATTGGCAATAATAATATCTAATAATCTCAATAATAATATACATTATTGGAATTGGCAATAATAGTCTCAGTAAAACTTAAACATGTAATAAAAATATCATACCTGCTAACCCTTATAATTTAACCTTATAGTTCCCCTTGGCCATGCTTGATCAGAATATGTGTTTTATATTAGATTTAATGGGGTTGGTCATGGAACCAATCTAGCTTTTACAATAGTACCTCTTTAGATTTAGTGGAATTGGTCAGGGAACCAATCTATCTTTTACAATAGTACTTCATTAGATTTAGTAGAGTTGGCCAGGGCACCAATCTATCTTTTACAATAGTACCTCATTATATTTAGTAGAGTTGGTCAAGGAACCTATCTATCTTGTACAATTTTACCTCATTAGAACTATTAGAGTTGGTTAAGGGACCAATCTATCTTTTACAATGTACTTCATTAGATTTAGTAAATTTGGTCAAGGAACCAATCTATCTTTTATAATAGTGGGAACCAAACTATCTGTTGCAATAGTACCGCATACATGTATTAGATCTAGTGCAGATGGTTATGGAACCAGACTATCTTTAACAATATTACCTCATACTAAATTTATTGGAGATAGTCAGGAACCTAATCTGGTTTTCATAATAGTACATGTTCTTCATATACTTTAATCTTCCCATATTTGCTATGTAAAATGCCTGTATGATCAAAGTGGTGGTTTTATCATTTTCTAACAATGATATCCAGCAAACAAAAATCCTTTGAAGACAAAAGGACAATAGGATTTGTAACATGTTTAAACAATCAGCACTGTAGTCTAAAAAGAATATATTCAGATTTTTGGGGTATGAACAGCAAGAATTATGTTTCATGGACATGCTGTAATTGGGGTTTAAGTGTACTTTACAGGCATTTTTAGTTAAACATATTTTTAATTTCTCAGTTGAACAGCATTATTTGACTTCATTGTATTCGTCTCAAATCACACTTTTAAACCTTTAGATGACAATAGACAATAGCAGTATATATGATGTTTCATTGCACCTAATGAAGTCAAATATTCTATTACTAACGCAAAAATATACAACTATTTAATAGCCTTACTTTCAAAAGCTTTAAAACATAATTTGATCAATTTGAGAGAAAGCATCTTTGCCATTAAAGATGACACAGATGATACTCATAATGATGTCGAGTATAAAAATAAAATATAGAAATTCATTCAAGCAAATTATACCATTTACTGCATATATAAATTTTGTAAAGAATTTGTGGAAAGGGTATGAAGCGTTACCTTTAATGTTTTGAAACATCATTTAAATCTCCCTTCAAATATAGCCATATCAAAAATGTTAGAAAGAAACATGTGTTTCGATTACTTATTTAAAAAAGCACTCAACATAATGTTATCAAACTGTTCAAATACTTTGTTGCAAGAAGCCGTTTTCAATGTTTACAAATGAAATTAATCAGGCAATTAATATGGCCAGCTCAAAGAACCTCCCAAAATTGGATCAGCAAAATTCACAAAGGTCTTCCAAATTGATACAATGATACCAATTTACTAATAAAATATTGATGCCATTACATCACAAAGGTCATTCAAATAATGTGTTTAGATTGCCCATTCTAAACGTAACTTACCAGAATTCTATCAAACTGACTATGAAACATTGCTGCCATTACAAAGACATACATGTTAAAATGATTTGTGACAATGGTATGATTAAGTTTGCATAGGCATTTACATTTTAAAACATCATTCTGATCTCTAATCAAATAAAGCCACATTGAACATTTTTACAAACATTGATGTCTTTTGATTACTCATTCTAAAAATAAAATAATCACCAAACTTCTATCAAACTGTACAGAAATATGTATGGAAATAATCCCTTTAAAATGTTTTAAATGATATGAATCAGGCAACCAATATGACCACTGCTGAAATCCATTAAATGATTTGTATTATTTAAGTAAAGCTCAAGAGAATTTCTTTTTAAGTTATGAGGGCTCTTAACATTGTTTTAACATCTTATGCTGATATCGTGCTTATCTATTGTCTGATATGGTTATATATTGTCTAATATGGTTATCTAGTGTCAGATATGATTACTTATTGTCTGATATGATTATATATTGTCTGACATTGTTATTTACTGTCTGATATAAACCTATTCTCTGATACAGCTATATATTGTCTGATATGGTTATATATTGTCTGATTGAAACCTATTATCTGATATAGTTATCTGTAGTCTGATAATGTTACCTATTGTCTGATATGATTATCTATTGTCTGATATGGTTACCTATCGTCTAATATGATTACCTATTGTCCGATATCATTATCTTTTGTCTGATATGCTTATGTCTTGTCTAATATGGTTATCTATTGGCTGATATGGTTATCTAGTGTCTTATATGGTTATCTATTGTCTGATATGGTTATATATTGTTTGATATGGTTATCTATTGTCTGATATGGTAATATATTCTTTTTTATGGTTATCTACTGTCTGATAATGTTATATATTGTCCGAAATAGTTATGTATTGTCTAATATGGCTATATATTGTATGATATGGTTATCCATTGTCTGATATGTGTATATTATGTCTAATATGGTTACCTATTGTATAATATGGTTACCTATTGTCTAATGTTGGTCCTCTGGTGGCTATATGACTTATGTTGGTCATTATTACAGATCACTGACATGTCCACTCTGTTCCTCTGTCAGTATGATTGCAGATTGATATTAAACATTCACATCTGTAGTCTGGGCTACAGTTGTCAGTATGATTGCCTATTAATATTAGACGTTAAATCTATAGTCTGTGCTACAGTTGTCAATATTAAAGCAGATTAAAATGTTAGACATTCACAGCTATTGTATGGGCAACAGCTGTCAAAATGATTGCAGATTAATATTCAACATTCTCACCATTCTACAGTTGTCAATATGATTCCAGAATAATATTAGACATTCACATTTACAGTGTTCGCTATGATGGCAAATTAACATCATACATTTATATAGATAGTTTGGGCTACAGTTGTCCCTATGATGGAAATAGTTAATTTATTTCTGATACACGTGTTAACCAGTTCACCATTGCATTTAATTTAGTTATACAAATATTTCCAGTACGAAAAAATCACAGGCAGTCTTAACATACATTATACACAATTTAATGCTTTTTTTTGCAATGTGGTCACTTTCTAAAAGAGTAATAAAATTATTTTGTGCATCAAATATAATTTTCTTCATACCATGTTACTATATAATGTCTTAATATTTGATATGTACAACAATTTGGGCAGAAAATATTTTTCACAGAATGCTTAAAGGGGCAGGGGACAATTCCTTCAGTTTTATATATACTGATCACTGCAAAAAATATTAACTTAATACTATAGTGGGAATGTTTAAGATATTGATGTATCAAAATCAAATATTTTGTGGTGTAAGACATGTACGCCTGATGTAGTCAGGACACAGTATGTAACGAATGAAATACCAATTCTAATTACCAAGTCAGTTAGAAAAGCAGAGCTAGCCACTTATAGCACTAGGCACATTGGTTAGAGGCAAGTAGAATATCTAAAAAACTGCCTGGATGACAACTTTTCTTAATAGCATCAAGCTATTAAGAAAACAATGATTTTCAAAAATATAATATAATATAACAGCTAGTGCTTGTTCTGTGAGCATAATATGTTCTCTAAAATAGATTTCAGACATGGAAACTGAATGTATAAATTTGGGGGTGAGGTGCATGAACTATTCATTTTATGTATTTCCACCGAATTGTCAGGTTAAGTGAATTTGTATTCTGTGTGTTGCTTTATTATATCTATCCAAATATATGGATATTTTTTATCTTTCTCATGTATTTTATATTTGTAGTGAATTTTTATGCAGGTGTATGCAACATTAAATTTGTACATAATAACTGTCCCTTTCATCCTAAGGAGAATCATACAAGGGACTATTAATGCCTTCAGATGTGATGAGCTTACATATATGGCATCAACATCCTACACATATGCAAGATTATTGATTGCAGAAAAGAAAGTGAGAAACTATGTCTTACAAGATTGCTATTACGCAAAATGATGGTACAGATAAAAAGTTTGACACAAAGTTTAATTTAATAAAACTGTCACAAACAGTATGTGCTTCATTAAACAAAACACCAAGTCTATTTTCAGTTTATCTCCAGAAAATAGGTGGTTCGGGCCACTGAATAACTAGTTACTGTTTTTCAATAAGTATAAAAGAAACATGAAAGTTGAAATGCTTGGTATCATGTATACTTTTTTGCCTTCATATACAGCATAGAAGTATTGAAAGACAAGATTGTTTTGGTACCACAATGGATGATTGATGCCCTCAAGTCACTCATCACTGCTGAGATGTTTGTCCTGAGAAACGCCTTAGCTGTTGCAAAGAAGTGGAATATGTTTAAAAAGAGTGGAAAACTTTATCCAGAACTAAATGGTTTGTATATTTGTTGTGTTCTATAAGATTTTAAAATTGTGGTTTCCTCATTATGTTTGATATTAATTTAACCAAATACCAAATGGGCATTTGTTCTGATGATTTCTCAAAATGTGATATTAATTTAAGTTAATACCAAATGCGTATTTTCTGTTGTAAATGTTGTCCCAATATTTTGAAAAGTAAGCATGCAATTGTAATTCTGCCTAGCCATTTTTGTGTGTTTTTGCTACATTAGTAAATGTGATGTTGTTATCTACCACACTTTTAGCTGAATTGGCTAAAGACAGTGCAATCTAATAACATGGTAGTGCAACCTTATGCCATGGCCCAAAATCTATTTGGAGTACCTCTGTCTATATTCCATCCCTTTTCCACCCATCAGCATTTCTTATTAATGTGTATGTCCATTTGATGTCCAAGTACTGGGTCAATAGGTTAAACTTGTTGTGAAAGCTTCCACATGTTGTGCCAAAATCATTTCAGAGATAGCCTTTATTAATTGGTGATGGTTCAATACCAATATGTAGATAAGTTTTAACTTCTTCCTAAGGGTCATTTGTAATTAGTGTCATTTGAATCCAATGTTTTATAGAGGTTGGCATGAATCCCTAATGTGTGTTAGAGCTTGGCAAGAATCCCTAATGTGTGTTTGAGCTTGGCACGAATCCCTAATATGTTTTAGACCTTGGCATGAATCGTTAATGTTTTATAAAGCTTGACATGACTCTAATGTTTTAAGGAGCTTGGCATGAATCCCTAATGTTTAATAGAGCTTGGCATGAATCCCTAACGTTTTAAGGAGCTTGGCATGAATCCCTAATGTGTGTTAGACCTTGAATCTCTAATGTTTTATAGAGCTTGGCATGAATCAAAATGTTCTATAGGGCTTGGCATGAATTCTGAATGTTTATAGAGCTTGGCATGAATCCCATATGTTTTATAGAGTTTGGCATGAACCCCTAATGTTTATCGGCCATGCATCCCTAATGTTATCTAGAGCTTGCCATCAATCCCTAATGTTTTGTAGAGCATTGCATGAATCCCTAATAATTTATAGAGGTTGGCATGAATACCTAATGTTTTATAGAGCTTGGCATGAATCCCAAATGCTTTATAGAGCTTGGCATGAATTCCTAATGTTTTATCGATCTTAGCATGAATCCCTGATCTTTTGATGAGCATGAATCCCTAAGGTTTTATAGAGCTTGGCATGAGTCCCTAATTTTTATAGAACTTGGCATGAATCTGTAATGGTCTATAGAGCTTTGCACGAATCCCTAATGTTTTATAGAACTTGACATGAATCCCTAATGATTTATAGAGATTGGCATAAATCCCAAATGTTTTATTGAGCTTGGCATGAATCCTTAATCTTGCAACCCAAGTGTATAGTTTACACAATAACCCATAATTAGATTTTACATCATAACCAAATCTTAGAGATTCCACAGTGGTCAATGTGTAATGTTTCCACAGTAAACTAAGTGTAGCTTGTATTGTAACCCAACTGTAGAGTATCCATAGTAATCCACGACTAAGTTTATACAGTAACACAAAGTGGGTATTGTCCATCATAAAAACAAATGTAGAGTTTTCACAAGTAACCCAAGTGTACATTTTCCACAGTAACCAAAGTCTACATATTTAACACTAATCCATGTGATGATTATACAAAACAAATGGGACTAAACCATTTTTTGAATATTCATTAATTAACACATTAATTTAAAGAAAAACAATATGAAATTTGTTTGTCTGTGATGCGTTTCACTGACATGCTCCAGTCCAACATACGTATCCGGCCTCATTCATGTGTATACAACAGCAAGATACTTACATTCCTCTTCTGATAATCATATACTTACTGGTCCCACGATGAAAACAAAGTCATATGGACAACGTTCTATTGCATACCAGGACAAGGCGATGTCTAACGAATTGCCTATTAAAATCTAACACAATGACTCAGTGGTCCCTTTTAAAAGTGCTCTTGAAACTCACCTTTTTAGACTGCAGGAACAAACTTAGAGACCTAATAACGTTTGTTTTCCATCATGTTTTATATTTTCCAATGTCATGTTTTTTTTTTTCAGTAGTGTTGTGCTATCTTTATTCTGTTGATGTAAAGCGCTTAGAGCTTCTAAAGATTAGGCGTTATGCAAACTCCTCATTATTATTATTTTTATTATTATTAATGTATTGATTCTTCACAACTTGTATCAAAACAGATATTGAAAGAAAAGTAATGATGCATTGATTTATCAATCAATCACTTCACCCATATGTTATACATTACTATCACTATTGGAAATCCTCCTTATACATTTTTCCGATGTCCGTCATTAGTTAATGTCCTTAAAAAGAATGAAAATAAACTATTGGACATATGATGAGGATGGTAGTCAGACTGGGCGAATCTTGCATGAACAAGGTTTTCCCATTACGGAAACTGTTCACACAAAAAAATGAATTTATGAGAATGATTTTTTGTCAACATTTTTCAAACATATTCTTAAAATATAATATAATTCCATGGAAAGAATTAGCTTTTTAAAATAATTGTCAAGGATTATATTTTTTCACAATTCCCTCAAAATGCAGTAATATGAAAAATAAAGACTAATATAATTCTTATTCTCTCCTCACTTTAAGATGTTATTTGGACAAAGGAAAAAAAAACAGATTTCCATAACAAGAAGGAATACATGTTGCTACTCATGGAACATCTTAACATCATTGCCAGGCCAAGATGTTTCAGTGAAGATGGGTCTGAAATCAAGGTTAGTGAACTCTAAGGTCTGGAGTTTGTCTTTTCGTCTCCTATAATATGCCCTTTCATCACAGAACATTGCACTGGAAACAACTATTTTGCCTTCTCCCCTATAACTTTAAATCATGGTCAACCCTTGAGACTACAAAGAAAAAAACAACATTCCCTCTAAAATAAAATGTTCCACAAAACATTTCTGAGTGACAAACAATTCAAGGAACAAAGCTGCCTCAGGAGGAAAACCCTTAGACTTGGAAATGGGTAAATTTGTTTCAGTTTATATTATGTACAAGTACATCCAACTATCTTTCTTTTCAAGAGCGCCCAAAAATAGCAAGAAATGCATTGTTTGCTTAATTACAATTTAGCTGTGCTCAATGTAATGATCTCAGTCCATCTGTCAATCTATCAAGTACTACAGGTGTCATTAAAAAGTGCTTACATTAGGCTGTGTTCTTTTGGTGACATTTTACATTAGGTAATTTCTGATATTGCTGCTTGGGTGAAACAATACAGTGAAATGTGCATGTTTTGATATTTGTGCCAAATAGGTGTGTCCAATATAAGATTTTCTTACACAAAGGAATGACACAATTTTCTATATTTTTAAGATAATGCTGTCATGTGTTACAAATTGAAATGAATACCTAAAAATGTAGTAAGACATTTTTAAACCATTCATGGAATGTAAAACAATTTGCATGATGACCAAATGATTCCAGCATCTATTTGATCAAATGGAGCTGTCTAAAATGCATTAAAGGTTGAATAATAACTAATGATGATACATTTACAGTGATTTACCTATAAACGTTTAGATCTCAATGAGGTGAGCTTGCACTAACATCATAAATGTTTTCAAATATACGCATTAACATCACAAAAGTGAAGAAAAATACAATCAAATTAATATAAAATAAATGCATATGTTTACATCATATTCGACTACAGGGACAAACTTAGCGACCTAATCATTTTTTGTATTTTTATGTTTTCAGCATGTTTTTATGTTTTCCAATATCATTGTTTTTGTCATTTGTTGTTCTGTAGTATAGTCATATCATTATTGATGGTGTAAAGCGGTTAGAGCTTCGAATGATTAGGCGCTATACAAAGTCCTCATTATTGTTATTATTATTATTATTATTATTATTATTATTATTTATTTATTTATTTATTTCCCTAATCTACAATAAGATATAATTCCAAAATATATTAGTCTTTGACCTTGGATAAACTGATGCTATCCAAGTTATATTTATTCCAAATGTAAATATCAATAAAGTAGTTTTAAGTTTATCTGTGGCAGTTATGTAGACTGTGGAAAGAGATGACTGAGGTTCTTTGATTTAATCTGCCATTATGACCAATACGAGATTGCCACCTTCATACAGTAGAGTTTTATTTTAAATTGATGATGCAATACATTCCAGTTGCAATAGAGTTGTCAATTGAAGGATAATTACTTGAAATCTAAATAAAATTTTTAAAGAATCATTGTGTTTTAAATTACATCTTTTCAACAACAACAACAAACATTTTAGATAAACATTACCCCTTTTCTTGCTTGGACAGAGACAGGTAAAACTCTTAACGATGGACAGTTGAGATAAACTCTTAAGATAGACAGGTGTAACTCTAAAGATCGATATACAAGTAAAATTAACAATATAGACATTTGAAATTCTTAAGATAGACGAACATTTGAAATTTTTAAGATAGACAAGTGAAATTCTTAAGATAGACATGTGATATTCTTAAGATAGACAAATTATATTCTAAAGAAAGACAAGTGAAATTATTAAAATAGACAGTGAAACTCTTAAGACAGATTGACATTTTAAATTAAAAAAAATAGATGGACATTTGAAATTATTAAGGTAGACGAGTGAATTTTTTAATATAGACAAGTGAAATTCTCTAGTTAGATAGACAAGTGAAATTCTTAAGAAAGACATGTCAAATTCCTAAGATATTCAAGTGATATTTTTAAGGTAGAGAAGTGAAACTCGGAAGACTAATGAGTACATTCGTAAGATAGATGGACAGGAACATTCTTAAGAAAGACATACATTTGCAATTCTTAAGGTAGCCAAGTGAAAAAGTCAAGATAAACAAGTGACATTATTTAGATAGACATTTGAAATTCTTAAGATAGTTAGACATTTTAAAATTCATAAGATAAAGTGAAATGATTAAGATAGACAAGTGAATTTCTCAGGATAGACAGAGGCTTTGAAATTATTAAGATAGACAAGTGGACATGTAGTGTCATGTCCCACCTAGTCACAATATACTAACACCAAGACAACCAGTTCCAACACAAAGCTCTTAACGCTGAGTGCCAATAGAGATAGATGCTAGGTCTATGAGTCTTTGGTATGACCTGACCAAGATTCTAGGTTGTGACCTTCCCCATCCAAGGCAGATCCTCTAACAACAACGCCATAGGAATTGTATAATTTTATACATATATATCATTGTTGAATCTTGTGATTCTCAATGGAATGACAGAGCGAGCACTGAAAAGACTATACACGGCAGCCAGTATGCCTTACTGGTGGAGGAATATATAATATATATATATATATATATATATATATATATATATATATATATATATATATATATATATATATATATATATATATATATATATAAGAAACATGAGAAAGCATTCCAGTAGGCTAATTTGGGTTTGTGGTTATATATATATATATATATATATATATATATATATATATATATATATATATATATATATATATATATATATATATATATATATATATATATTCACAGTACATGGGACAGGTGCATCATTACTGGTAGTGTCACATAAATGTGTGTCAATCTCTGGTTAATAATATCTTCATAGATTCATTCCCAAAGAGTAAAAATATGAATGTATTGCTTGACATCTGAAAGTACTGCTATTAGCAGTTTTATTGCTGTCATTTGTATATTTTAACTCATGTATTTATTATGTACACTCGTCTCATTCATAACTTTACCAGTTCTAGCAATAAATAATTTTGTTATTTGTTGAACTGGTCTCATCTTTAACTAACACATTCTTGATCGAAAATCACATCAGCTTGTCTAGATTGGTCTTATCCATAACTTACAAGTTCTGGCCGTTATAATGTCACTTTTAGCTCCCAGATTCGGCCAATGTGGGTATGTGAGAAAGCTTGCCAGTAGCTTCCCAAGGGACAGTGGTTCTTTCCATGGGTTTTCACGGGTTCTTCTTCCACCTTTAATACTTTCCACAATGTATCGCATATCATGTGCTGAAAAATGGCATTAACCCTTACAACAACGACAATTCATCCTTAATTAACAAATTCTAGCTATACATTATGTCAGGTTTGTCTAGATTATTCTTATCCATGACTTAGAAGTTTTGGCTTTATTCATGTTAGTTTTGGCTGGTCTGATCGATGGTTTTGACAATTTCAAAATATTTGTTAGGTTTTTTCTGCCATCGATCAGTGAATACCCAAACAACTCAATTCTGGATGGACCTGCATGAACAATTCGCAAAGTCAACATTTTGGCTCTCATACAACTCGTCTTGAATGGATGACCATGTTTACACAAGTTTTTACCAAGAGATCTAATTTAAAAAGGTATTAATATTGCATCTAATATGAAAACTATTGTGGCCATTTTCAACGTTTCGTCCTTGCTTTTCCAACTTATAACTCATCTTGAATGGATAACCATGTTTACACAAGTTTTTCACCAAGAGATATAATTTAAAAGGGTATTAATATTGCATCTAATATGAAAACTATAGTGGCCATTTTCAACGTTTCGTCCTTGCTTTTCCAACTTAAAGGATATTTGTTTTGACTAAGCAGTGACAAGCAGTAAGGACTTTATCTTGAATTCCTTGAATTTGTGTTCACCTGTAGAACATGAGCCATTGTGAGACACTTGTTCTTTATATTTTAGGTGGATAACTATTTCATTGCCCCCTGTATGCTTAAAGAAACGACACCATATGAGGTCACGTTTCCTAACTCAGATCAAGAAATGAAGAACAGCTCCTCAGTCCTTTCTTACAATATATATGTCTATATTGGTTGAAGAAGTCAAGAGTCAATATTGGTTGAAACGTCAAGAGTCTACATTGGTTGAAGAAGATAAGAGTCTATATTGGTTGAAAAAGTAAAGAGCCTATATTCACGTTGAAGAAGTCAAGAGTCTATATTGAGACTTACCTTGATGATCACAAGTTTGAAACTTTAGAAAATGTTGCTCGTACAGCTGTAAGTATTATATAGCTAATAAAGCTTATTTCGACAGTACGTCTTGCTCTCAGCAATCTTCTGGTAAAAACGAAAGACAAGCAAACACATACGTATTTCAGTCTAATACGAGTACCGCCAAATCTCAATGTTAGGAAACATGCTTAAGATTGATAAGAAATCCTTAGATCGTCCTACTAGCACGACAAAAGGGTACGTTATTTCTGACTGTGACAAATTGAATGAAAACAAAAAGTAATGAGTCCAATTTTGCTCCTTGTTTGGAATGTTATTGATGACTCTAATCAAAATTAACTACTTTTTAAAATTCTAATTAGGATGACAAACCGCATAATGTATGTATTTACGACAGGATAATACTGCCGATACTGTTGCCCTGTTTAACTACGCATTGCTCTATTTAACTTCGCATTATTTGTTTTACGTACGATAAGTAACAAACACTACTTTGCATATCTAATACATTTAGACCGATAAGACATCCGTAATCCTTATTCGGTCACATGTCATCCTTGGGCACGTTGCGTCAATGTGAATTGAACTTGAGGAATATTGAGACGGTACAGCGTCAAACAGTAGTGGCTCTGTTTAGCGACAAGGGAAATGGAACAGGTAGGGTGATGTCACGGTACTGGCAACAACGTCAGCCAGGCGTTCTATAACGTGAGATGACACGCTTCGCTAAGAATTCTATCAAGTAATATCCCATCCCGCGAAGCATTATACACACACGCGCACAGACACACAGACACACACACACACACACACAAATATATATATATATATATATAAATCTCTAGATAGAGATGAGCGTGCGCGTGTGTCTGTGTAATTATCTGACTACCATTACAAGAGATCAAATTGTCTCTATTATATAAGTCCAGCATAAGGTTCCCTGATATGTAGATAATGAAACCAAATGTATAACTTCCGGAGTGCCTTTGAATGTTCACTTCTCCTTTAGCCAAGTGTTTACAGCGTTCGCCTCATAAGCGGGATGTCGTGGCTTTGATTCTCGGCCAAGTCATACCAACGACATGACGCAGATTCATATAATGGTTGCGTTTACATAAGGCATACATTATAATGGTCAGATTTATATAACAATGTCTACTCTAATGGTAAGTCTCTATGAAATATTTCGGTGCAATTTTCACCACTAGATCCTGTTAAACATCACAAATTGAAATTAAATTGTTTTTACAAAAGTACGCAACAAGCGAAGGTGTTTGCATATTAAAAAATCAAATATACTCAGTGAATGAATCATGCGACTGTACAATGGTGAAGATGCATATGTTTATTTCAGTTGTTATTTAACTTGGAATATTTGTACTTACATGAGATTATTTGAATCTTAGTTGATCCAGGAGATTTGTGAATCTTACTGACAGTGCAGAACAGTTAAAACGTATTTGAAAACTTGAGAATGTTTGAATACCAAGCCTAGTATATACGTGAAACTTTATGAATATCTTATTGTGTATCCATTGCTTTAGTTCTTTTCGTTTTCTTGTTTTTAATTGTGCTGAGCGGGGTTGGTCGGTACAGATTAAATTTGTGTTACATACCTTCAAACTCTGCTGCCGTCTTCAAAAGTTAATTGTCTGGAGTTTAGCCATCCTAATCATATTGCTATCGCCACTCCTGATTAACATGGCCCATGGTAGTCGAGTGGTCAAACGCGCTCGCATTTATGGATAACTCATCTCTAACCTCTGTTTGTGTGGATTCTATTTTCAGATAGGCCAACATGTCTACGTGAAAATGCTTGTCTGTACCTTCCATTGGCTAGCTTGTCCTTGACTTGGTGTTCTTAGGTCATTCTTCCACTAAATATACCAGCCACCTATTTAGCCGATTATGTGCTGAAGTAAAAGAGTGTAAAACCCACAAGACCACAAACTCCTCTTTATAAGGCTGTATTATTACAGTGGGATATTTTCATGCGACATCTTATGATATCTATTTGATATTTGAGAAATGGTGCCTATCTGACTTATAATATGACCGCCATAACTATCATCTTGAACACTTTTTATGGTCACTACATCCTAATGGGCATGTGATTGTCACTAAAATATATCTTATAATATCCAGCTAGACCTGGATGAAAGTGGTGCCCATCTTTCGTCTTACTCATTCAGAACGAAAAAACGAAAAATCATATCAACTTGAGTTTCTATCAAATGGCATCTTACATGATCGTGTTGGTTCTAACTGAATATGATTCCAGTTTGAGATCCAGTATCTCCAACATATCAGCTAACTGAAAATCTTTTTTCGCCAAAGAACATAACAGTTAAAACGAGAAACGGTTTCTTTAATTTCTGTTATTTTAGATTAGTGAATCATCTGACATTCCATACGAAACGCCCCGAGCTTTACAGAAATACCATCCTTTAAGCCTCCAATAACCTGTATTTCTCAATATTGCTATAATCACCACCCATCCTCTATCAGCATGTGAAGAATATAGTACATGGTTATCTTGTTGAATTTTGATGCAATAGCATGATACACTGTATCATTCAAATTAGATGAAATATCATGGACCACTGCTGCATTTAAATGAGATAATTTAGTATGGCACACTGTAGCATTTAAGTGAGAAGCAATAACATGGTACTATGTGGCATTCAACTAAGAACCAATAGCATGGTAACATTCAAAACTGATGCAATATAATGGTACGTGTGAACAATAGCCAGACTTTACAAATACAACAGTACAACCATTAATCTTCAATATACCTTTTCACATATCCCATCCCACCCCTACTTGGGTCCACATATGAGAATGTGCGTTTCAATATATTTAATGTTTATCTCGTTGAATATTGTTGCAGTATATAATAAATATAAACCAAAATACAGAGCCAAATATAATGAAATGCACGGGGTATTTTTTGTTTAAAAAGTGTGACCCATTTTTAAATCAAGAATTCTTGCGGTTTACATTGTTCACCTGTACTTCCTATGTGAAAATAGCATTGCCTTTGAAAATACATTTATCTCACATGGATATATGACTAGGTGCATATCACTTCTATATCTTCTACAATTAAGTTTGGTTGACATTATAGTCTCCGCATACTTGCAGCAGCATCAATATGATTTTCATTGCTTCTATCTGCTTCAAAATCTGGTAAACCTGCTGTGGTATCTGACATTGTATTTGTTGATCAGCATCTTTCGAGATGGGGATAGAATCAACGTGGTATTTTTAAATGTTATGTTCGTTACATTGCATTTGACATTTTACCTTTCAAAGACCTTGATGACATTGTATTAGCCTTATCACGTGTTTTCATGTGTGCCATTTTGCTGTGTTACTAAGATGTCATATATTACCATACTCGAACATTCCTTACATTGTAGTAACCATATCACGTGTTTTCATGTGCACCATTTTTCTGTTTCACTGTCATGGTTTTTTATGAATGTGCTATCATGTTTTAAGGTTGATGAGTTTATCTTCTATTTTCTTTCTAGCTTTGTAATCACTACAAATGTCCTGACGTGCATCTTTCACATAGTCTTATTTTACGTCTTTACCCTTTAGAAAAAAATAAAGGTCCTTATAACTGCTATCCATACATCATATTGTCGCGATTTATTTGAAAGGAATGTTGTCTTTTCTAAGTGATGAGTCGGTTCTAACTCAGTCTTGTAAAATTTAACATATTCTACTCAGTTACATTATTTTGTCACCAGGCCGTGCAGTCCTGACACTAACCTCATAATGTGGAATGCCAAGCAGGCTTGCTTCAAGTTCACATCAAATCAATCTTGATGTTTACGTGCACTATGATAGGGGATTTTAGATGCAGTTGAGTAATTTTAGTCATTGAAGTGAAGGAATCAGTTTTCTTCGACATTCTCGAAGTGTGGATCAATTGTATGCAGTTGGCTGAATAATTATTTAGTTTGGTGCAATTAAGGTTTCTGGACACTTGTTTTAACCTATGTAAGTCTGCTAGGCTTAATACATAATATTGACTTTGGAAATGATGAGTCCATGGTCAATTTTGCATTCTGCACTTCTCAAAACCTTCGTCACTGATATCCAGTAGGTCCCATCTCCTGATGGTGATGTTGTCAATAAGTTGTATTTGCCTTGAACGTGGATACATCCAGGACATCTTGTTGAGGTTTGGCAGCAGTAATATTGTTTTGTTCATAAGGGAGCCATGTTCAGCACATTTTCTCTTTAGGAGTGCTTTACAGTCGCATTTAAAAGTTGTCGAGTCCATTTTTCCTAATGATACCAGGCCATCTCTCTTGATTTGTGTCCACTCTCGCAAGATACAACGGATCTATGAGATTTCTGCAATTGGCACTTCTGCAATAAGAGACTCCATGTCTTCAAGCAATTTTTCTCATCTGGATTGGTCATGGTGCGGATATATAGGCCATGTTATGGCATACATGTTCTTTAACTACCTGTTCCATACAATCAATCAAGTTAAGATATACTAAACAGCTCATATGTTTTCCTTTGTCATAAAGTACGTTCTGAAAGAATTATGCGTGCCACAGTACTGTTTTGGTTGACATTGACTTTACATAATCAAATTGAATTTCATATATTCGTGAGCAACAAACTTGGACTTGGATGATTTATATTGTATAAAAAAGCATTTTGCCACCAGTGTGACTTTAAATATTGATATTCCTATCATAGTATAAATATGCGCTGGATTAGATCAATGGAGAACGAGCAAATATAAGAACGCATTTTTAAAGTTAAGAAGTTGCTGAAAAGGTCAAAGCCTCTGCTCATGTATTAAGGAAATGCGAAACGTTACACAATCTTGAATTATCATTAACCTTTTACAATCACAAATACGAGCACAAATAAATCGACTCTTGTACAAAGACCATTCCGCTTTGGGTGATGATCAAACGTTATGGATCTGAAACCTCGACAAATGTTATTACAAGTCCTTGACACTAATGCAATTCTTTACCATACAGCTTCTATCACCAGTGATACATATTTCACGAGTCTAACAAACGAAACAAACACTATTTTAATGTGAATTACAGAATAATAATTGCCCCGTGTGTCAACACAAAACCAAAGTTAAATCGGCATTACAAAAGGTAAATAGTATGTGAATAGCTTGTACGTGATAATTGTGCTTAGAGGACATTGTTTCAGCACGTTAATAGATGATTATTTACTATGGAATACATGGTATACAAAAATAAAAACCAAAGTAATGACAAAGTAATTGATTCCCATTATAATAATAAAAAGCTCAAATACATAGCTTTTACTCTGTAAGACGATTAATCGGCTAAAACATTGAATCACTGTATCCAGGAGAAAAAGATAACATGGACGCAAATTGTACATATAATATATAGACAGATCGTTTATAGCGTAATGGTAGTTATATATTTGAATATGATCAGCTTCAAATTAATTATACCGTCGTCGAGTGAAAGGTGTGTAACAATCCAACACATTGTGCAGTCCAAATTCAGTTATACATTTAATTAAAGATAACACACACACACACACACACACACACGTCCATGATTTCGAAGGTGTGTTACAATCCAATACAGTGCCTTGTGGAATATCCAGTTTGTGTAGAAACCCTTGGGTCATTTGGATCTAAGATTACGGTTTTAATGAGTGAGTATCGATCAAAAAGTTTGAATAGTTACCTGCTTTGAAATTTACCAGCACAAAATTTCAAACTAAAACAAACAACGGATGTTCCACATGTGTAACCTACACTAATGCTCTACCAGAGATCACACAACATAAAATGATTCCTTTGAACCTCCATCCATCATTTGATCATACATACATTCCTAAGTTTTGCATCCGTGTGGTGTGGCATCCGTTCGCATGAATTCATTTCTTGTTAATTTATTAAGTATTTGTGTCTCGCTTAATAAGCTTCTACTACAGTGATGTGCACAATTATATTAAATACTGACCATCTATGGGATTGAAAATGACAGGTTTAATTATTTTCACTCAGCATTGAAAGAGATTGGTGAATATATTAATTAGTAATGCGACATATTGAAGTAAGCGAGATTTCATTTGACATGGTGTAAAATAGCACATTCTGATTGGTGCTAGCAATCAAAAGTGTAACTATTGTGTTGCCTTTGTATGGTGTATTAATGAACATGGACCATGTCCCAGATGTCCTTTAGTGCTAGATGAAAATGAAATATTACATTATACATGATGGCACATTGACCTTGAAAATATAAACGTTGGTACTAGCTATATAACGTGTTATCTTGGTGTTTATTTGAACATAGATATTGCCTATTAAGCCGTTTAATGAGCTTTCTAAAAAAGCTACAAAAAGCGCGTGTATTTTCATTCGAAGTATTTATATTTAATCATGGTTGTCTAATGTAGGACTAACATGTCAGTTTTACAAACACCTGAAATCTTGAAGAGCAATATATTTGATTGGATTTCTTTCATTTTGTATTTCAAGGTTATCCTTCTTTCTTGATTTCATTGTGAAATAAAAGCCATTCTAACTGGGTAAGGCGGGGCTGTATCGTTTAAAGTAGACAGGTGTTGTTTGTCACTGCACCAATACTGGCTTGTCGCCACGATTTAAGGCAGGGGAATGAGCCAATCGCAGGACAGATTTCTGAATGTTTTGTCGATAACGTAGCCAGACATGCATTCAAGAACCAGTTGACTTCCTTTCGAGTCTCTTTATACGTGCTAGAACGGCGAAATCTACAGATTACTTGTTAAAAGAGTCTTTAAATATTTATCTTCTGAATAATATATCCTAGGATTAACAGGATATTTATTGAGAACTCCCCAAAGGTAAGTTCTATTTAATGTTTCCAACTTTGGAAATGGTCTTTTTATTTGGCATTTACACCATCAGTATACATTTTAATATCAAACTATTTAATGACTTGCGTATGGAACGAAATGAGGTAGATATAGAAGAGATATAGATATAGATTACAGACGACAGATAACTATGTAAACATATATGGAAAATCCGAACATTCAAAAGAAAGTTAGATGTTTTATCCATTAGATTATAAAAACGAGTATTTTCGTTGTTTGTAACTATCACTTACAAATCACTGGAATATGTGCATCTGTTATTTTTTCTTTGGCAACCTGTTACGCCTAATTTCTTCAAATGTTTCAGCACTTTGTGGGTGAGTTGTTTGCATTGATGATTGTGAGACATTCGATCTCATATTTATCTGCAAATGTTAACTAAATCTTAAATATTCAGACAAATATGCCAAGGTCAGAAAAAAAATGTTTCCTGTACAAATTACTTTAGAACAATGTTTTTAAAACGACAAATGTTTAGTACACTGCTTCATGTTTACGGATAAAACAATCACCATTTTATGTTAACCTATATGTCAGAGCACTTCCGATGAATCATAATTAACTCTCTCACCTCTGGAGCAGAATAAGCAATGCCGATTCACACTCAGTTTATTATTATGTTCAATATTTGGTCGACGTTTGACTTGGTGCTACGAATCCATTCCTGCTGTTTCATTACATTGTTTTACTTTGACCTTGCGCCCCCGTTTTCGCAAATCCACTTCTTCTCGTGAGGTTTGATGATCCTAATGAAATGAATATGCATCATTGGAAAGACACTTTGACGTTATACTGTATGTTACGGCTGCCAACAGGAAGAGATCGAAAGTTCGAAACTCGCGGCGGAATACCAAACTTCTTTTAACTGCTTTTTGGGGTACATTTTATGTTTAAACAGTTACTCGCTATAAACATTGCCACGTATATGACTGGTATATAATGAAGGTACTCATGCGGCTATGTATGTAGCAATACTTTTTGCTAAAGGGCATTCAATCTTAATCTTACACGACATGTTGTTTCTACTTTAGTAGGGTGGTACAACTCAATTTAATTTTTACCGAAAGGGATAAAATATCTGCACTGTAATCTGTTTTATAATTCTTATAGATACGAGTTTATTTTGCAGTGTAAAATATCATTCTTAAGTAGATGTTACAATATTATAATAGAATCACGTTTGTAATGGTCCAGACTGAAAATTTGTTACAATTCCACTATTGTACAATGAGGTCAAAGTTTCATTCATCAAACTTTATAGAGATTTACAATTATATTTCTTATATTCCTATCTAAGGTAGATTTATATATATGGTCGACTGATAGCTATGGTTGATAGCTAATGTAGAGAGAGAGAGAGCTGTGATAGATTGATAAAGATACCCACTGACTTTATTTTATCCCATACAGGATTACATTTTGACTTCTTCACTTGCTATCGTAGATTGATAAATGTACTGACAGATTTTTTACCACCATGGTCAGTGTACTTCTGGATATTTTTTAAAACAAATCTAGAAATAGTTTTGTGGCGAAAATACGTGTTGGTTAACTTTATTTCCCCGTTGATTAAATGTATGTGTGTGTGTGTGTGTGTGTGTGTGTGTGTGTGTGTGTGTGTGTGTGTGTAATACATAAAGTTGAAGTCCAGTTACGTCTTTGTTTTACAAAAACTCACAACTCTCTACTGTCCAGTACCCTATTTATTTAGTCTTATTTAGTCTTCAACCTTAATAATGGGGTTTAATTGACAAATACTACTATTATTACATCTACTACTACTACTAATAATAATAATAATAATATCACTATTATTATTATTATTATTATTATTATTGGTGTTGTTGTTAAGACCAATGATTTGTTCATAGTAAAAAAAATATAATATCATAACTTTTATTATCAAGTTCATGTATTTATTATCATTATATTATTATTTTTATTATTATTATTATTATTATTATTATTATTATTATTATTATTATTAAGGACATTGAATTATTACTATTATTATTATTATTATTATTATTATTATTATTATTAGTGATACACTTAATAGTTATACCGTCACACTTAATAAGGATACCGACACACTTAATAGTGATACCGTCACACTGAATAAGGATACCGACACACTTAATTGTGATACCGTCACACTGAATAAGGATACCGACACACTTAATAGTTATACCGTCACACTTAATAAGGATACCGACACACTTAATAGTTATACCGTCACACTGAATAAGCAATACCATCACACTTAATTGTGATACCGTCACACTGAATAAGGGTACCGACACACTTAATAGTTATACCGTCACACTGAATAAGGATACCGACACACTTAATAGTTATACCGTCACACTTAATAAGGATACCGTCACACTTAATAAGGATACCGACACACTTAATTGTGATACCGTCACACTTAATAAGGATACCGACACACTTAATAGTTATACCGTCACACTTAATAAGGATACCGACACACTTAATAGTTATACCGTCACACTTAATAAGGATACCGACACACTTAATAGTGATACCGTCACACTGAATAAGCAATACCATCACACTTAATTGTGATACCGTCACACTGAATAAGGGTACCGACACACTTAATAGTTATACCGTCACACTGAATAAGGATACCGACACACTTAATAGTTATACCGTCACACTTAATAAGGATACCGTCACACTTAATAAGGATACCGACACACTTAATTGTGATACCGTCACACTTAATAAGGATACCGACACACTTAATAGTTATACCGTCACACTTAATAAGGATACCGACACACTTAATAGTTATACCGTCACACTTAATAAGGATACCGACACACTTAATAGTTATACCGTCACACTGAATAAGCAATACCATCACACTTAATTGTGATACCGTCACACTGAATAAGGGTACCGACACACTTAATAGTTATACCGTCACACTTAATAAGGATACCGACACACTTAATAGTTATACCGTCACACTTAATAAGGATACCGACACACTTAATAGTGATACCGTCACACTGAATAAGCAATACCATCACACTTAATTGTGATACCGTCACAGCGAATAGCGATACCGTGACATTTTATAAGGATACCGACACACTTAATTGTGATACCGTCACACTGAATAAGCAATACCATCACACTTAATTGTGATACCGTCACACTTAATACTGATACTTATACAAACAGTAGTGATACTAATACAATTATTAGTGATAATGATTCACCTCTTAGTGACATTTGTTTATTTTTTGCACGTAATAGAGATAGTGATGAACTTAGCAGTGCTAATATGTATTAGCCTAGTATTAGTGATAATACTAATACACAATTGTGATATCAATACACCTGACTGTAATACTCAAACACCTAAAGGTAAAACCTGTTTACATAAAAATGACACAGATACACGTACTAGGGATTCTGATACACATAAAAGTAAAAATGAAACACATAATACTGGTAATGATTTGCAATTTGAAAAATCTGTTAAATTTCCTTTTCGTAAATATAGATTACTTTTGCCAGTATAAAACAAAGTAGAAATGTTGGATAAAACAGAGACGGTTGTAAAAACTTTAAATTGTGTTTTCTCAGCATTTCCGTTTTACATTTGATCTTATTCGAAGTCTTTTTGTTATCAAAAGAAACAAATTAAGTAAAATAGCACCTGACACAAAATAAATATATAATTACGAATACCACTAAATCTGTATGGGAAAGTCGGATAATTATGTTCACTAATTACTGTTGATGACACAGAACGGGCAATTAGTAATCAAGATAATAGCATTTTCAGGGTTCAAGAAGTGTAACCTTTTCGTGAAGATAAGGGTTAGACAGCTTGTACATTTTTGCTAGCTCTTGGTTCACAGGCTTCTTTAGTTCATCGAAAGTATTTCATTTGTATATGAAATGCTGTCTCTGTCTTTAATATTATAAGTTTGTGCCAAGAATAGCAACCCTACAGTCCGACATAGAACGTTAGGCTATGTGAATACTACCAGCACGTGCAGTTTGATTATTGGTTCTTAGTATTGGGTCAAGACAATATTCTGAAGTGTTCGATATTAATGTTGACCACCACATCTGCTTTGACACGATACATAGTTCTGACAGGTAGTGCAAATGTTACCGATGTATATTTGATGCATTTCTTCCACTCAGTGTGGTTAGAGCATTCGCCACGGATGCGAGAAGTTGCGTGTTTAAAACCCCAGCCGAGTCACGCAAAAGATTTGTAAACGTGATGCTTACAGCGGCCTTGCTTGGCGTTCATCATTAAAAGGTTAGTGTTAGGACTGGACGGCCTGTAGTCGGGATAATGTGACTGGGTGGGGCATCATGGTACGTGTCTGTGGCCTGATGTCCCAGTGCTAGACATTACTAGAAACTGCCACACTGCAGACATCGGAAAAATATAACTGAATTATTTTTAAAGTTACGTTAAAATCCAAATCTTCCACTCAGAGATGCACTGTAATCATACTACACCGTCCTTTTTATTTAATTTCTAACCAGATTTATCTACATGGAGGCACTTAATGTCGGACAACCTTTTAATTTTCAGCCTGGTGTTGCAAAATAACACATTTGGTTCTTCTATTGTACTCAGTGGGTGTGAGCTCATATTCAGAGTTGTACTCCTGGGGACGTAGTTTGTATACTCATCCACGCCAGCTAAATGGGATTCCATGGTGTGCTATTTGCAACGTTACCTATCACACATTTAATTGTCAGAAAATTGTTTGAATACGGAGTAAAAGCGAGGTTTAAACCACCCATCTAAACAAATATATACCTAATGGGATCAAGATACAACATGCAATAACATTATCTTCAGTTGAGATATTACTTTTGACTACGAATAGTTTATAAAATGGATAAAGATAAAGATACAGAGTATGCGAGTCACATGTATTGCGTTTTCTGAACACTTCGGCTATTTTAGTGAAACGCGAACATGTATCGGATGTGCTTAGTTGCAGTAGTTTACAGAAAAGTCATTTTACCGCGCCATAATAGTATTGCAAATAGTACGAAGTGAATGCGGTATTTTCGGACTATCTCGAGTTTCTCGACGATTGAACTGACCGTAGTGTGTGTGTGTGTGTGTGTGTGTGTGTGTGTGTGTGACTTGGATATTTAATGTACCTTTACATTTTATAAAGTCATATCGCTATGATCTCTGCAGTGAGGCAGTTTATAGCGATGTCTTTCTTTGTAATAACTTCTTATTGCTGAGCACACAGAAAAATGTAAAAGCAAACATAAGTAACAATTTTTAAAGTGATAATTGAATGCCAAGGTCAAATCTGTTATCTAAACAAAATTGTATATCACCAAATACTTCCTTCTTGTTCTAGCATGGACTCTAAATACAATTGCATGTATAATACATTTTGTATATGTGTTCTAAGTAAGAAACCGGGACGATTGTAGATGTTACGCATGAACGTTGTAAGCGATTTGTTAGTTCGTCTTTAAGAGCTTATAATAAAATTGACTTAGAAAAATGTCAATGCATATTTACAACGAAACTAGTTAGAAGTAATAGGACTAAAATGAATCCCAAAACATTGTTTAACGATTTTTTTCAAGGGTAAAAATGCATAAAATTGAATTCCTGGCAGTAATATGCAGAGTAGTGAAACCCTGTATCCGTATACGAATGTGTATGTGTCATTAGGATTTTTAAGCTCTTAACAATTGTTCAGTCATATGGCTACGATGTCTGCAGTGAGGCAGTTGATAGTGATGTGAAGCAGACTTGTAGCATGATGTCCCACCCAGTCACATTATCCTGACACCAGGCTGACCAGTCCTAATGCTGACATATTAAAGGAATATGGAGCATACAAGTGTATTTATATTATCTGATTGCCTGTCGTTCAAAATTATATTTTGTCTTACTCCCTTACACCGTTTTACGGGCCATTTAGTTACTGCAAGCGAGGCAGCTGTTAGTACCATTTTTGTAAGTCTTTGGTAAGATTCGTCTGGGTATTGAATCCACGACCTCCCGCTTCCGCGGCGTACGCTCTAACCACTAGGCAACCGGAGCTGTTGCGTTTATGAATTAAAATAAAACATTCATTAGAACATTAGCAGTGTACCCCTTTTTAACTTGGATGATGTCCAAGTGTACATTATATTAACATTGCCCAAGACAGGTTGTGCGTGGTAAATTAGCATCTTTAGTTGTAATATCACATTGTCAAGTCTCTTATATAAGACAAATCCATCGAAAATCCCAATTAGTAAGACGTGATAGGTTCCGATTTGTTGTAACATCCCGTCTAAATTACACGAGATATCAACATTACACGAGCTAGCTAATTTACAAAGGATGCTAAAAACTGCACGGGCTGTCTAAAACGGCTTGCATTATTAAAACTGCTTATACTGTTAAGTATTACAATATGATTCAATTTTTATATATCTACTCGTGATCCCCATCATCAGCTAAGTGCTGCTGAGTAATTCCAACATATTGACGGATGGACTGGCAGACAGGAAACTCTCATAAAGGGACAAAATAAAAACGATGGCTGAATTGCTAGGAAGACGGTTTTGTATTGTTTAATACGTATTTATGTAGATATATAAACACAAAGTAAATACGATGGTATATCCATATATATATTTTGACACACGTGTATTACTGACAAACAAATGAGCAACAAGTCGTGCTGAATAGATTTAAGGGAAGTAACTCAAATGTAAAGATTGGGTTACTAGATGTTTAACTTTGGGTTACCTCTTTCCAGCATAAGTCATTTTAAAAACAGGGGCACATATGACAGCCATCTACGCAAGTTCACACATATTAAAGTGAAATGTACTCAGATAGGCTTAGATTGAAAAATACTGTTCTTTTCCAGTGCGAAAAACAAGAAGATGAAAAGGATAACAAAGGAGAAAGCATGGATATGGTAGCGATTATATAAAATGTCATAATGGTCATGCATGTGTATTTACTCATTTTAAATTAAATATGCTTAAAAAAAGTATATTCAATCATGATTACTGAATTCTCTGCATCCTTTCTGTTATCAAGATGCTTCTAGATGACAATTATTGACCGATATGGACTTTTACAACGGAGGCCATATATTAAACAGGGACAAGCAAAGAGCGAATCAAGTCTACTCATCCTAATATAGGATAGTAAAAATTCGTTTATAACATTGAGTAACTTACATTATAATATGACAGTTCGCGACATTCATTTCAGGTTGATCACACCCTTTGTTGATTTCGTTAAAAAATGATCATGTACTTTAACATTGATTTTGCCCTATGTACTTCTTGGGCGTGTAAATAATGACTTCAAGAGAAATATGGATGCAGGAGGATCCTAATAAATAAAGGAGATTTTCCCTTTCTACGTTAATACTAGATATATTTCATTGCGTGGTACAACAACATATTTTAATTTAATATTTTAGTTTTATTATATTCATGCTTGAAAATCGAAATTTAGAATAGTCCACTCGCTCTTGGGCATCTCCAACCCATTTTTGCAAATTCACCTCACGTTTATAGCTTGATCATATACATATACTTGACTTAAAGGAATATGGAACCTACAAGTTGATTTTATATTATCTGATTGCCTGTCGTTCAAAATTATATTTTATATAACTCCCTTACACCGTTCTCGGGCCATTTAGTTACTACAAGGAATTATTTGGTTATCCGCTAAAGTGCCTTGAGAGATAATTAGATACGTATCACGTGGTCGGTAGTGACGTCACAGGATCTATTGCTAACAGTCAACATAGCATAATCCAATGGTTGCTAGCATGATTCAGATAATTTTTTTCCCTTTTGCATCATGGAAAATTGCGAGAACGATTTCCCATACTTCTCTGTAAGCGTGAACAATTTACCGTATCAGCTTGAGCCACGTTTGAAGACTAACAACGAAGAATGTAGTGATGACACGGCGTTATGTTCTTCGAATGTCACTGTCAGAATGATGAGGATAGTTTGCAGAGTGAAGAAGGACGACTCAAGAAAACAAAATGGTTTGTACCGATTTATACTTGTAGCAGGCATTTCATATACTGTATATATAAAAATGAGCAGAACGCACGTAACTGATACTGAAACTTTGTCAACTCCGTGTGTATAAATATGCAAGCTATGGTGCACCCAAATTTCGATAATCCTCCCTCGATTGCCTGAAACCTTTAAAGATTACCGATAGTGCGAGTTATCAAAGCAGATGCTCGTAAAGCTGTATTTTTGTCTTTATGTCTTGATAAATTAAACATTTTTAAAAATATTAATTAGCAATGTTTTCATAATTTTTAAAGCAATGAAAGCCACATATTTTGTAAATTTATAATTGCTGCATTGTTGCAGAACACTTATTCTAGTGGAAATAGTGACGTGCTGTACACTGTAAACACACATACTTTTTTTGTTGTTCATTATTTTGAACTTCATTCCTTCACACAATGAAATATATGTTTTCTTTTTCAAATAAAGGACAAAAGCCCATGCAGAATACAGGACAACGAAAATGAATGTCAGTACACACCGACGATTAACTCCTTCTGCCATCTATAAACATTTATAATCCCAGGTCAATGTTATCACAAGTTACACTGAATATTAATCTATTAAATACAATTCGACTCATAATATCACATGGACTTGACAATGCTTACTCTAAACTTTGCAGGGCAACATACATGCACTGGGGAATAAAATGTTGAAAGTGATTTTTAAACATTCTTGAATGGTCAAAATTATGCTGTGTTCTTTCCTTACAGGTGTGATTGTAGATATTGCCAAATGATTCACTTGGCAATTGAGCCCTTATGCTGTCGAAAGGTGGAGATGATTGAGAAAAAGAAGGGTGACCTGACATGTATAACCATCCATGAAAGTTTCATTGCAAACTGCTTAAACAGACACATGCTGGAAGTATCCCTGTTTGAATACTGGGAACATCATGGACCTTTGGATGATAATGAACCAATTACACAAGTAAGTTTTCCAATCTTTCACAAATTTCTTCAAAATTCTGTTGATATTTTTATATAAGAATTTCCTATACATTTTACAAAACAAACAATTTGCAAGATTTTCTTCAAAGTGTTTTCATATTACAACTCATGGAGGCAACATTTATTGCAGAAGGATGCATTCCATTATGATCAAGCTGTGATGGTCTTGAACTTCTGAAAGGAATGCAGTTTTTTTAGAAGAAAATGTAGTTTTCTCTTTTAAGACTACCCTTTCTTGTTTTTCTTTGGGGTGATATCTAAACATTTTTTTACAATATATAGCCTCGATAAATAAAACTGCTTGTTTTGAGAAAGGAATAGCAGGTTTGGTATAAATTCTAATAAATACTTATGTTGACAATGATTTATACATTTTTTGTTTATCAACTAGGTTTAAAGAGTCTTCACGAACACAATAAACAAACAACAAATGAATAGAACTATTTTATAATGATATGTGTCATTTCACATGTATGTATATGTATTCAAAGAAGATTAATAATTTGATAAAAAGATAAATATATCAAACATAATTCACCTTAAGTACTAAAAGTACAATTAAGCATAATTTACGAAAGATGAAATATCTTAACTCTTGTTCGAATTTACTCTTACATGTATTCTATATTTATTTTCAGAACATAGAAGCATTTAGCGTATCTACGTTTTGTCAAATGGATTTGGAATCGATTAGGCAGACACAGCCATAAAGTGCTTCCATCCTGTGTTTTGTCAAAACTAAAATAATCTTTTTCCTTACAGGAATATGTTGGCTTCAAATATGCTGCACCCTACAAATTATTGGATTTCAAAAAGCATGATTTTTGCTTTATGATGAGTTCATCTTTTTGAAAATTGTTTGTATGGTATGATGCTGTGATTCCCATTTCATGAACATGTATGCCTCTGTGTGTGCAGGCAAGATGCACCAAGATATGAAATCAATCAACTTTTTTTTTCATTTTGAACTTTTATATTTTCTTAATGATTGATTTTAGCCTGTGTCCCAACATTATGAACTTTAATAAAAATTTATTTCATGAACTACACATGTATTTAATTATTTTATTTCTAGTTCAGATTTTACTATATATTACTTTATTTCTTCTAATTACTTGCAGTGCTGGATTACCCAAAAAGCACACTATACTTATGCTCAAGGCACCAGCCAAACAATGGCTTTTGTATCACTATGAGGGAGTACTTTCAAGGATACAAAATGCAGGTGGCATTGGCTAGCCTTTGCGGATATTAAAATTTGCTGAGCAGTCTAACTACGTATCTCTGACAATTTCAAAAGAACAAGTCGACTTCCCCGTAACCTAACAATTACTTGTGCTAACATTTAATTAATCTAATGCATTATCTTCAAGTAGTTCAACTTGATAAAATTGGATACAGTTGTATTATCAAAGTACAGACTATAATGTCTGGGAGGGCAAACAACATGATCTACGTACATTCATCAATTCTGCCAAAGTAGATTCGGACACCAGAACATGTTGCTGATCTTCTGGTTTTATATCTTATCAAGCTTAAAGTTCATAGGCATATCTTTAAAGTCACTGTCCTCTCTATCATCAATATCTGAATGTGGTTCATATTCTGAATCATGGTGTATATCAGGGTCAACGTCATCTTCACTGCTTGGTTCATTTTCATTATCTGAATCCTCTCTTGGTTTTAGGAGCTCAGACTGAATTGCTATTGATCTTGCAGCTCGAACCTGAATTTTGTGAGTCCTTGTGGGATCAAATTTAGCCTGAACTTCACACTTTGTTTTATTTTTTGTGGTTGGGCCTGAGGAATTGGTACAAACAATGGTATGCTGAGTTCAGCATCATCTACCTCTACCAGGGCACATGCACTTGCAGGTGTATCAAACACATAATTTGCATTGTAACTCTGTATTGCTTGATGTAGAACCTGAAGGAAAAAAACAATTATTATTGACAAGAAAAAGCATCTGCATATCTTTGAAATATTTGAGTAGTCACATGACAACAACTGATTAATTACAATGATGGCTGCACTAAAGGGGAAAAGGAAGTTAGGGGGAGGCACAAAGAAGTGTTTATCCTATGTCATAGCCTAAGGCTCATATTTCTCAGGTAATACCAGTAGTGAAAAACATGAAATTATGCATTCCACTATATTTTAAATACACATTAGTGTTACTCTAACGTTAGCGTCATGAACAACTCTTTCCAGAAATATATACCGTAGTATACGCAATTATTCAATTTCTGCAGCACTTGGGGTGGGGTGGGGTGTGATAGTGTTTGAGAATCTGAGATGAATAAAGCTCTATTTTATGTAGGTATTATTGTTTAAATACTTCAATTTCATTATGCTCACGACATTGATAGAAATTAGAGTGCATACAACATATTTATTTACCTCTGCATTCCGCAGTTTGTGATAGGCTCCTCTTACTAGTTTCGGTTTGACAGTTGTGAACCACTCGGATCTGTCGGTAGTTCTTAACGCCAGTCCTAGGGTTAGAATACTATCTGGTACTGCTGTCGGCCTCAGCCTCGACTGTCATTTAAATATCCCAATTCTGCACAACTTTCTGGATCAACTTTTATACTGATCGTTTGAAAATGAAGACTGCAAAGTCTATGAGTTACCGGATGAAAGTTCTCACGGGCTCATGGCGACAGTAATAGATCCAAGCCGTTCGTCGGATTTTGTCTTTCGGAAATCGGAAAAATGTGCTAGTCGAATTGTTGTTGCATCCAAACGCTGCACAGAGGGGCATTTTGGAAGATTCTTGGAAAATAAACTCTAATATAAAGACTAATAATCTGCCTACTCTCAAGCACAAGTGGATCAACATAATGCTGAGCCTATAGCTGCTAAGATCTTGTGACGTCACGTTTATTCAGCCTCGTTTCGACTCGACAAATATGCATATCAGAACGCTCACGCAATTCTTACCCTATAATGTACTGTATATTTTTTTCGGTGCAACTGGGTCGCCCCAAACTACTATTTAATTTATCATATGTATCAAAATGAGTAATATAACGACAACTTTAACTGTAAGTTCCCTATTCCTTTAAGAAAGGATTGTGTTGAAGTTATCAATAGCAGTAATTCACATGTTTATTTTGTATAGTATTTTACCCTATTAGAAAACAACGCAAGTTCGATTCAGCATTGCATCACAGCGTTTATCATTGCTGTCAGGGATGTAAGGGGAAATAACTTCAATGAGACTAGAATGGCGTCTGATCAAATTCCTTGATCAAGGATTAATTTCACGTCTGTAATGTAAATAAGCTTCGATTTATTTATTCCAGTTCATAATGTACTCGTTTTGGTTGCTGCTGGTATAACTTGTGTGGTAACACACAATCAAGCGTCGCATGACATGGGGTACATCTTTTTTTTACAGATGTGAAACTTTAAGGATATATCTTTTACACGTGAAACTATACGGGTATATTTGTTAAATGTGAAAATATAGGAAATCATTTGACACTATGGACACAAATTCAGAAAAAGTCATATTATGTGAGGAAGTCAAGAGTCTATATTGGTTTAAGAAGTCAAGAGTCTATATTGGTTGAAAAAGTCAAGAGTCTATATTGGTTGAAGAGTCAAGAGTCTATATTGGTTAAAAAGTCAAGAGTCTATATTGGTTGAAGAAGTTAAGAGTATATATTGACGTTGAAGAAGTCAAGAGTCGATATTGAGACTTACCTTGATGATCACAAGTTTGAAACTTTAGAAAATGTTGCTCGTGCAGCTGTAAGTATTATATAGCTCATAAAGTTTATTTGGACAATACGTCTTGCTCTCAGCAGTCTTCTGGTAAACACGAAAGACAAGCAAACACATACGCACCGCCAAATCTCAATGTTAGAAATCATGCTTAAGATTGATAAGAAATCCTTAGATCGTCATATCTGCACGACGAAAGGGTACATTATTTCTGACTGTGACAAATTGAAAGAAAACAAAAAGCAATGAGTCCAGTTTTGCTCCTTGTTTGGAATGTTATTGATGACTCTAATCCAAATAACCTACTTTTTAAAATTCTAATTAGGATGACAAACCGCAGTCGCTTATCTTGAATAAGTTATTATTTTATAATTTCTGTCATAATGTTTGTATTTACGACAGGATAATACTGCCGATACTGTTGCCCTGTCTAACTACGCATTGCTCTGTTTAACTACGCATTGCTCTGTTTAACTTGGCATTATTTGTTTTACGTACGATAAGTAACAAACACTACTTTGCATATCTAATACATTTAGACCGATAAGACATCCGTAATCCTTATTCGGTCACATGTCATCCTTGGGCACGTTTCGTCAATGTGAATTGAACATGAGGAATATTGAGACTGTACAGCGTCAAACAATAGTGGCTCTGTTTAGCGACAAGGGAAATGGAATAGGTAGGGCGATGTCACGGTACTGGCAACAATGTCAGCCAGGCGTTCTATAATGTCACATGTCCCGCTTCGCTAAGCATTCTATCAAATAATATCCTGTCCCGCGAAGCATTATGCACACACACACACACACACACACACACACACACACACACATATATATATATATATATATATATATATATATATATATATATATATATATATATATATATATTTATATATATATATATCCATCTCTAGATAGAGATGTGTATGCGCGCGCGCGTGTGTCTGTGTAATTATCTGACTACCATTACAAGAGATCAAATTGTCTCTATTATATAAGTCCAGCATACGATTCCCTGATATGTAGATAATGAAACCAAATGTATAACTTCCGGATTTCCTTTGAATATTCACCTCTCCTTTACCCAAGTGGCTACAGAGTTCGCCTCAGAAGCGGGATGTCGTGATGCCCCGCCGAGTCATACCAACGATATGACGCAGATTCATAGAATGGTTGTGTTTCGACAAGACATACATTTATATAGTGATGTCTACTCTAATGGTAAGTCTCTATGAAATATCATTTCGATGCAATTTTCACCACTAGATCCTGCAAAACATCACAAATTGAAATTAAATTGTTTTTACAAAAGTGCGTATCAAGCGAAGGTGTTTGCATACTAATAAAACAAATATACTCAGTGAATGAATCATGCGACTGTATAATGTTGAAGATGCATATGTTTATTTCAGTTATTATTTAACTTGGTATATTTGTACCTACATGAGATTATTTGAATCTTAGTTGATCCAGGAGATTTGTGAATCTTAATGACAGTGCAGAACAGTTAAAACGTATTTGAAAACTTGAGAATGTTTGAATCCCATGCCTAGTATATACGTGAAACTATATGAATATCTTATTGTGTATCCACTGATTTAGTTCTTTTCGTTTTCTTGTTTTTATTGTGCTGAGCGGGGTTGGTCGGTACAAATTTAATTTGTGTTACATACCTTCAAACTCTGCTGCCGTCTTCAAAAAGTAATTGACTGGAGTTTAGAACCAAATTTAAATGGAGCTTTCGTTGAAACATTTCGTATGATGACAAGATGGTCTCAAATGAAGATGTAGCAATCTGATATTCCACTATGGCCGCACCGATTGTCGTTTGCAAAATATTGGTATCAGCAGCTGCCATTTAAACAAGTTGGTCATATCTGCAAGGGATTTTCACTGGAAGACTGCTTCTTACGTATATTCAATCTTAAATAAAGATGGTACTGCTTTTGATGTTCAATGTATATTTACTGACACTCCATCCAAGGAGACGTTTTACTCTCTGGCTGGTTCACGGTGATTCATGCCATTACGGAATGGCGACGACAGCAGTCATCTTAAACATATTGCTATCGCCACTCCTTATTAACATGGCCCATGGTAGTCGAGTGGTCAAAATCGCTCGCATTAATTGATAACTCGTATCTAACCTCTGCTTGTGTGGATTCTATTTTCTTCCACTAAATTATCGTGTTGGTTCTAATTGAATATGATTCCAGTTTGAGTTCCAGTATCTCCAACATATCAGCTAACTGAAATTTTTTTTTCGCCAAAGAACATAACAATTAAAACGAGAAACGGTTTCTTTAATTTCTGGAAGTTATTTTAGATTAGTGAATCATCTGCCATTCCATAAGAAACGCCTCGAGCTTTAAAGAAATACCATCCTTTAAGCCTCTAATAACCTGTATTTCTCAATATTGCTATAATCACAACCCACCCTCTATCAGCATGTGAAGAATATAGTACATGGTTATCTTGTTGAATTTTGATGCAATAGCATGATACACTGTATCATTCAAAAGAGATGAAATATCATGGACCACTGTTGCATTTAAATGAGATAATTTAGTATGGCACACTGTAACATTGAAGTGAGATGCAATGATAGTGTGCACTGTTGTATTCATCTGAGATGCAATAGTATGGTACACTGTAACATTCATCTGAGATGCAATAACATGGTACTATGTAGCATTCAACTAAGAACCAATAGCATGCCATACTGTAACATTCAAAACTGATGCAATATAATGGTACACGTGAACAATAGCAAGAATTTACAAATTTAAGAGTACAACCATTAATCTTCAATACACCTTTTCAAATATCCCATCCCACCCCTACTTGCGTCCGTATATGAGAATGTGCGTTTCAATATATTAAATGTTTATCTCGTTGAATATTGTTGCAGTATATAATAAATATAAACCAAAAACAAAGCCAAATGTAACGAAATGCACAGGTTATTTTTGTTTAAAAAGTGTGAACCATTTTTAAATCAAGAATTCTTGCGGTTTACATTGTTCATCTGTACTTCCTATGTGAAAAAAGCATTGCCTTTGAAAATACATTAATCTTCCACGGATATATGACTAGGTGCATCTCACTTCTATATCTTCTACAATTAAGTTTGGCTGACATTAAAGTCGCCGCATACTTTGTAGCAGCATCAATATGATTTTCGTTGCTTTTATCTGCTTCAAAATTTGGTAAACCTGCTGTGGTATCTGACATTGTATTTGTTTATCGGCATCTTTTGAGATGGGGATAGAATCAACGTGGTATTTTTAAATGATGAGTCGGTTCTAACTCAGTCTTGTAATATTTATCATATCCTTTTCAGTTACATTATTTTGTCACCAGGCCGTCCAGTCCTAACACTAACCGCATAATGTGGAATGCCAAGAAAGCTTGCTTCAAGTTCACATCAAATCGATATTGACGTTTACGTGCACTGGAATAAGGGCTTTTAGATGCAGTTGAGTACTTTTAGTCATTGAAGTGAAGGAATCAGTTTTCTTCGACATTCTCGAAGTGTGGATCAATTGTATGCAGTTGGCTGAATAATTATTTAGTTTGGTGTAATTAAGGTTTCTGGACACTTGTTTTAACCTATAGTCTGCTGGGCTTAATATATAATATTGACTTTAGAAATTATGAGTCTATGGTCAATTCCGCATTCTACACTTCTCAAAACCTTCGTCAATGATATCCAGTATGTCCCATCTCCTGATGGTGATGTAGTCAATTGGTTGTATTTGCCTTGAAAGTGGATACATCCAGGACGTCTTGTTGAGGTTTGGCAGCAGTACTATGTTTAGTTGATAAGGGAGCCATGTTAAGCCCATTGTCTCTTTAGGAGTGCTTTGCAGTCGCATTTCAAAGTTGCCGAGTCCATTTTATTTCCGAATGATACCAGGCCATCTCTCTTGATTTGTGCCCACTCTCGGACTGAAGATATAACGGATCTATGAGATTTCTGCCCTTGGCACTTCTACAATAAGAGACTCCATGTCTTCATACAATTTTTCTCATCTGGATTGGTCATGTTACGGATATATAGGCCATGGTACGGTTATTCATACATGAACACATGTTCTTTAACTATCTGTTCCATACAATCAATCGATTTAAGATATACTAAACGGCTCAGTTGTTTTCCTTCGTCATAAAGTACGTTCTGAAAGAATTATGCATGGAACAGTACTTTTTTAGTTGACATTGACTTCACATAATCAAATTGAAATTCATATATTCATGAGCAACAGACTTGACCTTCGATGTTTTGTATTGTATAAAAAAGCATTTTGCCACCAGTGTGACTTTAAATATTGATATTCCTATCATAGTATAAATATGCGCTGGATTAGATCAATGGAGAACGAGCAAATATAAGAACGCATTTTTAAAGTTAAGAAGTTGCTGAAAAGGTCAAAGCCTCTGCTCATGTATTAAGGAAATGCGAAACGTTACACAATCTTGAATTATCATTAACCTTTTACAATCACAAATACGAGCACAAATAAATCGACTCTTGTACAAAGACCATTCCGCTTTTGGTGATGATCAAACGTTATGGATCTGAAACCTCGACAAATGTTATTACAAGTCCTTGACACTAATGCAATTCTTTACCATACAGCTTCTATCACCAGTGATACATATTTCACGAGTCTAACAAGCGAAACAAACACTATTTTAATGTGAATTACAGAATAATAATTGCCCCGTGTGTCAACACAAAACCAAAGTTAAATCGGCATGAAAAAAGGTAAATAGTATGTGAATAGCTTGCACGTGATAATTGTGATTAGACGACATTGTTTCAGCAAGTTAATAGATGATTATATACAATACAATCCATGGAATACAAAAATAAAAACCAAACAAAGTAATGACAAAGTAATTGATTCCAAGTATAATAAAAAAGCTGAAACACATAGCTTTTACTATGTAAGACGATTAATCGACTAAAACATTGAATCACTGTATCCAGGAGAAAAAGATAACATGGACGCAAGTTTTTCATTTAATATATTGAGACAGATCGTTTATAGCGTAATGGTGGTTATATATTTGAATATGATCAGCTTCAAATTAATTATACCGTCGTCGAGTGAAAGGTGTGTAACAATCCAACACATTGTGCAGTCCAAATTCAGTTATACATTTAATTAAAAATAACACACACACACACACACACACACACACACACACGTCCATGATTTCGAAGGTGTGTTACGATCCAATACAGTGCCTTGTGGAATATCCAGTTTGTGTAGAAAACCTTTGGTCATATGGATCCAAGATTACGATTATAATGAGTGAGTATCGATCAAAAGTTCGAATAGTTACCTGCTTGAGATTTACCGGTAGAAAATTTTCAAACTAAAACAAACAACGGATGTTCCACTTGTGTAACCTATACTAATGCTCTACCAGTGATCACACAACGTAAAATGATTCCTTTGAACGTCCATCCATTAGTTGATCATACGTACATTCCTAAGTTTTGCATTTAAATCATTTCCCGGCGTTGTGGTGTGGCATGGTTTTGCATGTATTTTCCGGCGTTGTGGTGTGGCATGGTTTTGCATGTAAGTCATTTGCGGCCTTGTGGTGTGGCATCCGTTTGCATGAATTCATTTCTTGTTAAATGATTAAGTATTTGTGTCATGTTTAATAAGCTTCTAGTACAGTGATGTGTACAATTATATTAAATACTGACTATCTATGGGATTGAAAATGACAGGTTTAATTATTTTCACTCAGCGTTGAAGGAGATGGTTGAGAATATTAATGAGTAATGCGACATATTGCAGTAGGCGAGATTTCATTTGACATGGTGTAAGATAACACATTCAGATTGGTTCTAGCAATCAAAAGTGTAACTATTGTGTATGATGTATTAATAAACATGTCCTTTAGTGCCAGATGAAAATGAAATATTAAATTGTACATGATGGCACATTGACCTTGAAAATGGAAACGTTGGTACTAGCTATATAACATGTTATCTTGGTGTTTATTTGAACATAGATATTGCCTATTAAGCCGTTTAATGAACTTTCTAAAAAAGCTACATAAAACGCGTGTATTTTTCATTCGAAATAGTTATATTTAATCATGGTTGTCTAATGTAGGACTAACATGTCAGTTTTACAAACACCTGAAATCTTGAAGAGCAATATATTTGATTGGATTCCTTTCCTTTTGTATTTCAAGGTTATCCTTCTTTCGTGATTTCATTGTGAAATAAAAGCCATTCTAACTGGGTAAGGCGGGGCTGTATCGTTTAAAGTAGACAGGTGTTGTTTGTCACTGCACCAATACTGGCTTGTCGCCACGATTTAAGGCAGGGGAATGAGCCAATCGCAGGACAGATATCTGAATGTTTTGTTTATAACGTAGCCAGCCTTGCATACAAGAACAAGTTGACTTCCTTTCGAGTCTCTTTATACGTGCTAGAACGGCGAAATCTACAGATTACTTGTTAAAAGAGTCTTTAAATATTTATCTTCTGAATAATATATCCTAGAATTAAGAGGATATTTATTGAGAACTCCCCAAAGGTAAGTTCTATTTAATGATTACAACTTTGGAAATGGTCTTTTTATTTGGCATTTACACCATCAGTATACATTTTAATATCAAACTATTTAATGACTTGCGTATGGAACGAAATGAGTTAGATATAGAAGAGCTGATGACAGACGACATATATATAAGAAAGATAACTATGTAAACATATATGGAAATTCCGAACATTCAAAAGAAAGTTAGATGTTTTATCCATTAGATTATAAACACGAGTATTTTCGTTGTTTGTAACTATTACTTACAAATCACTGGAACATGTGCATCTGTTATTTTTCTTTGGCAATCTGTACGCCTAGTTTCTTCAAATGTTCCAGCACGTTGTGGGTGTGTTGTTTGCATTGACGATTGTGAGACATTCGGTCTCATATTTATCTGCAAATGTTAACTAAATTTTAAATATTCAGACAAATATGCCAATGCCAGAAAAAAAGTTTCCTGTACAAATTATTTTAGAACAATGTTTTTAAAACGACAAATGTTTAGTACACTGCTTCTTGTTTACGGATAAAACAATCGCCATTTTCTGTTAACCTATATGTCAAAGCACTTCCGATGAATCATAATTAACTCTCTCACCTCTGGAGCAGAATAAGCAATGCGGATTCATACTCAGTTTATTATTATGTTCAATATTTGGTCCACGTTTGACTTGGTGCTACGAATCCATTACTGCTGTTTTATTACATTGTTTTACGTTGGCCTTGCGCCCCGTCATCGCATGTGCACATCCATATCTTCTCGTGAGGTTTAACGACCCAAATGAAATGAATATGCATCATTGGAAAGACACTTTGATTTTAGTAAGGTATATATGGTCAAAATTTCTAAATAAAACGTTATTCGAATCACCATCCGAAATTCAAATGGAATAATGTATTTACTACATATATTTTCGCAAATTATAGATTAAAATAAAGAGTTGATGTTTTGATGACTTTCAAGCTATGATAGTGACATCTTAATTTAATTATTCTTCATCGTTAATTGATAATCGCTTCCATTTGTTCCTGTTTCTCCCTACCTATCCCTCTCGCTCTTTTTACTTATCCGTGTTTTTTTTTTCTCTCTTATTAAGTCTTCGTTTATTACCTATCTTAAGAGGTAAAGCACTGTATGATACGTTTTTAGACAAATATTAGATAAGGTCAAACATAGTAGCTATTCCGCTTTTATTTTTGTTACTCAATCCTTTTGGCGGAAACATCGACCTTTGCCTTTCGAAGTTTGGATTAACACAATTTCTAAAATGAAAAAATATTTGCCGATTTACCCGAATCAGATTTTCTTTCGTGAGTCGTACGGAATGAATGTTTTAATTTAGATTAGCTGATAATAGCTGATAATATTTTACCGTTTAAATACATTAAAAATGGAGTTCTCACATATGAATATAGAACCACCAGGACAAAACATCAAGTTTACAAACTCTTGTTCTGATGAACAAAGCTACGCATTAAGATGGTAATTCTATCTAGCTATCCATTAAGATGATATCAATCTATACTTTCAGATGGTAATTATATATAGATATACATTAAGATGGTAATTATATCGGGTTGTAAATTCAGGAAAGTGTTTCCTAATCCTAAAATTCTTAATACAATAATATGTCAACGTCAACAGAATGGATATATTAGGTTATGTTTCATCTACACTATTTTATAGAGCAACAACGAATGTACTGCATTATTATTAGATTGTTACAATGTCCACAAGGGAACGCTAGAATGTACTGTAAGACTTTGTTTTGACAGTGGGAAAGCCATCCTCAAATGTGGAGTTATGGACAATTCCATATCATATTATTGCATCATATCTCCAATAGTCAGTGAAAGGTCACCGTAAAACTCACCTTTCAATAGCAACAGAGAAAATCAAGCTCAAGTTTGTAAACTTCAAAAGGTAATTATCAAAGTTTTAAATGACAAACGAGAGTGAAACTTATAGTAGTATGATGTGAATCCAGAATATTCCTGATAAAGTTCTATGAAGGTCCTAAATGAATAGAAAGTTCTGTAAAATTCCCAACCTGAAATGTATTAGTCCGCAAAGAATCGTGTTAATTCGAGGAATATAATATAATATAATATAATATAATATAATATAATATAATATAATATAATATAATATAATATAATATAATGTAATGTAATGTAATGTAATGTAATGTAATGTAATGTAATGTAATGTAATGTAATGTAACGTAACGTAACGTCACGTCACGTCACGTTAGTATCAGCCACTTTAACAGTTTTTGTTTTGCTGTGAATAATAATAATAAAATCGAGGCTATCATAATAAGCAAACTTACGGCTTCATGATGGAAATTACGAAGTAAACGTTTTATTTTCATTCTTATAATAAAATGATTTTTTTTTCGGCAGGGCATAGCTACATGATGTAAACAAGGTCGCGTTACCCCCATACGAGCATCCATTTTACTTAGTAGCTGTAGTTTAATACAAATGCTATGATAAGAATTTCTCAGTTTTGGCATTTCCTTTAAACTAGAAAGAGTATGTGATCAGATTTCTTGTTTTCGAGTTTTGTTAATTTTTCATCAGATCATTTGGAGTTTAACAGATTAATTCATTTCTCTGGAAATATTTGCTATGATGATAGCGATTTCTTGGAGAAAGATAGTTTATACAAATTGTATTCGGATTTCCATCACTGGATTGTTAATTCTAGCGTTTCTACAAGGAACTGTTGATATGCACACTACAGACTACATCATACGTCATCGTCTTCCATCATGGATTTTCCATTAGAACTCAAACTTGAATTCGTTAGAACATTTCATAACTACGACTTGCGTCACTTAATTCATCGATTATTCATGGATTTATTTTGGAATTCGTTCCTAAAACTGAGTTATTTTTCTATTTTTACATTGCTTTTTGTTCCAGTAAATAAATTATATCTTACATTTTAGAAAACATTTCGTTTTCACTTTTACAGAGTTACTGTTTGTTAGAATGTAAAGATATGTTTTACATCAATACAAAATACAATGAGGCTTTAAAAGGCGCATTAAGTTTGTTACATACCAGAAGCGTAGCTATGATATTTTGCGCCCGGGGACGAACTATAAAATTAGCGCCACATCCCCCTCCCCGTTTAATCACATTTTTCTTTGACCGATTTATTACCCTTGTTTACTTATTATAATGTAACGTTGTAAGCCTCATTTTGGCGCCCCTGTATCTTGGCGCGCGGGACCATACGTATCCCCCTGCCCCCACCCCCAAGCTACGCCTCTGCTACAGACATTATAACATGAACATGTTTATTAGAACCAAAAACGGAAATAAAGTCAACGATCGGTATTATGATACATGACGTACATACGTCTTCTCATTTCTGTCGGTATAGAGGTAATGCTTTCAAAATTTGCAAATGCATCCCTGATGAATGATTGAGATAGGGTAAAGCATGTTCCGAGCACATCGAGACACCCCCATTTAGTACATTATTATTACTGTCTCTATCAGTAATATCTGAGCAAAAATATGTTGCCTGACAAAAGTAGTTGGATATGGTTGGGAATATGGCTATATCAACTGAAATGGTAAGCAAAAAAAAAGGACTAAAAATGGTGAATATGAAGTAATTCTAAAAATTGGTGACTTGTAAAGCAATACAAAAATTAGAAGAAAGTGTCAAAAACATCAAATGCATTGTGACATTGATACTCTTGTATTCTGTTGAAATTTCGAGTTAAGAAGACTGAGACAAAATATTGGAATTATTGTCTCTATCATGTGGGGGAAATAAATTAAAGATACTGTAAAATTATGGCAGTGCTATTAAGCATTCCTGTAAAGGAAAGGACCTTTATGGAAGGCTGTATCTAGGGCAGAAATATGTATATTTTAATGAGAATGACAATAAAGGGCCTCGACCGAAAGAGTTACGTAGAAAGCGAAACTTTCTGATTCCTAGAATATTAGTGATTTTAAAATCCTAAGATTTTAAGCAGTACTTCCAACTTTCGTACCCATATCGTCTGTGCGCCTTCCGATATTATGCTGAAATAGGGCCATATTTTCTATTTCAGGGTCTAAAAGCAAATATGGTAAAGATGAAACATAGTCAGCGTACGTGTATTTTACTACTCATCGTTGTGGTCATTGTATGGGTTTGTATTTCGATTAATTATCGATTCCGTTCCAACATAGGGCATGGTTCAAGTGATATATATGAAAGTGTAATAAACAAAAAGACATCAACCTGCTGTAAACACCAGTTTTGTAGAGATAATGTACCTCCTGGTAAAAGCAAAACTCAAATGGAAGGACCTATTCATTTCTGTATCACAGCTGGAAAAGCCGAGGTTGTGAGAGAATTGGAACCGCTTATTAAAACGCTTGTACTCCACGCAAAAAGAACTGATCTGTTTTTGCACATACTTACCGGAAATGGTTCTGATTATGAAATTAAGAAAATCTTAAATACTATTCCAAACATCCCTGTACAGTTCAAGTATGAGCTTGTTTCGTTAAATACGGACTTAATTATTAATGAAACATTACAAATTAACTTGAAGATAACCCACCATTCGGGTGTATGGGGGATGTCGAAACTATACATGTATGAAATATTCAACAATGTTGATAAATGTATAGTTCTTGATACAGATATTGTGTTTGGGACCGACCCAGCATTCCTGTGGGATCTATTTATGGATCAGGAAGACCAACAGATTTTATCAATGAGAATTACAAACGACATGACGGAATCTTATATGTCTAACTCTGGTTTGATGCTGCAGGATTTCAGTCGGATGCGGCAAATGACTTTTTCGAAATTTTACCTCGCATCAGTTAAGTGGCTGTGTAGTAAAGTAACCGTATGTTCAGACCAGGAAGTGTTGTTCAGCTTGTTTAAAAATAACGGTTCTTATCTTTTTAGAACATTACCAGTATCTTGGAACTTAGAACTATGTCACGATTTTTTCGGTTTTTCATTCGGAAGCTACATTGATCGGCAAGGCCGTTTCTTTGGCGGAGCACACTTCAACTGTGCAGGAGCTGAAAACAAAGCATTAGAACTTTTCACAGCGAGAGATTCAGCCAGTAACTTGCGCGAGTATGTCAAATACCTGATCAACGTGCCGATACAGGACGTTTGTTCAGTTATGTGATGACCTTACAAATGTTTACTTAACCAGACGTTATTTGTCCCACGCATTTATAGCATCTTCTAAACCTAGAATAAATGTATACATGTTAGAAAAGCACGTTAGAGACATTGAACCTACGAATGACATGTCGATATGTGTATATATAATTTCTTCAACATTGTGTGGAAAAAATAGGTAATGTAAAAATACAATTTTTGCACCAAAAATAGAAAATAGATAAACAAAAAACAAAAAATACCACGATATATAAATTGCTTGAAAGGAATGTAATCTTTAATAATTTTCACTCTAGGCTGCTAAGCATATTATAGCTATCTTGTTATTTTGTAAGACTTGCTTATTTGGCTTCGTCGTATTACAAATGCACCTGTTGAACACTGGTTAATTGGGGAACGTGAAATACACATTTTTAGATTTAATCAATTGAATTTATTATCTGAAGTAGCCTTCAGCGAATGCAACAACAAAAACAACAACAGTAACTATAATAATAATAATAATAATAATAATAATAATAATAATAATAATAATAATAATAATAATAATTTGAATACTTTATTATTGAGCCGGCCCAAATTATAAAATCAGTATAAATACTAAGAGTGTGCACGATGTTGGACGTACATATGATGTGCTGGTCAATATTATTATTTATGCACAGTTTCCTTTCAAGAATCGAAATATGATTTCATAAAGGCAATTATTCCACAAACTGTATAATTCACTATGCTTATCAGTTATAACTGATACACAGCAAACCTCTTCCGGAATAAATATATTATAACATTACTAATGATGGGTCATTGAGAACTAAATTGATGCTTAACATGGTTGAATGGATCTAATTTTGAAGATGTGATACTGGATCAGTATATACGATCCTTTACTTCGGAATACCTGAGGATAAGTGTGAAATAAAGGGAAGGGATCTTAAGTTAAGCCAGAAATGACTAAAATACATCTCTGACCGGATCTATGAATATGTTTATGACTTAGTTTGGACAGTACATGCATTTTTGGCAAATCGATGAATGATGCAATCTGAAGCTGGTATTGAGTCATACACGACTTGAATTGCATCATTTTATTCCTCGACGTCATTGATGACGCAATCAAATCTAATCGCACATCACTCTGCTGAACAAAATTACCAAATATCAGCTCTAGAAATCATACAGTATCGTGCTCCCTTATATAAACGTGTTTTTTGATTGTGCAAAGGGACACATCTATTTAGCCAAAGTGAGCAGAGATGCCTCGTTTTTGTGTGAATAATACAGGTAACTTCTGTTTTGTATGTGGTGAATTGATTTTGCTTCAGAAAAGCGCAGTATAACCTCTATGATAACGAAAGACCTTTATTTAGTCTGTACAGTTGGAGATCAGGACAAAAGGTGGGCACCACACATGTGATTCAACACTTGTGCAATAAATCGTCGCCATTGGTTCAACAGGAAAGGGTAATACATGCCTTGTGCAGTGCCAATGATTTGGATAGCCAATATATCATACCAGCAATTGTTACTTCTGCTTGATGCCGCCAGTTTGAAAAAGTATGTGAAAGAACAAGCAAACTGTGAAATATCGAACATTCCATCAGTTATCTGCCCGGTAAACCAAGGATAAGAACTCCCGGTTCCTGAACACCATGATTCTGAATTTAGTCAGACTTGGAAGGGGAAGATGATGAAACTCCTGGTCCTGAACCATCAATGTCACACGACCAATACTTTCATTCTTTCTGACCATGTACTGAGGTCCTGAACCATCGATGTCACATGACCAATATCCCCCCTTCTGAACCACACCTCATTGCACAAAGTGAACTAAATGACCTTGTCAGTGATTTGAAACTATACAAACGTATGTGCTCCAGACTACTACATTGTAATATACTTACAGGTGATGTTAGTGTTTCAATGTTCCGTGACCTTCAAAAGGATCTTGTGAAATTCTTCTTTATGGAAGGTGAATTTGTATCATGCAACTACATCGATGGCGCGATGGCAGCCCTCGACATCTTTCATGATGAGTAAAGACTCTTCGTTGTGTCATTGAAGACGAGCCTTAAATTTATTTGGTTTAATAATGGCAATGTTTTGCCATCAATTTCATTTGGTAATGCAGTCCATATGAACGAAATCCATAAAAATAGTAAACAACGTATGAGATGCATAAACTATGACCAACAAAAGTGGTAGTTTTGGGGCGATTTGAAGGTTCTTTCTCTTTAACATGGTCTGCAGACTGGATACAAAAATTACCAATGTTATCTCTGCGAATGGGACAGTCATATGAGAGATTCCCATTATATTAAGAGGGATTGGCCACTCCGACAGTCATTGGAACTTGGTTGGAAAAATGTTCAACATCTCCCACGTGTTGAATCAAGGAAGATGGTGTTAAAGCCCTTTCACATCAAGCTGAGTGTGATGAAGCACTTTGTGAAGCCTGTAGACAAAACAAACAGCTTTCAAGTACCTTCTTGGAAACTTTCCAAGGTAAATGCATGTAAGATAAAGGAATGTGTCTTTGTTGGTCCTCATATTCGTGGCCTTCTTCGAGATGGTACATTTGATGGTGTCCTGCGTGGCAAGAGACATTTGTCATGAAAAGACTTCCAGTTGGTGGCAACAACTATTGCAGGAAACAACAAGGAAGACAACTACATGGAGTCGGTTGAAAACCTCAAGGCCAAGATTGCAACACGTCATAAAGATGCAAGTTTGGCATTCTGATTTTTTCCACCGATCTGTGAACAACGAGCAACATGACTTTGCAACAATGGAGAAAGGTTATCGGGGCAAAAGGATCACACCAATGCTTGCAGACTATTGCTGGACAGTGACAAGAGATGCTTCATTTAATGAAAACAAGACAAGAAGCGCCGCTATGACACTGAATAAGGACTAAACTATGTACTTATATATACATAATAGCTTTTGCCTTTAATTTCATTAAAACGATATATATATATGCATCAACAGGATAAGTGAAACACATGAACCGACCTAGGTCTACGCGTTATGATTAAAATTCTAATATCTACACACTATTCATAGATGTAAAATGTATAAACTGTAATGACATGGAAACAGTAATAAGTCAGTTGTTTCAATTGTCATATTTGAATTCAGCAATTCAAAATTGATAATAAATATCACATTTTTTTCTCTGAATCGAACGATTGGAACATGTCGTAGACCAGTGTTGATATAGTACAACAAATTTAATATAATTAATATATTATTATGAGTCATGAGGTCACAAGTTTTTCATGCATTTCTGTCCTAAATTGTCGTTATCCGGACAAAAGCAAGTCATCGTCTATTAAATAATTTTTGTTTCGTGAACAATTCACAGTGCTTATTATTTAAATAGGTCATATTGTGATCTTCTTTCGACATAATCCACATAATATATACGTTATTATTTAAATCGGCCATATTGTGATCTTCATTCGACATAATCCACATGATATATACGTTTCCAGTTCTAATTCAGATTTATGCAAAATATAATTCACCGATTTATGTGAAATTTTAAACTCGATTTGACATTTCCTTAATTCTTTGCAAGAAAGGGAGACAATTTATTTCATTTATGCATCTTGATTTAGTCAGACGTACCCTTGGCAGATCTGTATCTTCGGTAGCCCTATTGATACGGTTGACGTCATGTAATGGTTTTAGCTTTACGTAACATTAGTGTTGGTAGCAGCTGAATTCAATGGTACAAACTTGAGCCAGTATTTAATACACGATATGAATGCAACGAATAAAGTGGGTTTCATACGAACAACCCTAACATATATTGCGTTATTACTAGTTGTAGGGAAACCTAAGTAAAAATATTACAAACCGTTTTACTGAAGAACTGAACATCATCAAATGGTGTTATGTCTTGCTTGTGTTTTCAAAAACTCTATCACATGACTGTCATACAACAGTGTACTGATATCTGTGAACGGACCATTAAAAAAATACACAATCTCGATCGTTTGGTAGGTGTTCAATCACACTAATCCGATACATATTTACAACAGCATTTTACTCCCTTGATTAACATATACAGATAATGCAGACAAAAATGACGAAAGAAAGAGAGAAACAAATAATTCACGGTCGATAACAAACTGTACATTTGTTTTAGGCATTGAAGGCACTGTTGAATAATAATAACAACTTGTTCAAAAACAAAACGTAACAGTATTGTCAACAAAACGCCTTCTGAACATTTCGATAAAACGTACACTTCAAATCACTTTTAAAATGCATATTTAAAATAACGTGTTTATACATTTTGTTTCTATTTCGAATACCATTGACGTAATTTTTACATCTTTACCTTTATTCAACATATATTTTATTTCGCAAACAAAACGTGAAAATATAGAAATAACATTATTGTGAACTTAATCCCAAATGTGCTAAAAGTAATATAATCAAATTTGTCCTCATCTGAATTCACTATAATCCCAAATGAATGTTCTGTCCAATAATTGTATTGATGAGCATTTTTGATTTCCAGTGAATAATAATTGAATACAAATGACCTTCTCGATTAAACTGAACACTAGACAATTATGGTGAAATAACATTTGCCCTTATAAACTGAACACTAGATGATTATTGTGAAATAACGTTTACTCCACCACCGTGATTGCTGACAAAAATAAAAGTTTGCTTATTGAATTTTAGTTTTCATGTATTGTTAATACAGGTAACTATTTCTCTGGTATTTATTGATAATACTTCGATTTCTTCTTCTTCATGTTATCATTATTAGTAGTAGTAGTAGTTGTAGTAATAGTAGTAGTAGTAGTAGTAGTTGTAGTAGTGTCATCATTTTTATTATTGTACGCCAAAAATTAAATTTGAGTACATGTGTTTAATTACTAAAGGGTTCCTATAATTCCGTGACAATACACCCCCCCCCCCCTTTAAAGAAGTGGCAACACTTTTAGAAAAATCACGGAATGTGAATATAAACCATTGTTACAACTTTCAATTTTCCTTCACTGAACGAAAATGATATGCTACTTAACAAAATCAGCACCCACTTTTTCTGATCCTTAAATCACGTCGATTCAGAAATGATACGGTTGCAAAGACAACGCCCAACGCTTCAATTTTGCATTGGCAACTTTTGCCTTGTTTAAGTATAAGAGCGACTGATGGTTCGTTTTTAAGGTAGGGTACCTCCAAAAAAGTACGTATATAATTTTCCTATTCCCCATACTAAGGCTAGGCACTCCTTCTCAATAGCGGAATAGTTTTGCTCCCTAGAGAGCAATTTCCTATTTGCATAAGCAATGGGCAATTTCCTCCGCTCTTGCTTCTATAGCAAAACAGCCCCAAGACCCGTATCGGACGCATCAGTCAAAAACACAAAAGTGTTGTTCAATTCTGGTAACTTTAAGATTAATGCATTTACCAGTTTCTGTTTTAGAGCGTTAAATTCTTTTTCCTGACACACACCTCAGGAGACTTTATTATGTTGCCCTTTTCGAGTCATGTCTGTTAATAGGCTGGCAACAGCCGCAAAAGTGGAGAGAAATTTCATTTAAAACGCAATCAAACCTAGGAACGATCTTACTTGTTTTTTAATTGCTCGTCTATGTACATCTCTGATTCTTCCTATTTTATCACGGTGAGGTTACGATTGGCCTAGTCAACGTACAAAATGTCCCATGCATTGAAGGCTATCCTATACATTATTTAGCAGCCTAGCTGTAACATTTGAAGTGTGAAGTCTATGGAAAAGGTCCCGTCATACCTTAACATGTTGATCCCATGTATGTGTATAAACAAAGACATATCTACGAAACCATCAACGTTTTCCATACCGTTTTACCGTTTCGCATGAGACGAACGCACGACGCACCGGCGTTGACTAAACCGGGAGGCATAACTTTAAAATGATCAAAACATTTTGGAATAGCAAATACCGGATATTTCCAGCGATTTGTGTCTGCCAATATCACTTGTATTTATGATCTGCCAAATTTAAAACTATTTTTTCCACGTCTGACACTAATTCTGCGTCGAATACGGTGATTTTGATCCATTGCCTAAAGTCTATGCAAACATTGTTCGTCCCGTCTTACTTTCTGACCAAACGGTACTCTACTTACCCTAACCTTAGATATAGTATTCTGGCAAACATTGCATGAGCGACTAAACTACGCGACAACGTTATTGACACTAGGCCAGTATAATTCTTTTAATACCCTATCTGTTTTTAGAGGAACCCCCGTTCCTACACATCCTCACGGTAGTCGAGTCTAGTCAAGTTCTTGTTCGTTCAGACATTATTAGTGGGAGATATCAGTAATAGCTTCCGGTACCTTTAATTTACGTAAATGATTGTTATCTTCCTTTACCTGAGCCCTAGTTTGCACTACATGGGTGATAGAGAATCTGAAGTTAGACATGGCTAGGAGTCTATATCCCTGTACATTGACAATCGTAAGTTCATATATCGAGTTGGATATCGACAAGGCTTCCACGGTCCAGTCAAGAAAGGTGCTTCGATGACTATCCTTGCGACAGGAATGTGGTCGATTGTTTGGTCCAGTAACATACATGACGATTTAACCCCATGAAATTGATCATTGCGGACTAGGCTTCGTTTCACGGGTACAGTAGTACACCTTGTGTCTAGTAAAACAGTCTCTTTTTGTCTATTGACAGTGGCATTTGCCGTCGGTACACGTGAGTGTACATATATTCCAAATATTGGATTCTTTACCATAAGAACGCACATATGTACTAGTAAAAAATACAAAAATATTGTTACAGAATATAAAGACAAGTGGTGAATGATTCACAGTGATTACACCTTGAAATGATGGATATTGTTTACTCACCTAGCAAATAATGTAGAAATGTACTCATGTAGTAAAATAAATTCACTCAGACAGTGAAAATTAATCATACAGAAAAGACAGATATACAATTTATCTTTACAGTCCCAGATTATACAATTATACACAACCAGCCCACGGCTACAAGAGTATATGTAAGAAGATACACTACACCATGAGAACACTTTATTTCAGCTCCATGGCTGCTATAGTTCAGCTTCACAGCTGCTACGGTTAATTCATGTGGCTGCTTTTGCAGCTTGAACCATCGGGTCACTCTAGACCCGCTAGACGTTCCAAAGACTCAGAACGCTCCAGATACACTGAACGGCTCTAAACAGCTCTACACACTTCGGACATTCCGGACAGCTCAAAACATATCCAACACAGTGTACCATACATGACATGGGCATAAAAGCGTAATCACGTTATGCACAGCAATAGTTACAAAAGTAAACCTAACCCTGCACAAAAAGAATCCTAATGTACTAGACACGTCTTAACAATGTAGCCGTATATTACTTATAATCCCTTGGTAGGTCGCAAACAAGAATAGAAATATCTGCATTGTTCTGCGTAAACCAAAGCTACATATCAAACATACAATGTAGACGTGGTAGTACACAAATTATATATATTATATACAATAAATTAATAAACCTATATACCTCTACAGCTGGAAATGTGCAATTCCTTATAGTAGACCTGCTCATTGACAAGAATGTCCGTAATGTAATGAACTGTACCTACTGTGATATATTTATACACAAATATTGGCTGTGTACTGAATGCATTCTGTTCTTTCCATCGAAAGCACTTCGCACGTGCGGCACAGGATGGACCAAACTCACCACTTTGAAATACGAATCACCCTCGGTTATCGTTGTACGCCAAAAATGAAACTCAAGTACATGAACTTAATAAATAAAAGGGTTTATACAATTCCGTGACAATGAAAAATGCGTGTTTTAAAAGGAAACTAAACTGTTTAACGCTCATTTACGCTGTTTGTTGCGATAATTGGGAAGAAAGACTTACGTAAAATGCTTGAGTTAATCACGTGGATTCTTCGATATGTTTGAAAGCAGATGTAATAGCTTTCATAAATTAATAATCGAAGCTGTTCTCCTACAATATCGAACGTAGTGGAAATTCAAAACAGGTGACAAAATTAAAAAGCTTAAAAGCTTAATATACATCTCTTTCACTGTTTTCTCCTGATTTTATTTCCGTTTGGTCTACAAAAGAGAGAGAGAGAGAGAGAGAGAGAGAGAGAGAGAGAGAGAGAGAGAGAGAGAGAACCACAAAGATGCGATGCAATATTAGCTAACATGAAATTAAATGCCTATGTCTGTTTCTCTTTAGGAAAACGAGGCAGCTAAGTTGCTAGCACACCTAGCTCTCACATTTTGGAACGAAACAGCAAATTATATGTTGAAAGTACCGTTAAAATACCTTCATGTAATCACCCTTTCCTTTTCAATAGTTCAGCTTACAGTGTTTGACTTTAAATCGCAAGATTGGGTAAAACAAAACACGCAGCAGGTACGTAATCAAATGCTTGGGCAAAATAATCTACTCTCATTTCCTCTGAACGATATATTTTGCTTATGTTGATGTTCCGAACAAAACCTAAAACATCCGTTTGTCTCTCTCTCTCTCTCTCTCTCTCTCTCTCTCTCTCTCTCTCTCTCTCTCTCTCTCTCTCTCTCTCTCTCTCTCTCTCTCTCTCTCTCTCTCTCTCTGGTTCCCATATTAAACATCTAAAGAAAATATATTCCGAAACTTGTCAAAAGTATAATTTATTTATACCTGTCATATAAGCAAATTATACAATTTTCATCAATACCCTTAAATCGGTTTTGCATTAAAGCATTTGAACGATTTGGTATAATTTTATTTGGGTTCATCGACCGTATAAATAAACGGTAAATGAAAATGAGAATCGAGGAATTGCATTTTGCATTTTTATTGCCAACTATAATTAACAAGCATGACCTCTTGACTTATATACACGAATCTCCACATGAAATATAACTTGTATACAATTAACGAAACCAGTATATATATATATATATATATATATATATATATATATATATATATATACATATATATATATATATATATATATATATATATATATATATATATATATATATATATATATATATATATATATATATATATATATATCATCGGCTTCTGCACAAATGGGTATTAGACGTGGATTTCACTTCTGAACATTTGTTTAGCTTATATCCCTAAAACGTAATGGCTGACCACTGCATACCTGCTTTCCCTCTAACGACAACGCTGCGGGAACCCCTGAATTGTATATAAAAAAAAACTCGTGAGTACGTTGTTTACATATTGTGTACGCATCCTAGAGTAATCTTGACTGTAATATGTATACACTATGTATGATACAATTCAATATTATCTACTTTACAAATATATGCTTTAATCACACACATTGGTATTTGTAGTTATCAATGTTTTATATATTTTGTCGACAGGTTTGTTTATGAAAGAATTCGTATCACAGCAAGATCCGATATGACATCGAATGTTCGTTTCATCCTGGTCGGCAAGGCTGGAGCTGGTAAAAGTGCAACCGGGAATTTCATTCTGAGGAGAAGTGCTTTTGTATGCAGAAATAATCCTGGTTCATTCATACAAGAAGCAGAGTCACATTCTGCAAAATTAGATAACAGAATAGTTACGGTTGTAGATACGCCAGGCCTATTTGACACTAAAGGATACTTACTTCGCACATTAACAAGCGTTCAAAGTTCTCTGGATTTTGTGAAGCCTGGCCCCTTTTTTTTCCTTCTGGTAATAAAAGTCGAGAAACTAACGGAAATAGAGCATTACACGGCTGAACTCCTAAAAATTATGTTTGGGCCAAATGTGCTTGAACAAACAATAATTATTTTCACACATGAAGATGACACAACGGTAGGAGGAAAGAATATTGAAGATCTTGTTAATGATCTTGATGAAAACGAAAGCCTTAAAGCCTTGCTTGATGAATGTGGTCGAAAGTATATCACCCTGAACAATTATGAATCCAATGAAGTACTACAACGAGAAAAACTACACAAGTTGATAATGATGGCGGATGCATTAGCAATTGACTGGAAGGGCTACTACGAAGAAAATTTTAGTGTTTACAGAAGAGTTCTTGAAAAGCACGCTGAGGATTGGAAAGGTGAACATCTGACAGCTGAACAGTTCAGGATTATTAAGGAAGAGCAAAAACAGGAAGAAAGAAAATATACGATTTCCTCGAACGTTGCAGGAGCGTTGGTCGGAGCAGGAATCGGAATATTAGGGGTGGCCACATATGCGGTAGGACCCGTCGCTGTTGCAGCCTTGACAGCTGCAATTCCCGTAATAGCTAAACATTTTAAGTAAATTTGGCGTCTCCCACTCCATAAAATTATATCGTGTATGTATATAGTAGCTTTTGGAGACGGGGAAACGTACGAATACTGAATGACGACTACAAGGACTGCTTACATGAATTTATGTTGTTTATAATTAACCTATTGACCGTTCGCATAACTCCCATTGGATGTTTAAGTCAGGTGGGTTGTGTTGCGACATAATGCCTATTGGAGGTATTGTGCATAGAGACATTATATAGTGAACGCATGTAAGTATTAAGAAGAATTATCTTTCCTATTTTGTATTGATGGTCTAACTTTGTTTGCATATGCATTCAGTGGTTTGGTTAGAGATAGGTTGAGGAGAGTCATGAATTTAATAATTCAAAGAAGATTTCGACAATGTCATTGTGATACATCAATACTGTTTTCGCGTCAGCCCATTCAATATATTGGAAACAGCAACATATTCTGAAAGCGGAAATCATTCGGAACACTTTATTCTTCTGGATATTTGATAGAAATTTTAGATGGCCTGAAAAGCAATGTACTCTATTAGTACAGTTAGTACAGAGTGCAATTTATGGTAACGCTTGTCTATATTTCACTATCAGTAGGACACGATGTTAATTATGATGTGGTTAATGGATGTGTCATGAAGGGTTGTTACTTTATACCTGAGGAATATTGAGTTGATTTTAAAAGAGAAAAAGAACAACTGTTTGACAAGTAGTACTCAGCGAAAAGGTTCACGAAGATTATGATACTATTTGATAATTCATTTTAGAATTATATCCGTCGAGACATCTTGATGATCAAAAGAAAATGATAATATTAGACATTTCATTTCAGAATTAAATCTGTCGATACATATTGAAGAGCAAACGAATATGATAATTTTAGTGGTTTGTACAATTAATTATTTTATTTAATTGTTTGTTAGTTAGATGCAATTTGCTTATTCCATCGCATGCTATTGTAATATACCTATGTTTAGTGGATTTGAAATAAACCAAATTTGAAACATTGGAAATAGTTGCTGACCTTTAAAATCAGTGAAGGTTTGGTAAGCGACATTTGTATCTTTCTCAGAGCAAGAATATTTGAGTTCAATCAAGGTCATACATGGACTACGTGACATATAACACTTGTCTATTGGTAAACAAACTTCTATTGTTTCCAGAAGGATTCACTTGTGACCACCATTCGGGAATTTGTTTTGTCTTAGCTAGCCGTATAACTGATGTTATGATAAAGGATTGCCAGTCATGCTTAAACCATTTGACACGTTAAGTTGTAGTAAGTTGTGACCAGTTTGGGATGAATTTCTTTCTTTAAATTATTGAATTCAAATGTTTACTGTCTCTGGAAATACAAAAATGCTCTGGTAATTGTGGACTAAGACACTAGCTGGACTTTATGTGGAAATCTATAAACAGGAAATATATTTTCTGTGATTCAAAAAGAGATTGTTGACATATCTCACTACAATTTGATTTTGTTCGTAAAACCGTAAGTTGTCTTTTCTCAATATTCAATTTTTATTTGAAGGAAATAAATTACTTTTTAAATTGTACAAGCTTTTGCTCTTCACTCTTTTCTGTTACTTATTTTAAAATACTCGTAACACTTAGAAAATTCATTTTAGACTTACATCCATCAAGATATATCTTGATGAGCAAATGGTCGAAACATTTTAAGATGTTGATTGTGCAAATGATGCTTATTCCGTGGCTCACAAAGTTTAATTATTAATAACTCTTTTTCTCTGCAAAGTTTGGTAAGACATTCTGTCACTCTCAGTAGAGTACACATCAAAATTCCCACACACTTCTTACACGGTAAACAATGGTGTACTAACACGGTATCATACATACATCAATACATTGTATCACATCAATATATCCAAATATATATTTAATCTCATTGTACTATAATAGTACAACAAACAGACGCATGTCTGTACACTACACTTCCACAAGCATACACAAATATTAAAATATTCATATTACTAATTTTCACACTGCAACCATTTACAAGCTACCATTCAATTCAGCAATGGCAATATCTATAATTGCATGGACAAATGTGCTAGTCTACTATAAAATGACCACATAGCGAATTATAATAACATTAGCTCTTACGACGGCTAGCAAGCAATATGATTCTAGTCTTTATAAATATCAATTCATTCTTCAAAATATGCAAATATTAACATCACAAAATAATTCTTCCTACTACGATTATAGTAATAATAAGTATATCTACGATCTACAATTAAATGCAGTCGCATTCAGCAAAGATCGAACAACTAGCTCACTGACCTTTAGAAGCTGCACTTAGATTTCTGTCCTAATATTTTTCTTCGCCAAACTATAGCGAACTAAATCTTCCTGGCAGGTCTAAGGATATCATACTTAGTCAAATTAGGGTCCCGTCCCTATTTCGATTCTGATTGGGTAGCGATGTGGCCCTGTCCAATCGACTAAGCGACCAATTCAACATGGCTGTCAGTCTGCGGAACAAGAAGATAACGCACGTCCACTCCTTCGGGCAGCTTCTTTGATCTGCACAAGCGCTTCCACACCAAGGTGATAATTGCGCATCTGACGGCCTTGGTCGGGCTTCCCACCCTAGCCACGGCAAACTTATGAAAGGGATAGTGCTAGCCTGCTGTCATGTTTAACATTAAACAATGGCTTGTCCGAATTACTTTGATTATACATGTTTCTATACTATTTTGGGTCGGGCAAAACGCCACAATATGTATGTATGTATGTATGTATGTATGTATGTATGTATGTATGTATGTATGTATGTATGTATGTATGTATGTATGTATGTATGTCTCTATCTATCTATCCTCATATATATATATGATATATATATATATATATATATATATATACTTACAGTGGAACCTCGTTTATCAGGACACATTCCTTCCCAGTGAATATGTCCGGATTAACAGGTTTTCCGGATTGTTGAATCATGCACATTTTTTTCTTAGATATCATCACACCGTATATATGTACATGTATATGTATATGCTAGCTTTAAATGTAATGTACTGTATAGTCAATAACGGCGGCGTGGTTGGTCAACCTGAATACGGCATCATCGACTTGTTGATATTGGCGTGGCGAGCGCGGGTTAGATCTGTTGAGTGGGCATGTACGGACAACCGTTTGTCCTTGCTTTGTATGATGTCCGCAACTGTCGACTTGCCAGTGTCTAAGGAATAGTAAGCTATACTCTGCTGGCGTATATTTTGAATTGTATCTTTTGGGTGATCTTCTACGTGTTGGCAAATATTTTTATGCTGGCCGGTATCTCTACTCCTCTACGCTTGCTTGATGGTGTCGCCATAATATATTTAGAAAGTACAACGAAAACAAATTGTTATCTAGCAGTCAAATGCATTATGGAGTCCGAATTAACGAGGCTCCACTATATATGTATAACGTGTGCGGAAACATGGCGTTAAACCCTACAACAACAACGTTCTCGACACTGTTGGCTGTGCACACTGGAATATTATTCCAAGAAATTCATTTTGAACATTTAGTCGTAGTTTCATTAATGTTAGCATTAGCTGTTGAAACTTTGTCAAGGATATAAAATGGGTCTCTGTCAATTATGATGAAATAAGTGAAAAGACTTGCATTAATATTAGATGTGTGGGTAAACCAGTCAGCCAGTTGACTTTGTCATCATCTCCCTCCAAACTCTCTGCTGTCATCTTACGGCTAGCTATTTCCGACTTCAACTCCATGTTTTCTTAATCTTCTTAAGTCTTGTTGAATTGCTTCCAGATTATGACCAATTAAATCGGTTTGGATCTCCCTTGTATTGTGATCCACAGATTCTTCTGTTAAACGTGTTTGGTCATCCACCAATACGTCTTGGAATGACACAAGGATTTCAGCAGCATCATGTCTCTTCCGTTTCTTTACGCGACTTTATATTATATTGTATCCGTCAGAGGCAGCTGATGGAGATGGCAAGACTTTGACATGACCTAGCTTCAACGTCGGTGCCCAGTCAACATTCAACTTGTAGTACAAGTCAGCAGGTTTACCTGCAAAGCAATTTATAATAACGTTTGAAATTGAAAATAATACTATGTTAACAGTCTTTCATTTGGTGACACAATTAGTGTACCATTCATTTCTTTGTTTCAGCTTGTGCATCTATAAATACATTTATCACCTATATATAAAACATATTTCAATGCCATGGACTTTGCCATCACATGAAGTTTATAATATAACACAAAAGGTTAACATCATTAAAATGTATCAAGATGCTGCTGGCAGACATTGACAGATTTGATTTAGTGACGGTTTGCATTAACATATTAAGAAACAAAGTTTGTAATTTACAAACAAAACAATATACAAAATATTCAAAGGCACATACAAATTAATTAAATGCAAGGCAGTATACCTACAGACAGATATACATATTCTAACATAGAATAGATATGCATTTATTTTGTAAACAGATCTTCAACAGCCTAAGACTAAGATAAGTTATAATTATTAGTTGCCAAACTCTAGTCGTGCTAGTTTCAATTTCTTATCCACTTGACTAAGGGAACGAAGAAAATCATGGGAATGGACCGCTATCTTGGCATAATACTAATTGAATAACACACGTCTCCAAAGTTCATGTCAACTTACCACTCACAAAATGGTCTGAGCATACACGTGTATAGGAAAATTGCTGATCTTTATGTCAGAACATCCAATATTTGACAGCCACTTGCGCTGTCTTTCCTCCGACAACTGTAGTTTCTGTTCTCCATGTTTCTGCCGTACTGTGAGAAGTATGAAATGTCCTTCTCACGATCAGCACGATTTCGCACCCGAACACGGCACAAACGTTTACTATTGCAACTGATCCAAACGTACGTACAACGTGGAAGAAAAATAAACGTACTAGTAAAGTTGCTATGCACAGATACATATGTCGTTGTAATCCAATATGGCGCACACCAAAACTGATGACGTCACATGAATACGGTCTATACACGTAAATGTGACGCACGTTTTTTGTCCGTAAGCAGAAATGGCTCAGTTACGAGATTGAATAAATGTAAACACCTATCAACTAAATTTAAAACGCAAGTGAACTATAAAGGGCTAACTATATGGTGCAAAATTATTAGTTTTGTTTGTGGTAATTTGTATTATTCGAATCATCACAGCTTATGTTTGTTCAAGTAAAGCATAGAATGACATAGTATCCTTTTCATAACACAAATCAGAGTAAGAAAACAGGTTTCAAACTTTAAAGACCGCTCCTGTTGCTATGTGGTTAGGGCGTCTGCCTCGGATGTGGAAGGTCATGGGTTCAGTCCCCAACCGAGTAATACCAAAGACTTGTAAAAATGATACTAACAGCTGCCAGTAGTAATAGGTGGCACCCTATTCCGATTGGAAATCCCAGTCAAAAAGGTCGTGGGCAACTCTAGCGTCATGGAAGATTTAACATGGGGAAATGTAACAACGAGTGAATGGAGAATTGGGCATAGCGAAGAGGACTGGGTCACTTTAGCGTCATTGACAATTTAACATGGGCATGTCACTTGGAGGTATAAGGAAACTGAACATCGGCGACATCATTGTGTTTATATGGTAAAAATATTTGTAAAGTACAATGTACTTGTAGGCACAAAGGGTTGATAGGGACAAACATAGACATACATAAACAAATACACATCCAAACACACATAAAAGAGGACAGAAATGTTTTAAAGAAAGACCCACATATAGGAAAAGTCTAGTTTATGGGTACAAAATATATATTCAAGCATATAATTTCGCTGTCTGCGCGTGCTTTAGTCTAAGTATTATCCATTTAATACATTCAAATCTGGACATGTAACAAACCTATTCACATCTTATCTATTTTTTGGTTCTGTTGAAAATACGTTTTGAAAATATTCAAACTTATGCTTTCAGAAAGCTTCACCTTATACACAACGTATATGCATTTCATAACAGAATGAATGTTCATACTACAATTAATATCCATTTTGATTTTCTCGGCGTTTGTTTTCGCAATGAGGTGTCGTTCTGGGAAGTCGTCCCTTATATTGGTGATATCAGACTGTCTACAAGGTACTCTCATGTACTGGAAGTCTCACTGGTTGCACATAGCTTTTCATGGGGTTAGTAAATAAACAACTAAAATGTGCTACTTAATTGCTGATCTGATACTTATAATTTGATATTCGGAAAGATGGTCGCCATCGCTTAACTAGCTTGAGGAACGCTCTTCCGATTTTTTGCTAATTTTCATGATATATTTACTTTTTGTCTACATTATTGTGTTTCATCATGCATTGGCTGTTCAGTTCGTATGTGTTAATTCATCTCCTTGTTTTGGAAACGAGAACAATTAGAATTTTTCTCAGCTGTTTTGTTCAAGTGTTAAGACGTCTTTTGTTTTTTAATAAACCGCCATCACGTGATTGCCAGTCAACCCACTTACAAAATGATGGATCCTCATTAATTGCATTAAATGACCACACCTTGGCTCTTGATGCTACATTGTACTCAAAACCAAAGGAACTGGGACTACATTCATCATTACTTAAATGTAAACGGAAGCGAAAAACAAACGTTGTTTCAAAGCTGGCCAGCGTAGAACAGGAAGAAGAATTCCAGTTATCTCCCTTTTGTGCATAACAGACAAACAATTTCAAAATGCTGCCGTTAATTTTGATAACCTTGTTCAAATTCCTCTTAAATCGTTAACCGTTGTGTCAACTGTCCCAGGGATAGCACTACGTATTGCATTATTCAACGCTCAATCAGTAGGATCACCGGAAAAGCGCACAGAAATAGTTAATTTTATCAACGACCAGAATATCGACATCTTCTTCCTGACCGAAAAATGGTTAAAACCATCAGGCGATGAACCAAAGTGTGTGGATTTAACACCCAGCGATTACTCCATCAAGTCGTTCCCCCGCAACTCTCGCGGAAGTGGAATTCATGTCATCACAAATAATTCCATGATAAAATGCCTTAAGTACAACACAACATTCAATTTCTGCCACATATCGTTTGAACTAGACCAAACAAAACTCACACTGGAACAAATGTCAGTCCATTTTTTCTGTTTCTACCGCCCTTCTTCTAGTAGAAAAAACAAGCTGACAGAATCACTCTTTTTGGAGCAGTTTCCAAATCTTCTGGAGTATGAAAATTCGATAGTAGGCAACCTAATTATTCCTAGAGATTTCAACTTTCACTTTGACTGTCCTGGAAACCCATACACGTCAAAACTCCTAGATTCCATTCATGTTTTGAATCTTAAACAGTCAGTTAATCAACCCACCTATAAACTTGGTCACATTTTAGACTGGTTTCTTTATAGACCTGATGATAATATTCTGCAATCCATCCTTGTGTCCCACGATCACCTCTGCATTACATGCCATCTCGACGTATCAATCCATAACCCTCCACCTTTATTTGCTACTAAGAAAAACCTTTGTATGATAAATAGAAACAAATTCATGCATAACATCCAAGAAAACCTTAACAACTTTCTTACTTCCAACAGCGGAACAACTTGATAACTGCCTGCGTTCATTACTCGAAAAACATGTCCCAGCCACCAAATGCAGAGTATCAATAAAATAAGTGTTCTCAATGCTAAAGCAGTGTTAGGGACCAGATTCGCACTGCTAAAATACATCCCCCAAAAACAGAGAGGTTTTGGATTTACACTAGACTCACTATTCATAAAAAAATCTATGAAGCCGCTAAGAAGAACGTCACAAACATAGTCCATTTAGCCAAATTATCCCAGTACAGTACTAATATCACGTAGAGTTCATCCAGTGTCTCACCAATTGTACGCTGATCACACCCAAATATACAAGTCTAACCACCCAACTGAAGTTGATGCTACCATCCAGGGAGTAGAGAGGTGCATTTCAGATGTGAAATCGTGGATGACATGTAACAAGCTGCAGAGGAATAATGATAAAACTGAGGCAATTCTGATCACAACACAAAGACGTTCTCATTCACATCCGTTACCTCAGACAATAAATATCAGCAACACCAACAGTCAGTATGAAACTTAGGTGTTACTCTAGACGGTACTCTCACATTGCTCCAACATGTCATGAACATTTGCAAGGCTGCATATCTTGAGCTAAGACGCATCAGTTCTATTCGTAAATATCTTTCAGTTGATGCCACTAAAAAACTTGTGTTCATTAGTACTTTCAAGACTGGACTATTGTAACTAAATTCTTTCTGGATCGTCACAATATCTACCCCAGAAACCTCAAAACGTTCAAAACACAGCTGCACGGGTCATCTTTAGAGTACCACGATCAGAGCACACCTCACCACTGCTCTGTACCCTACAATGGCTATCAATTCAATACAGAATCAAAACAAATAATTTTCTCTGTGCTATGTTTCATTGGCAGACTGCAGTCCAACATACCTATCCGGCCACACCCATGTGTAGACACGCGCAAGATACTTACGCTCTTCTTCTGACAATCGTAAACTCATTGTTCCGACTATGAAAATGAAGTCATATGGACAACGTTCTTTTGCATACCAGGGCCCGGTGATGTGGAACGAATTGCCCATTGAAATTAGACACAAAGACACAGTGGTCCCTTTTAAGAGTGCTCTTAAAACTCACCTTTTTTGACTGCAGGGACAAACTTAGAAACCTAATAATGTTTTATATCATATATTTTCAGCATGTGTTTATGTTTTCCAATCTCATTGCTTTTGTCATTTGTTTTTATGTAGAATAGTCACACCAATATCGACGTGACCGTACGTTAAAGTAAAGTGTTTGGGTAGCCGCACTCTCTTCTAATACACGATTTGATACATCTTATTCAAAGGTTGACTGACGATTTGGTATGTAGGTAAACGTATAAACATGTCGGTTCATGTCGGTTCGTAGGTGGTCATTTTAAAGTTTTTCTCTTGTTCAGACTGCAGGGCTTCTTTCCATACCACTAAGTTCACTACTCGACTGGAGCTATAATTACTAATCAATCCTTTCACTGTACACTCGGTGTGCACTTCTCCTTTTTGGTCAAATTATTCGTAGCCGTAATGTTTAGGACCATAAATAGCAAGCTTAGAATCTTGTCGTCGGGATGCTCATCTGTCCAGACTCTAAACGGTTTAATTTGATATCAGGGTGACGTGGACCCAGGCGATCGATGTAGATATTCTAAAACTTCGCACAATTTTAAACGAACAACGAACAGTCACGTAAGTCGCAATGATAACTTTTCCAAATTTGTCGGTTTTTACCAAGTCCAGTTATTCCTCGTATATAACTAAGATCAAATCCTCACGACCGACGTCCGCGTATTTAATGTTTTTAATTTTGTCGTGAAACATCTATAAGTAGGGGGAAGGTTTTTTAAAAAATACTCCGTCTGGGTAAACACGGTCGTTGTGCAGCCATACCCACAAGCAATATAACATCTCTATGGCAAACGATCGCGTTCCTTCATTTTTTCCACGTGATCTAAATCTTTTCTGAGTCATCAAGTATATCCTGTTGCCAGTATATCTTTGAATTTATTTTGGTCTTCGAGCATTTTTCAATAGGAAGGAAAACGACTAGCTTCTTGATTAGTTTCAAAAAGGTATCCACGTTTTCTGCAACAATGTCCTTCTGAGTCTCGTCCCCCTTGTGGTATTGTTGTGTCTTTGGAAAGTGGAAAATTTCGTACACTTCTAACAGTTGGTACCCCATGTCCAGCGCTTTAAACAATTCCATGCTGGCCTGCGTTATTGCCAAGGCGCGTTCTTCACTGGTTTGCTGACAACGTATGTCGTAGTTGCACCGTTCGCACAAGTACGACACAAAGGAAACATCAGTTTTTCTTGGCAATGGTGAGGTAAACCGGGATGATACCATTTCTTGGGAGGCAAGTCTTTGCACTTAATCTTTCGTATTGTCGAATGCTGTCCATGTCGATGTGTTCCGCCAGCAATTGCGAGAGCCCTAAGGGAAAGTGACGATATTTGCACACGTAAGGATACTGCCAACACACGTCCAAGTATTTGATTTCTTCTCCTTTCTCAGCATCGGTTTGGTACATCAAACAGGTGGAATTCTCCGGTGCTCCGTACCAACTATCCAGTGGGTCCACCAACTTGTAACTTTCCACGATGCGTTAAGACTCGTGACTGGTTTTCAAACGGTGATCGAAGTCGTGTTTCGAGATTTCTACCACTTGATAACCTTGCTGTTCTAACTTCAATAGCCGCTAACAAGTAGCCTGGTCCGTTGTAAGAAAACTGGTTTTTGGTGTTACGTTAAGGGTAGCTGATGGGACATACATGAAATAACTATCCTTTAAACTCGTACACGATCTGATGGTTTATATGTCCAAGCATCCACCGAATACGTTACGATTATCTTTTCGCCACCGCCGTTGCGGGCGTGTTGGATTCATTTGTTTTCCTTGTCACACAAGTAATGTGGGCAGCGTAGGGCTTTGAACGAGAATTGACGTTTGAAAAAGTTAGTTGTTTTACGGCTTATGACAGCAAGGATGTTTGAGGGTATGAATCGTTGGCGGTATACAACAGAACACGCTTTGGCGATGGTACAGGCTTCTTTCAAAGGGTCAATCCCTCCATGAACAATTCTTGCAATTTTCCACCGTAACGCTGTACCAGTCTTCCTGAAAGTCGAAATGGGTCCGCGGCGTGAGTCTGGTACCAATCGTAGGAAGCTTCTGGTTGTTCGATGCTCATATCGTAGTAGTGAGCCTCAGGCAAATGGGGTATTGAGGCATGTTGATTGTCTTCAGTATTTAAAAATTGCGTAAAATAACCTTTGACCATTTCCGTCATTCAAAGCGTTTTAGGCATTCAACGCAAAGGCATGGCCAAATAACTCATTGAATCCTTAGATCGGACTTGTCCCATATGCAAGGAAATGATTTTGGCTCCGTTCAAAGTCACTTTAGGATATTTGGTACTTTGTTCCGTATAGTATCTGAAACGAAATTGCCCATCCTGTCACATCCCGAGAAATTGTGAGCAACAATGGTGGTATCATGATGACAATATCCATAACGTTCTATATCCTCTTGGCTCCACGTCTCGTTGATGGAGTCTAAGGTCTATTGGGCAAAACTGGCCAACGTGTTCGTTCCACGAAATATTTTTTCATGTACTCCAGGAATTTTGATGCCGTGAGGGCATTGGCTGAAGATAGAATATTGGATTCATTTCTCGCACGCTGGGTAAGAAGGGCAGAATTAGGAATGTGAATACATGTCTCTTGCATGTATTCGAAATCAAAAAATGATAAAATTGCCTTTTTTCTGGTCATTTTCTTCTTGGGGTCGGGATTTTTTAATCTAGCGTTCGTGTTCCACGTCTACGATTTCGCGATAAATGTGACATCGTTTGTTTCCTCGATAAACATGTAACTAGGCACGATTGATACGTCCGCAAGTAAGGCATAATCTGAAGAGTTAACAAGTCCTTTATGATATGAACTTTACGTCATCATAATGCTGTTGGTAACAGGTAGGGTTGACAAACGTAAGATGACAAATACGGCAATGCACTCTTTCTTGTCCTTTGTCCAGATAGAGTTGAGAGGCCAACCATCCTTCACATTTCGATCCACATCGCTTGTGTTGTTCTTGATTGTGAACCAAAGTCACATTTCTCACAGTAATAACTGTATATCTGGAATGCAGTGCTACTAGTAATTGTATCAAAACGTTCATCGTCATGATAGACGTGAATATATTTTCCGTCTTTGAAATCGTTGCCTCGAAACAACATATGTCCGTGCACTTCTTGGGGGTGCACTTTCAAGGTGTAACATGGAGACAAGACGTCTTGCAATGTTGGCATTTCTGGAATGCCGCAGGGTGTGTCTTTGGATATTTCCGCTTGCTGTAACAGGAGTGTTGCTTAATTTTGTTGTTTGTCTCGGTCCGATTGTTAAATATCTTTCCAGGCTCTTTTCCACTCTGCCGTGTCGTTCTAGACGGCATACGTCCTTCCCAGGACGATGGCACGGGCTAAGCACAACAGGTCTTGAGGATTGTTAATTTGGACGATTCTCGTTTTGGTGCTGCGAAGACTGTCCACCAATAACACCATTTTGCGTCTTGTCCATTGATTAAGAGAAACGTGGATCATGTGCAGTGTTGCTTCCCGTCTGTGTTGTGAAACTTGTTGACGGATTGTTGCACGTGTTGAATCTTGTCGATGATTTTGGAAGGTGTCAGTTCTGATGGGCTGCTAAACTAATTCCAAACAGGGGACTTCAAATAGTCCTGATCAATGGAAACTGTTTAAGCGATCGTCCTCTTTGCATTAACTACGTCGTATCAATGCGGAAAAGAATCCCACAAATTGGCGATGAACCCTTCTGCTTTATCCAACGGTACGTTAGACCTGAAATCTTTAAATTTCACCGTGTACCTGTAGACCGTGGTTCTAATTTTTCTAGACGAGCATTCTTCCGTCTCTTGAATGTGGCAATACATTCCGGGTTCCGGGTGAAACTGTTGTACTTTAGTTTATAATATCCTTTATGGTCTGGCCCCAGACGTGGAAGGTATATATTCATGTTCTCTCGTGTCTTCAATTTGAGCTAACACTTCTTTCCGTATGTGAGGCGATATGTCATGTCGCTGCCTCTAACCTTCTTCCTCTTCCCTCTCATCATGCGATCGCTTCATCTCTATTGCTGTTTAAAAAAAGAGTTTACAAAGTTCGATCTCTCTGTATATATACCCCTCTCTGCCCTTTAGTTTTGACATTAACTTGATAACTTTCAGAAAGGCTAGTGAAAGTCCAGACGTTAGGAACCCCTGTTTGATGTTTGCAACGAAAATTATGATAAAACAGTTCCTCAAAACAAACATAAACTATACATCAAATAAATTGTATGACTAGTCTTCTCTTGATTTTGTATTCGTTTTGCAGAAATCACCTGTTAAAATAGGGAACATGAATGTTGCCCAGCTAGATAATTCTAGCTTCTGAAATGCAATAAATGAATTACTACATTTACAGCTTACCTATGAAGTCCAGTATATAAAAATGACCAAAGAATGCTAGCAGTTATGTTGACAGATGCACATCTGGAGTAAAGCCAAGTTGTATATTCTATAACCCATATTATATATCAGTCATACAGCAAAAAAGAGAAATAAAGGTTCTTTGCAAATACGTAAGAAATACAATGTCGTTTTAAATAGTCAGTGTAACCAGCGAGGAAACCGATGGTATATTCTTTCATTTTAAAGTTTTAACCATATTCAAAATACGAAACTGTAGAGCGCCACCTACATTGTTTTACCTTGCATCAATAAAGTATCAAGAATATTTAATACCTCCAGAATCGTATTTTATTGTTTGCTGTCTTAGGTTTATGGCATGTATCGAGCATGTAAGGATTGTCTGTGTAAATACTCAAGAACACATGTCTGGGTGAATATTGGTAAGTCATTTCTTTAAATAGTGATGTTATTTGTCAGGTTGAAAGGTGGATCATAAATAGCTGAATTTCAACAGTGTTCGTTGTGTCTATAAGTTGTAGTTTTTCACTGTTTGAACAAGACGGATAGATCAATAAACGGCAGAGAGAAAAAATAATGCACATTGTATTACAAAACAAACTTGAGTAGAAAACAAGGTATTTCATTTGTAATATCCATAACAATTATTTCACAAACATAATACCAAAATTTGAATTTGTCAGAGTTTGAATGATTTGTACATGTATTTGGTTACTTACCTTATGATTAATTTAGAAAGTAGAATGTTCTTTATTCGTTGTGGAAACAAGAATTATCCCGTCATCACACCAATGGTCCAGATCTGTATGTCTTAATGAAGTGAAATCCTCATGAGTATGTAAAACAACATACATTTTGAGACAAACAACCAGTTGAAGAAAAGTAATTTGCGATCCGCAATTCCATAACTAACAAGGGTGACACTGGGTACGTATTATTCTAAAAGGATCCAAAACGGTTTAATGTGTGATACGTGTCATTTAGAAATGATAAAACCATGATAATATATATTATCATAAACGATACATACCATCATGATACATATAACTTAGAAATGAGACATATTATGATGATAATACCATTTGGAAATGATACATGCCGAAATCGTAATTATCATTAAGAATGGTAAATACCGTGATTAAACGTACCACTTCTTACATACGGCGATGGTACATACGATTTAGAAATGATGTTTACACTGACGGTAGATAACATTTAAAAATGATGAAAATACAAGGAGGGCCACGAGTATTTAACTCCAGAAATGCACGAATGCATAGTGGATCATCCTCAAGAAACACAGTACCTTCATATTGGTTATCCTCCAGAAGTATGTAGATCAGACTCCAGAAATACATGAGCGTCATATACTCCAGATGTATGCACATCAGACTCCAGAAATAAAGGATGCGTCATATACTCCAGATGTGTGCACATCAGATTCCATAAATACAGGAGTGTCGTGTACTTCAGGGGTATGTCGATCGGACTCCATAAATACAGGAGTGTTATGTACTCCAGAGGTATTTAGATCAGACTCCAGAAATATAGTAGTGTCATGTACTTCAGGAGTATGTAGATCGGACTCCAGAAATACAGGAGTGTCATATACTCCAGATGTATGTAGATCAGACTCCAGAAATACAGGAGTGTCATATACTCCAGATGTATGTAGATCAGACTCCAGAAATACAGGAGTGTCATATACTCCAGATGTATGTAGATCAGACTCCAGAAATACACGAGTGTCATATGGATCGTACTATAAAATTACAGAAATTGAATGTGAATCATACTCCATGAGTATAGGATTTCCATGTGGCTCTTACTCAAAAAGGGAGTTCTGGATAGCGTTCCAATGAAAAGGATTCAATGAAATGAAATGGGGCTCACCGCCGACATTGTTGTAATTCATAAAAACCTACTGTAGATTTGTTCATAGGGCCCATAAATCCTGTCCACGGGTCTGCAACTAACTTAGGGATGACTAATTCTTAAAGTTAGAGTACAATGACTCACTACAGAGAGTAATTGTTAAAGAGAGATGATTTGTGAGTGTGTTTTAATTAATTATTTCATTTCTTATTAGGCTTTCTGTGATTTAAATAAGTATAATAAGTAAGTTTCATCCTTTAATGTGGTTTTCCTTATTTACAAGACTGAATAAGAGCCTGTACACTTTTTAAAAACATTTAACCAAACATGAATTTAAGTGAACTACGTATCATCAAAGAGGACTTGTGAACTTATTGAGATATTTAACAAATTAAACGAATTTAAGTGAAAGTTGAAGAATCTAGAAGAACTCATTAATATCAGGTAACTAAATAGTACATGTACAGCTATTAAAAATCCAATATCACAACTAACTAGTGTGTATACAGCTATTACAAATCCAATATCACAACTAACTAGTGTGTATACAGCTAATATAAACCCAATATCACAACTAACTAGTGTGTATACAGCTAATATAAACCCAATATCACAACTAACTAGTGTGTATACAGCTATTACAAATCTAATATCACAACTAACTAGTGTGTATACAGCTAATATAAACCCAATATCACAACTAACTAGTATGTATACAGCTAATATAAACCCAATATCACAACTAACTAGTGCGTATACAGCTAATATAAACCCAATATCACAACTAACTAGTGTGTATACAGCTAATATAAACCCAATATCACAACTAACTAGTGTGTATACAGCTAATATAAACCCAATATCACAACTAACTAGTGTGTATACAGCTAATATAAACCCAATATCACAACTAACTAGTGTGTATACAGCTAATATAAACCCAATATCACAACTAGCTAGTGTGTATACAGCTAATATAAACCCAATATCACAACTAACTAGTGTGTATACAGCTAATATAAACCCAATATCACAACTAACTAGTGTGTATACAGCTAATATAAACCCAATATCACAACTAACTAGTGTGTATACAGCTATTAAAAATCCAATATCACAACTAACTAGTGTGTATACAGCTAATATAAACCCAATATCACAACTAACTAGTGTGTATACAGCTAATATAAACCCAATATCACAATTAACTAGTGTGTATACAGCTATTACAAATCCAATATCACAACTAACTAGTGTGTATACAGCTAATATGAACCCAATATCACCACTAACTAGTGTGTATACAGCTAATATGAACCCAATATCACCACTAACTAGTGTGTATACAGCTAATATAAACCCAATATCACAACTAACTAGTGTGTATACAGCTAATATAAACCTAATATCACAACTAGCTGGTGTGTATACAGCTAATATAAACCCAATATCACAACTAGCTAGTGTGTATACAGATAATATAAACCCAATATCACAACTAACTAGTGTGTATACAGCTAATATAAACCCAATAGCACAACTAACTAGTGTTTTTACAGCTAAAATAAACCCAATATCACAACTAACTAGTGTGTATACAGCTATTACAAATCCAATATCACAACTAACTAGTGTGTATACAGCTAATATAAACCCAATATCACAGTTAACTAGTGTGTATACAGCTAATATAAACCCAATATCACAACTAACTAGTGTGTATACAGCTAATATAAACCCAATATCACAACTAACTAGTGTGTATACAGCTAATATAAACCCAATAGCACAACTAACTAGTGTTTTTACAGCTAATATAAACCCAATATCACAACTAACTAGTGTGTATACAGCTATTACAAATCCAATATCACAACTAACTAGTGTGTATACAGCTAATATAAACCCAATATCACAACTAACTAGTGTGTATACAGCTAATATAAACCCAATATCACAACTAACTAGTGTGTATACAGCTAATATAAACCCAATATCACAACTAACTAGTGTGTATACAGCTAATATAAACCCAATAGCACAACTAACTAGTGTGTATACAGCTAATATAAACCCAATAGCTCAACTAACTAGTGTGTATACAGCTAATATAAACCCAATATCACAACTAACTAGTGTGTATACAGCTAATATAAACCCAATATCACAACTAACTAGTGTGTATACAGCTAGCATAAACCCAATATCACAACTAACTAGTGTGTATACAGCTAACATAAACCCAATATCACAACTAACTAGTGTGTATACAGCTAACATAAACCCAATATCACAACTAACTAGTGTGTATACAGCTAATATAAACCCAATATCACAACTAACTAGTGTGTATACAGCTAATATAAATCCAATATCACAACTAACTAGTGTGTATACAGCTAATATAAACCCAAAATCACAACTTACTAGTGTGTATACAGCTAATATAAACCCAAAATCACAACTAATTAGTGTGTATACAGCTAATATAAACCCAATATCACAACTAACTAGTGTGTATACAGCTAATATAAACCCAATATCACAACTAACATGTATATATAGAGCAACTCTAAATCCAATATGACAAATAACTAGTTTAGACACAGACACAGACACAAACATTTCAATCTAACATTTAACTTATCAAAATAGAGGTAATGAAACGCTAATATCAGCTAGACATTACAAAGCTATTGTAAAACCGATATCACCGTCAACTACTCGTTACATATCTATATTAAATCAAATATCACTCAACTAGTCATTACAGAGTTATCATATATCCAAGATCACAGTCATCTAATCATTACAGAGCTATTAAAAATCCAATATCACAGTCAACAACTAGTCATTACAGAGCTAGTATAAATCAAATGTCAAAGTCAACTAGTCATTATAGAGCTATTATCGACTGGCATAGTCAACTAGCCATTACATAGTTATTATCCAATATCACAGCCAACTATTCAATATAGAGCAACTCTAAATATAATATAACAACCATTTTCATATAGAGCTACTTATGTCACCGTTGAAGTTTATCTCCTACCGGAATAAATGTTTTAATTGTGGCCACTCTCTCTCGGGCTAGTAAAGTAAAATAAGGTCCTTCAATATTTGCTATTATCAACAACACAAAGTTTTAATTAAATGGCAACCCCCTCGACGGAACATTTACACCATGATTATAACCAAAAACCCGGATATATTTTCTTTTTACTCGGACATGAAACACAAATCAGCGAAAATATATGCAGAAGGTGTTATTCAGCAAAATGACACTCGGATGAAAAGTACTGGGCAAACTCCCTACTGCTACCTGATTTATGCCCCATCCGAACCCACCTGACCTATATCACGGAATTGTAAAAGCTGGATTGTAAATTTTAAATACATCTATTTCGGTTTTGTTTTTTTGGCGTACAAGAATCCCCGAGGGTGATTACTGTATATTGTGTCGTTTTTTTTTTTCAAATAGTGAGTTCGGTTCATCTTTTGCCGCACGTGCAAAGTGATTTCGATGGGAAAGTCCGAATGGCTTCAGTGCACAGACAATATATGTGTATAAATACCTCATTGTAAGTCAATCTCTTTAGATTACGGATTGTATTGTCAGTGAGTGGGTCTATTATACGAACTTGTGCATCTTTTGTATATAAGATAACACTATTGTGTTTTCACGTCTATTGTTTGCATGTTTTCTATATAGCTTTGGTTTATGCAGAATAATGCAGGTACTTCTAGTAGTGTGTGCGACTTAGCAAGGAATTTCTATTAGTAATATCGGGCTACATTTTTATAAAATGTTTTGTATAGTAGGATTCTTATCAACCACGATTAGGTTTATTTCTGAACTTGTTGTTTTGAAATTTTTGTGCCGGTAATGTAATCTGTATAACTTACGGAGTATAAGGTTATTACGTTTCTGTGCCAGTGTCATATATAGTAAACGGTGTTGGATATGTTTTCAGCTGTCCAGTCTCTTGAGTGTCCAGTGTCTAGAACGCACGGTGATGTTCGATGCTGTCCGGTGTGTCCAGAGTCCGGGGTCCGAGAAGTGTAGAGCTGTCTGGAGTATCCAGTGTAGCTAGAATGACCCGAGCGTTCCGTGTTATCGGAGTGATCATTGTCTACGTGGTGCAAGCTGTAAAACCAACCACAGGAATATATCGTTGCAGCCGTGGAGTTGAAATAAAGTGTTCTGACGATGGAGTATATCTCCTTGCATATAATCTTGTAGCTGTGGCCTAATTTTGGGGTTCGTAAAACCTATTGCATCTTCGGGCGTGTACAAATAATTTGCATATGTCTTTTATTCGTTTGCATAATTTCCTTGTGAGTGAATTCATTTTACTGCACAAGTAAAATTCTACATTGTTTGCTAGCTAAGTAAACTATATCCATCTTTAAACTGTGTTGTAACTGTGAATCATTCAACCTTTGTATTTATATTTTGTTCAGCAATTTGTATTTTAAAGATTGCAGTTGTACGTTCGTATGTTACTTAATCCACTATTTGGATTAACTATATACGCACGTATTCATAAGTAATTGTTCATTTAAGTCATTTATTATTAAACTTTGTATTTATATCATCGTCGAAAGTGTTTTGTTGTTAATCCGGAATTCCCACGATGTTATCTTATTACCGCTTAGTCGTTCTATCTACAGTCGCAAACTAGTATTAAAAACAATAGTTTAGATATTGGTAACAGGCGTGATATTTGCATGTCTGGCTGAAATTAATTTTGAGACATTATCATAGCAGTTGCTAACATGACGGACAAAAGGCAATCCTAAATACAAGGAAGATAACCTTACAGATAGGTAAGATAAAGGAAGCGTTACACCACATTTTGAATAAAGAAGCAAATCATATTCATTCAATATACCTTTGATATGCGTTCTAAACGAAGAATTCATTCTTTAGAATCCATATATAACATGAAAATATCGATAATAAAACTGTATAAACTGAAGTAAATGATTTAGCTTTCTTCTTTATATTTGGACGTAATGGGGAGGGGCTAATAATGGGGGTGGGTTCAATTTGCATTTATTTTAAAATTGGTGTAGCCTATATACGTTGCCTCCTACCCGAATCAAGTTCCCCCTCCCCTCCTCAGTGTTTGCCCCCACCTCCGAAAAACGTTGAACTGATGTGCCTGTCTGTAAGCATACTATTTAGTCTAATTAAATAAAAGATTTATAAATTCATTGCGCGTCTATCCAACATGTTTATGAATGCTGCTGTATATTAACTGCGGTTATTTTCTGCTGCTGTATTGCCAAATGACAAATCTAATTCAATAAAACGATGTATAGACTCAAGTGGACAATGCAAATTTAAATATAAATCGAATTTGTTTTTTTCGCAAAACCAGAATAATTATAACAAAAGGTTAATGCAAGTAAAATGGACAAATATATATGTGTGTTCTGATGTATTTATCTTAGTTATATCAAATACTGTGAATTGTTTAATTTCAAATTTCTTTGTGAACGAAACTACTCGACCTATAGTTTTAGAACTTCACACAGGTGTTAACGCATTGTTCAATATACTGTATACTTAATATATTATTGTATCAATATATTGTAAGACGTAGATTTCTTGTTACACAGTATGGGATAAATTCGCTATTGGAGATAGCAGATATAATTTCTCATTTACATTACTGTATTGTCCCAGCTAATATTAATATTCGCTGTTATATATTTTTAATGCTTTTACTATATCGTTGAATTATTTCAGTTTTAATTATTAGGATATTATGTACACAATATAAAATGTGAAATCAAATCTAATGCAAATATAATGTGGACTACATACTACTATACAAGTAACATTCAAGTCTACACATAGGATATGAGCTATTCTAGTCCATAAGGTATATCGACCATTGTTCATTAAATTCCTTCATTGTAACCATTCATTCAGAAGTAAAGATACCAAATAGTTTCGAGATAGACATAGACATCATATAATAGTAGCTGTGACAGGAATAGTATCATAGTAGATGTAACATACGCATCAAATATTATATGTAACATAGGCATCATGTCATAGCAGCTGTGACATGAATCGTATAATTTATGACCAATACATGTTTTCTCACTATGTCTGTACATTCATGACATGAAGTGTCAGTTTGGCAGCAATCTCATTGATCACCATTAAGTATTCGTTTGAAAACACTCTCTAAATGACTGTACATTCATTGCATGTATTGTCAGTTTGGCGGTATTCTCATGTATTACCAATAAATGTTTTCTTGTGAAAACACTCTCTGAATGACTGTAAATTCATTGCATGTAGTGTCAGTTTGGCGGTATTCTCATGTATTACCAATAAATGTTTTGTTGTGAAAACACTCTCTAAATGACTGTACATTCATTGCACTAGAGTGTCAGTTTGGCAGCAATCTCATTGATGACCACTAAGGTTTCATGTAATGTAATGTAACAAATAAATCCGTACAAACAAGCACTTTGTAATTTCACTGAAAAATTTAAATAGAGAAATCCACACAAATTAAAATCTAAAGCAATTCTGAGACTGATAACACTAGGAATGATAAGGTATGAATAAGTACTGTATCAAGTAATCAACATTGATATGAAAAGCTAAGACAAAATAATATAACAAGGCTGTAGGTCAGTTTCGTTTCTAAAACATGCGACCTTGTCAACATATTTAAGGAATTCCCAAGTGAAATTAAAAGTTTTATGCATCTGCAACATGCACAACAGAGAGAATGTCGGCATACTTCTGTGTTACCTTTATGTGCTGTGGTTGACATATCGTTGAATATTGTACATATGAAACTTGTACATGATCTAAGCACACACCTACGCACACAGCGTTAGACCGCTGAGCTACCTGAGACCACGGTTAGAAGAGAAAAACTATTAGCATTAAAATGAAACGTGACACATAATATACAAACATCAGCATTTCGCCTTTACGTAGGAGGTGAGAACAATGAGTGTGCCTTTACGTAGGTGAGAACAACGAGTGTGCCTATACGAAAGAGATGAGACAACAAAGTCGTTACGAAGGAGGTGAGAACATTGATTCTTTACGTAGGAGGTAAGAACAAAGTGTTTTTACGTCGCAAGTGAGAACAAAGTGTGTCTACGTAGAATGTGAGAACATCGAGAATGTATTTACGTCGGAGGTTGGAACATTGAGAGTTCGTTTACGTCGGAGGTGGGAACCATGAGAACTATTGAGGCAGTATATGAGGATAGTAACGTTTTATTGCCGAAACCACCAAAGTGAGGCACACCAGTAATGAACGGGCCACAACTTTTGAGAATGTTCGGATCACGAAGATGGACTAATAACACATGTAAATGATGTCATCTGTTGCTAATCACTGAATATTTTAAGGTTTCAGCAACATAAACTTTAATTCAATATTTGGTTAAAATCATAAAATCCTTGGCCTTTGATCTTGAATTGATATCAATACATAGGCCAGCGTCAGCTTCGAGCTTTTGCTTTTCCGTCACAATAGCTCAGACGTCTTTTAAAATTGACGTGTCTGCGCTTTGCAGATTCTTTGGAACAGGCTAGTGCTGTTAAGCATATCCTCACAAATCTTGTCGAGGTGATTTTCAGCTTTGACACAAATCTGCACATCCACTCATATCGAATAACATGGATGTGTATCTAGGTGGAAACCTTCCAATATCCGTAGAGTAAGTACCGTATTATATTGATTTGTATCTTAGTAGAAACCTTAATTTTGTTCACAGAGTAATCACCGTATCATATCGATGTGTATTATGGTGGATACTTTCGTATTGTTCATACAGTGAACACCGTCTTATATGAATGCGCTTCTTCATGAAAACGAACGTATCATTCGTACAGAAAACAACGTATTATATCAATGTGTATCTTGGTGCAAGCCAAACGTATGGTTCGTACAGTAAACACCGTATCATATCGATGTGTATAATGGTGGAAACATTACAATTATCCATATATGGAGTGTATTAATATTATATCATCTTTATCAGTTTGCAGCTCGTACGATCTGGTACCTGCGACATACAAAATGATAACATGTCAATAACTGAAACAGTAGTGTTTCAAGTACATCGATATAATTTACTAGTCCAACACTATGTGGGCCTCCACGTGTACTGCGTGATTTGATCTTGATGCGGTAGATATAGTAGATGGTTCCTTTATTTTTATCATCACCACACTACGCAGGTATCCCTTATTAGTATGTTAGTTTCTAATCAATGAATCATGAGTATACCCTTTTTCATGTTATTATATTACCAGATTACGCAGGTACCAAGCACATCCTAAAGATTCTTGTCGATGTGATTGTTGATTAGCCTTTAAACAAATGACTCTACCCTGCACATCGAATCCGTTAGTCCAATATGACGTCCATAGCTCGACACTACACCTGGCGGCTACGGGCTGAACATTTAGGAGATAATGCAGTGTATCATGCTATATGCATTCTATCCTTGAATAACTAACTATCTGTACATTAGTTCATCCAGACAGCTGATGGTGGACATAGCGATGGATATACAATTGTGATGTTCTCTTAACTTTAGTCAGTCCTCTCCCACCAACACCCCACCCCCACGCACCTTTTCCTGGCTGGTATACGAGTGGTATAACGATCTATAAGTTTCTGGGCCGAACTCCTATAGTGCCGTTTTATTCTTTCTTCTGGAGCGTTTGATTTGGAAAACCAAACAAAACTCTCGTAGTACCGTTTTATACTTTCTTTTGTAGCGTTTGCAGAGGCAACTGGCTTGAGACAACCAGGTTGAGACAGTATATTAATGGTTAAAACAACATCTTGATTTCTCTGTTTTGTGTTTGAGAAACAAAGTTACATGTGTTATCTTTAAAAACTCAGAAGAGTCAACTGAATTTAATGTTATCTCTAACATGCACTCATCAATACACAAATACCTGTCACGAATAATGACTATTATGTGCAATTTAATATTGTATGAAATTGAGGCGCATCTTGATGGAAATTAAATGTATCGTTCCAACAGTAAAAATCATTATTATATCGATGTGTTTCTTCGAACTGTTGATAGAGTAGACACTGTATCATATTGATGTGCTTCTTGATGGAAAGATAACGTATCATTCGTACAATAAATACCCTATTATAACAATGTGTATCTTGGTTGAAACCAATCAAATTATTCGAACAGTAAACACCGTATCTTATCAATCTTTATCATGGTGGAAACCTTCATATTTTGTATACAGTATATACCGAATCATATCGATGTATATCCTGGTGGAAATTTTTACATTGTTCAAAGAATAAACACCGTAATATATCGGTGTGTATATTACTGGAAAACTGCATAGATTTCATACAATAAATACCGTATCATTGATGTGTATCTTAGTGCAAGCCTTCATATTGTTCACAGAGTAAACACCGCTTCATATCGATGTGCATCTTGATGGAAACCAAACGTATCAATGTGCGTCTTGGTGGAAACCAAACGTACCATTCGCACAGAAAACACCTTATTATACCAATGTGTACCTTGGTGGAAACCAAACGTATCGCTCGTATAGAAACAACCGTATCTTATCAATGTGAATCTTAGTGGTAAGCTGCATATTGTTCAATTAATAAACACCGTATCAAATTGATACATATCTTAGTAGAACACTTGGAAGTGTTTATAATGTAAACAATGTATCATATCAATGTGTATCGTGATGGAAATCAAACGCATCATTCGTACAGAAAACACCGTATAGTAGCATTGTGTATCTTAGTTGAAAGATTGCTTCTTGCATATTGCTTATAATGTAAACACCGTATCATATAGTCACATGACGAATAGTAAACCGTGATTATCGAGAATAAAATAATAAGCGCTCCCGATTCAAGACTCTTGACGGAAATGGAAAGTCACAGACGACTCCGAGCACAGATAAGAAACCTCGAAGCAATTATAATAACCATGAATGGCAGAAAGGGGCAAAACCCCTTTTATAATAATACTACTGTAGTCTACAATATGTATTGCACCGTTTAACTTACACCAATATACTTTTCATGTATCGAAGCACACCTGCACTATAAACGTTCTTTTTTTTTCTTGGTGAGTTTTTTTTTTGTGTGCTTTGTTTGCTTTGTTTTGTTTGGGTTTATCCAAGCACACCTGCACTATATGCGTTCTTTATTTTTTCTTGCTGAGTTTTTTTGTGTGCTTTGTTTGCTTTGTTTTGTTTGGGTTTATCCAAGCACACCTGCACTATATGCGTTCTTTATTTTTTCTTGCTGAGTTTTTTTTGTGCTCTTTGTTTTTTTTATTTTTGTATTATCAATATTTTTCAAGTTTTGCATCATTATATTTCCAACACTGATAATGTGTTGTAAGAAGGTATCTTTATTAAATCTTAGTTTCATCACTTTTGAATATAAAAAAATACACGTTAATCTGTTTATCTTTGTTTTATTTCATGAAGTCACTTAGGTCATCCTGACCAACTGTGTTCAACAATTGATCTCTGAGCCAGAAATCAGTCAACCCTTCACACGTTTTAACCGCTTTGCCGCATTCAGTCCACCGCTGAAAATATTTCGCTATTCTAACGATGAACGAACCAAAGGTTTCTCCGTTCTCGGGCTTGCTCTACCTGAACTTTTCTACGGAAACGCTGTTTAGTGAGCTCATACCTTTATAGAAGTTCTTACTTCAGGGCGTCGTAATTGAACACATCGTCTCTAGGAAGTCGTGTGTACACCTCCATGTGCTTTACCTTTAAATAAATCACCGAGATGCAGTGCATAGTCATTTCGACTCCACTTCTGTTTCTCGACATACCGCTCAAGCAGATGAAGATAACTATCCATATTATCTTTTTCATCGTCAAAGGGGGATAATTTAGGACCGTTTAATTTGCAAGAGGCATTATCGTGTTCTCCTCTTCTAGCTCTTGCTAACTCTACCATATGTTTATGATCTCGTTGCCTTAATCTTTTTGTTTTCTCCAAAGGTTTTAACCTTTTCGGTTTTTTCCTTTCTAACTTTCTATCTTCTACTTTTTTAAGCAGTTCTATCTTCTACCTCTCTGCTTCCCTTTCCTATTCTATCCTTTCTTTTTCGGCCTGTTGTTCTAGTTCTGTCTTAATCGTCTCTAATTATATCAGCTCCTTCTTGGATTCCCTTTCTATATCCAGTTTATCCCTTTCGATTTCCCTCTCCTTTAAGCTTTAGTCCCTCTCCCGGGCATGTTCTTCCTGAATAAATTTCCTTTAACTTTCTCCCTCATACACAAGTTATTTGCTTAGGGCGACCAAGTCCTTAAGGGATGACACGACTAATAGTACTATAACAAATATAATTTTACAGAGTAGACTAAACTTATCTTAACCAATGATTTGAATGTGCTTGTGCTGGACCCACAGACCTAGAAAAACTAAACAAAATAAACATCTACTTGACGATTATCTTATCACGGAGGTCACACTCGAATATAAATGATGAAGGTTCGCTGAATCTAAAAATCCCACTTCTGACACTATTGTTGCAGAATAGAAACCGAGTGGGTTTTGGAGTAAATGAATAACACAAACATAATATGTGAAAGATGAAAATGTATGAAATGAATTAATAAAGAAAACGATATGGTGGATCAATACAATGAGTCTCACCCATTCTCAACATACGATTGATCCAACAATTCTACACAAACATTCACACATTGAAAATAAACCAAAAATAGGACTTCAATATGAATTAATAATTCAAGAAACCTCATGGACTGCATATACGTTTCAAATAATAGTATGCACTGTAAGAGAAATTCATATAATCTCACGTATTGACTACGATTAAGATTCAAATAATCTCAAGGTATGCAAAGTATTTCAAATAATATTATGCACTGTAAGCGAGATCACATAATCTCCTGGAATACAACTAAGATCTTAAAAAATCTTATGTAGATGAAATGTACCCAACAGAAACAACAACTGGAATATATGCTTCTTGGCCCTTGTACAGTAGTACGATTCATAAACTGATGAACCGCACAGTTTCACCGAGTCCATGGTTTGCCCCACAATGTTATCGGCCGCTCGCGCCCTTCACATATCCACCAAATGTACAATCACACGTATACACACGTACATACAGCATACAGCACCCTTGAATTGCTCCACCAAATGTACAGAAATACGTATCGACAGCACGCAGTATTAAATGCTCTGGAAAGATGCAAATATAATAATTTTACTGATGGAGTAACGAAATATCTTCAAATCTTAGAACGACTAGAATGAGAACAACTTACATTATTACAAGAGGAGCTTCCAACTCAAACAATAAGTAACGAAGAAGGCAAACGAGAAAGAGAACAAGAAAAAGAAAATGACCCGTAATTTAAGAGAGTTGAACAAATGTAGGAATTTCATACTTCGTCAGGTAAGAATGATTTTGGCAATGACACGCCTTCTGGGCCTACTGAAAGTGATATTACCACTCTTATTGTTTGTACTAACAATGTTTGTCCTGACGTATATATATTATAAATGCTGATTGGAGGAAAACGTGCTGGAAATAATTCTCCAGAAATCGTTAAATAAAATATTTGATATTTGTCGAAGATTATTTACTTGCGCATTTATGGACCGCAATATGTATAGTTCTTCCATTGATGAAATTGTTGACGATTATCACAGTGATTAAATAAATAATACATTAAATGATTGTACATGATTCTCAATGTGGACCAATTATGGTCAGAGTAGTAACTTCACGATTACTAGTATATAGAGTAACTTACGGTGAAGGAGTTGGCGATGTTGTTCAAGGTTTATTTAAAAGAATGGCTCCAAAAGCAATACCAATTGCAAAACAAATAGGAATGAAAGCTGTTGACTTTGTTAGTGATAAAGCTTATATTGCAGTTGTTAATCTTCTCGTAAAGCGTTCTCGGCAATCAAAGATATCCTAGGGCGATTAGTACGACGAAAGCCACAACCACTAGTAAAACTGGCCAGCACTGACGCTGTGCTTGCAAAGGTCAGTACAATAATCAATCGAGCCGCAAAACAAAACTAGCAGAGTTGGCTGGTGAAGCAGAATACATTATAAATATAAGTCTGATAGCAGGAGGTAGTCTTCGCGTTAGACGATAATACTATAATAAAATGTTTAAACGTATTTTTCTTATGAAGCACGACAACCAAATCAGCATGGACGTATGAAACTTCAAGTTTAGGATACAAGTATATATTTCTTACCCGGTAGAGCATTTATCGAAGTAGAATGAAAACTTGTTGCAACAGATGTTGTAGCTAATACAGATTACAGAGCTGTTGTTAGAGTCAGTTTTATTAATAATTATTTTATGACACCATCGCTCGTTGAAGAAAAAAGTTACTTTCTTGTATGGATTCAGGTGGTAGATCATTGTTATCATGGTCATCAGTAACTACAGATAGTGCTCAAAGCGCTGTCGATGGAGTATTCACATGGTATATAGCATAACAACAAGGTATTTCTGCACCAAGGCGTATTTTCATTGTACTTCAACATATTGCAAGATTAAACTCTCAAGAACTTGGTCCAATGATCAGGCTCGCACCTAGGAAATTCTGGGCCCCAGGCAGCTGACAGAGTTCGGGCCCCTTTCGTGTTTCAAATATGTGCGTATATGTGTCTATCTAGCTCGGGCCCCTGACAAGTGCCATGGTTGCTCCCCCCAGGTGCGGGCCTGCAATGATATTTGATAAACTTGGTGTTTCTGACGTTTCCTTAGGGATAAACGGACATCAAGAACCATCTGAAGATATAATAATATACCTTGATCAAAATTATGCAGCGCGTGCATATCATTGTTTGATTACATTATGGGACGTGATCAGAATCTAGATATTAGTTTACAAATATCACAATTAGATTTCACAACATTGAATCCAATCTATTACTTTTCTTGGTAGATCTTGATATAGTTAGACAATCTGTCGTTGATATGAACTTTCGAGCTATCGTAAAAGCAGATGATAATGTTAATTACAGAGCAATTGCTGTTATTTTCAGCTTTCAAGCAATGTTACTTGAAGGTGTTGATGGACGAATCAGAGTTGTTGACGCACAATGAAAATAATGAAAATCGTTATAAAAAAACAGAAAAAAAGAAATTATTTAACAAAGATATATTCTTTTACCCATTGTTTGTTTATTTGATGGGGGTAAATAGTACTCAAACAATGAAAATCAGTCAAATTTTTGAATTTAGATAGGGTAAATGATAGTCAAAATAGTTCGAAATCATTCAGATTATCAAATTTGATTGGGTACAAAGTACTAGAAAAATTCAAAATCAGTCAAATTTTATAATTATGATTGAGTAAATAGTACTAAATTAATGTACATCAGTCAGATTTTATAATTTGATGTGGCAAATAGTACTAACATAACGAAAATCTAATCAGGATAAAACCACCAATAAAAATAACAATAGACAATAAAATTAAATGTAGTTCTAGTCTATTTTTAGAACATTTGTTCCTCTCTCATTTTGGTGGTGATAGAAGAGTTATATTGATGCATTTTTGGTAGGGATTTAAAGGTAATTATTTATTCTTGAGAATATGAGATGAGAGAGTGGTTTTCAGTGTGTAATATGGCGACAGTGCACATGGAGTAATAAGGCCTTGGTGACGATCCGGAAGTGTAATCTGTGTTAAGTGTACATGGTGTTCTGTTTACAGTGCAGCCCCTCAAAAAAATGCCGGTGAACCCCTGACAAGAACTTCACCGTGAAGTCATCGTTGGATGTATTTTAGATTAACATATGATTTTTATTGATTGTCAAACAGTTGAAAGGTCAGTACTGAGAAATATATGTAGATAACATATAGTAAAATTAATTGTGGTGTATGTCCTGACAGGGCAGTTATTATTAAACTTTAAATTGCTATAAAAATGGTATTGTTATTGATAAACGCACGAAATTTGAAGGTGTTATATATATTGACATTTAACATATAAAAATGACATGAGAAATTAAAACTTAAATTTATTTTTAAAATGTTAATGAAATTGTAAAAAAAAAATTAAAATAGTAAAATTTATCCCTTAAAATGCACATAGATAATATGTTTGGAAATGATATCAAATGATATCAGCATGTTTATACTCTTACACCATATACAAGCTACAATGATGGATATTTGTCAAATTTTATCAGCGAAAATATCTTTGTAAGTCAAAATGAGACATACATTTAAAATATGTGAAGACATTCTATTTTGTATTGATCATTTCAACGATTTATTAGGGGTCCAAGCAGTTAGTTTATGTGTTTATGATGGGTGACTTCCTGAGTAACACATATCTGCTTATATAGCCTTTAGTAATTGTTAACAAACATAGTTACGGAGTGTTTAGTGAGAGGACAGTGATGAAAACTATATACTAGAACCTACTCTATTTCTCTACTAAATCAGTTTAAACTTTCTGAGAAGGAAATGCAGGTTGAAGGGATAAAACATACTTTCCGCATGTACATTTACCCTTGTATGTAAGAAAACAGCAAAAGTATGTAAGTTGAACACAAAATGCATTCAATTTTATTATTAAATTTGGTTAAGATATTGATTAGTGAAGTGCGGCATTGTGGCCTGTATGATGTTATGGGAATTCTAATGATCCATCTTAATTTATGCATTGTTAATTTCTAATAATATTTGTTAACTGACACTCTAAAGATTGCATAAGATATATTCAAACAGATAATTTGAGTTTAACTGTGTACAACTGATCTTAGCATTGCTACCTATCCCACATGAACAAATATCCACATATTTTAGAATGTTTGGGATCCAAACTTCACATTCAGTATATCATATAGGCTGACATTGTACTTACAGTGAATCTGTAAGGCACATTTCTGGCTGTGTGCACTAAAGTATCCCAAAATGTTATTTTACTCATTAATATATGCCCATGTACGGCAACATATTTCAATTGATTACTTGGACAGAGTGCGGTATTGTAGTATCAGCTGATATCTGATTCTATTGAACCATTGAGCTTAATAATTGGTATCAAACACCGTTAAAAATACACTTTAAATGTTCAAACAGATCATTTGAATCATGTTTGCACATTTGTTCATAACAAGGACTTTGTATATAGTTCCCACATATACAAATTTTCATTATTGTTTACAAGTTTTGAGGATCAGATTTTCACATTTAGTTTATGATATAGGATGTATTGGTACCTGTAGTTGATATGTGTGGCCACATTTGTCTGTATTCTCTTGCAATATTCAGAATTATTATTTCCCTCATGAATAAGATTTCTTATAGTAATATATTTTATTTTACTACATTGTCGCTTGACTTTCCTGTATACTGGCATGTACTGACGTTGCCACCAATGACCAAACCTCACCGTGCCAGCATTTCCTTAAATTTTGTGATGCATAGTCTACCTGATTAGTTATTTAACCTGTAAATGACCAGATATGCTTATAGAAACTTCATATACGTTTAGGATGAATTTATTACTTTAATACATGGCTATTAGTACACATTTCTGAGTGTCACTCTGTCAAGTTTAATATTTGTTTCCTATGCTTGCAGCCTGAATGGTATTTGGAAATCACTATATCTAACACATTTTAACTTCATTTACATACATCTTACTGTTTTCTAGATATAAGTGAAACATGTTATATATTTTCAGGTCTAACCTGATATCTGGAACAAAGTGTTAGACTTGGATCAGCTTGGAAGCTCTCCAGTAGTTTTGGTGGTGATAGCAAGGTTTCATAAAGACATATGGAGTGTACTGCCATAAGTGATCATGATATCACCACACTAATATATAGTACCTCAAAGACATGGCTTAGATCTTCATGAGAGAGATTAGCACCATTGTTCAGTAAGGTAAAGCCTGCTTAAGAACTGTATTTTCCTATCCCATTGTCGCTTTTTTGTAGTTATCGACACTGAAATGTAATGCAATTTTCCTATAAAACATGGAAGTGGTCCCATCAGATGTTTAAATCTGAGTGCACTATTAATTATACAAATAAGTGCCTAAATACCTGACACAATAAATATGGAACATAGCACCTGTTGTTGCTTCTTTAGTGTGTACACCTATATGCACCTGGACAGGCATCTTGCGGTTTGTTGCCAAAATCACTATGAGTCATGCTACTTCACTACACCTGGGAAACATGTTCTCAGTTATACAGACCCAAACTACCATTTGTTTTAAAAACCATCGATTGGTCAACTTTTCTGTCTAAAATTTGTCAAGCTCTGTTTTCAAACTTTTATGAAAATTTCATTTTTCAATAAAATTTAGTTTATAAATTTAAATGTTTATTTAAATTTCAATTAAAATTTTAATTGATCAATATTTTTAAAGTTCAAACATATTTCGAGACAGGCGTTATCTTGTAGTACAATTATTGTTTTACTGGATTGAAAAAGTCATATAATTAAGGAAGATATAGCAAATTTAGTTTTGGTTTCTCAAGAGCACTTGGATCAGCATGTGCACCCTGTGGAACACCAGTACTACACACTTTCCAAAAGGTGTCACATGTATTGTTTGCAACGAAATTTAAAAAGACTTCATGTATAAAGTTCAGATAGGTGTGGCTCGCAAATATACAAGTTTTACTAAAATTTGCCCCAAAAGGTTGGGACTGTCAGGAATCACATCACAATTATTATTTCCAGTTCAGTACCCACGAATGTAGTTCTAGTCTATTTTTAGAACATTTTTTCCTCTCTCATTGTGGTGGTGATAGAAGAGTTATATTGATGCATTTTTGGTAGTGATTTAAAGGTAATTGTTTATTCTTGAGAATATGAGCTGAGAGAGTGGTTTTCAGTGTGTAATTTGGCGATAGTGCACATGGAATAATAAGGCCTTGGTGATGATCCGGAAGTGAAATCTGTGTTCAGTGTACATGCTGTTCTGTTTACAGTGCAGCCCCTCAAAAAAATGCCGGTGAACCCATGACAAGAACTTCATCGTGAAGTCTTCTTTGGATGTATTTTAGATTAACATATGATTTGTATTGATTGTCAAACAGTTGAAAGGTCAGTACTGAGAAATATGTGTAGATAACATATAGTAAAATTAATTGTGGTGTATGTCCATATGCTGGGACACCATGATAACAAGATGGCAGCCTGACATTAGGAGCAACTCATACAGGCAAGAAAAAGCAGCACAGAAAAGAATCCGATTGTTTTCATTCCCTGGTTAACAGGGTCCTTATTTGGTACGAGAACCCTTTCGAACAATCTATTTCACGAAACCTGACTTGATCATGTTTTTTTGCACACCGTTCAAAATTAACATGCTATTTTTACCAAACAGTGACTATACTTATTTATGTCGCATAGACATCGTAGTATTCAATCTTGTTAGGGACTTAATACATGTACACTGTGTACTAGAAATATTGGAAAGTTAAGATAGTTATACAAATTTTACGACTTCATTGATTTGATTTAATTGCATAGGTGGCTCACACATTATTGGTATTTTCCTGTCCATTAGTAATAACTGGACCAGATTTGAATTAAGCACAGAATCACGATGTTGCTGGCTGTATGACATCCTTGGACGTACTAGTACCTCTCTTTTATTGCCACAACTCGGATAGCTCCGAAATGGCGGAGATGTGAAACTAATTTGCACTTGTGGCATTGCACACCATAAACACACCTAATTGGCTGTTAGGGTTGAGTTTGTGTTGGGTTTATTCCCACTCACCCTGGGTCCTCCATTCAGGTCGATGGTTACTTAATAGCAACCCCGACCTGACGACGAAATTAAATAGTAATCCTTGAGTACATAAATGTCTGGGTGAAGCGGCACCATTCCTCATCCCCAGGAGAAATTAAATATCCAGCTTTGCTGGAAACTTAAAACAGTGCTACATGCTCCTAGTGGGCGATACAGCACTATTATTCAAATTCATCATCATCAACTACAGCTACTCTGGCAGTCATAATTTGGAACAAATTTCGGTCATTTTTGTATATCATTTACTCAATATATGGAGCTTTTTATAGAATATAGACTATAGTCAAGTGTTTTTACCAAGAATTTGGAACAAAGGCATAACTTGGCTAGCCCACGTTGGATTCGAATTTAACACCGTCTGTCCACGCGTTTTGCTGTAGCCCACCTAGGCTGACCAAGACCAGATTCAAATGTGAGACTCTTTACTCACGAGCTAGGTACTGTATTACCACCCGATCCCTACGGGTGGTATTACACTACTGAGTTAACTTTGCCCTATATCTATCTATCTATCTATCTATCTATCTATCTATCTATCTATCTATCTATCTATCTATCTATCTATCTATCTGTCTGTCTGTCTGTCTGTCTGTCTGTCTGTCTGTCTATCTATCTATCTATCTATCTATCTATCTATCTATCTATCTATCTGAGAAGAATACTACGCATGAATACAACATTCATAGAAAGGAAGTATGCCATAGGGCCCTGATTCTTTTAATGTACATCAAGGAAGTTTTAGTCAGTGATCTTATGACGCCATGAAAAGATCTTATTAAACGTTGTATTTACTGCATATGGAGACGCTGCTTATTGTATTTGTTTACACTTCTATTAAATTTGTGTTTGATATCATGCCTACTCATTCTATCCATTTTGTAATTTGGAGAGTTTTATGAACCGTGAAAATAGTCACATGATTTTTTCACATGTGAGAGGCAAATAACAAATAAACATTCGTTAGAAAAACATGACAATAATATCGAAAGTAAGGTTTCTAACGTAAGAAAGCTGCAACGTATTGGTCATTCGATATCGACTGAAGTACCGATTATCAGCTGATAAAAACAAAGTAATTCGAAATGGCGACGGACACTAGGCTTAAACGAGTCATTGTGGATCTTCAATTTCTCTTATATCGAATTTGCTACTTAAATATGCTGCAAATTTATCTCAAAGACATCTTTAAGGACCGTAGCTACATATAAAGATACTTTGTGCATCTTTGTATCATAAAGTCCATAATAAATGCAATCAAAACGAGGGATATACAAGACTGAATAAAGTTTGTAGTTCGCAAATATTGTATTTAATAAGTGATGTTGTTCTTATAGAGTATTTTTGATACATGCTCTCAGCTCCTGTTACAAATCTACGGCCTCATACGGATCTTCTGACTGCTTCCAGTCATTCTCGTCCATCAGAATCAGGTACAGTTCGTATAAATCCTCGTCACAAGGCAAATCATTCTTTGCTCAGCATTCTTCCTCACAAACTTCGGTATCTAAATTATCTACCTGTCAAATTAAGTTATCGAATCCATAGAGATGTGGCAATGTGTAAAGCAATACAGGCTTGTCGCATGGTAGTCATGTAGTCCGATTACTTCGAATGCGGTGCGTGTTCCACACTTCAAATAGTCGATATAATCTTGTGAAATCATTTACTCTTTACCGTCGTTTTAATTGTTAGTGCTGTATTTCAGAAGAAAAAAAAAATCAATAAATAAAATATAATTGTGTTCATAAAAACACACTAAACATGCATGTTGTTATATTATTGGTTGCCTGTAACAAGATTTTATTCTTCCTGATCATTCTTGAAATTACTGTGCTTTTGTTACTGTTGTTTATTTTTGAAAGTACGTGTCAGTTCCTTACCTTACTGTCTACTATAAAGAAATTTAAAGGTAGTATTGTACATCTTATAAAATTGCACATTAAATCGTTACTCGTAATTAAAGTCTCACGTTTCATTTCATTTCATTTTTTTGCAGGGATTTTTCATAATAAATAAATAAATAGTATAGATCCACGGAACGCTAAGTCTTTTTATCTTCTGCCTCTGGCTATTATGTTGCCGTTATTTCCATAAGTGTCCATTACATATAGCGTGGGTATGTCAATCCATGGTATGAAGCCATGCTCCAGTAGTCGTTTCCAAGAGGGTAAAAATCTAAAGGATGCAAGTAATGACCCTGAAATCGTTCAAATAGGGGCTAGGATGTATTGACTTCATGCATATATACATTGGGTTTTTGTATGCTAAGAAAATGTTTGTGTGTGTGTGTATATATATATATATATATATATATATATATATATATATATATATATATATATATATATATATATATATATATATATATATATATATATCTATATATATATATATATATATATATATATAGTGGGTATCTCGTACGCAATAATCCAAATATAATAGCATAATTCATGCAAATTTACAATATACTGTAACAAAATATACAGAAACTAGTGGTTGCTTTAACCTCGTGTGAGACAAGGACTCGACATTCATGAAATATATCACTCACCACTCCCTCGCTATTAACTACTGAAAGCTTCATAAAGTTCCAAAGACTAGTTTTACAATATTGGGCAAGGACATTGTTTTTTTAATGAAATTTTAGTCCTTTGACAGTCTTTAATTTAGAAGACTTATTACTGAAATTATCACCTGACCCTTTGGTGAGGAATTGAAAGTATATGTTCCAAGAACCAAAGTGCCAAGCTTATGTCCCTTTCCGATTGCCCTTATCTTAGCTAAGTCATGCACACGATACGGTACGACTTCAATATTGAAAATACTTGTATGTTAACAAATACTCACTTGAGTAATTTCCAGGAAGAAAATTCATAACAAATGTTCATCTAGATATTCCCCGCTAAAATAACCATCTTGCTGCATTTGTCGGAATAGATCAATCCAGAATTGTAAGCATTGTTTCTTGAGGACACTCCACCAAAATTCAACACGCTGATTTGCCCTACTGTCTCCACATATAACACTGTTGTTACCAGCACGATTGTCTTGATGACTTCTCCTGAGAAAAGCTTGCATTTTGTATAATACTATCTCTAACTATTGTTTTGTCTGAGATCCTTTGAAGTATGTGAAATTGACAGTCATCTATGCCCTACTAGTGGCTATATAGAAAGATTTTTGAGTATGTGATTTGTATAATATTGTCTATATAGAAGACATTCAACATCGGTGTGGGATATTTGAAATTGACAATCATCAATGGCCTAATCGTGTATGTATAGAATACATTCAACATAGGTCTGGTGTATGTGAAATTGACAGTCATCAATGGCCTAATAGTGTCTATATAGAAGACGTGTGTGACTTCTGACATTGAGTCATCAATGGTCTATTAGGGTCTATGTAGGGGACATGCAACATGGGTCTGGTGTATGTACAATTGACTGATTAATGGCCTACTATTGTCTATATAGAAGACATTCAAGATGGATCTGGTGTATGAAATTGAGTCATCAATGGCCTATTAGGGTCTATGTAGAGGACATGGGTTTGATTTATGTATTATCGACAGGCATCTATTCCCAACTAGTGTCCATATAGAAGAAATTCAACATGGATCAGGTGTATGTTAAATTGACAGTCTTCAATGACCTACTAGTGTCTATATAGAATACATTGAACATGGGTATGTTGTATATGATCTGTATAATAATTTGTTTTCAAGTGTAAAGTAATATATATAGTGTCACTATTTACATTGATATTGAGTTAGGCTTACATACTAATTAGTCTGCTTATGCATATTCCCACATTCATGATAATTGTATATACCCATTCATGATAATTATGTATACCCACATTCATGATAATTATATATACCCACATTCATGATAATTGCATATTCCCAAATTCATGATAATTGCATATTCCCACATTCATGATAATTGTAGATATCCACATTCATGATAGGAGCCCCAAGTAGCGGAGTTTACTAAAGCGCTATCTGTTACGGATCACTGCCATCTCACCTCTGTCTGCATGGGTTTGAGTCTCAGATTCTGCCAATGTGGATATGTAAGAAAACTTTCCAGTAGCTTCTCATGGGTCGGTGGTTCTTTCTGGGGGTTTTCCTGGGTTAATCATTCACCATTAATACTGGCCGTGTGATGAAAGGGAGTTAAATCCTACAACAACTACAACAACCACATTCATGATAATTTCATATACCAACATTCATGATAATTGAATAAAACCATATTCATGATAATGTGGAATTTCTTTTTGAATTCACATGCCAGTACGAGAACAGTACAGTAAAGGAAAATATTGTTATTTTTGTATAATCATTTATTTTATAAAATACTTACACGTTTATTATACAATGTGTTGTCGTTTGTGCCTAAGAATAAAATGACATATGACTTGCAAACTGTATTTTTGTTCTTTTATATAGTTGCTGTGAAACCTTAAAACTTAGCCTTGGCAACAAATATCTAAAACAAAGCTGAGGAAAACAATGAAAAACCCTGAGCATTGGAAGGAATAATAAAATATCCTGCCTTGGCAAGAGCATCTTAAAGCCCATTATTGACAGGAGAGGTCTAAACATATGCTTTCCAGAAACAATTAAAACCCCAGCCTTGGCATACATACATACTAGCATCCATCCATCCATCCATCCATCCATCCATCCATACATACATACATACATACATACATACATACATACATACATACATACATACAGCATGCATGCATGCATGCATGCATGCATGCATGCATGCATGCAGGCAGGCAGGCAGGCAGGCAGGCAGGCAGGCATGCAGGCAGGCAGTCAGGCATGCATGCATGCATGCAGGCAGGCATGCATGCCTGCCTACCTACTTACCTACCTACCTACCCATGCGATTTCGAAAACATTTAGTACTGCTTGCTAAGTATATTCAAGATATGGACTCTGGAATGGAAATATACTTGGACCTAGGATAAAATATATGGATTTAAACCATATCAACCACAGCGGACATATTGCTGGATCAAGGCGAAGATCAATTGTCTATACTAACAAAGATATTTTCAATACTCCTTGTGAAGTATCATGGAAACTCTAAAGGAACTTGTTCAATACATCCATCCATCCATCCATACACACACACACACACACACACACACACACACATATATATATATATATATATATATATATATATATATATATATATATATATATATATATATATATATATATATATATATATATATATATATATATATATATAATCTAAATAGTGGTTAAAGTGACACGAACCTTGGCCGAACTATGCCAAATACTTTTAACCTGATACTGACCTAAGAGATGCATTCCTCGGTACTCCGTAATAAGAGGTTAGTGTTAGGACAGGTAAGCCTGGTGTCGGGATAATGTGACTGTGTGGGACGTCATGCAACATGTTTCGGGCATGATACCCAAGTGATAGCCATCACTATAAACGGCCACACTTCAGACATCGTAGCGATATGACTTAATGCTACGTTAAAAGTCCAAATAACACACACACACACACACACACACACACACACACACACACACACACACACACGCACACACACACACACACATACAGAGTTCAAAGTGATTCAGGAAAATGTCTATTGACGGAATACATGAACTCATAGCACCTTTGCCTGTTGTGTGTCTGCTACATAATGTTTTTCTTTACACATAATGTTATTAAAAGCCGATCTCCACTGCCCTAAGCGAAAAACTGACAACACTTAAGGGTCATGTTCTGTTGAACTTTGATTTAGCCTCTTGAAATGCAACTTTCAAAAATGTGAAAGCAAACCAAATCGTTGGTACACATTCATGCTCCTCACCCACACATCTGTCTCCAAACACAAAGATATAAGACTTCACTTGATTGGTTGATAAAATTAGCTATTATGGTAATAACATAAGTTACCAGAGCATGATCACTATGTGGTTCCTGTATTATCTTCTGTATAACATCATTCTTTGGCGTCAACAGTCTCTTGTTTAATCATATAAAATATTATTCCAGTTTCAAATTAAGTATAAATTCCTGTAAATATCTTATCCAAAATTTTTCTTAGAGCACTTTTGTATTTCCAGGAAAGATAATTACTTGAATTCAATAATTTAAGAAGACCAAATTAAGCCTATCTGGTCACAACATAATACAACTTAAAACGTGTCGGATGTTAAAGCACGACCTTACATGTCAAATGGTTTTTTTCCCGACTGGCAATCCTTTATCATAACATCAGTTATAAGACTAACTAAAAAAACGAAACAGATTCTCGGGTGATGGTCAAGTGTTCATTCTTCAGCACTCACAAAATGGAACCGCACAACTGCATGGTTTCTTTTCATTAACTTTCCGTAATGTAGCGTCAGCTATTCACGCCGTGCAATTATACAACTTAACTACCAACTAAATAACTATGTACACTACGCCACCTTAGGCTATAACTAACGCTACACCATATTTACCACCATAGCAACAGTGGCATTCATGTCGTGTAATTCTAATAAATAATATGAATTTATATTGTGTTCAGATTTATGGCACAGAGCTATCTCTTATAATCGCCAAGCTCTTCTGGTATTTTCTTTCTGCACATGCTGGAACGTTTACCTTGAACGTCGGTTCGATTGTCTTTGGATCAAATCTAAACAAAACGCATTAAAAAGAATCTATCCATAAGTATGGCATATCTTTTTACTTGAGCTGCTGTACTCAACACATATGAATCTATATTCTGTATTAATAATTAGTGTGTTATGGATAGTGCTATATTTAACTGCAGGTCTCAAAAACGGTTTCATATTTTCTTTTGTTCCACGGAGCCAGGGAGAAGTTCTAAGTTTTTTTCCCGAATTAGTAATTCGGGCATTCACATTAATTTTCTACTACTGTATATGCTGTTTATAGGTAAATGTACGACATTAACAATTAATTTATATTTGTCTGCTGAAAAGGAGTATTGCATTTTAATTAGGACTATGTTTCGGTTCTTTCCTGTTATCACTCTGGAACATTTACTTGCCACTGTTGGATACTAGCATCGACAAATAAAAATGTATCCTTAATTAGCACAAATGCATCGGTTTTATTACGTGTGACATCGTAACATGCTGACCAAGCTGGAGAAGACCTGATTTTGTAAGACATGTTTTAATCTGTATGGCGTTGTAAAACTACAGGCTGGAACAATCTAAACATGTCAAAGATCTTTAGTATGCTGTCTCAGATTCTTAACAACGCTCATTTGAGATTTAATTATGAGATCAATAATGTGCACTTAGCATACTTTGCGTATGTTCGAAGAAAACATAAATTGTGTTTATTCATTCCTTTTCATTGAGTTTCTCCTTTTTCGTTCGAGTCATTGAACTTCGTCGCTTTTTCACCCATCGTTCAACACATGGAGTAAACATGTTTACCAGGAACGAAATAAGAAGAAAACTGCCCACAAAATGGAAAGAGGAGATATAGCTTCCGGATCTGTCACGTAAAGACCCTGGAAAGATAAACATTATCTCCTGAATGCAAGTCAGTACAACGCCGTATATATATATATATATATATATATATATATATATATATAAATATATGTACTGAAAATAAAAAGCTTCTAATTTTAAAATATTAAATATATTTTTCCTTGTCATTTCGTGTTTGTTAACACGTTGACGTTTGCAATGTTCGCATGTATTCCAAAATTAATTTATATTAATTCACGATATCTGGAATTTATTTGTTTGCTTGCGATGTAGTTATAAACAATTTTCTCAGTTTAGATATAGCGTATCTTTTAATTTAGATGTAAACTAATCTTTCGATTTTGTCCTCTTTTAAGATACGTCATCACAGAGATAAGTATATTCTTCTCTTTAACAAATGTTGACGATAATATAACTAAAATTTCTTTTATTCGAGGTGATTGAATTCTGAACGTTGTTAGTAGTAATCTAGAGTTTGGTCTTATCTCTGCTTCATTAATGAATCTGTTAATTTATTTTCTTCTTACATTGGAGAGAGATTCAGAGTTGACAGCTGAGGGCTCCTCTAAAAATCGAGGATAATTTCAGGTCTGGAGGGACTGATAGATCCTCCTTGGACACCTGTATAAAATTCTCGTAATATTCACAGGGTGCAGTCCGACCGTATATATGTTTCTTGGATCGAGATAACTGGTTGCCTGATTATCATAATCGTTTATTCAGGAGCAAGCATTAATAAGTGGCCTTCCAGTTAAGACCAAGGTCAATTACCTCCGAAATTTTCTAGGTACTTCTGTCTGAGAAAATAAAAAATTTAAGCTAGTACGCGAGCCATTGATAGTCTACTTACCTAGTGTTGTGAATAGGATGGAAACAGATAATCCGTGTATTAAGTTGGTGAACCCGAGACAACTGTCAATCTTTTCCATTCCCATGTAATCCACCAGATTCACTGCGAACAAAGCGAAGTACATTCCACCAACTACACCATGTATACACACGCAAACAATAAAGGATTGGAACGTGGTGAATAAGGCTATGCAATTAGCTAGGATACCATCTACCAGCGATGCTATAGCAATCAGAGTTGATCTCCTACAGAACTTTAAGTCAGAGATAAAACCAATTATGATTAGGGATAAGAGTTCAACAATATTCATAACAGAATAAAGTAAACCTATCTGTGTCTCATCAAGACCAATTTCTCTTGCCCGTGGAGCAAAGAAAACTGACATAAATACCAGGCCACTACACGTAAGAGATGCCTGGAACAACAATGCCCAGAACAAAGGACTTTTCATTAGCTCCAAATCAAATATTGTTCGTAATGCTGATGCACTGCAATCCGTTTTTCTGTTAAATCCTTTTTTATTCGTTTTGTACTCTTTAACTTCTTTTAGGATATGTTCCGGCCCAATCGAAACGTACAGGTTAACAGCAGTTGCCGATCGCGCGACATCAGACTGGTATATTGACCCAATGACTCCAGATATTGAGTTTGTCAAGCTTGATTCAGTAACGGTTCTCTCTCTTTTTCCAAGCATGGACAGTGCGCTGTGTTTTATATCTACATGATGCGTTAACGTATCCTTCTGATCTCCTCTCAGCGGACATTTTTCATCACAGAGTGGGCCTATTGTTCCATCTGCAATCGCAGGTTGCCGTTGCAACACTGAACTGTTACTCCTATTGCCCTGTAGGCCATCTACGTTTCTACCATTGATATCATCAGGTTTCTGCACGCCATTCATAGCAGGTTCAGAGTCAGAAACAGTTGATGTAAAAGTATTGGTTAAAGGTTTTAATTCTTCTGATTTCATTCGTGATTTTCGTTTGTAAAATTGCAAAGGTCGAAAAAGTGCGGCTGCAACCCAACAGTGAAGAACAATTCCAGACATTATAAGAAATGTACCAGAGTACCCGTAGTATTCAAACATGGCAGTGACAACTGGAGCCAACACAAGACCTCCCATACTCGTTCCGCTGACGGATATGCTATTGGCAAGGCCTCGTCTCTTCTTGAAATACTGGCTTAATATGACAATTATCGGTAAGTGGATAAAGGAATAAGCCACACCTGAAATATAGTGTAAAGTCAATCAATCAATCAACTAACGCAATAGACAAATATTTCCAGCTAAATTGTCATAGCCGTGCTGTAAATTTAAATTTTACACCTCACCTGGGTATTTCATAATAATTACAAATGTGTGTGTGTGTATATATATATATATATATATACATACATACATACATACATACATACATACATACATACATACATACATACATACATACATACATACATACATACATACATACATACATACATACAACTGTTACACTCAGAATATACAAATTTTCTGTACAACTGTCACACTCACCTTGATAAAATTGTTTGTACAACTCTCACACTCACATTGGCAACTTGTCTGTAGAACTCTCATTCTCGCAACTGTAAAACTGTTGCACATTTTGTTTATAAATAGCTGAAGAAGTTTCTCTAATACTGTCAGGAATGCAGTGGTTATAAAATTAAATATACTACAAATTTGGACATCTACTAACGTTTATTCACGGCTTTAATATATTAGGATTGTGCATCTAATTTGTGTGTGATAATTTTGAGATTAAATTCACAATGCCGTAATGTATTTTTCTCATTTTCTGTTTGTATTCTAGGGAAATACATTATTTGCCAAATTGTGAAAAGCTTGTTGTTATTCACTCAGTTCTTTAACTTATTTTGAGAGCATTGACTAGTAACACACTTCATTGAAAAGTGCAAAAATCCCATACAGACTACCTGAAATATAAATGTACATTTTAGTTCGTACAAACTACCTGTGGATATAAATGTGCTTTTACTTCATACAGACTATCTGGGGATACGAAACTAATATAAGGTGATACAGACTGCATGGAGACATAAATGTGCTTTTACTTCATAAAGATTACCTGGGGAAACGAAAGTGATTTTAGATGATACAGACTACGTGGGAATATAAATGTGCTTTTACTAAATGTGCAAGTTCATAAAGACTACCTAGGGATACGAAAGTATCTTTAGGTCATTCAGACTACCTGGGAATATAAATGTGATTTTCGTTCATGCAAATTACCTGGTGAATATAAATGTGATTCTAGTTCATACAGACTACCTGGGTATATAAATGTGCTTTTACTTCATACAGACTACCTGGGGATACGAAATTACCTTTAGGTCATACAGACTACATGGGAATATAAATGTTTTTACTTCACACACACTAACTGGGAATATAAATGTGCCTTTAGGTCATACAGACTACATGGGGATATAAATGAGGTTTAGTTTATACACACTATCCGGAGATACAAATGTGCTTATACTTCATACAGACTACCTGGGCATTTAAAAGTGCTTATAATTTATAAAGACTACCTGGGAATGTTTTATTTGATATACCGGTATGTACTATGCATTATATTGGAGATATGAACTATGGATCACATGTACAAAATATAATCTAGTAAAACAAGCAAAGCCTATACCTTTTCTGGTCTCAATTTGTTTTTAATTACTGAACATGTACATTTTGAACCTGGAAAAAATACTGATCATTATGTTATAAAAATAAGGATTGCTTATATTGCTTTCCAAAAGGAAATCGAAAGAAAAACACTCTAGAAATGTAACTGACAGAATATATTGATAGAGTATTACATCATAAAATGTAAACGTTAGTACGTATGTGCTGAACAATTACGAGCTTTAGAGACTAGACGTTGATCTGATTTTAAATGTGTAATGAACGATCAACTTTTTGTGGAAATGCTTTCCTTAAGAAATTAAAAGAACAATTTCAAATGCATGTTTTAACACCAAGATCGACAAGAAAAGCCACTAAAGGCAAATATAAAGCTACTTTGAAGACAACACCGAATGGAAAATGAAAGAGAAGATACTGGGAAAAAATATGAATGGCGTGAGTTTGAGGTTTATAGCTACATGGAATGAAGGATAAGATCAATGGAACGTTGCTAATGTTAAAAAATCAACTTCTAATTGTAATGAAAATTAATCAAGGTTTCAATGGGTTCACGGAACAAGTTTATAAATGTCTAAAAAAGCTCTGTGCTTTAAATCTTTTATATCAATATTCCAAATGTCCTGTTATTGGTATAAATATTGAGAAAAACAAATTTAGTTTGGGCTGGAAGTAAAACTTGTAGCAGCAAGAAACATCCCACACTATAAACCTAGCTGGGCGTGAACAGAGTTGGCTATCTTCCGTTTTCAAATAACTTAGAAAACATAAAACTTTTAATTATCCAACTAAAATTCGTGCCTATTAAGAATGCCAATTAAGTGAAATGAAAGGTCGATAACGACATTTAGAAGGATGACCTTGTTAACGAGTTTAGCTGTCTCTTAAGCATCCTTTTATCATTACCAAATCCATCAAAGTTAGTTATTAATGAACTAATTACTCCATTATACAAGTTTGTTCGGCATGGATGAAAGGAAAAAATCGAATAAATATTGCTGTGAAAGACTATCATGAAGCTGGATTATATATGTCAGATATAATTAAATTTATAAATGCATTGAAAATTACGTGGCATATAAGACTCTCATCTGATGAATTTAAAAAGAAAGGTTTGTTACAATTTTATCAAATATTGATAATTTATTTTTATTCAGAACCGATCTAATTCCTCTTTTGTTGGGATGCTTTGAAGCATATTTAGATCTATATAGTCACAGCTGAACATATTTTAAAACACAAACGTTTAATCCTAGTATTACAATAGATGAAACAATGTCTAAATCTGAAGGGCTTCATCTCAAAGGAGTTGGGTTCTTTCTAGATTATATTACAAACCACACGATATAATATCATATATTTTGCGATTATCATACACAATAGATAATCTCTCATATATTTTGGGATTATCATACACACGAAATAATCTCTCATACATTTTGGGATTATTATAGAGTCAAGATTTTCAAAATTCATGTGTTGAATGGGTAAAGGGTACATGTGGTCATACAATTAATTTAGGCAAACATAATTATTATATTTGAATTTTACAAAATGATATAATTATTTTGATAATTCTTTATGTAAAATAATGTTATAATTGTAGATTTAATTAAGACAGACCAATGTAAACTAATATAGCGCTTCTGGAAACTGCACATGGGAAAGGTTGACAACGGAAAATGTACATGAGAAAGTTTGACAATATAAGGTCATTGTAGAAACAGTTAATACAGCAATAAGCTATGTCTTTGTAAACATGCATGTGTATGAGTATGAATACATACAAATGTGTGTATATATGCGTGATGTATATATGTGAATGTGCATATATGTATATATGTATTTGTGTACATGGATATACCGATATTTGCATGCTCTTATTTATCTTGTAGAAATCTTGCCATATATAATGATAAGTGATCTTTAAACTATGTACACTATGTTTCCTTCTCTATTCTACATTTTCTCTCCTTATCTTTTCTTCAGTTCTTTTGTTTCAGTTTAATGAGATAATATTAATTGTCGATATATATATATATATATATATATATATATATATATATATATATATATATATATATATATATATATATATATACATATACATCTTTGTTCTATGATTGAAAGGTTGAAATATCCTACCAGCAGTTATGCATTACATGTATGTATCAGTATGTATGTCATTGAAACATTTGTATATAAGCAAATATAAAACATAAAGAAAACTCTGGCTTACCTGATAAAACACCCTGTCCAATGATAACGTATTCTATGCGAGTGGACCTCGAGTTGATGAGGTATGCAACACTGACCAGCAACCCGCCAATTAAGAGAGACACACGAGTGCTGAGTCTAGAACTTCCAATTGACATCACGATCAAGGCTAACAGAGATAACAAAAGGTTGTCATTTCTATACCACGTCTTTCTTTCATTCGTCTTTCTTTCTTTCGTTTTTTATTTTTCTTTCATTCTTTCTTTCTTTCTTTCTTCTTTCTGTCTTTCTGTCTTTCTTTCTTTCTGTGAGATTCTTCTCCATTGAACAGACAGTTTAGAGCATTCATCAGTATTCTTTCTTGTAGCAGTCAATGTAAAAAAAAAAAATCTTATTTTACTTATATTCAGAGATATTTCTTTTTTATTTCTTTTCTTTTTTTCTTTCTTTCTTTCTTTCATTCTTTCTTTCTTTTCTTTCTTTATTTCATTCATTCATTCTTTCTTCTTACTTTCTTTCCTTTGTAGAGACAGTCTAGGAAATTGATTTTCGACTTCAATTAATTTTTTTTCATGTACCAACTTGCATAACATATCTTGGATTAAAACTCGATATTAAAATAACTATGAAAACAAAAAATATTTTAACAAGTTCATTGTTTACAAATGAATGTCATATATACTCACAAAATAAACTGTAAACTCCATTTTGGACACTGGGTATTAGAGATGTTATGCCCGAGGTGGATTGAAACTGTTTCTGATATTCGTTGAAGAAAATACCTTCAAGTCTCAGCATTCCCACGACCAAAACACTATTTATATAGGCTCCTGTTTCAAAAAGAAACATTAACAACTGCTACTTGCTTGTGCTGCTTTTTAAGGAAACATAACATTTCTACTTGTATTTGGGTGCATTTAACAAGAAAAAAAAACCATCTTTGTTCCTTGGTTAGTAAAATTTATGATTTGGTTATACACTTTTAGGTATTGAATAATCATATATGGGTGTCCTAAAAAATGAGGACAAAATTAAATACAACTTATTTAAACACAAGTACACAGCGCATGGCCAGATAAGTAAACTTCGCAGCATTCATTGCATAAAAAAGAATGCTTGTTCATATAGTTTTGGTATGATTTGACAGACATTTCGCTGGAGGTCGCAGTGTCTGATGGGATGGGGGTGCGGGTAGAGATGTGATATTTTGCCTCCAATTCGGAAGTCTTCCTTCTGTGTGATATATTAGTCTCAAATACACAGTGTAAAATACAGCTAAATATTAAGTTAGTGTCATTCCAATCATTCCAAAAATGAAAAGATTTAAAGAAAACGAAATCAATATTTTGTACTACTTACTTCAACACATTTGTTCTATAATTATTATCTGGTTAAATAGTCCAGTTTGGACGGTAAATCACTTCAAACTGAAAAAATTGTATGTAAAATCATTTATTTACGCCAGGTCTTGGAAGGATAGTACTACCAGAAACAAGTCATGGAGACCTTAGAAAGGTTTGTTCGCATGTTGGAAATATCAGGTAAATGCACTTCACCAAATGTACAATCGGACCTCTACCCACAAAAATGATTACCCGCAATCATACCTGCAGACAATTAAAAAATTTAATTTATACCAGCAAGAATCATCCAGGCCCAACCTCTGTCTATGGGAAGGTCGGTGTCGTCTCCTTCGTTATCCAAATCTTTCTCATCAGTTTCATTATCTTGGTCATCCTCGCTTGGCTTGGCGTCATCGATTGTTTGGTTACTTGCACATTTCTCAGACATTATGTTCGTTTCTGTTATTAGTACTTTATTATGATAATCGTAGTCCTAAAGTGAACAAGAAACATGTTATCCTTTGAGCTGAATGTTGCAAGCTATTCCTTGTTTTCAACAATGACATTACTGTTAGAAAATTAAAAATACATATGAACAAGAATGATATTTTATATCGATATCCCAAATTTGGCACCATACTTTATTTATTTCTTTATTTATTGATTTATTTATTGTTTAGTTTTTGGTGCCTATATTGACATTGTTGCTGATTTAGTGTTTTACGGCACATCAACACATGTAGGTTATTCAGTGTGGATACAATATTATGTATGTATGTATGTATGTATGTATGTATGTATGTATGTATGTATGTATGTATGTATGTATGTATGTATGTATGTATGTATGTATGTATGAATGTATGTATGTATGTATGTATGTATGTATGTATGTATGTATGTATGTATGTATGTATGTATGTATGTATGTATGTATGTATGTATGAATGTATGTATGTATGTATGTATGTATGTATGTATGTATGTATGTATGTATGTATGGCATCATGTAGAGAACCTTACATAATATGTAGGTAGCTTTGTGTGATCATGGCAAAAGGCGAGTATGTATGAAGGTACGTGGAAAGCTACAATGATTAAGGTGTCACAAGTGGCAGGAAAAAGTCATCGATCGTTTTTCTTCGGGGGTGGGGTGGGCTTTGAAAATCTGAATAGATTCATTCGCGCATTAATACTTGATTGTGTTTTGTGTTTAGTCATATGTTATGCAGTCTCTGTGTGTGTGTGTGTGTGTGTGTGTGTGTGTGTGTGTGTGTGTTTACGTACCGATTTATTCAGTCACTGCTCTCTTGTCGTATTGTTACCCAACAGTAATAGATCAGCTTCATTTAAATTCCGCAATATATTTTAAAATAAGTAACAGAAATGTCAACTTAAAAATATTACATGAGCTGTGCCCACTCTTACTAGGTCAACGTAATGTTGTATAAGGGTTATTATTGGGGACATACAATTGCCATTATCTTCTGAAAACCAGATATAACCGTTATAAATGATAACATATTAAATGTTCACTGGTTACTGTCAGTGACGTATTATTGCATTGATTTATTGTAGAGACGATTTTAACCTCAGTAGGTCAAAACTATGATGATTTGATTTATCACATTACATGTTATATCTTGTAACAGTTATTTGTTACTGCTCTCTGCTTTCTTGATACGTTGAGAGGAGTTTGTCGTATAAATAGTTATATGAAGTATTTAATCATTGACATATACTTGACATTCATGTCCAACTGTTAGTATATAGTAAGCTGTCTTTGATTACAATTAGATTAATCTTTCTTACTATTGGAAAACATCTTCATGTTGAGGTTGATGTCTTATTTTAAAATAAGATAAAATACGTTATCAAAGTCTATTCAGTCCTAATAATGTAATGATCTGCACCTTAAGCTATCGTACGGAAAATTAATTAATCGTTATGGACTCTAAAAATGGTGACCAGGTACTAAACAGGATTAAGAAAGATCATGTCGGGTCTAATGGTGAAACTAGGCAGTATGATTGTTTATAACATGCGTAGTCTTCATATGCCATCACAGCGCGTGACATCCAATCCGGTCTGCACATAATCATACCTTTAGATTGAGATCGTCCAAATATATCCACGCACGTTCACATTGAGTTTTGCCATGCTTTTCTTCAAGGATGGTGTAAATAATCACATCTGAATGGAATTCGGATGTATGAGGATACATATAAAGTGAATACACGCCGTTTAAATGTATGCGAACAATGCATACATGACTTGTGACATTAATTTTCTCTCTCTCTCTCTCTCTCTCTCTCTCTCTCTCTCTCTCTCTCTCTCTCTCTCTCTCTCTCTCTCTCTCTCTCATCATACCGCAGACATGTAGTATCCCTTTATCCTGATAATAATCTCACTAGTCCTAACACTGACCTCTTAAAGCTGAGACCCAAGCGGGGCAGCATTTCTGTGGTTCAAGTCATACATGGGCAATATGACACAAATTGTGTCGCAAATGAAATACAATTCAGCCCAGTTGATATAAGTTGTGGTGTTACACAGAGGTCATTTCTTTGACCTGTTTACTTCATTCTCTTTGCTCAGCCGTTCTCAGGTGTCTTAGAGCATCATCCAGTGTTCCACCTACTGTACGCTAATGACAACCAAATATACAAATCTAGCCACCCAACTGAAGTTTATAATAACATCCAGTGTTTAGAGAGGTGCATTTCTCATTCACATCCTTTACCTCAAATAACAAATATGAGCAACACCAACATTAAATTCACAAAATCAGTAAGCCTAAGAGTTACTCTAGACAGTACTCTCACATTGTACTAACATGTCATGACAATATGAAAAGTTTAATTTCATCTTGAGCCGAGACGCATCAGCTCCTTTCGCAAATAGCTTTTAGTTGATGCAACTAAAACACTTGTATGTTCATCAGTACTTTCAAGACTGGACGATTGTAACTCAATTCTGTCTGGTTCGTCACAATATCTACTCCAGAAACTTCAAAAAGCTCAAAACACAGCTGTTCGGATCATTTTTTGAGTGCCTCGAGCAAAGAAAACTTCCTCACTGCTCTGTACCCTACACTTGATATAAATTCGATCCAGAATCAAACACAACAATTTGGTCTCTGTGATTCGTGTTACTGACAGACTCCAGTCCAACATACCTATCTGGCTTCACCCATGTGTATAACCATCATGCTATTTACGCTCCTCTTCTGACAATCGTATACTCCTTGTTTCCACAATGAAAACGAATCATGCGGACAACGTTCTTTTGCACACCAGACCCCAGCAATGTGGAACGAATTACCCATTGAAATTAGACACAAAGACAGTGATCTCTTTTAAGATTGCTCTTGAGACCCATCTCTTTCGACTGCAAGAATAAACTTAAAACCCTAATAATGTTTCGTATCTAAAAGATTTTCAGCATTTGTTTTACAATTTGATTGTTTTTGTTTTTCGTTTTTCTGTAGTCATATCATGTTGTAAAGCGGCAAGAGCTTCTAAAGATAAGGCGCTATATAAAGTCCTCATTATTATTATTGTTATTATTATCGATGGCTGGTTTCTTCGACAAAGGCTTTACAATGGCAGTTTTGAAAAATAATGGATATTCTATGAGAGATAGAGGTAATAATAATTAGAGAGATAAATTAATAACATCAGATAGTGAAGGAAATATTGGATCTAAGCATTCAAGCAGCAGTGATTTTGCAGTTGGACCAAGTTCACACGAATGTTGTGTACTCTTCATCACTTTTGTATGTAATAAACGCATACAGACAAGTTCAACTGTTGCTAATGGTTGCCACTGAAATCATGTATCGCAATTGTATGGTGACGAATAGTCGTTTGAAACATTATTGTCAAGCGTATTCCTAACGATTTGTACATTGTCATGGAAGAAAGTTGCAAACAGGTCCAGAAGTTCTGGGGAGAAAGCAACTGGAACTGGTGTACGTTTGTTCTTTGACATTATATTGTTAGTTATTTCGAAGAGCTCTTTGCAGCTGAAACATTCCGTGATCTTAGTAGTGTAGTGGGCTAATTTCTTTGCATGTGACGCTGTTGTTTTGCAGCGGATTCAAACATTTGCTTATGAATAGTGAGTCTGGTGGAAAAACAAATTCACTCAGCTTTACGGCGGCCTCTTTTAGCAGTGCGAAGCTGGTCTCTAATATTGCTATACCACGGAGAACACTTTTGAATTCATACTCTGCACTTGGTGGCTGGGGTATGTTTTTCAAGCAATGAACGCAGGCATTTATCAAGTATTTCTGTTGTATAACGTATTCAGGTTGATAGGTTCGCTTGGATGCCATGCATTAGTGTTGTTCTATTTATCATATGTAGTAGTAAATAAACCTGTATGTTTTAGGACTGATACGTCCAGATGACACATGATGCAGATCTGATTTGATGCAAGTTCGTGGGATACATGTGTGGACCGCAGAATATTATGAGCAGATCTATGACGAATCCAGTCTAAAATGTGACCATGTGTATGGGTGATTGGTTCATTGGCTTTTTGAGGTTGAAACCATGAATGGAATTTAAGCATTTTGATGTGTGTATTTCCAGTACAGTGAAAGTGAAAGTTCAAATCTCCAAGAATAATCAGGGTGCCACCTATCGAACATGCACTATTTTCCCACAAAGGTCCAAACGCACTGGTACGATAAACTGAGATAAAACATTAGGTAGGCGAGATATATCCCAATTTTCTGCACATGCTGTCAGAGATTGCTAAACATACGGTGTATATCCCGATACTGTGGACTCGCTGTGAGATAGCTCTGCACAGGCGAGGTATGTAACTATGTTCTTTCTCCATACGCTTTTAGAGACTGCTACACATGTGATGTATATCCCACGCTATGCACACGCTGTCAAATATTGCTACACACACGATGTATATCGACATGTTCTTTCTCCACACGCTGTCAGTGATTGCTATACGGATGCGGTATATTGCATGTTCTGCAAATGTTGCCAGAAATTACTACACAGACGAGGTATTTCGTTATATTCAGCATATTCCGTCAGTGATTGATACTCAGGCGAAACGTATCCTGATGTTATGCACACCCTGACAGTGATCGATATCTTTGTCGTTCGTGGATTAGACGACAACCTCTCTAGTCATCAATCGTTTGCTGTTTGCTCCCATGAATCAGGGTTTATGTTGCATTTTTTCAATGCAGCTTTCAGAATGTCTTTGAAGCGTTTCTTCTGACCTCTGTGGGATCAATGTCCTTGCTGTAGCTCGCCACAGAAGAGTCTCTTAGGCAGCTGTTGGTTTTGCATGTGTACATAATATCCGCCCAACATATCTGGCACTGCATTAGAATGGTGCGGATACTGGGTAGACATGCTTGGGCGAGTATCTCCGTGTATGGAACATTGTTATGCCACTTGAGACCAACGCATGTTCGTGAACTGGAGAACTTGTCATCGCTGCATTGCAGGTCGGCTTCTGAGCCAGTATTGATGGCGCTGTCGTCAGCAAATAAGAGTTCCAGGATGGTGTCGTTCATGACCTTTGTTTTTGTTTAAAGCCCTATGCGATTGAATAGTTTTAAATCTGTTTGGTACCTGATGGAGGCTCCAACCTCTCCATCTCTGAAAGCATCAGTCAACATGGAGAAGAACAACATACTGAACAGTGTTGAACGTCGAAACTCAACACTTCTTGACGACATTTGTTACTGGGGATGGCTCAGATGTCTCTCAATTGTCCTGCACTCGAGTCTGCATGTCATCAAGGACATAAATGTTTCTATGCGTCCATACCTGGCCATTGTAGTTCACGAGCCTTCTCTGCTGACGTTATCAAAGGCCTTTGTCAAGTCCAAGTAGATGGGGAAAAGGTCGGTGTTGTGCATTTGACATTTCTCTTGTAGCCATATCGACGATCAAACGTTTTGTTCTGAATCCACGATGTCTTTCTGGCAGTATACCCTTGTGAAGGTGTATAGTGATGTGGTTAAGTAGGACTCTGGCGAGTATCTTTCTTACAACTGAGAGTAAGTATGTACCCCGCTGGTTGTCATAAGCTTGGCGGCTCCATTGCAGCTTATAACGGAGGATTATGGAAGTATTTTTGTGGAGCCTTTCTATCAGGGCTATGCCCCCTTCCTTATAGACGTCAGCTGGGATGGAGTTTGAACCAGATGCTTTGCCAATGGAGAGAAAACGTATCATTTTCTGTGTCTCTAGTAAGGTTGGCGGGTAATCCAGTGCTTCGTTGATGCGTAGTTGGCATAGACGACATATGGCTTTATCACTGATGGATAAAAGGCGATTCAGGACGCTGTGAATGTGTCAGTAACTATTGTGTTTCCATCTGCGCTGAGATGGTGGGATGATGCAGTGGATGTAGGTTCATATACTTCTTTCAGGGCATTGCGGAAGTTCTTTATATCATGCGGGTCTGCGTAGCACTGGATTTCATGAGCTTTGTTGCTCATCCACGTGTCTTGCATCTGACGGAGTTTCTACTATTCAGTTCGTCGTATGTTGTATCTTTCCTGGAGATCAGCTTGGGCTTATTGAAGTAGGTTTGAATGAAACGGTGTTTTTCGTTCAGTAACTGCTTGATCACGTTGAAATTCTCATCAAACTAGTCTTGATGCCTTCTGCTTGAGGGTCCTTGGATTTCCTACGCTGTGCTGTAGACCAGATCTATGAATGATGCCCAGTCGGTCTCCACATTTTGATTTTCGAGAAGGATGTATTTCAGATGTTCTCCCAGCGCATCCACAAGATTCGTTTTGGTACTGGTGCATTTCATCTTGGTATGTTCAGTCGTTTAGAAGCCTTCTTTCCCTGTGGGCATCGTAATGGGGCGAATGCGTATGTTGGGCTTGGTGATGATAGGCGGTTTTCTTTTCAGAAGTCGGCGACGCACAAGGACTTGGTCAGATGCACATCCTGCTTGTTCCTCTTCCTGATACTGACGTAGTGGGTGAGGTGCCTGTGCTTAGAGCGTGATTGCATCCATGACGTTCGGTTAGGGTTGGGATGGGAAATACACTATTGGAGATCAGCAGTTCATGCTCTGCGTCGGTCTGTAGCAAAAGGAGACCGTTGCTGTTACAGTGAACCACCCCATGCTTTCCTAGCACTCCATGCCAGGCAACATGATCACATCCTATATTTATATTAAAATCGCCTAGTACAACGGTTTTCAACCTTTCTAGTGCAGCGACCCATTTAATGCAATTCCAAATGTTGTGGCGACCCAACCGTAAAATTATTTTCATTCATAACTGTTAAAATGTATATTTCCGATGGTCGTAAGTGACCCCTGGCAAATCGTTGTTCGACCCTTGACGGGGTCGCGACCCACAGGTTGAGAACCGCTGGCTTAGCATGACGAGCTTATATGCCATTGGACCATCAGCAATGATGCAGTGAATATCCTCATAGACCTTCTCTTTATCTTGGTTGTCATGTTTGGAGCGTAGCAACCAATGATGTTAAGGTGCTTTCTTCCAGACTAGAGAGCTAGTTTCGTGGTCATGCGTCTGTCGTGTATTCCCTTGGTAGGTCCAGCCAATTTGCCAATCAATAATGTCTTCACTGCAAAGCCGACAACAGCTTCACGGCGATCTTTACTTCGTTGGCCGCTCCAAACGAAAGTGTACCCGGAGCCCTTTACATAGATAGACTTCGTCTTCTAATGCAAGTCAGGTGTCGTTCAAGGCAGCAATGTTCACTTTGTATCTGGCGACTTCCTTTCCATTTAGGGTGGTTCTCCTTTGTTGTCTTTCCACATCGTCTCTGTCCTTTAAGGTGCGTACATTCCATTCGTCAAGTGTGAGATGATCAATCGTTATATGTTTTTTTTTTCTATTTTGACCGCTGAAATAAGGTCCCGACAGCCACGGTATACTGGCTAGGGATGTTCAGAGCAGCGAATGTTTAGGAACCTTTTCCCGCCCCTTCATTTTGCCAGCGACATGAGCAGTGCATTCTTAAGGCGGAAAGCTCAGTCGCTCAGGAGGCTGCTGTTCCATCTCAGTGGTAAACGACACTATTTCATTCAGCCGCCTGTGTGCATTTTTGCGGCTATGGGTGTCAATTTATCCACAACTGTCGCTTCGTCGCTTGCCTATCGCCACGGGACTTTAGTGGGTGATCAAATGTGATGGGTGGATGACAAAAATGACTTGCTTTGTCACTTTGTTTTAAGTTCAGACGAGTTGCGCAGTTCGTTGGCCTCACACTCTCTCTAAAACCTATTTGGGTCCACAGGTAGAAATGTCAAGACGGCCAAATACAGAGATGAGTACAGTGGATGACCAGGAGGACCTAAGTGTCTCGTCGTGTTCTTAACGCTCTACGGCGCTTTGCTGGCAATCGCTTTTCAACCCGTTGACCAACTGGTGATTCTTCTGCGCAGGCTTTCCAATCCAGTCTTTACCTGCTAGGTAATTCACCGAGGGTTTAAGACCCGTCGGTTACCTTCAGCCTGGTTTAGCCGGGCTGTCGTATTCATACATCTGTATTCAGCGCTTCCAAAGCGACTATCATGAAAAACTGAAGGAGAACTATATCGTACCATATGTAATTGTAATTAGGTGGACACGTATAGACAGTCAAATATAATATATTAGTATACCGGGAGGATGAGGGACGAATAAATATATATTCATTCATTGGGTATATTAAGATAAAATGGGTTAATAGATTATTGGAAAGCGTAACAACAAAACTGTCAATACAACTATATTCAAAAAAATGAAAGATATTTGAATTTAGGGAGGAAAAAAACAGAAGAAATTAGTGAGATCATTGAAACAGTTTTTCGAGAAATGTAATATATGCAGTATCAAATAGGAAAGAGGTCACACGATATCTGAATGAGTAGTTATGGCACCCCGTCGTTAGCGCGCAGGTCAAAAGCGCGCCGACAAAAGCGTGCACCGAAATATGCCCATCAAATGTGCGCCGTCGAAAGCGCGCAGCATAAACTCCATATGCCATTTTCTAGTGAGCACACATCAAAGAGTGTAAAATCTTTATATTTAGCAGAAATAAACTAAACGTTTGAATCAGTTTGAACATATATCAAAGTGTGTACACTCTTAATATTGAGTGGAAATAAACTAATAGTTTGAATAACTGTTGTCAGTGAACAGAGATCAAGATGCGTATTTGCGCAGTATAAGCCTAGACAAATATTAATACCAAATTTTTTTTGTGAACATTTGAAAAGTGGTAGATATAATAAACTGAAATTCATTTAATTTTTTTTAATTTTTTGCCTTATTTGTTTTGTATTGATTATGCACATACCGTTGCAATTGGAACAGTGATAGAAATAATAAACTGCAACTAATTTTAATAATAGTAAACCTTATTTAAATACCCGATTCTTTATATTATATGAATTATGTATATGTATGAATCGTTTTTATTGGACATATTGACTTTTAAAATGTTTGCCTTGCGCACTTTTAACGGCGCGCTTTTGTTATGCGCGCTTTTGACCTGTGCGATAACGACGGGATACCAGTATTTATCACTGAACTATCTAAAACCCGTTTACCGTATCCTAACACAATATCTAAATGAGTATTATCCCTGAATGTTCTAAAACCTGTTCCAGATAGGAAGTTCCATCAATACTAACTATAGAAAGATACCGGCATTGAAGTTCTTAATAACTTTCATGGTCAAGGTAATGTAACCTTTTAAATGATATAACGAAACACTGAATGCGAAGATGTTTTTGAAATACATTTCATTCATATCCAAAATTCCAAAATCTTGTAAAGATGCAATCAAAATTCACTTGGCTCACAACAAATTTGATAAGCAGGGGTTAAATTAATGAACTTGCAAAATCAAAACTCACTGAAAATTGTTTACAAAGATTTCAGAAAAACCTAGAGGCAACAAAGTGATAATCAAGAGACGGGCATACAGTTATCATATAAAACTATAGGTATTGAGGAGTGTTATAAGATTTTAAAACGGGTCAAACTTTATACTAAGGAGACGGTGCTGATTTTAATTCATACAATAATTGACACTATTAACTTTTTTAAATAAAAAATCACATATTAGATGACAACAAATTCATTTTCTGTAGGAGTAAGAACGAACATATTTAACAACATCTATTCAAACTATTGAAATTTTACTTCAACGTTTTGGCACCAGTTTACTAAAGGTTTTCTACCTTGCTGTCCAGCTATAGTACGTTTGTCCAACACGGAAATCATTTTAGTCCGTAAAGAATTGAAAGTTTTGTGTAACCTCTTGCTTATTTGGGCTAAATACTTTACTTACACATGTAGATTAAACATGCCAAATTCTTCCATTTATGATTGTAAGCAAATAATTGAAACATGTAATAACGTAGAAAAATATACTTCAAAAAAGGAGAACCTGATTCTTCACAAATGTGCATCAATCATGGACTTCTGCAATGCAGTAAGCAGGTACTGATATTGTAAGGTAAACACGTATTAATAGTGTAACAGTGCGAATATTTGTGTCAACCTATCTAATTTATGTCATAAAATATTGCATGTTATATGATGTGTGCATACGTATGTATATGCGTGTCATTCCGATTTTTGTGCATTATATTTGCTGTCTATATTATTTGATAATTAATTGTTTAATTGCAAGGTGACTTTTGCTTGGTGTTTCCCAACCCCAGCGTTCAACCGATTAAGGATATAATGAAAGACAATTCGGAGATTTTCCGAAATACTCATTTACAAAAATTTGACAATTAATGTATGCCAAAGTCATATATGCTGTGCTTGAGCTACATTTACGGGACGTATTAAGGGATATGGACAAATGCAACCTATAGATGACAAGGTTATGGCTATATATGAATCTCTGTGCCAATAGTACAACGCAAATAATGTGAATATTGGTTAAGGCTGGATACTATACAAAATTTTCGATAACGTTTCCATAACTTCTGACAACTGTAGTGAGTACAAAACCACGTTTCATTGGTCTTAAAAGTGTTAAGATGCTTAGGTAAGTTAATGGTCATACTTAGGAGTACACTTAGGAGTTCTTTCAGCCAAACATTTCAGTCAGTCTTTTGAAATGTCTGTTGATGCCAGTGATGCTGATTTTGGTGCAATATTGATTAAAAAATAGATACATAGTGTAGACCACCCTGTGAGTTACATGTTTAAGAAATCAAATACGTACCATAGAAATTATTTCACAATCGAGGAGTGCTATGTATTGATATTGGCTTTGCTACATTTTGTTGTATATATTAATTCAGCTCCATTTCCGAGTATTGTCTGGTGTTCTCGATCCCTTTACTTTAATTGACAAGATAACAAAATAAATCAGAGATTTTGTTAGGTGGAGTTTGATGTTACTGGAATACCATATAGACGACAGACAGTTAAAGAATGTAATAGCATAGGCACCTTCAGGTATATAGACATTTTATATTGTTTCATATATACTTTGTGCCATTCATACTGTTGTCACATGTACATTTCACTAATAGTTTCACATACCTATCTGGCCTCATCCATGTGCACACACCAACAAGATACTTACGCTCCTCTTCTAACACTCGTATAATCATGATTCTTACTATGAAAACGAAGTCATACACACAACGTTCATTTGCATACCATTGCCCAGCAACGTGGAACAAATTGCCCATTGCAATTAGACACAAGGACGCAGTGATAAATTTCAAGAGTGCTCTTACAACTCACTTTGTTTGACTGCAAGAACAAACTTAATGACCTAATACTGTTTACTACCTCCACTATTTTAGCATAGTTATATGTTTTCTCATTTCCTGGTGGTTTTGTTTGATGTAGTAGTTATATCATAATAGCTGATGTAAAGCGCTTAGAGCTTCAAAATATCAAGCGCTATTCAACGTTCTCATTATTATAATTATTTATATTATTACTATTATTATTGTTATTATTATTATTATTATTATTATTACAACTACTACAACTACTACCACTACCACTACTACTACTATCATATTTAATTTACCTTGCTAGTTTGTTCTTTTATTCATTATATACCATTAATATTATTATTTTCAACTTGAACGTGTCCAAAATAAAACATTTTATATCATAATTTTACTAACAAAACTTCGAATTAAAAATAAGTTTTCTTATTCTTTGTAGCAATCCAGAATAAAAATTTTCATTAGGTAATAATATTGTTTTGTGTTTTATTTATAAAAGAATTCTAATTGGGATCTTAAAGTCAAGTATTGATCTAAATAATCTTGTTTATCTAGAAATTATTTATTTTTGTTGAGAGATATGAGGATTGCATTATTGTTGTGTCCAGTTTTTCATTTGAAGCTGCAATTTACTTAATAATTATTTTTAATTAAAGCCTTTCTTCTCTGAAAATACAGAGTGCTTAAATAACAGTCTTCGAAACAGAGATCTCGCTTTGTAGCGAAATTTCAGAAAAGACCATAAGTTTGAATTGTGTTATTGTGATCCAAGAAAACAGTGATGGCAGATCACTACGACACAGGCCACAACAGGCACATCAACACCTCTAGTGTTGGATTATTTGTTTGAGGAATACCACTACATTTTCTTGAGAACTTTAATCAATAAGACCAGTAACAGAAAAGCTAGGATTATTTATTTTTTATTACGCAATACCGTAAGTTCTTCGTAGATTTTTCCATTTTATTTTAGGAAAATATATTATTTATTGAATTATACATGTAGCCTGTCAATATGTATCCTCCACAAATGTAAATGTGTACAAATTATCCGTATTCAAGAGTAACAGAGCCAGTTGCTATGTAATTGTCCTTGAAATCACATCATATATGGAGTTATTGTATACTAATGGCGTCACATTCTTCAACGTTATATTTAGGCCTGTATGTTTGCAAATTATAACGACTGATCAGCCAACATGCCCGTTACATGTAGTGGATGTATTAGAGTGATAACTAGCTTTGAAACGTAGTGATTAATGCAATGTAGTGATGAAGGTTAACCATTCCTTAAACATCTAAATGCAGTAGCTGATGGCTTCAGTCTATACTGGCTAGTAGTGCGCTTTGAAGTAAGCAATTAGTTCTACAGTGTTGCGAGCATGCAGTATAAAACACATAACATCTCTTTAAATGTAAAATATATTCACCATTTATTACTATAATGCCAAGTCTGCTGGAAAGCGATGAAGATCATACAACCGGCGTACCACATTTCGTACAGTATCCGTGTCTAATGCAATACACTGTCAATCAATGTCGTACCGACATTAGCATTAGTTCTAATAGATTCTCTTCTATTGCAGTATTGATATTTGACAGATTTAGAAACATTACTTCAGCAGAAGCGATCATGTACCGTACACTTTTAAACAAACGTTACCATTTGAGAAGAAAAATAAATCGGTGAAGAAGCTTCAAGAACGGTTGACCTGAGCCTAATAATACAGATGTAGCATTTTTAGTATTTGTATGATAGTAGTAATAGTAGTATGAAATACATTTTACTAAAAATGTAATCGATAGCCAATATATGAGTATTACAGTATTTACAGCGATTTAATGTATAGCAAGGTGGAGTAGTACTAGCTCCATTAGGATATTGCACGTTCGTTTTTATTCATCGGTATTTGGGGTAATGATGTAGTGGAATATTTTATAAAGAAACGATAATACTGGATATAAATCACTGTTTAGAATTTAATACGAATTATTATAGAAGTAACATGAAATCATCCGTGCACAGGATGGTGTTAAAGAAAGAAACACAACGAAAACTCGTCTTGAAGTGAAACATTGTCTGTTGGTATTCATACATGATTTCGTCTACACTTGTAATTACGGAGACATAAACTCGGTGAGTATTTCTTGCATAATGTTCATCTTAAATCATATTCTTTTCAATTTACTAATTTAACTACATACATACCTGCAAACATATACGAACATAATACCCGCCAAGTTGTTGCTATTGGCCTTTGACATTAATTTACTTCTGTACGTACTCTGCATAAGTTCTTCTGTAATTAAAGATTATTTTAACTTTTCATAAATCTGCGTTCTGTCATTAAAGAGATGACAGAAAGTTCCTACAGATCCGTTTTACGGATAAAATTGAAGTTTAAGGACTTTAAAGTTACAAATTCTCTAAAAGTCTACCATATGATAACTACAATAAAATGAAAAATCAATATTTTGACTTTGGTTTGTAGAGTTAAATGTTTATGACAGAAGAGATTTTAACAGTAACTCTGATTCATGCCGGGCCAATTTTGTTGTTTTACAGTTATTTATCGAACCAACGTTCAGTTTTTATTGAAGTACATTGATGACCTTAACGAAGTAATCTAGCAATTGACATATGTCAACAGAGATGTCATAAAGGTAAAAATACGTACACCGGCTTCAAAGTCAGATTGAAAAATTAAATAATGGAAGATATCTATATAAATCAATAATATAAATGTAACATCACGTGACAAGATAATTGCTTCTTTTAGAATATGTCAATTAGTTACGTTAATGATCTAGTATTAGACTAAGTAACAGAAAGAGCGTATCCAGCAAATAAAGTATATATATATATATATATATATATATATATATATATATATATATATATATATATATATATATATATATATATATATATATATATATATATATATATATGTGTGTGTGTGTGTGTGTGTGTGTATGTGTGTATGTGTGTGTGCGTGTGTGTGTGTGTGATTAGGATTTTAACGTAGCTATAACATTTTGTCAGTCACATCGCTACGATATTTGTAGTGAAGCAGTTTATTGTGATGTCTAGCACTGGTGCGCATCATGCCGCAGACATGTATCATGATGTCCCACCCAGTCACTTTATCCTGTCACCAGGCCGAACAGTCTTAACATTAACCTCTTAATGCTGACCGCCACGCGAGGCAGCTGTTAGTACCATTTTTGTAAGTATTTGGTATGACTCGGCCGGGAATCGAACCCACGACCTTCTGTTTCCGCTTCCGCGGTGGAAGCTCTAACGACTAGGTCATATTATTGCAATATTATGAGTATAAATTGTAGTTGTGGTAGTATCAAATGCAATATTTTCAGTAGCTGGGAAACAATAATAGCAGCAAGTAGTAGTAGTATTAGTAGTTGAAGTAATAGTAACAGTTATTGTAATAGTAGCAGTAGTAGTAGTAGTAGTAGTATAATAATTAATAATGTAACTCCAGAGGAAACTTTTGTTTTTCGAAACGAAATATGTGTTGTAAACCATGAAATGACACTTAAATGCCATGAATTTATTGATATCTTTACAAATGTACCATATAAAATGTTCACTGATGTTTCATAAATATCATGCTAGCGTCGTTTTAATATAGTAATTGAGCATACACGAACATATTGCAATCTCATTTGTTTAAAAAACAAAATAGCACAATTAAAGAAAAGTGCACCACACATTCTTTCATTGTCCTAAAGTCTCTATTGCTGATAATGGTGACGACGGTGAAGACGATGATGACGGGAACTTTACCAGCGATGATGCTGATTACAAACTGGTCGTGATGCAATGATACTGTTAACACTGACAATGAAAATGTTAGAGGTGCAAAAAATACAAGAAGTGAAGAAAGAGTCTCTGATGCTTCCAACCCTTGTACTTTATTTCCAGACTTTCATCCAATTATGCAATATTAATTACAGAAAAAACTTTCATCAACATATTGAGATCACCACTCCATAATGCATTTAATGCCATAACTATGGAAACTGGTCAAAGTTAATGCGTCATCAAAAGCACATGCATGTAAGGCACTTCATTTGATTCAAACAATAAATAATCATTTTATAAATGTGCCACACGTTGATTGCATATTTTATTTTCTTTTTGTGGATATTCATTAGGTCAATAAGCTGAATTCATCAGAATCGATAGAAAGACGAAAGTAACATTTATACTTCAGTGGTATTGGCTACCAGAATAATTGTCCCTATTAGTTAATAACAGGTATCGTCGAGACGCAAAGGCGGAGATTGTGCTTATGATAGCCAGAAACACGATGTTTTTTAAATGTTTAAATGTCCGATTCAGAAATGCCCAAAAGCTCCGAGATTTTCATGAATCATTTTATAGCAAAACTGCGGGCTGTTATCATCTATGAAATGTTGAAAATCGAGTCAATTCAAGCTTACACAGTAAGATTGAAGGGAAAAATAATAATATTCTCTTTAAAACAAAACATAAAACAAATTTGCGCCTTAACATTGATAAGTTCCCACATCGTTATAAAATATTCATTGTTTGCCCCCTCAGATGTATTACTTAACAATAAAAGAAGGAAATTATGGGAAAATAAAACTAATGAAAGTTCCCTAGTTATTACTATGCTTTCAATAAAGTTCTTGAATATAAACAACTGCCGGTGTTCGAATTTAATGTTTAAATTTGCGCTGACAGATTTCCAGGATGTAAACGACACACATTCCTTTTGTTCATTTGTTCATCAGCGCTGCATAATATACCGTACCAAGGTTTGTCACGGAATCCAAGCAAGAATACTGTCACACTGCCAGTATATAGTGACAGTATATAGTGACGTCTGCCCATCGCACCTCAATTCTTTCCAACTACAGGTTCGCGGATTCGTTATCCTCAGATACATCTTACACTACTCCATTTCCTGTTGAAACAAGTTTGCATATGTATTTTCCTATATAATAAATAAAAACAAACTAGTTTAAAATGCACGCATATGTATTACATAAAACAATTTATATATCTAGTTACAATGGCTGATGCAATAGCCTCGCGACCATTCGGTTAAGTCAATAACACTGCAATTGTTACATATTTCGTTTACATTAGTGAATATAATAAATCGATTATTTTAATCCGCAATTTTCTCGTCCAAATCAATGTTGTCATAAAAACAAACAGGATTGCTCGATTAATTTTTGATAATGCCATGACCTCGCATTTGCAAATCACATACACATTTTAACAGAGTACAACAAATATTTAAATAAAAGGATGAATTCAAGTTCATGCCGATATATCAAGGATTAAACGGTATTGACCATAGTAATAGTAGTACGACAACACATCCTACTGGAAGGAAAGAGAAAATATTCAAAGCACTTTAATTGAAATCAATGATAATTAGTGTGTGATTTGGATTTATAGCGTTGTTTTAAAACATATTCCGTCATATCGCTAGGATTTTGGCAGTGTGACAGTATATAGTGACGTCTAGCAATGGAGAATCATGCCATAGACCCATTGTATCGTGTCCCTCCCAGTCACATTATACTAACACCAGGACATCCAGTCATAAAACTAACTTATTAATGCTGAGTGCCAAGCGAGGCAGCTGTTAGTACCAATTTTATAAGTCTTCGGCATGGTTCGGCTATGGTTCAAATCCGCGACCTACCGCATCTGAGAGGGTTGCTATAACCACCATGCCTTCGGAGCGGTCAATGATAAAGATTGTGTTGAGTGTACTTCGATTGAAATTCTTTGTTTCTTTCATTATACGGAAGCCCCATCAAAAATAAAAACATTAAGATCACTTTTGATCAGAATCATTTAGCCATTTGCATTAAAAGAAAATTCTGAATAAGGAATATATTACAATGTTTGAAAATATGTTTAATGATTTCATTGTACGAACGCAAAGCTAAGTTGAACTAATACAATTAATTCTTATTAAAATGTTTCGTCTCCTTAATGTACACATGCGTCGCACATTTGGAATAAAATCTGTTGCTTCCTTAGTGTACGTGTGCTTCGCTAATTTGGAATAAAATCAATCGGTGTTTGCGACTGATGATTTTATGATGTAAACATTCATACACTTTACTTGAATCGGCGTCCTTAGATTTGTTAAGTTATGCTCTCAGTGAGTTTAATCAAAGAACGCCGACCTGACAAATTTCCCTGTTGGCTTTTGTTACGAGTCTATGCTCTTAAAATAATTAACAGAAGAGAGTGAAGAAATCCAACTTTGCAAAAATTAACAAATACTTTTATCGCAAGACTACAAAGTAAAAATAATATTAAACAAACATCATACATTACTGCGAATTAAATTCAAATTGTAATGAAAGAATTGAAACACAAGTCCTATTAATTAAAAGTTCATAGTGAATCACAATTCAATTCCCGATAAAAATCCAGAATGGAAAGCGGTGACGTATGCAAAAGTCAGCATTATGTACTGATGAGTCAAAAGTCTCTTGTTGAATCACATAAAATATTATTCCAGTTTGTGATTTCCGTTTACATTTCGGTAAATATTATTGTCCAAGATTTATCAGAGTGCTTTTGTATTTCCAGGGAAAGCAATCATTTGAAATTTATTAATATGAAGAAGAACAAAAGTTCACCCCCAAACTGGACACAACATAAAACAATTTGACTTCTCAACTGTTAATTCACGACTGATATAATTATTATCATAACACCAGATACAAGACAAACTAAAACGCAAAACAGATTCCCGAATGCGAGCCAAGAGTTCATCCTTCTGAACAGATTATAAGTTTGTTTACGAATTAACACGTGGCTCGTGTCATGTAGTCCCGATACGACTTTGACTCAACTTAATGGTTCTTACTCTGAGAAAGGATTAAAATAAACTAGAACAATTGTTTAACAAAACTGTCACTGATTTTAAGGTCAGAAACTAGATACAATGTTTCTATTATCAGGTATTTACATCAATGAAATAAATTTTAAAACGATCAATCAATTCAATCTTAAATCTGAAACAAAATCAAGTTCAGTAAATAATGTTAAATTACAATATCATGTAATGCAACAAAAATAATTTAAAAACCAACAGACAAATAGTTAAATTAAATGTAAAGAAAACATATTAAATGGTGATATCATACGCTTAAACTTAGACCATACATTGATATTGTTTGACATTTTAAACGAGACAAAATGTAACCAATTCATGTATAGGGTAATAGTAAATGAAGACGGGGAGTTAAGAACAACATTGAAATCACCTGGAAGAGACTTGAATAGCATTCCTGAAAGATCAATAACGATAAGTTATCCTGTTTTCTTGGTGTAATATTGATATGAAATACAATAGCTTAACACTATCACACTATTTTATTTTGCCTGACATAGACAAATGGGATCATATGCATTAACGACACAAGTTAAACATAATCGTGACAGTTTGTTCTGCCTTACAAAACGACATCAATTAAATGTGATAGTAAAATTTCGTTATAAATCAAGGAAACTAATTAAATGTGATCCTATCAGTCATTGTGCCCGAAAGATATTAATCACATTTAATCATATCGTTACAATTACCTCAAAGATAATAATTAAACGTGATCGTATCAGCCACATTGCCTAAAAGACAATAATTAAACGTGATCGTTTCATTCTTTATTGCCTGAAGGACAATATATCATGGGATCAAAGCATTTTGTTGTGCTTTAGTCTTTGAAAACTCAAGACCCGCTTGCTAGTATTCCTTCTCTGTGGATATTACAATCATTTCATTAAAAGTGGTTAAAAAGTGAAAAATTAGGTCAGTTCAGAGCTTGTTACTTATGTAAAAAGTTATTTGAGAAAGTTGGCGGATTTCAGGAACAATGAATGTTTGTTATTGAATGTTTTTTGGTGAATGGTGCTCGTGCGCGCAATTAAGACTTCATAGAAGCTACCAGAGGATTTTAGCTTTTAAACCATTTTTTAAAAAATCGCGATAATTATTTGTGTTATTTTATTGTATAATGTACAAAGTAAGCCACTCGACATAAACCAATAGGACTAGTTGGTATACGCACAAGACTGTGGTTTCCATTTGGCAAACTAACACAAATAAAGTTTTCATTTCATAGTTGTATAGTGTATGACACTAATTCGAACTAACAATATAACAAGGAGACACTTCAACAACACTTGTATATCGAAATATAGACACGATGTTAAATACAAGCTCCGTTTAAAATGGCTTTCATAACGTACACAGTTTGTACAAAAACAACTGAAAAGCCGATTGTACTCATACACCATCTTAAACAAATAATATTTGGGCGAGTCCTATTCTTGGCAACTCGGATAATGTTGGGATGTTGACTGGAGATACCGGAGATCCAGGACTAAACCACTGATATTGGTGATGGGACAACTTACTCGTACGCATACTAGGGATGTAAAGTAGAAACAGCGGAGGTGCCACATGAATATTAGAGCTGTGATATTAAGATTGATCAGACACAGAACCAGAAGAACTAGTGGTTGTCGTCTCTGTTCTAACAGTACTAGTTGTAGTTGCTATTGTAGTAACAACAGTAGCAGCAGGAGTTACAGTTGTAGCTACGATATTAATGGTTGTTGTTGCAGTAACTGTAATGGTTGCTGGTGTAGTAGCGACATTATCAATAGCGTTAGCTGTTGTACGCTAATGGTTGCTGTTATAGTAGCAATAGTGGTTGCTTTGTAGTTTTATGGGAGTCATATCGCTACGATGTCTGCAAAGAGACATTTATACTGATGTCTAACACTAGGGTATCATACCGCAGACATGTAGCATGATGTCCCACCCATCGACCAGCGATATCAAAAACCAAATACTTCAACGTAAAATGATAAGATGTTAGTAACAATAAAATATGAAGCTTCCCAATCAATGGGAGATGTAAATGGTTTATGTTAATAAGTACAGATTAAAAGATGTTGAAAATAAGGGCCGGTATTTACATTAGATACAAATGGTTATGGCATACAAGTTATAGTTAGAAATAAAGATTTACTACCGTTAGGAAATCTAAAATACTAGTGATACGTATAGTATCAAGCAGTTCATTCAAGTCATGTACATACATTATAATACTTATCTGCGTAGGTTGCAGGTCAGAACACTGTCATAAAATGCTTAACAGTGAATGGTTCCTTGCAAGTAACGCACTCTGGTGGATCGTCACCTTGTAGTCTGTGGGAGTGGGTTATGACCAATTCTGATTCTTGCAATGACAACATCCTGCCTATGAATGGTTCTGAAGGAAGGAGTCAATTCTCTCAGGGATGGTTTAAGGGCGTGAAGTTTGTTATTCACTGCAACATTCCATGATGCCGGTCACTTCTGGCGTAGGTACATTTTGATACAAGGTTTTAAATCAAGAAACGGTAATATACAATCCGATGGCTCCTGGGATAGAGCCATATTAGCAGCGCGATCGGCTTGTTCATTACCTCTAATACAAATATGGATAGGTAACCAACAGTATATCATATTGTAGGAGGTACTAACCCCATTATTTTTGACGAGGAGATTGATTACTTATGGGTTATCTAGTTTTTTATTTTGTAGTGACTGAATCACTGATAGTGAGGCAGACGATAATGCTGTTTAAAATACGTTTCTTTTCAATACATTTCAGAGCAAGGACTATTGCTCTGATTTCGGCTGAAAAAATGGACGCGTCGTTTGGCAAATGAACTTTTGTTATGTGTTTGCCACTTGCGAAGGCTGCAGCAGCCTTTTACTCATCCTTGTATTCTTCTGTATAATACTAGTGCAGTTTCTAAATTCGGTGAAGATTGCATGATAAATAAGAGTTCTAGAAGGTGGAAGGGTTTGTTTTGTCCATCTTGTAATGTAAAAACACTTCCGAGACAAACGTTTTCTGAACTGTAGAGAGATCAGTTTGTTAATGTCAAGACTGGATGATATTCTGATGCCAAATGAATCTACAATATTTAATTTGTTTTCGTATAAAGTTTTGTATTTGGGTTGAAAAACAGACGAATTTGCAGGACTCAGTCTTTTTGATATTAAATTGAGAACGTACTGTGCAGAAAGGAATTCTTCTAGCTGTGATAAAGGTGGTTAATTCGCTTCCGCGAGAAGGCTTTCACATGGATATGTCCTGAATGCTCACAGAGCGAGTCTTATTCCCTGATGATGAATTGGGTCAAGCATTTTCAAATGGTACTTTCTAGCTGAACCATAAACAACGCAACCATAGTCTAGTTTGGAGCGGATAAATATTCTGAGGATGACTTTGTATCAGCACCTCATACAGTGTGCCCAACTGCTTTAAGTAGATTATAGTTTTCAATCATTTAGCTTTCAAATTCTTGATGAATGGAATAAAAGTCCATTTTCTGACGAAGATAATACCCAAAACTTTGTTTATTCAACAACGGTTATAAGAGTTCCGTCCAGCGTGAGTTTAGGGTCAGTATGATGTCTTCGCAACTGACAGAAATGCATGCATACTGTTTTTGATTTTGCAAATTTGAAGCCGTTAGTACTAGCCCAATTTTGGATCTTTTTGATATTTTGTTGTAGTTATCTTTCAATTGCATGCATGTGCATTGATCGATAACAAATTAAAAAATCATCAACGTATAATGAGCATTCCACACCGGGAGCTAAACACTTGGTGATGCTATTGATTGTGATATTAAATAGCGTCACAGATAAAATACTGCCCTGGGGCACACCCATCTTTTGCTCGTGTACATCTGAGAAGGTAGAGTCCACTCGTACTTTGCAGTTACCGTCTGAGAGAATTCGATATGAAAGAGGGCAGACGACCTTTTAAAACCCAGCTCGTGCAGGTCATTTTGATATCCCATACTTCCAGGTTGTGTCATAATTCTTTCCTAAATAACATAAAACTGCTACTAAATGTTCCTTCTTGATTAATAAATAAATGTTTTCAGTCTAACCAGATAATCGTTGGTACTACGATCAGAACGGACGCCACTTTGGAAAGGAGATATTAAATTGTTACTGTCAAGTACCATACTAGTCGAGAATTAATCATTCGTTACATTGTTTTCTACACACAGCTCGTCAGCGCAATGGGTCGATAGCTGTTAGGATCTGTGATATTTTTTACCTGGTTTGGGACCTGGTACTATTCTTACTTCTTTCCAAATCGTGGATACCTTACCAGCAATCCACAAATCATTAAAGATTTTCAGAACAGAGGACGCCACTTTGGAAAGGAGATATTAAATTGTTACTGTCAAGTACCATACTAGTCGAGAATTAATCATTCGTTACATTGTTTTCTACACACAGCTCGTCAGCGCAATGGGTCGATAGCTGTTAGGATCTGTGATATTTTTTACCTGGTTTGGGACCTGGTACTATTCTTACTTCTTTCCAAATCGTGGATACCTTACCAGCAATCCACAAATCATTAAAGATTTTCAGAACAGAGGACGCCACTTTGGAAAGGAGATATTAAATTGTTACTGTCAAGTACCATACTAGTCGAGAATTAATCATTCGTTACATTGTTTTCTACACACAGCTTGTCAGCGCAATGGGTCGATAGCTGTTAGGATCTGTGATATTTTTTACCTGGTTTGGGACCTGGTACTATTCTTACTTCTTTCCAAATCGTGGATACCTTACCAGCAATCCACAAATCATTAAAGATTTTCAGAACAGAGGACGCCACTTTGGAAAGGAGATATTAAATTGTTACTGTCAAGTACCATACTAGTCGAGAATTAATCATTCGTTACATTGTTTTCTACACACAGCTTGTCAGCGCAATGGGTCGATAGCTGTTAGGATCTGTGATATTTTTTACCTGGTTTGGGACCTGGTACTATTCTTACTTCTTTCCAAATCGTGGATACCTTACCAGCAATCCACAAATCATTAAAGATTTTCAGAACAGAGGACGCCACTTTGGAAAGGAGATATTAAATTGTTACTGTCAAGTACCATACTAGTCGAGAATTAATCATTCGTTACATTGTTTTCTACACACAGCTTGTCAGCGCAATGGGTCGATAGCTGTTAGGATCTGTGATATTTTTTACCTGGTTTGGGACCTGGTACTATTCTTACTTCTTTCCAAATCGTGGATACCTTACCAGCAATCCACAAATCATTAAAGATTTTCAGAACAGATGTTAGTGACGATTCTGGGAGTTGTTTCAAGAACTGGTAGTATACTTCATCAGTCCCAGCGGATGTATTATGGGCCTGGTCTAATGCCTGACGATTCTGGGAGGTGTTTCAAGAACTGGTAATATACTTCATCAGTCCCAGCGGATGTATTATGGGCCTGGTCTAATGCCTGACGATTCTGGGAGGTGTTTCAAGAACTGGTAATATACTTCATCAGTCCCAGCGGATGTATCATGGGTCTGGTCTAATGCCTCCCTAAGTTCCAGTAGTGAAAAAAGCTGGTTATAACGTTCAGCTTTGTGGAATGTGAATTTTAAACGTGACTGTTCTTTTTGATTTTTTAATCTTCGGAAGGCTTCTGAATACTTAGATGATGTGGAACCTTTAGTGCAACTGTCTGCTAGAATATTTGCTATGTCACGTTTCGAACTAAAATTGTTATTGTTTGTTTTTAAGTGTCGGAGAGAATTGTTTTATCTCTTTCCATTTTTTTCTGGAATAGTGTCCCAAACTTGTCTAATTGAGGAACGAGAGTTTAAAGAAGGAATATATTTCATCCATGATGCAAGTTTACTTTCTTTGATTGTGCGGCGAGCTTTAACCCGGAGAATAAGATATTTGCCTAAAGTTTCGTGCGTTGGACGATTGCTGAATCGTTTCAATGCTTCTTTTGAACATATTCCTCTACAATTTGGATTGGAATGGATGTAACATGCTGTATACGATTAACAGTATTTAATACTGTATCCTCATTTAGTCTAGTTTTACAGAGTGTTTCCAAAGTAGCCCAGTCGGCATTCTTTATATTCCATTGTGGAATTGCCTCATCAGTTTTAGAGTTGCTATCTTTAAGGTTGATTGGAAAGTGATCACCGCTGTGAAGATCAGCGACCTTCATTTCATAGTCCACAAGCAGCGAATGAGAGCAAATTGTAAAATGTATGCAGACGTATGTACTCATTTCTGGGTGTAAATATGTCGGTGATTTAGTGTTATATATACGCATATCGTGTCTATAAATGAAATCGTCTATTTTCTGGCCTATGTCGTTTATTTGATTTGATATCCATAGAATGTTATGGACATTAAAATCCCCGAGTAAAACAAAGGGCACGGGAAGTTGTTGAACAAGATTGTCTAATTCGTTTGGTACTAGGTTGGTGTTTGGTGGCAGAAAATAGAGCAAAATGTAATCACTCGATGTAGAGTAAGATTACAGCAATGACTTCTAAATTTGTGTTTAAAGAGATCACTCTTTAGGGGCTATATTGTACACAGCAATAGTAACTCCTCCTAAGGATCTGTCAGCATTTTGAAAGTAGGTGTTAAACAAGGAATAGTTTTAAAATGTAATCTCTTTCAAAACAGTTTCCTGTAAACATAGTACTGCAGGATCGTGTTCATTTAAAAGCAGAAGAATATCATTGTAATTAGATTTAGATCATCGACAGTTCCATTGTGTGTCGGTGTTCTTCATTATTAAGTTAAGGTGGAGATTTTGGAGCTACGTTAGACCATTTTGGGAGGCAATTTGTGTTGTTGTTTGTCTGGAGGAAGTACGGGAGTGTATTTGTTTTTAGTAGGTTTGGAGCAACCTTGAGTACATGGAGCAGTTTCTTCTGCATTCATGTTCTCTATGTCTCCAAACCTGTTTGAAAGTTTGATGGGATCATCTGACGTCTTTTGATTCTTGTGATTTACGTTTATTTCTTGGTGGGATATTATTAATTGTTTGTGTAGATGCCGTGTTTTTCTGTGGTTGGTAATGTGGGATATTATCACTTGCTTTTGAATCGGGTTGATCCGTTTGTGTCTGAGCGTCCTTCGTGGGCTTGGGATTGTGTTTTACGACAGTGGAGAAGGATTAGCCAGAAAGGGATTTTTATGCCTGGACAAGTTTTCAGGCCTCTGGATAGGAAATGTTTGATGTGAACTTTACCCTCTGAATCTCCTTCGCTTTTTCCAAGTATAACAACCCGTGGAATTGTTGTGATGTTCCTTGACGCAGTTGACACAATGTGGAGTTGCTCTACAGTCAGATTCCTAATGTGAATTTTATCCGCATTGGCCACATCTTTTCACTTTTGAACATCGGTATTCATGATTGCCATAGTTCTCACACTTATAGCATCGAAGGAGGTTTGGAATGTATATCTCGACCTTAAATTATAAAACCCCAACTTTGACCACTTTGGGTAATGTTGATTTGTTGAATGTGAGTACACGTGTTGGTGTCCTGCAGGTTTGTATTACGTTTAATACGTTATCTACGCACTGCAGGGACAAGTTCATGTTTCATCCCCTCGATGATATCTGTGTCGTCCACTCCAGCCAAGTCCCGACACACCATCATACCTTTGGATGTATTCAAGGTAGTGTGAGCGAATGAGGTCACTGGAAGTTCGAAGAATGTTTTCATTTTCACGATATTGTCTATTTTGACCTTTTCATTCACACTCAACAAGAAGGCAACCGTATTTTAGTTTTTTGACAATTTTCTGTGTGCCAATAGATTCCGTATTGGTTTTGTCAATAACGGAGATAGTTCAGCAAAGAATTTTGAGTCATCCTTGGATTGAATAACCATCAAGCGTGTAAATGATTCCATGCCACATGGTTCATGATCAGAGTCAGACACTGGTTTGGTACGTTTGTTGTCTTTTGTTTTGGAAATTTTCATGATTGTTTGTTAACATTTCAGCACCCTTGATCCCCGTGCACCACGCATCCCAACGAGAGGATACTATTCAAATGCCAGGGATACACAGATGCTATACTCAGTAGATAAAATTATCCATGATTAACCCGTGAAGTCTCCTTCTATTGTCGGTAAAATTACTTCCCGATTGACCCGTTATGCCACCGCCTTCTAAGAAGTCTTCTAAATTTGGGAAAAGGAATGCTAACGGGATAGAATGTAGGGGCAACGGTGGTATTAAGAGAGATACAAGAACGATAAAGAAGTTGAGCAAGTAAATAAAGACTTCCTAGGGCTCGGCGTGACCAGCCGATTTGTCGAGACCGCGCCCATTCCGACCACCCTTGGAAGAGAAGTAAAGGCCAAAGCAGTGTTTTGCATTGGAAGAGCCTCCGCTCAACTACCAGGATCCGTCCCTCCCCCAACACGGGTCGCATCCCAACGCAAACAGGTTGCCTCTACTTAGTCGCCTCTTACGACACGTAGTGAGGCACGTCGGGCCAATTATATAAACCCGAACCCGCAGCGGGGAGTCTGACACGTGGCAAGCTAAAGACCCGGACAGACTGGAATGCGGACTAATGAAGGCGCTTGCAGTCTGGCATACTGCTTGTTAGCATAATTTAATCGGCGCTCTTTTGTCGGCGCTCTTTTGGTATTGAGCTCTTTTGTATTGTATTCATTTGTCGGTGCTTTTGTCGTGCACTCTTTTGTCGGGTCACCAGATAAAGGTCTGGCAGAATGACATGCCGACAAATGAGGATCCTGCTACATAGTTCATAAAGATATAATACTGTGAAATATTATTCGTCAGAGACACTATATTGTTTAATAATTTTAGCATCATTGCTTTCAAAAGTATTAGTTATTTGTTGTGGAAGAGTGTTTGTGATTTGAGATGAGGAAAATATCTTTATTCACGTTCTTGCAGTGCAACTTAAGACTGACATTATCAACATCACAAATATGGATGCATGTCATAAGAATTCGACCATAAAGTGTACATTTGGCACGAGTTCGATATCTGCAGCAGCATTCTTGCAATGCCTTTTAAAATATCCACATCAAATTTGAAGTCAACATTCTAAACAAAATAATGTAATTAGTCTTTGTATCGTAATAATGAATAATATGCAGTTTTTGTGTCGGTAGTGTTCGGAATTTGACACATGTTCATAAACCGTGTTACTACGTCTGTTCCTGATACCGTGATAACTGTGGTGAATCTGAATCAAATGCGTGCTGAATTTCTTAAATAGTCTAAGACAAGATTATTGCAACGCAGGCTTGCAACGTAATCGACACGAGTTGGTATCTGTGTATCCCACTCTCCAGCCTGTATTTATTTAATTTGCTGGGATTATTCATTATCAGATGAGACCTAATGAAGTTACATTGCACACTGCTCGTCAACATGTAGGCCTTAACACAGGAAAGTAACGTTACCAAGGTGATAATTTGTATTCGCGGCAACTTGTTATATTATAGTGATGGATATCCATTCTACCGATGCTACGTGATCAAATATATCAAACATTTTTTTAATGTTACAATAAGTTTTAACATTGCTTTTACTGTGTCGAAAAAAACGTATTTTTGCCACACCTGTTATGGCATGCCTACCAATACATATATCTTGAAATATAATTTAGGTTGCTACATATTTACTGCATACATCCGGAATATTAGCTACGTTGTTATATATTTACTGCATACATCCGGAATATTAGATAGGTTGTTATATATTTACTGCATACATCGGGAATATTAGCTAGTTTGCTATATATTTACTGCATACATCCGGAATATTAGTTAGGTTATTATATATTTACTGCATACATCCGGAATATTAGTTAGGTTGTTATATATTTACTGCATACATTCGGCATATCATTTAGGATATTATATATGTACTGCATACATCCGAAATATTAGTTAGGTTGTTCAATAATATTTAGGTTCGACTGAGTGTACAAACTATAACCCCACACATCATTTAGATTGTTGTGGATGTACTTTATATAACTCTAAATGTTATAAATATGTAGTACATACGGGTGATCGATACAAGATTTAAATATGTTTAAGTTAGTGTTTGACAACATATTTACTTTACACGCAAGTCATTTGAATACAAATAAAGGATACCAGACTAGATCTTTCTGCGGGCAAATGATACAACTATGAATATTCATAAAACAGTTAATACTTACACCTTTTTAAACAATCTTCATCAACATCATATGGGCATGAGTATATTCAGTAAGAGCAAATGCGTTCTTGTTTTTTGTTTTTGTTAAGGGTTTTACAATAGTGAATCTGAACGTTAGGGTGATCAAAATGTAAGCGTTCAAACATTGAAATCCCATCTATATTTTTGGTAAATAACAAAATGAAAGAGCATTTGAATGCTTGCCAGTAAAATCTATTAAAAAATGACGCGGATAGATTTCACCTAACTTTTGGAAATGTACACGCCTGTAACAGTAATACAAATTACACGATTATAATGGTAATATGTAATACCTGACTGTATATCATTATGAAATGTATGACTGTAACAGCAATGTGAACTACATGACTGTAACAGAGATATGAAATACACGACTTTAACAGTACTATGAAATACATGTCTGTAACAGAGATATGAAATACACGACTTTAACAGTACTATGAAATAAATGACTAACATTACTATGCAATATATGACTGTGTTGTTCGTCCGTCATCCTAGGGTTGGAGGGGCTGGTTCTGTTCTGTACATGTGTCTATGGAATACGTGACTAATAATAAAATGAATACATGACTTCAACAGTACAATGAATATATGAATTTAACAGTACTATGGAATACATGACGTTAACAGTACACTGATTACATGACTTTAGCAGTATAATGAATACACGACTTTAACAGTACCATGGAATACATGACGTTAACAGTACACTGATTACATGACTTTAGCAGTACAATGAATACACGACTTTAACAGTACTATGGAATACATGACGTTAACAGTACACTGATTACATGACTTTAGCAGTACAATGAATACACGACTTTAACAGTACTATGGAATACATTACCGTAACACTGCTATATAATACATGACTCTGACAGTACTATGGAAGACTATGGAATACATAACTTTAACAGTAGTATGGAATACAAATCTTTACATGGACTAAGAAATACATTGTTTCTGTATATAAAAAATGTCTACATTATATATATATATATATATATATATATATATATATATATATATATATATATATATATATATATATATATATATATATATATATATTAGATTATAGATTTGTTCATCACTTTAAGTTGTACACAAAATATCAAGTTCGTTTTCAAACTGACCTGAATCTTTGAGTTTGGTTTTCAAAAGAACATGATAAAAAATTGAGGACTCTGTATAGCTCTAAGCACATCACAACATCGACAAAGGCGAGTTTTAATAGCTCATGTTTATCTCAATCTGAGTTTTTAGAACATTTGAAATTCACCATGAAATGCCGAGTCAAGCAATTTTGTAACCATATATTATACGTTTTGTAATGTTCCTTCTAATTATATCAAAGATTTTATATTGTAAACGTTTGGAACTTTCCCGAATGAAATTTTGTATAACCTAATAGCATTTTTAATAAATAAATGCAATCCGTTAATTGAGGTCAAATATAACACTATATTATCTTGTTTATCTATAAATTGTTAATTCGTGCTGTAAGCTCTGAGAAGAAACATATGCATGACTGTTGTGTCCTGCTTTCGTTCTCGCTGAAATGTATTTATTCACATTATTTAATTCAAGATATTCTCTGAAAATACAAAGTGCTAAAAATTAAAATTATTGTAAACATGTATTTTGATTTATAGTGTAGTTCTAATAACGTAATATTCTTGGATTGTAGTATTGCATTGCGTTTCAGCAAAATACTGTTGACATAACTCTATGACACACGTCATCATGGTTCATCAACACTTCCAGTCTTGGATTCATTTTGGAATATCACTAAGGTTTATTCAAAACATTGTTCATTGCGACATGCGTTAGAAATTATGTGATTATTAGGATATGATCATTTTGGGATCTGAAGGAAATACATCTTTTGTTGAATTTTACAAAACTGGTTGGTTTTAGGTATATTCGCTTGTGTAAGACCTTACAGTAAATCTGTACAGAGTTCCAATTGAAATCAAGTGGTATTCTAAATAATTTTAATAATGTGTGCTGATGTACTATTAATCAAGAATGTGCTAATGGCCTTGAATGTGGCGATGTGCAAACAGGTGTTGGTGTATCACAACAGCACAATCCATAATGTCCTCATCTGAACATACTGTAATTCCAAATTAATGTTTATCCAAGAATAGTACTGACCACATTGTAATTCCAATTAAAAAGAATTAAGATATACAATTCCACGCAAAGTAAAACCAACCAACAAATTCAAACAATTGGACAACTTCCGCTTCAAAAGATAAAGCAAAAATGAATAATCGTTGAGTAAAACTGTTTATATACCGCTCCATTCGCATAGGTTGCAATTAACTTATTCTGGTAACACTAAGGCAACTTTATAGAAAACGTTTTCTCTAGAATTTTCTAATGTCAAAACAAAAACTGTATCTTTAACTCAATCTGAAGTAAAAAGGTTTACAACTAATATTAATCTGAATATTTAGTCATTGATCATAGAGAAATATTAGGTCTGTGTTATTTTGCTTACACAATAAATATCACTGGTCGGGTAGACCATTAATTTTGATTTGGGACGAAGGTCAGTCACAAAATACATATATGCACACCATATTCACATTAAGAAACCAAGAAGCAATACAAACTAAATATACATAAAAATGTATATTGTGTTTTGTTTCGGTGTATGACTGTAAGCTCATTTGGAGCTATATATTCGTGGTGAAACAAATTTTTAAAATAGCCGTAATAATGTTCCTATTAACATAGTGGAGGCTATTTCCAATTTGATGTTTAAGTCAGGTAGGTTCGTTGCGATGTAGTTTATTGCGACAGAAATCACGTAGAATATATTGAGACATGCATTTGTACGAAACTATTGGCACTTAGAGCTCTATGGCGTTGTAGAAGGACGTAGAGGTGAAAAATGTATTCATTCTTATTCCCTATGTTCATGCTTTGATATCAGTCTGCCGATGTGTTTACTGGTTTGATAAGATATAATTGTTAAGGGAAAACTTTGTTATAATTAGTCATTGAAAGTACAAAGTGCTCAAAGACTCTCTACATAAATATTATTCCCAGAGTAATATGAATTGCTTAAGTTCTGGAAAATGGTATTGTGATACATCAATGCTGTTAACATGTTAGTGTTATTTTTGAATATAATTCATAATACTGTAAGGTTCTCGTAAATTTTCATTATATAATATTGAACAATTATTATTTGATGAGTTTTACTTGTTCGTTTTCTTCTTTCTGTTGCTTAGTCTAAAGTCGTAACAACAAAGTACAGCTTACTTCAACGTGCATCCTTTACAGCAGGACATTTGATTTGAAAATTGGGGAGGATTATTAAGTCGCATGCGTAAGAAATCAGATTGGGTAATACATAAATATACTACTTTATGTTTTGTAAGGCACGTGAAATGACTATTTAATGCGAGTTTACACGCATAGTAACTGCATGGACTATTTAAGGCATGTTTATACGCACAGCCACTAACTGCGATGAATTAAAAGTCAGGTAAATGGACATATTTTACAAATGTAATAGCATATTGTATATTCCATAAGGTAATCGAAATGAAGAAAGGCTGGATCAAATAATGTTGAACACAATTGTTTATACGTTCAGTGTGATGGAAATTATGCGGACTGATTCCAGTAGCATATTGCAACATCTCGTCTGTTTATGGTTTTTCAAATCTCTAAATGAGTCTATAGAAGATTCGATCCGTGATGAATAATGTATATGTTAATATACACGTTCTTATCGTGCTGTTTTAGCTACTATCGTTTAACCTTCAAACGTTTCCCTTCTCAATTGGCTTCCGCACGCAATGTTATAATCAATGCTAGAAACTGAAAATAAATACGCTGATGATTAGAAATCTGCAGGTCATGTGATCCATGATAGGTAATTAACGTGCGACATATAGTTCTAAAACAAATTAGATATAGTTGAACTAAACTATTATTTGGAAATAACATTTATATATTTTGATTATTTGTTCTCTAGGTCAGTAACAAATGCCAGGATAATTTACATATTTACACCGCCTATTTACATTTAACGTTTATTTTCATACCTGTAATTACTGTTTGACATCGTTTGTTGGTATGTGCCAATGTTCTTAAAGAGATAATAAATTTCTTTTTAATGTATATGGTGACATCAAGTTTAATAGCGCCTCTCTATCATTTGAACGGATTCTACTTAATTATCAAGCGATTTTAAATCCGTTGATTACGTTAGGGTGTCTACATTTACTTATATTAAGTAACGCCTTTAGTATTCTCTCCTTAGAGCTAATGATTTTTGATGGTTGCTTTTAACGAAGATAATTATTGTCATAACGTTTTTGCTTGTCTCCCACCTCGCCAGATAATTATTGGTGTATCTATTGGTTTTCTCCCCCAGAGAAATATTGCTTTAACTATTGCTTTTTTCACTAGAGAATTATTGCTATAACGATTGCTTTTCTCTCCTGAGAATTATTGCTATAACAAATAGGGCATAACCGACTTTTGATCCGGAAATCGGATTCCACCGGATAGTATGAACTTCCGATTAATCGGAGTCAGACAAGGCAGGAACGACCGATTCGGATAATAAAAATAATAAAGTTGAATTTCTAAAGCACCGTGTCTAACACTGCGTGTCATTCGATAGTGCGTTAATAAAGTTAAATAAGAAGTCAGAAAAGTCCAATATGGTCAACACAACCACGCTGTGAGACAATCTATTTGAACCGGCGGGTGAAAACCGGAAATGAAGCCGGATATGGTAAAGTACTAAGAAACATGCTAGACACGGCAAAACCAGATACCAGAAACCCGGAAACGGAAGATGAAATTTTTTAGAAAAAAAATACGGATTTAGCATTTCCGATTCATTGAATCGTATCCGGAATCGGAAAAATTTCATGCCCAAAATCCGGAATCGGAAATCGGTAGATAAATGCTAATAACAAATGCTTTTCACCTCAGAGAATTATGGCTATGACGATTGATTTTCCTCCCAGATAATTACTGATATAACGATTGCTTTCTTCCCAGAGAATTGTTACTATAACTAATGCGTTTTTACCCTAGCAAATTGTTTCTATAACGATTGCTTTTCTCCCCAAATAAATGTTGCGATAACGATTGCTCAATCCCCCTACCGATAATTATTGGTATAACGATTGTTTTTCTCCCCAGAGAATTATTGCTATAACGATTGCTTTTCGCCTCAGAGAATTGTTACGACAACGATTGCTTTTCTCCTCCATATAACTGTTGCTATAACGATTTCTTTTCTCTCCAGAGAATTGTTGCTATATCGATTGCTCCCCCGTCCGCCCCTAATAATATAACGATTGCTTTTTCATCAAATAATTGTTGCTAAAACGATTGCTTTTCTCACCAGGGACGTTTTGCTTGTATGATTGCCAATGTTGTACTCTAGGTGACTAATAAGAACTTATAAAAGACTGATTGAAACATATTCCAATATATAGTCTTGAAATAGCACATCAAAATCATGACGAAATTTCAGCATTAATTGTGACATGTAGTGATTACGAAAGGACAATAACTAAGCAAGTGAGATAAAAAACATATGTATCAGTTTGCAATATAAAAATGTCATATCTGAATGACATGATAAGGCAAGGGCAAAAATGACTGCTGCAATGTACACTGTTGACAATGGTCTGTCAATGACCATGGTCGAATACACATTGACCACGGTCAAACGGTACCGACCATTATCGAATACATGGGTTTGAATGCGCATTTACCATGGTCGAATACATAGGTGTGATTGAAGGTGTGATATATATATATATATATATATATATATATATATATATATATATATATATATATGATAGCATATTGACCATGGTGAAATAAAAAGGTTCCACTGCATACTGACAGTGACCGAATACATAGGCTTATTTTCATATTGACCGTGATAATAAATAATGAATACACTTATTTTCGCAATTATGACTAGTTAGGAAGAAATTTCATCCTCTTTAATTGAGTATAAACCACTGTATGTGTGAGAGAGTTGTGTAATTGGTATATACCCTCCTAAGTAGATTTTATACTTACATCTTAACTTAAATCGATTCTTTCCTTTAGCGTCCCTTACTTAGATTTCGTATACAATTTAACTCAAATGGATGCCAGCGTCCATTTGCGCTTGCATACGTTAGGATTGTGGTGACAAATTGATATAATACAAAAGGAGATTTTGCCTATTTAGTCATGTTTGTTTTCTATGAAATCAGAAATGCACTAAATATGGAGTTATTTTAACCTCAATGTCTGAAAAATATTTTTCGTTGAGTTAATTATTTCTTCGCTTTCTTGTGCTGCAAAAATATCCTACTATTTTACCTTTATTTTTTTCAGGTACATCGGAATCTGTCATATTTGCAGTCAAATATATTGTTAATATTTCAACGTAACGTGAGTTCCTCTGATGAGCTGTGGTCATTAATTGCTCGATAATTCTTCTGGATTGTGATAACTTAACTATCTTAAATAAATCAGTATATAGTAGCTAAGCAAAATTACTTGCGACTATGTCATCCAAGCAAATGACGATAATGAACTATGTGCATCATTCGTATTATGGCTCTAAAGCGATCGTCATAGCAACCAAACTTAAACGCCGCGGACTTCATATAAAACATGCTTCCTGTTATGCTACATATACAGTCATAAATGATGCATGTTGTTAGAGGAAATTATCACTGACATTCTGGATTTTACAAGGATTAAAAACAACGCTGAAAATTATCAACATTATACAGGTATGCTATGAAACACATCAAGGACATTTGTTCATTCTAATATCCGGCAGCGATGGGGCTCGTCCAGAGAGAATGCTTGGTAACGAAACGTTTAGTGTAGTCTGACTATCCTTTTATCCTTGTAATACATTGCACTGACATTATAAGGAATTCATTATTTTCCACAACAATTATATTACAAATATGCTAGTAGATATACAAGTTTTAAATGTTGACATCAGTTGTGTTTCAGTCTTGAATTACTCGAATTATGGTTTGCACTACATGATGCTGGAAAGAGATAGGTCTCTCGCGTGGACATGAAAGGCCATTTATTTAACATGTTCAAGTAGTGGAATTTTACAGGAAAGTATTTGAATGTGTTCCATCTTGGTGTTTGAATCTCTTCAGCGAAACTAAAGTATTCACTCTTGTTGAATTTATAAATGAATAACAGTGTCCTACAAAAATGTTATATTCTCAGAGAAATAGTGTCATGTGTACCTACTTTATTGCAATTTAACGTGAGTGCTATTTATGAGAGTTATGTGTTATGAACGTAGAAGAAAGTAGATAATCCACTAAGAAAAATGTGTACAGAATATTTATTTTTTTAAAATTATATTTTGGATTTATATTATATTTATTTTTAAAACGCCATATCAAGCGAAGTAGGTGATAGTGAATAATTCATTCGGATCGTTGATCATGGAATTTCATGCAGGATAAAAGATGGGTTCCTGCCATAGTAGAGTCCAGGTGACTACCTGTACAAACAGTGAAATACTGAAAACTCACCCATTAGAAACCGGAAATAAAAATGATCAAACGCAAGGTGGAGTTATTAAACACGTTACGAATCATACAGCGGTAAAAGACCCAGTGAGTAGAAAATATTCAGTCGATGTCAATCCCAGTGGGACAGTTTGGACAGAAAGGAGACCTAGCAAAACACAAGAGGACGTGGATTATCCAATGAAGACAAATGAGCGAAATATTAAACATAATGCCGTAAAGCCAGGTAATATATTTACATCGCAATTAAAATATTCTCAAATTTCTATTTCTAAATTTGTGTGATTAAACTTAATTTTTTTAATCTGTCCGATACAGCGTTACGTATTTAGAATATCGATAGTTTAGTTACCATGCAATATATCGTATCGCCAACACTACCCCTAACCTAGCCTCTCCGACTGTACCTTATTAAGTATCGCTGTGTGCAAAATAAGACCTGATAACCTATATTAATCATGTAAGTTTGCAAGCTCATCAGTTTAATCAATTCGTACCTTTTGTTAACAAGCAAACATTTAATCACACTGTTTTAATTATAATTATAATTCACACTGTGTCATAATATAGTTAGTTTTAACAATGAAATATGCTTTTCACATTCAGGCAGGTAATATTACGGTGATACTGGACGGACAAAATGAAGTATATCAGACGTCGCTTGTATGAAAATACGAGGCTTTCATTATCAAGATATGTGTTACGTAATATCATTAGCTATCAGCCGTATCCCGGCATCAATGACGATACATGCCTTTCTGTATCCGCATTTACCCGAAATCGATCTATGTATCAATCAATCTATTTTAATATCTAACTTTGATGTCGAAATGGTGCAAATAATTAAGTCCCGATGCGGTCCTAATATCCAATCACAGGCAGGTCATGCATTGTGTCGTTATAGGCTTTCGTCATGTTTTGCTAATTGTCCTGTCGATTTGCTAAAGTCTTTACACATGTTTGCAATATTATTATTTACAAGAATCTGATATTTTATGTTTATCTAAAGAGGTTTTGAGTATAAAGGTGAAATTATATATATATATATACGTGACTGCTTTGTAAAATTGAGTATGACTTAATTAACAAAGTTTCTAGTGCAAGCTTTTCTGGGACTTGAGGTTACTATGCAATATGGCCAGGTTTTTTGTTTTTTGTTTTCAGGGCTTGCTGAGGATTGTTTGATTAGTTATAAACGGTTCCTGTAATATGTTTACAAAAACAGTGATTGCGATCGTTATTTGTTTGGTTAATTGATAGATTGATTAATATATTGTGACTGATGCAGGGTATCCTGGCTGTCTTGGGATGTTATGGAACCACAATGCATAAATTGCAAGTCTGGTGATATTCATCCAATTGAGTCACCGCGGTTCAAGTAAGATATCACTGTCACATAAAAATAAAAAATCTAATCATGATAAAGTAAGAAATCGTTGCCACATAAAAATAAAATATGACAAAGTAAGAGATCATACAAAACCAATAATGATAAAGGCAATGGAGTATAGCCACATGACAATCCAGTAATGATTAAATAAGAAATCATTGTCATACAAAAGCCAGTTATAATAAAGAAAGCGATATACAAATCCAATAATGAAAAGGTAAGAAATAATTGCCATATAAAAATCCAAATATGATGAAAACGTTACGATATAAAAATCTAATAATGATAAAGTAAGAAATCATTTTCATATAAAATCCAATAATGATAAAATTGTAAATTATACCTATATACAAATGGAGCAATCATAAAGTAAAAGATCAATACCATATAGAAATCCAATACTGAAAAAGAAACCATATAAAAATTCAATAGCGATAAAGTAAGAAATCATTGCCATATAAAATTACAATCATGATAAAGTAAGAGATCATCTCCAGTTAAAATTTCAATAATGATCAGGTAAGAAATCATTACCATATAAAAATCCAATAATGATACAGTAGGAGATCAATGCCATATAAAATTACAATAATGATAACGTCAAAAATCATAGGCATATAAACCTGCACTAATTATAAAGTAAGAAATCATTCCCATATAAAAATACAGAATTCATAAAGTAAGAGATCATTCCCATATAAAAATACTTAATTCATAAAGTAAGAGATCATTTCCATATAAAAATACAGAATTCATAAAGTAAGAAATCATTCCCATATAAAAATACAGAATTCATAAAGTAAGAAATCATTCCCATATAAAAATACAGAATTCATAAAGTAAGAAATCATTCCCATATAAAAATACAGAATTCATAAAGTCAGAGATCATTCCCATATAAAAATACAGAATTCATAAAGTCAGAAATCATTCCCATATAAAAATACAGAATTCATAAAATCAGAGATCATTCCCATATAAAAATACAGAATTCATAAAGTCAGAGATCATTCCCATATAAAAATACAGAATTCATAAAGTCAGAAATCATTCCCATATAAAAATACAGAATTCATAAAGTCAGCGATTATTCCCATATAAAAATACAGAATTCATAAAGTCAGAGATTATTCCCATATAAAAATACAGAATTCATAAAGTCAGAGATCATTCCCATATAAAAATACAGAATTCATAAAGTCAGCGATTATTCCCATATAAAAATACAGAATTCATAAAGTCAGAGATTATTCCCATATAAAAATACAGAATTCATAAAGTCAGAGATCATTCCCATATAAAAATACAGAATTCATAAAGTAAGAGATAGTTGTCATATAAATAATCCAATAATGATAAAGCCATATATTACTGCTATTTACACATGAAGTAATGATAACGTAAGAGCTCATTGCCATAACAAATCCAATAACTATAGCGTAATTAATACTTGCCATATAAAAAATACAATAATGTTAAAGTAATTATTTCCATATAAAACTTCCAATAATGATACAGTAAGAAATCATTGTCATATACAAATCAAATAACAATAAACTAAGAAATCATAGCCCATTAAAAATACATCAATCATAAAGGTAGGTTAAAAGAACTAACAAATGCTTTAGAACTGTTGAAATAATGCATAGCTAAAAACACTCCACAAATTTGACTTTATGCTGTTAGATAGGCTGAATTCATTCCATGTATGAAACGTATTAAGTTGAACCGGACAATGTATATTAAAAGACATGAAATATGACGATTTAATGATAACCAGAACGTTTCCATTAATATAAATTATGATTTTTCATTATCACAAAAGTAACATTAAAGGACAAATCTCCTGAGAAAAATGATTTTAATTCAACCCTAGGAATGAACACATATCTGAGTACGTACGTGGTATAAATACATTTAGCATGGAATAAATTTAGCTGCACATGGTGCATTAGCGTTGAATAAATTTAGCTACATGTGGTAATTAGCATCGAATAAATGAAGCTGCAGGTGGTAATTAGCATCGAACAAATTTAGTTGCAGGTGGTAATTAGCATGGAATAAATTTAGCTGCACATGGTGCATTAGCATTGAATACAGTTTGCTGCAGGTGGTAATTAACCTGTAATAAATGTAGCTGCAGGTGGTAATTAGTATCGATAAATGTGGCTGCAGTTGGTAATTAGCATGGAATACATTTAGCTGCAGGTGGTAGTTAGCATGAAATAAATTTAACTCCACATGGTGCGATAACATGGAACAAATTTAGCTGCAGTTGGTCATTACGATATATTTTTTTTGCTACAGGTTGTAATTAGCATGGAATACATTTAGATGCAGGTGGCAATTAGCATGAAACAAATTTAACTCCACATGGTGCGATAACATGGGAACAATTTAGCTACAGGTTGTAATTAGCGTGGAATAAATTTAGATGCCGATTGTAATTATCAATTTAACGTGGAATAAATATATTTGTACATCGTAAATTAGCATGGTCTAAATTTAGTTGTGTTCCAGCGTCTAAAAGAGTTGTATCCATATTATTATATCAACAGGGCATCGTTAACCTGGACATGTAATACAGAATCAAGCCTCGAACGTCTTAATAATATTGATATTATTTACAATTTAAAATCAAGCAGAGGTGGTGGTTGATTAGTTTGAATAAAAGGAATGCAAAAACAAATAATGCATGCCTGATTATCAGAAAACATCTAGAAATTTCATATATTTTAATGAAAATGCGTTATATTCATAGGAAATGGCACATAAGCTTATATTTAAGATCAAACGACACTAGCCCGATCATATAAACGATGAAAATACATTATATTTCTGGTGAATGGCACAAGTTTTTCAAATAAAGCAGGAAAAGTCGTATTATTGATAGCCAGTGGAATAAATTTGTTCATATCAATAATGTAAATGTTGTATAATGATTGCTAATAGCACAAACTCGTTTATATAAAAGGTACAAATGCGTTATATTGATGGTAACTGACAAAACTTTGTTCGCGTAAATAATGCAAAATGTGTTATATAACTGGTGAATAGCACAAATTATTTTATATAAAAGGTGTAAATGCATTATATTCATGCTTAATGGCTCAAGCGTTTCTCAAATAAAGGATTCAACTAGATTTAAATAGATAATAAATTTTGATAAATTATTAAATAATGCTGATAATAACTCCACCTGATAGAAATGGATCGACATAAATACAATTGAATTACATGCTGCACTGAGCGATCATCACTTAGATTCTGAAACAAAGAGCGTACAGTGGGATTTTATCATATTATCCAAGCAATGGTTGATATATATATATATATATATATATATATATATATATATATATATATATATGTGTGTGTGTGTGTGTGTGTGTGTGTGTGTGTGTGTGTGTGTGTGTGTTCAATGAACTGGTACGTTGATACGTTGAACAAACTAGTACTTACCTAATCAAAACGCAAACACGTTCTGTATTGTAGAATATTCAAATACATCCAGCTATGATGAATAGTCACTGACGTTTGAATAATAATCAAAATTGTACAGACAGGATTAAACATCACCGACATTCATAGAATAATCCAATTCAAACCATAACTATTGATGAAATCCTATATTATTCAAAATGTAAAAAGGTGAGGAAAAATATCGAGGCTGTGATTATAAATTGAATTAATATAAACTAGTGAATAATGCGCTATTTTGCTAATTATTGGAAAATGGACAAAATTGTGCAGATCTGCATTAAAACATAGGAAACAGAACAAGAAATGAATGCAGAAAGCCATCATTTTCAATATGAGGTATATTCAATGAATATTGTGGATTTGATTTACACATCTGATAAACAAATAATCCCAAAAAGATAAATTAGATCGGCATTTTTATACTTAATCTATTCAATTTTATAATGTAAAAGATTTACTACAATCACTTAAAAAGTAAGATATGAAGACTAAACCGAATTGTTATAAACTGATACTGTCGCATTGTCATCAAAATTAAACTGTCATCTTGTCATCAGATGGTACTGTCACCATGTCCTAGCATGATACTTTCACATTGTCATCAAAATTAAACTGTCATCTTGTCATCAGATGGTACTGTCACAATGTCCTAACATGATACTTTCACATTGTCATCAAAATTAAACTGTCATCTTGTCATCAGATGGTACTGTCACAATGTCCTAACATAATACTTTCACATTGTCATCAAAATTAAACTGTCATCTTGTCATCAGATGGTACTGTCACAATGTCCTAACATGATACTTTCGCATTGTCATCAAAATTAAACTGTCATCTTGTCATCAGATGGTACTGTCACAATGTCCTAACATGATACTTTCGCATTGTCATCAAAATTAAACTGTCATCAGATGGTACTATCACAATGTCCTAACATGATACTTTCACATTGTCATCAAAATTAAATTGTCATCTTGTCATCAGATGGTACTGTCACAATGTCCTAACATGATACTTTCGCATTGTCATCAAAATTAAACTGTCATCTTGTCATCAGATGGTACTGTCACAATGTCCTAACATTATATTTTTGCATTGTCATCAGAATTAAACTGTCATCTTGTCATCAGATGGTACTGTCACAATGTCCTAACATTATAATTTCACATTGTCATCAGAATTAAACTGTCATCTTGTCATCAGATGGTACTGTCACAATGTCCTAACATGATACTTTCACATTGTCATCAAAATTAAACTGTCATCTTGTCATCAGATGGTACTGTCACAATGTCATAACATGATACTTTCGCATTGTCATCAGAATTAAACTGTCATCTTGTCATCAGATGGTACTGTCACAATGTCCTAACATTATATTTTTGCATTGTCATCAGAATTAAATTGTCATCTTGTCATCAGATGGTACTGCCACAATGTCCTAACATTATAATTTCACATTGTCATCAGAATTAAACTGTCATCTTGTCATCAGATGGTACTGTCACAATGTCCTAACATGATACTTTCACATTGTCATCAAAATTAAACTGTCATCTTGTCATCAGATGGTACTGTCACAATGTCCTAACATGATACTTTCACATTGTCATCAAAATTAAACTGTCATCTTGTCATCAGATGGTACTGTCACAATGTCCTAACATGATACTTTCGCATTGTCATCAGAATTAAACTGTCATCTTGTCATCAGATGGTACTGTCACAATGTCCTAACATTATATTTTGGCATTGTCATCAGAATTAAACTGTCATCTTGTCATCAGATGGTACTGTCACAATGTCCTAACATGATACTTTGGCATTGTCATCAGAATTAAACTGTCATCTTGTCATCAGATGGTACTGTCACAATGTCCTAGCATTATATTTTTGCATTGTCATCAGAATTAAACTGTCATCTTGTCATCAGATGGTACTGTCACAATGTCCTAACATGATACTTTCACATTGTCATCAAAATTAAACTGTCATCTTGTCATCAGATGGTACTGTCACAATGTCCTAACATTATAATTTCACATTGTCATCAAAATTAAACTGTCATCTTGTCATCAGATGGTACTGTCACATGGTCCTAACATTATACTTTCACATTGTCATCAAAATTAAACTGTCATCTTGTCATCAGATGGTACTGTCACAATGTCCTAACATTATATTTTTGCATTGTCATCAGAATTAAACTGTCATCTTGTCATCAGATGGTACTGTCACAATGTCCTAACATGATACTTTCACATTGTCATCAAAATTAAACTGTCATCTTGTCATCAGATGGTACTGTCACAATGTCCTAACATTATAATTTCACATTGTCATCAAAATTAAACTGTCATCTTGTCATCAGATGGTACTGTCACAATGTCCTAACATGATACTTTCACATTGTCATCAAAATTAAACTGTCATCTTGTCATCAGATGGTACTGTCACAATGTCCTAACATTATAATTTCGCATTGTCATCAGAATTAAACTGTCATCTTGTCATCAGATGGTACTGTCACAATGTCCTAACATGATACTTTCGCATTGTCATCAAAATTGAATTGTCATCTTGTCATCAGATGGTACTGTCACAATGTCCTAACATTATAATTTCACATTGTCATCAGAATTAAACTGTCATCTTGTCATCAGATGGTACTGTCACAATGTCCTAACATGATACTTTCGCATTGTCATCAAAATTAAACTGTCATCAGATGGTACTGTCACAATGTCCTAACATTATAATTTCACATTGTCATCAGAATTGAATTGTCATCTTGTCATCAGATGGTACTGTCACAATGTCTTAACATTATAATTTCACATTGTCATCAAAATTAAACTGTCATCTTGTCATCAGATGGTACTGTCACAATGTCCTAACATGATACTTTCGCATTGTCATCAAAATTGAATTGTCATCTTGTCATCAGATGGTACTGTCACAATGTCCTAACATTATAATTTCACATTGTCATCAGAATTAAACTGTCATCTTGTCATCAGATGGTACTGTCACAATGTCCTAACATGATACTTTCGCATTGTCATCAAAATTAAACTGTCATCTTGTCATCAGATGGTACTGTCACAATGTCCTAACATTATAATTTCACATTGTCATCAGAATTGAATTGTCATCTTGTCATCAGATGGTACTGTCACAATGTCTTAACATTAGAATTTCACATTGTCATCAAAATTAAACTGTCATCTTGTCATCAGATGGTACTGTTACAATGTACTAACATGATACTTTCACACTGTCATCAAAATTAAATTGTCATCTTGTCATCAGATGGTAATGTCACAATGTCCTAACATTATAATTTCACATTGTTATCAGAATTGAATTGTCATCTTGTCATCAGATGGTACTGTCACAATGTCCTAACATTATAATTTCACATTGTCATCAAAATTAAACTGTCCTCTTGTCATCAGATGGTACTGTCACAATGTTCTAACATTATAATTTCACATTGTCATCAGAATTGAATTGTCATCTTGTCATCAGATGGTACTGTCACAATGTCTTAACATTAGAATTTCACATTGTCATCAAAATTAAACTGTCATCTTGTCATCCGATGGTACTGTCACAATGTACTAACATGATACTTTCACACTGTCATCAAAATTAAATTGTCATCTTGTCATCAGATGGTAATGTCACAATGTCCTAACATTATAATTTCACATTGTTATCAGAATTGAATTGTCATCTTGTCATCAGATGGTACTGTCACAATGTCCTAACATTATAATTTCACATTGTCATCAAAATTAAACTGTCATCTTGTCATCAGATGGTACTGTCACAATGTTCTAACATTATAATTTCACATTGTCATCAGAATTGAATTGTCATCTTGTCATCAGATGGTACTGTCACAATGTCTTAACATTATAATTTCACATTGTCATCAGAATTAAACTGTCATCTTGTCATCAGATGGTACTGTCACAATGTCCTAACATGATACTTTCACATTGTCATCAAAATTAAATTGTCATCTTGTCATCAGATGGTACTGTCACAATGTCCTAACATTATAATTTCACATTGTCATCAGAATTGAATTGTCATCTTGTCATCAGATGGTACTGTCACAATGTCCTAACATTATAATTTCACATTGTCATCAAAATTAAACTGTCATCTTGTCATCAGATGGTACTGTCACAATGTCCTAACATGATACTTTCACATTGTCATCAGAATTGAATTGTCATATTGTCATCAGATGGTACTGTCACAATGTCCTAACATTATAATTTCACATTGTCATCAGAATTAAATTGTCATCTTGTCATCAGATGGTACTGTCACAATGTCCTAACATTATAATTTCACATTGTCATCAAAATTAAACTGTCATCTTGTCATCAGATGGTACTGTCACAATGTCCTAACATGATACTTTCGCATTGTCATCAAAATTAAACTGTCATCTTATCATCAGATGGTACTATCACAATGTCCTAACATGATACTTTCACATTGTCATCAAAATTAAATTGTCATCTTGTCATCAGATGGTACTGTCACAATATCCTAACATTATACTTTCACATTGTCATCAGAATTGAATTGTCATCTTGTCATCAGATGGTACTGTCACAATGTCCTAACATTATAATTTCACATTGTCATCAAAATTAAACTGTCATCTTGTCATCAGATGGTACTGTCACAATGTCATAACATGATACTTTCACATTGTCATCAAAATTAAATTATCATCTTGTCATCAGATGGTACTGTCACAATGTCCTAACATGATACTTTCACATTGTCATCAAAATTAAACTGTCATATTGTCATCAGATGGTATTGTCACAATGTCCTAACATGATACTTTCACATTGTCATCAAAATTAAACTGTCATCATGTCATCAGATGGTACTGTCACAATGTCCTAACATGATACTTTCACATTGTCGTCAAAATTAAATTGTCATCTTGTCATCAGATGGTACTGTCACAATGTCCTAACATGATACTTTCACATTGTTATCAAAATTAAACTGTCATCTTGTCATCAGATGGTACTGGCACAATGTCCTAACATTATACTTTCACATTGTCATCAAAATTAAACTGTCATCTTGTCATCATATGGTACTGTCACAATGTCCTAACATGATACTTTCACATTGTCATAAAATGATGTTGTTCTAGGGTTTAACGTCATTTTTCAGCACACGATAGGCTATACATGGCGGCTATAAAATGATGCTTGCACTTTGTCAAGACATGATACTGTCACACAGTCCTAAGATGATACTTGCACACTGTCATAAAATGATACTTACACTTTATCAAAACATGATACTCTCATATGGTTATACATTATACTTTACATTGACATACAATGATAAGGTCATATTGACATAACATGATACTGCCACATTGTCATAACATCATACTGTCAAATTGTTATGTAATGATATCCAATTGTTGTGTAGTGATAATGTCACACTGTCATAAAATGATACTGTCAATTTGTGATATAATGATACTGTCATATTTTCATAATACGATACGGTCACATTGTTATAACATGATACTTGCACATTATCGTAAAATATTTGCATACTGTCATAGAATGCTTTTTTGTCCACACTGCTACACAATGATACTGTCGTACTATCACGAAAAGACACTTGAACATTGTCATAAAAAGATACCAATACATTGTCATCAATAAAATCATTCCTGCACATTGTCAAAACATGATACTGTCGCATAGTCATAAAATGATACTGTCCCATTGGCATAAAATGATAATCTCATCTTGTGATAATATCCTACTGTCATATTGTCATAACATCATGTCACATTGTCGAAATATGATACTGTCAGAAGGTCATAAAATGATACTGTAACATTGTCGTAAAATGATATAGTGGCATTGTCATAACATTATACTGTCACATTGTCATAAAGTGATGCTTGTAGCTTGCCATAAAATGAGACACAGTCATAAAATGATACTGTCACATTGTCGTAATTTGATACTGTCACATTGTCATATTTTGATACTGTCACAATGTCATCATTTGATAATGTCACATTATCACAATTTTATACTGTTACGTAGTCATAATTTGAGTAAACCAACTTTATGAATTGGGAAATGAGATACAAGGTAAACATATTACTACATTTATATAATTAAATGCAAAATTGTACCCCAAATAAACATAACTCGTCTAAACACATCGGGTGTTTGTGATAAATATAACTAGTCTATCTAAACATATTGGGTGCTTGCGATAAATATAACTCGTCTATGCGTTTTGGATGCTAACAAGAATGATACTGATGGTTTAAATGAAGATTCGATTGGCAATTATACAATCTAAGATATATACTTATGTTATTCAATCACATACAAAAGTATGTGTGTGTCTGTATATATATATATATATATATATATATATATATATATATATATATATTAGAAAGCTAAACTTGTTTAAATTAATAAAACAGTTTACATGACGACGGGTCTAGGCAGAACTGATCAAAATGAATTTATTCAAATTTTTAGTAATGTTTAGTGGAGGCGGGTTTAGTAATGTTCAAATAAAAATACAAACAATTGGTAATGGCTCGCGATCAGCAATGTATTGCTTTCAAAGCATGCTGCGCCAAAGCGACATTCTACCTCCAATATAAACGACACTACATGCTCTTGACTGAGTCTGGAAAATCTATTTTTAATATACACTTTCTATAGTGTAGCCAATCAAATCTTACTATTTACATAAGTTGACTACCTGCTTGAATCCTTTTCAAGTACGTTTTGTGGTTATCTTATAGGTGAAGAGGGCTTTATTGCACACCTTCAAGTCTCCATCCTCTATAAAATACCTGTTGGACGCAATGAGGTCAATTTTAAAAACTAAAAACACCTCTAAGTGTTACATGCGTTTCGCACTCTAATACATATCCATTTTGTGTTCGTGTTCAACAACAATACTGACTCGTGCAGCCATATTGCACAGTTTACGGTACAACAAACCCATTTTTATTCCATACATCTCCTATTGTGGCTGAATCAAATGTTATGATAGTTCTGCGGCTCTAAATTGTCTCAGTTTGCACGTTTGACTGTTATGTGAGCAGGGAGTAGACGGATCAAATAATCATCAGCACTGAACGTTCTATAGTTAAGATATTTCCTAATAAAGGTACAACACGTGGTTTATAGCAATGACTCACGCTTAGCTCTCATTGCAGAGAATGTAACAACTAATACATCTTCTCACTCGTGCTTTTGAATCGTGATGCTATGTATAGTTATTCAGCTTCAATAAATTTAAAGACACATGACGTGACTATTTAAAGAAAAACTTATTTTCAACTTTAGTTTGGGGCATTGTTTGATGGTATTATATATCCCCATTATGTCATCTTCTGAACGGTTGGCATTCTATATCCCTATAATGTCATCTTCTGAACAGTTGGCATTCTATATCCCATAATGTCATCTTCTGAATGCTTGGCATTCTATATCCCATAATGTCATCTTCTGAACGGTTCGCATTCTCTATCCCTATGAATCCGCAATCTGAACAGTTGGCAGTCTATATCCCCACAGTCTTCATCTGGTTTGGTTGTAATTATATAACCCAATGTAGTATTATCATCTGTCTGCTTGGCATTCGATATTCCATATAGTCATAATTTGACTGGATGGCATTATATATCCCCATTTTGTCATCGGCTGACTGGTTGGCATTATTTATCCCCAAGGTGTCATCGTCTGAATGGATGGCTACTATATACCCAAGGTGTAATTATCTGAATGGGTAGAATTCGTTATCGCTAAGGTGTCATCTCTTGAGTGGCTGGCATTCTGTAAACCCCACTGTGTCAACGTCAGATCCAGATTCTTGCAATGACTACCTCTTCCCTACGGATGGTTCTGTAGGAAGGAGTCCCTTATCAGTATAATATATTGTAGGAGGTACTAATCTCAGTATTTGTGATGAGGAGATTGATTAATAATGGGTTATCCAGTTTTCTATTGTGTAGTGACTGAAGCACTGATTGTGAGTCACAGAGGATAATGCTGTTTAAAATACGTTTATTTTCCATAAATTTCAGAGCAAGGTCTATTGTTTTGATTTCGGCTGAAAAGATGGACGCATCGTTTGGCAAACGAATTTTGTTACGTGTTTGCCACTAACGAAGGCTGCAGCAGCCTTTCCTCTTCCTTTGATCAATCAGTATAAATTCTAGTGTAGTTTCGAAATTCGGTGAGGAGTTCATAATAAGAGTTCTGAAAGATTTATTTCCATCGTGTAACGTGAAAAGCACTTTCGGTTGTTTAAGGAGCCAAGGTGGTTTTTCCGAGACAAACATTTTCTGAACTGTAGAGAGATCAATTTTGATACTGTCATAGCTGGATGATATTGTGATGCCAAATAAAGGTATGGCATTTGGTTTGTTTTCGTATAAGGTTTGGAAGTCGGGTTGAAAAAACATTTCTCTGCGATGTGATCATGCAGGTCATTTAGTATCCCGTAAGGGGGTTCATTCGCTTCCTCGATAAGGGTTTTACATGGAGATGTCTTAAATGCTTCCAGAGCGAGTCTTGTTCCCTGATAATGAATTGGGTCAAACATTTTCAACTATGACTTCCTACCTGAACCATAAACAACGCATCCATAGTCTAGTTTGGAGCGGATAAATGTTATGTACAAATTGGGGGTGACTTTTTGTATCAGCAACCCAGTCACTGTGAGCAACTACTTTAAGTAGATCTAAAGCTTTCACGCATTAAGCGTTCAAATTCTTGCTGTGTGGGATAAATGTCAGTTTTCTGTCGAATATAATACCCAAACACTTTGTTTCCTCAACAACTGAAATAAGTGTTCCGTCCAGTATACTGTTTTCAATTTTAAAAATTTGAAACTGTAATTACTAGCCCAATTTTGGATCATGTTGATATTTTGTTTAAGTTGTCTTTCAATTGTATGCATGTGCTTTGATATATATCATAGTATAAAATCATCAACGTAAAGTGAGCAACCAACACCGGGAGGCAAACACTTGGTGATGCTATTGATTTTGATATCACATAGCGTGACAGATAAAATGCTGCGCTGGGGCACACCCATCTCTTGCTCCTGCTTATCTGAGTGGGTAGGGCCCACTCGTACTTTGAACTCGCTAAGAGAAAATTTGATATGAAAGAGGACATATGGCCTTTTAGACCAGATCATGCAGGTCATTTAGTATCCCGTACTTCCATGTTGTGCCATATGCGTTTTCTAAATCAACGAAAACTGCTACTAAATGTTCCTTCAAGATAAATGCATCGCGAAAATAAATGTTTCCAGTCTAACCAGATGATCGTTGGTACAAAGACCAGAGCGGAAGCCACTTTGCAAGGGAGATACTAAATTGTTACTTTCCAAGTACCATACAAGCCGCGCATGAATTATTCGTTCCATCGTTTTGCACACACAGCATGTCAGTGCAATGGGTCGATAGCTGTTAGGATCCCCGATATCTTTACCTGGTTTATGAACTGGTAGTACTGTTGCTTCTTTCTAAATCTTGGGTACATTACCAGCAATCCACAAATCATTAACGATTTTCAGAAGAGATGTTAGTGACAATTATGGGAGGTGTTTCAAGAACTGTTAAGGTACTTCATCAGGCCCCGCGGATGTATCATGGGCCTTGTCCAAAGCCCCTATAACCTGCAATAGTTAAAACAGCTGGTTATAGCTTTCAGGTTTGTTGGATGTGAATTTTAAACGTGACATTTCTTTTGACTTTTTAGTCTTCGGAAGGCTTCTGAATAATTAGACGCTGAGGAGCTTTTATAGAAACTGTCTGCAAGAATATCTGCTATGTCACATTTCAAGCTAAACTTGATATTGTCTGTTTTAAGCTGTCGGACAGAATTGTTTTTTCTCTTTCCATTTAATTTTCTAATAGTGTCCCAAACTTTTAAAATTGAGGATCGAAAGTTTAAAGAAGAAAACTATTTCTTCCATGATGCACATTTACATTCTTTGATTGTGCGGAAAGTTTTTGCCCCGGTAATACGATATTTGCTTAAATTTTCGGGCGTTGGACGATTGTTGAATTATTTTAATGCTTATCAGCGTTGTCTAATGGCTTATTTACATTCCTTGGTTACCCAAGGTGTTTGGGGTTTTTTACTGTTCGGTGAGGACTTTGGAATAGATTCTTCTGCAATTTGGATTAGAATGGATGTAAATTACTGTATAGGATTAACAGCGTTGAATACTGTATCCTCATTTAGTCTAATTGTACAGAGTTTCAAACGTAGCCCAGTCGGCTTCTTTATATTCCATTGTGGAATTGCGTCATCAATTTTAGAGTTGATATTTTCAAGGTTGATCACTGCTGTTAAGGTCATCAGCAATCGTCCATTCATAGTCCAAAAGGAGCGTAGCAAAGCAGATTTTCAAATCTATGCAAGCGTATAAACCCGTTGCTGGGTGTAAATCTGTCGGTGATTTAATGTTATATAGACACAGACCGTGTCTAGAAAAAAAAATCTACAATCTACTTTGAAGCCTCTGTCGTCTATGTGATTTTATCCCCATCAATAGAATGTTATGGGCATTAAAATCCCCGAGTAAAACAATGGGCACGGGAAGTTGTTGAACAAGAAGATTGTCTAATTTGTTTGGTACTAGGTTGGTGTTTGGTGGTAGCTAAATAGAATAAAATGTAATCACTCGATGTAGAGTAACGCTTACAGCAATGGCTTGTACATTTCTGTTTAAAGAGATGACACTGTGAGGGGATCTATTGTTCACAACCACAGAAACTCCTCCTGAGGACCCGTCAGCATTTCGAAAGTAGATGTTAAACAGGGAATAGTTTTAATCGTAATATTATCCGTCTCTTTCAGGAATGTTTCCTGTAAACATAATACTGCAGAATCTTGTTCATTTAAAAGCAGAATAATATCTTTGTAGTTAGCTTTACGTCCTCAACAGTTCCGTTGTATTATGATATTCTTTATTATAAAGTTAGGGTGGAGATTCTGTAGCTAGGTTAGACCATTTGCGGGGAAATTTGTGTTGAAATTTGTCTGCAGGAAGTACGGGAGTGTATTTATTTTTGGTAAGTTTGGAGCAATCTTGATTACATGGAGCAGTGTCTTCTGCATCAATGTTCGCTACGTCTCCAAACCTGTAGTAGAGTTTGATGGTATAATCTGACCCCTTTTGCTGCTTATTTGCTTGTGATTTATGTTTCTTCCTTGGTTATTTCGGTGATGGGTTGTTATTGAATGTTCTTTGTGTAGATGTTGTCTTTATCTGTTGTTCGTAATGGGGCATATTAGCACTTGTTATTGAATCGGGTATATCCGTCTGTATTTGAGCGTCCTTAGTGGTTTTGGGATTGTGTTTCACAACAGTGGAGAAGGATGGATAAGGAAGGGATGTCTTCGCCTGGACAAATTTTTTTACCTCTGGATAGGGAATGCTTGATGTAAACTTTATCCTCTCAATCCCCTTCTCCTGTTTCCAAGTATCACAATCTTTGTAATTCTCGTAATGTTTCTTGCCAAAGTTGACACAATGCGGAGTTGCTCTAAAATCAGATTCCTGTTGAGAATGGTCTATGCAACGGCCACACACGTTGACTTTGGAACATCGGTCTTCGTGATGGCCGTAATTCTGACACGAATAGCATCGAAGGAGGTTTGGAATGTATATCTCTACCTTTACTTGCAAAAACCCAACTTCACTACATTGGGTACTGTTGGTTTGTTGAAGTTGAGTACACATGTATTGGTGTCCTGCAGATCGTTATTACGTTTAATACGTATTATACGCACTGCAGTGACACCTGTATGTTTCATACCCACACTTATATATGTGTCGTTGATTAAAGGCAAGTCACGACAGTGCATTACGCTTCGGACGTATTCAGGTTAGTGTGAGCGAGTGAGGTCACTGGAATATCGAAGAATGTTTTTATTTGCGTGATATTATCTTTTGGACCATTTAGCTCTTACTCAACAAGAAGGCAGCCGGAGTTTAGTTTTTTGACGCTTTGTTGTGTGTCAATAGATCCTTAATGATTTTGTCAATAACAAACGGATATAGTGTAGCAAAGAATTTTGAATCATCCTTAGATTGAATAATCATGAAGGGTGGAAATGATTCCAAGCCGCATGGTTACTCATCAGAGTCAGACAGGGGTTTGGTACAGTTGGTTTGGGGATTTTTTCAAAATTAATGTCCATGATTATCTGTTAACATTTCAGCACCCATGCTCCCCGCCCACCTCGGAGCCCAACGATATAATCAGTAGATAGGATTACCCATGATTAATCCCTGAAGTATCTTTCTAGTGTCGGAAAATTACCTTCCGATTGACCCTTTAAGCCACCGCTTTTTAAAATCTTTGGAAAGGGAAAGCTAAAGGGATATAATGTAGGTGCAACGGTGGTATCAAGAGAGATACAAGAAAGATAGAGAAGGTGAGCAAATACATAAAGACTTTCTAGGGCTCGGCGTGACCAGCCGAGTCGTCGAGACCGGGCCCATCCCGACCACCCGTCTAGGAGAAGTAGAGGCCAAAGCAGTGCATTGCATTTGGAAAAGTCTCCGCTGAACTACCAGGATCATTTGCTCCACAGACACGGGTCGCATCCCAGGGCAAACAGGTTGCCTCTACTTAGTCGCCTCTTACAACATGTAGTGAGGCCCGTTGGGCCAATTTTACTACCCCGAACCCACATGGGGAATTGCCCGGATAAAAGAGAGGTATTAATTTTTTAAATTTGACAAGAGTTAGATGCACAGATTAGAAAAGTATAAGTATAATTTTCTAATTCCAAAACGTGTACCGTTTTTATTGTATTTTTGTGTTACGTGTACTTTTTAATGTGCTGTTATGCTGAAGTATGCTATGGTGTGATGAATCAGACAGAAAACGTAATATTTTATTGAATTATCAATAACGAAACACAACCAAGTCCTGCTTTTTTATTTTATATACACAAAACAACAATGTTAGGGTTGACATTTCATTCTGATTCCATGCTTTCTATGGCATCATTTTCTAGAAACATGTTAACTATATGATTCATTGTTGATACATTGCGCATGGAAGTACGGGATGCTAAATGTCTATTTTTCTGGACATGAAAATAAGAAAATGTATCGTATCGCAAGCAGTGTACCGTGTATCGTACCGATACATGCCATCAGCATCTCGTTTCACCCAAACGTTTTTAAATACTATTTCAGAATCCCAAAACATTCTGGATTATTTAAAACGGAAAAGGTTTAATATATCCTTTATCATCTACACATGTTAATCTAAATATTAGTTGTTATATGAACATGACTCAGTATATCTATTGAAGCCATCTATCACCTCCCACCCACCCACACGCACTCGAGCGCGCAACATCCGTTATAACCAGGCTCGCCAAAAAGGAATTGACTATATTGTCCCAGTGTTTTCGTCTCTGCATCCAAAACACTACATGCATTTGTTAAACAATGTCCGAGACAGCTCACTCCATCACTCTTATAAGGACCTTCTCTCAAAATAAAACAAATTCAGAAGATTTTACACTAATGGCTGAACGGATGACCAAAGATGCTGTTGCAGCCTTCATTAGTGTAAATCACACTACAAAAACACCATTACTAGATAGCCCATCGATATTTATTAGACGAAATGATGGCTACATTACTTGTCCTAATCGAAACCAGACACATTTTAAACTCTATCGTCTTCTGCAGTTTACTATCATTACTAAAATCACTACACAAAAGGAAGTTGAAAAACCCATTATGGATCAATACTCTCATCAAACATACCGAGTTGTGTACCTCTCACAGTATTCTATAATGTTGTCTACCGAGCCATGTCGGTAGGAAACGTAATGAAAAGGCAGATTGCCCTTATCTAGACAACTATCGGACTTTAAAATACCATACAATGATTTTAAGCCTAGTATGAATCATATTTGGTTAAGTGGCATGCATTATACATCATTTAATAAAAACTAAATGTGAATAAACCTTAGGTAGCTAGCCTTTCTACAGAGCCGTCAATACAAACGAGGTAGGTCACTGAAAGAATTAAAATTGGTCTTGCTTATATAATCACTCCTACATACTGAATGGTGAATACTCACATTAGTGAATGAACACTTCACCGCAAAGCACATTACAAAAAATTGTTTCGATCTTCAGCATCTCCAGCCTAATTACACTAGTAACTACAATTTTCGGCGCATGAAGAAACATTTGGAAATGGTAAATGTGTCTTGTATTTTAAAGTTCTTGAAGGAAGGTAATATTTATTTTAAGATATAGCTTATGTGCAATCCTATTTATTTGGAGTATTTTAACCAGCATCCGTGGTGTTAATGATCCCAATGTTGTATTTGCTATTATCTAATCACCCTTTATACCTTCATATATTTTCATCACATCAGTGTTGTATTTTTGTACCTTTATCGCTCGTAGTAACAAACCTTTTTGATAATATCTTTTCATCACATTTTGTTTGGGCGCTAAATCGCTAACAGTGCTGGAGTGCCATAAACTTCACAATCAATCAATCGAGATGAAAGACATGGTCATCCATATTTACTTCGAATCTAGCGTTTGGCCACTGCTTGTGGTTTTTTTAATTTGAATGGGCATAATACGGTTTACATGTACATCGGCATGTGCTGCTTGATGGCACGATAATTGTTCTCCAGTGCATAAGTTTTTAAAAAATGCAAATAGTCTTATTACTTGAAAAATTTTCTTTTCACTTTAATATCCTATTCAAGTTTAATAGTCGTGGTAATAGGAACATATCATAAATTTGATTATAACAATGATTCATACACGAGTATATCATGAAATTAACATATTGGTGGTCACAAGACCGTATGGCAGATAAAAACATTTTTATAAAAACTTTCAGGTTACGAAAGTTTGCATGATTCTTCTTACAAGCATAAAACTGACATTGTTATGTTCCAACTACTTGGCTTCCGTTCGATGCTGATGCTGAAGAAAACGTCTATTATATTAAACTAAAAATAGATCTACCATATTGCCATCTGTTTTATGAAAAACTGCGTAACGGCAAATTATATCCCGGATATTTCATTGTTTTATTAGTAATGTTAGTCTTTTGGGTGGCTAATAAGCAAATGGAAGGCATTATTTACATTAAAATAAACTGGTTGCAAATAATATGATTTTATTTGTGCGATTTGTGCGTAGCTGTATTTTGTTTCCATATTTGTTGGTTTAAACTGCTTGGTTCTAATACGGTGTTTCCAGTAAGGTTCGTTTTCATTCCTGTTATAATACTGTGTTTCCAGTAAGATTCGTTTTCATCCCTGTTATAATACGGTGTTTCCAGTAAAATTCATTTTCATTCCTGGTTTCGGAATTCTAGTTGTGGTTGCGAGTAATTACAATAAGTGTTATAATCACTGACAGTGGCCACTGGAAGACAAATGTTCTACAACTGGATTTATGTACACCTTCTTTGTCATTAAATCAAATCTGAATTCATATAGAAAGAAAGATTTCTTATAATTAATATAAAACTAGGACTCATGAGGGGTATACATTTTTTTACAGAGGGAGAGAAGTAATAACTTCATTAAAGTATTTCTTTCTTAAATGACCATAAGTTTGAGAAAAGGAGGTCATCTGCTACCAAAAAAACTGTTTTCAGCATAATTCACAGTACCTATTATTTCTCTCATTTATACCATGTCTACCTGACACTGTATTCAGCATTTGAGATGAACACCTCAATTTAGCAAGTAACTACCTCTGCACCTTAATTTAGCAAGTAACTACCTCAGCACCTCAATTTAACAAGTAGCTACCTCAGCACCTCAATTTAGCAAGTAGCTACCTCAGAATATATATATATATATATATATATATATATATATATATATATATATATATATATATATATATATATATATATATATATATATTAATCGACAATGATAGGTATGTTTCGGCTTCTAATTCAGTTTTTATAAATGCTATAATTCACACAGTTATGTAAATTGTTAATATCACTGTGCCAGTTTTGGAATGTCAATCCTTATTGTTTTGCGAAAATAGTATGAACAATTGTTTTTTTTCTCCAACATCTTGATTTAGCCAGACATAGGCGAAATAACAAGTCTTTAACTTTGATTGCCCATGTGACATGGTGGATATAATATAATATTTTCAATATTAAATAGCATCACTGTCGGTACCGAGTTAAAGGCATTCTTAAAATTGTAAGCCATTATTTAATACATCGCAAAAGAATACGCTGTACAAAGTGGGTATCCTACACACTCCCCTAGCACAATCGTATTATAGTAGTTTGAGGATCACCTAAATACTGCGTCAAAATGTTGTATAGAACAATTGGAATATCTCTATTCATATCCCCAAATTTCTTACTCATTGCAAGCAAATGGTTTTATTCGCAGAATCAAACAATTCTAAATCAACCTTTACACTGAAACAGCCAAAACATTTTTGATAATTCAAATTCCTTGAAGTTACTTTCTTTGCCTTAGCCGCTATAGTCTGCATAGCTTTTGTACAAACAAACTTTGAGGACAAAATCGACCCATATGTTTGTAGTAAGTTAGATCATCAATATGTCTTTCTTTGAAAACGAAATCCTTTGTGCTTGAGATATCCACTGTTTCTGAAAATAATGATTTTATCGAGATCTACCATGACACCAGTTTTATCGAGATTGACCGTCATTCCAACTTTATCGAGATTGACCATCATACCAGTTTTATCGAGATTGACCATCATACCATTCGATATTGACCATCATACCATTTTTATCAAGATTGACCATCATTCTAGTTTTTTATCCCCGAAATTGACCATCAACCCAGTTTTATCGAGATTACCATGTTTCTAGTTTTTCGAGATCGACCAACATTCTAGTTTTATCGAGATTGACCATCATACCAGTTTTATCGCGATTGACCATCATTTTTTTTTCTCCAAGATTGACCATCAATCCAGTTTTATCGAGACTGGCCATCATTCTAGTTTTTCGATAGTGACCATCATACAAGTTTTATCAGGATTTACCATCATACCAGTTTTATCACAGAAACGTTCCATAACATATATCCGGTCCTAAAGGAGATTATCTGTAATAGGGTATTTAGAAACAACTTCAACAAAAATGTTAACTACTTACATTTCATATCATTTCGTATTTTTGACGGCTATAATTTACCATGCTGTACGTACTTTATTATAAGCTTTTTTGTAAAATCGATAAAGCCACACAAAAAAATCCTTTACAGATACATATCTGAGCTACAATATGAATTATAAATATATTGTCATATGCGGAATACTTTGTTCTGACCTCTACTTGTTTTTGTTCAGCCTATTATATACTGCCCCCATGTATGTACGAGTATTAAATGTATCGTTAATGATCTTGCACAGGATATCAATAAGAGAGACAACTCTGTAAATCCGAGGATGGCTCCTGTCACCACACTTATATATAGAACAAATAAAACTATTCTCCCACTGTTTATGAAAATAGCCGCATTCAAAGAGTGTGCTGAAAATGAATGGTAACGTCGTTTCCGTTAAGCAGTGATACAAATGAGTAGGTACCTTATCAGGTCCACAACCTTTGGTTTTTTATATAAATTTTAAGTAATCTTCTCATAAATAATAGGAGTATTTATGTCATCAACTTGTGAGGTAGTTCTTCATTGACATGAATGTCAGTCATGTAACTCGCACACAGGCTTCTTCAATAAAGATATAAAGTATCCAAACCAGGTTTTAGGGGAGATAACGTCCACTACATGCTAAGAATAAAGCGTAGTTTGGTTTCAAAACATGCTATGACTGTCGAGGGCTATCTTCTCACTTGAATTAATTCTTTATTTGGAAAATTCAACTGTATATTTTCTTAAGCCCATTTATTGCGTTACACGCTGTCCTCGGTAAGAAGAAAATATTCCAATTTACTAAGGTTATAATTATATATATTAGATTTTTTCTTCATCCAGACATATTGATGATTATCAACATTCATTCTTTTGAAAATGCCGCCTTCATTTAGTTCTTACATATTAAATTAGTCTAAGTGAATATTATAGAGAAACTGTGCGGCTTCATCGCGAGTCCTTTCTCTAAGCTGGTGATAAAAACTAAATAGTTCAGAAGAATATATAACCAACAAAACTGCAATCTTTATGAGTAATGCATTTGAACTGACCACGTTTGGCATCACAGAGTCGTCCATTCAGATAAGAATATTATCATTTCTGCATAAATCGTTTGTTATACATATTATCGTCGTTTGTATGACTTTGCATTGAAAAATGATCTGCATCATAACCACCATTGTATCTATACACGACAGTTCCGGTGTCCGAGCGGTTAGAATGTCCGACTTGATATGCTGGAGTTCGCAGGATCGAGCCCGTCCGATTCATACCAAAGACTTTTAAAAAAATGTTACTATCAGCCACCGCGCATGGCGTTCAGAGCTAAAAGGTTAATTTTAGGGCAGATAGGACTTGTGGGACAGGTGTCAGGATAATGTCACTGGATGAGACATAATACCACGGATGTTCTAGTGCAAGACATCACAATAAACTCACAACTGCAGACGTTGTAGTAATATTACTGGAAAAGCTTGGTTAAAACTCCAATACACAAACACACATACACGCACACACACACACAAACACACACACACACACACACACACACATATATATATATATATATATATATATATATAATCATGTGATAGATAGATAGACTTACAGACAAACAGACAAAAAGACAGACAGACAGAGACAGACAAACAGATAGATAGATAGATAGATAGATAGATAGATAGATAGATAGATAGATAGATAGATAGATAGATAGATAGAAACGTTGAATAAGTAACATGTTTCCGATGATCACCTATTTTCGGATGATGTAAATGGTAACAGAGTTTAAATTAAAATGTATTCCAAAATATAGGAATACTTTTTCTCTCTAAAAGGGAAATAAAATCATAATATGAATAAGAAACTGACTATTCCGTTGTTGTAAAATGATAAAAGACCACACCGACCGGATGAATATCGTTGGTCGACCAAAAATGCACATTTTATTTGCTTCCACTAGACTAAGGTCGATGATTATTCTCAGGAAATGAAAGGCCTGTCCGAATGAGTTACGTGAAACATATATTTTGTTTCAATACTAGGATGTAATAGGATTGGTTCTTGTAGCCGTAATACGATTTGCTATGTACATTCTGTACACTGGTATCCTCGCTTTATATGAAAATAGCAAGGATGTTGCTGTTATTTATGAGCTATGTTATAATCGGATTAGTCAAAGATTATTTTCCATTCGAAACGAAAATTAGAAAAACAGTTGGCGTCTGAGGGTCGCTATGCGTGATTGATAGATTCTGTACCTAATTTACCTGAGGCTGATTAAAGATCATGTGTTATAATATTAGTTGGCTTTTTAGATATTATATTTTTTTTTGGGATATCGAGAGTTTCACCTTGGTCTATATTTAGCATTGACAAATGCACTTGGACAATTAAGAATACGTAACGTTAGAGATGTTCTAATTATCCTTTGATATTTAAAAGGGGAAAATCTATAATCTAAATTGAACGTTTCCATGGCGGATAAGACCCTGTCTGTCTTGACTGATTAGTTAGCGCGTGCTAGACGTCATAGTAAGTGAAAATACAGTAAAATGTTATTCATTGAGGATTCGAGACAAGAATGAAACGTGGCTTTCTGCATAAAACATAAATATTCTATTATTAAGCAGACAGGTGGATAGGTCTTTTGTTGACCAGTTACATACAAAAAATACCACTCAAACCATAAATTGTCCATTGCGAATATTAATTTCGAGGCCTTTTCAGAAATCAAGACTAGTACATTATGCGCAAAATATGCAAACGGATACACTCAAAACTACAATGCTGGTATGCAGGTAGTTGGCATGAGCAGGTTATTTAGTTTGAGTTAAAACATGAAACGACGATTCTGAACGCTCATTTTCTTTACCGATACTTGGCAAACGTAGATATAAACTGACAACATATGCTTTCAATGCAAAAATCGACCGCTTTTCAGTAAACACTATCACAATTAGGCATCAATTAAAAGTATGCTTTTTGACTTCATTGTTTTGAGCTGTATCTAATTATAACAGAACAGACATGTATAATTAGTTATCTTCGCGTTATCATTTAAAAGATAATTACTTTTGATTTAATTATGTCATTTCAATGCAATGTACCTCAAAAGCTCATTATTTTAAAGGCCAGATTACACAAACACACACACACACACACACACACACACACACACACACAAATTTACTTATTATGAGCTCGACGAATATAAAAGATTATTGTCACCAAACAAGGTTCACCGAAGACATGCATACAATGCCTAAACCAATGCACTTTCAAGACACTTGAAAAATAAAAAAAGGAATGCGATGTAAGATCAGTAATGATATCGCATTTATAAAAATGTTCGTCATAGCGACCGTGGATGTCAAATCGGCACGAACTTCAATTACTATGTATTACAAGTGTTTTGTTTTGTTTTTGTTCTTGATTGTTTATCCTTGGTTGTTTTTTTTGTTTTTATTGTTTTTGAAATTGGCATTTTAAAGTAGATTTGACGACACACTGAGAAAGAATTGCGATATTAATACAGATTTGGAGAACGCTGCCGTGGTGTATATAAATTAAATACATTGGACACCATATTCATTTATGACGAATAAGACTTCATTATGAAACGGACCAATTTTCTAATTTTCCTCCTTGCAGGAGTAACGGTAAGATATTTGTGTTCACGGCCGGCTGCAGATAGCAGACATTTGTTTTTCATTTCTGAACTCTTCAGCATACAACCTAACTCAAAATTTCAAGCAGTAAATTGTTACACCATGTATATAACCTTACTGTAAATGTGCAGAGGCCAGCTGTTTGATTGATGAGAATATTTCTGAGTAAGATATGGAATCGAGTCAAATTGTATAACGGAGACGTGGTTTCACCACCTTCACTACATCATTTCAAGCAGGCAACTTCAAACGTTGAATATAACATGATTAACTCAAAAGGTGCTAGACGCGAGCTTGATGTTGAGGGGTAAAATAATAATCTGAAATAACCTTAAAATACCCCATGACCCGTTCTGACATATGACCCTCGCTTTCATACTATATAAGATATAAGGTAGATAATTGCCAAGTACTTGGTTCCACCCATGACCCTCAATTTCCATCTGTTATTTCTGTCTTTAAGGCACACGAACAAACTCTATGGCATGGTTTACTCCAGAGATATGTGTCTATTCATCACGCCATGTTTAACTTTTCTGCATTCTACCGCACTAAAGTTGCAGGCTCCGAAACAAACGATTGTCGCGTATTTCTAATTATGGGACAAGTACGCGCTCATGTGACAGCCGGCGAAAATAGCTACATGTACCATGTTTGCGACTCTACGATACATTCCTTTTTAATGATAGAACAGTGGTCGATACAAAACTGAAGCAAGTTCAATAGAAAAATTGAACATTGTCTTCTTCACTCGACATACATGGTAAACAAGCGACTGTATTTTCAAAAGAGATAACATATGTTGCACACAATCCAACGCCGAAATATGATTGGTTCAAAAGGTTATACTTTTATATATATTATATAATTTAATACATTCAAATGATTGCAAGCATGATGCGATCATGTATTACCTATTTTGCATGTGTACAAATAGTCTACATATTTGTATTTAAGTATATCCTTTCTAATTTCAATGACAATATAATATACCACGTATGAAGTGAAAGGTGACGTACTTTGCACTGGTTTTACAGGGACCGAATCTTTATCTTTCAAGAGTGATAAAGAAGGGGTCGGACGTGGACTAGGTTTGCTTTTGGTAATTATTTACTAATATAATTACTCGCCTCCTCCACGTAGCTTCTGTCAAAATTATTATGTGATGTGTCGAATAAAAATAATATTGCCTTTCACTATGGAAGATGAAAATACAATACATGATATGAACAAAATATAATGTCGTGATTGGAAAGAATATCCCCATTCCCCATGCAGAAACCATTACAAAGAAGCCTTTTACTTCCGCTAATGTAAAAATTTACTTTGATTGTAAGTGTTATTGTTTTCAGACTAAAATATATTACGTTGAGATGAAATCCTAAGCCCCGATCAAAACACAGATATTTCAATCGATTTTAGCCATTGAACCGATCCAAATCAGCGCTGGCAAACCTAAGGATTATGAACTCGAACAAGGTATTACTAATAAGAATCTAATTAAGTTTTGCCGATTATTTGATGTAACCAAAATAATATCACATGCCACGTTTTAGTCATTTTTCCCACCTGCTTGTTAAGTTCAATCGTATTAAATTTAAAATCACTCAAGGGCAAAAATGTTCACTGACATTCATGCTTAACTCCATGACAAAATTGTGAAATGATGTACCATCCGAAAATATCTTATGCTTTTAGAATGTGGGACTTTTAAAATAAGAAACGCTGATCATTTAATTAATTATTTGACATTTCTTACTTTTGTCATTATCTTTGTGTACATTTTACACAATTTTAACATTCGCATATTTTATATTTCATCTTCCTGTACTTCATTTAACTGAACGATTTGTGAAATTCTTCATTATGACTTTACATCTAACGCTATATTTAGTTTGTCATTATTGAGTTGATGTGTCAAAAAGGCTGCGAAATAATTCATTAATTTTATTCATAAGAAGCACAGTGTTCTTAAGGTCCATGTAAAATGTTTCTTTACAGCAGCAGGAGTTGCACCAAAATGCCAAAAGCCGCGACACAAATAATGTTATCAGTATTTCTGCCTGTATGCCTACCCCCAACCCGGGTAGCCAAAATAAAGGTCAAAATTGCTGCCCATGGAATAGTGGTGTTACGTTTAGAGATAATAATTTTTAGTAAAAATATTATAGTAAAACAATAAGGACAGTTGGTAAGAATCCTGCCACGAGTTATGGCAAAACGAGACAGTATAGCTCTGCGTGGAAAAGGTCAAAAGCTGTACGTTTAGTACTTGGGCGGTAAAATTCAGCTGTACCATTTCCAGCAGCGTATTATTTTGGAGACAATGTGCTGCCACCTGTATTGAACCCTACTTATCGGGATCGTATCTTAAGACTTAGGACTACCGAAGAAAACGAAGTCCGATCAAGACTCGTTCTAAGTTATAGAAGCAGTGCCTGCATGAAACTTTCATATCGGAATTAAACCTATTCATGCATGCGATTCACACACTGGTACATAAGCAATATAAACGGGTTATTTTAAACGAAATTGATATTTGAATCAACGTTTATTATCTGTAAAGCATTTTTAAGAACACATTCCCTCTATGATGGGTATCGGTTTGGTGCCATCATTAGAAAGAATATCATTTCATGGAAGCATTTTATCTACTCAATAGGTCACAAGGAATCATACATTCTTCTTACTACATCATATAAAATGTTTGCTCTATCACTGCTTGCCACAAACAAACAGCGTACATTTAACACTAGTTCGTAAAAATTTTCCACTCTTATCACTCCAGCGTTAAAACTGCGACCTGTACATATTAAATTCTCGTAACTGTATTATGTCAAATGTACACTGATAACATGCGTGATATAACCTGTACACTGATATCACTGCATGATATAAAGTGTACACACTCAACACTAAATACTATAAAGTCCACACATTTATCACAGCATGCTGCAAACTGTACATTAATCACTACCTGATATGCACTGTATACTTTCACTACTGCATGTTATAAACTACACTCTTACCACAACATTATATAAAATGTACTCTAGTATCACTGCATACTACAAGATGTACAATCATATCAACGCATAATAAAAAAACTGCACAATGTTTATCACTGCATACTATAAACCATTCACTCCTATTACTGCATGGTATAAACTGTACACTGTTATCAATGCATGATATAAACTGTACACAAGTTTTACTCAGTAGTGTCACGGGGGCGGGGTAGCTGGGGGTGTTGACAGTACGTGGTGACCTAAGAGGGGGTGAGATCAAAAGGGTTCTGTATGGTTTGTTACGGAAAGACGTCTAGGGTGTATGACCATTACACCAGCCCTAGTTACGCCACTGTTATCTCTGCATGTGTACAATCTTATCACCGAATGCAGTACAATGTATACCATCTCACTGCATCCCAAAAATGTCATACTCCTATAACATTATCGTAGTTTTGTTTTACAAAATGCATTCTCTCTTATTATAATACAAAACATCGGGGGCTTACGTCTTTGAAATAGAACAAAACATTACAATATAGGACGATATCGTTAAATATATGAAAACAAGCTGTTTCTAAGGTCTTCTTATTTCAAAGACGTCATGATAGGAGGGCGGGGTGGGGGCATTTGGAGGCTCACTGCGTGGTCCTAATTAGGAGGTTAGTGTTAGGACTTGTCGACATGTTATCATGATAATATGACTGGATGAACCATCACTCCACATGTGTGCAGCATGATACCCTAGTGTTAGACATTAATGTAACCTGCCACACTGTAGACATCGTAGAAATACGACTGTAAAGTTTTAAAAGCTAAATTAAATATGCAAATCACACCCATACATATACACAAACACACACACACACACAAACACACACACGTGCGCACGTTATCTTAACGATACCGCATAACAATAAGTAACTTTAAATTTAATCTAGGCAAATAATGCTCTATCATCATGTAGCCATATATATATATATATATATATATATATATATATATATATATATATATATATATATATATATATATATATATACCTTTCTTTTTGCTAAGCTGAATATTGTAGAAGAAGCGATCAACAACATGAGAATCTAACTAGGAGGGACGGATCATGGAGGAAAGGGTCATTTTTGTACAATAGTAACTCACACTTCTTTTCGATTTCATACAGATGCCTTATAGTCTACAGCAATGTTACGCTGTAATCGTTCTAGACTGCTGATTTATGTGAACTCGCTATCTGATGATATTATTCCATCGTTAAGACCTGAAAATATCAATGAAAATAATTTGGAGTATGTTTTGTCTAATTGTATTATGCATTTCGCTACATGTATATATGTTTTGCAATGATATTAAGAACACCAGCAACTGTTCTTGCTGCTGAAATACAATTTATTACAACTACTAGTGCAATGAATAGCGATGTTTTTGTTGATAATAATCCAACGGATCCAGCGATAACACCTTGTACCGAATACACAATTATTCTAAAGACAATATGCACGTCTCCGATATGTTGTTATTTTATTTTGCTTTATACTTATCTTGTAGTTTATTTTGCCATTCACACAGATGATTGTATCTATACTATTGCACGTTGATTGTAGAGCTCATTATTTATGTAGGTGACAGTTTAACACTTAATTCAAGACATACATACTAAATCAATCCGAGTCTTTTTTCTTCGGTTCCATTTCAAATGTTATTTCGTCGTTTTGATGCAATAGTTCGTACGTAGATCCAGAAGATTTTGTTAGTGGATAAACCGTGGTATTGTGGTGGCTATCGTAAATACTTTATAAAACCCGGTAACGCGATGTTTAATAAATTTATTTGGCGGTGACCACAATTCTGATCCAGAAGCTACCGTGAATACAAATTTGTTGGTGATTATTTTATGTCAACCAGTTTATTGTCAACGAGTGCTTGACTTCCAAAACAAACGTTAATGTGTTTGTTTACGCTTCTACGTAAACTCAAGTACATATATAATGTATAATCGGATCTAAGACGGATTAATCCATTAAGTATTGCTGGTAACGAGTTCATTTATAAAAGTCTCTATCAATGATGTATGTCTTCATTGATGAGCCATCGTTTGATTCTGGTTCTCAAAGACCAGTCGTTTAATTAGTATTTATTGTGAGATGGCCAGTCATTGTATGACCGGATTTTTTACTCGATTGATAATATTAGGTGATATCGTTGAGGTTTAATTTGTCCTTACTATCAAACACAGATATGCGGTATTCGGTTATTCCATTAATTCTGACGCAATGAAAGATTACCAGTTTATAATAATCCTTTCTCATCCTGAAATGCAACAACTTGGTTTGGATCCACATTTGCAAGATTTATTAATTCTGATATTTCATCACTAATGATTTTATTTACATTTTCGTGCGTTATTCCGTCAGTTTTGTGTTTTTGTTTAGAGGGAGATCTTCCGGAAATATATTCCATTATACTTTTAACATCTGTTTAAAACAATAGTAACGATCCGGTGGTCGAGTGGTTAGAGCGTCCGCCACGTAAGCGGGAGGTCGTGGGTTCGATCCCCGGCCAAATGATACAAAAGACTTACACAAATGGTACTACAGCTGCCTCGCTTGGCGCTCAGCATTAAGAGGTTAGTGTTAGGACTGGTCAACCTTATGTCAGGATAATGTGACTGGGTGGAACATCATGCTAAATGTCTGCAGCGTGATGCCCCAGTGCTAGATATCACTATAAACTGCCTCACTGCAGACATCGTGGCCATCTGACTGAACAATTGTTAAATCTACGTTAATAACCTAATCCTAATCCTAAAATAATACCGGTTACTTGTATAATAGTGGACCACTTTATCACGTGGTTTGGTTGATTTTGATACAGAATCGAGTATAGCAATTGCTTCACGGCCACATATTGTCTGTTTAGTTACTGCCCGTGTTGGTAATATTGAATACCAGATCCGAATGAATGTTGTATAAAACATAATTTAAATAAACAACAGATCCACGTTGATCAATTGCGCATGCAACCCAATGTGTACCTAGACTAGAACTAGTGTCAAGATTAAAGAATACTGGTTTTAACTTCATTGTGCTGATTAGTTAATTGATTTTGCGTAAAACATCTTTAAAGCTTTTATTTATAATGTTTGAGCAACATTATTTAAATCAAAATCTGGCATTGTAAGAATATGTGATGTGGCTAACGAACTGTTACTGGAAGTCTCAGACCTTTTCCGTACCATGTGTGCAGAATTCTTAAAATGTCTTAGACCGTTTCCTGTTTTTAAAATCCTTGTTCTGTTACTTTCCTTAATTTTCATTCCGGCAGCGTTTCCGACAGAACCATACGCAACGGTGTTTGTGACAGCTATTGCAGTAGGATATATTACCGCTTGTGTAGCTACTGAAATAAAAATAACTACTTGTATCAGGAACTTGTAGTTCGATACGGCCATGCTGATTTGGTTGATTTGGTTGTCTTGCGTGATTAGAATAATACTGATTATTATCTTTGAGAACCGGTGCGTCCATGTCGAATGCTGGATCGTATATACGTGTAAACATTTAATTATAATTGTTATCGTAAACACGAATACCACTTCCTGCTATTAAATTTGCAGTTATACTTTTTGTCCTTTATCAGATACCTCTGCTAATTTCTGCTTTGGAACTTGATTTATTATTCTACTGACATGTGCAGGCATTACTTCTTTGCTGGGTAATTGTGCTGGTTGAAAGTTCCGTATTAATTGTTCTAGCCTATCTTTGATTGCCGAAAACGCTTTACCGGCAACATTATCAATACCACCAGGAGCTTTACACGAACGACGTCAATACCTTTCATTCCTACTTGCTTTGCAATCGGTATTGGTTTCGGGGTTATCCTTATAAATAAACCTTTAACAACATCACCGAGTCCATCTCCCGTAAGTTGCTGTATAAGAGGGAAATTGCGAATTTATCACCGACTATTATGGGTTCACTTTGAGCATTATGCACGATCATCTTATTTATTATTTACTTATTCAATCACTCTGATAGTCATCAACGATTTCATCAATAAGGGATAGATAAACTTTAACGTACGTTACCACCTGCAAATAATCGTCGACAAATATCAAATATTTCATTAATTATTTCTAGAGAAATATTTCCAGCTCGTTTTTCTCTAATCAGAATTTCTAGAAAATGTTCTTAGGAAAAGAAATAAGACCACTTTCTTTAGTATAAGTACAAGTTCCTGAAGAGCCACGAGTATATTCCAGATCATATTTATTTTTTCATCACGTTCTCTCCGTTTCTAGTCCAATTTTTTGGTAAATTTTACAAACTTTGGATCACCCGTACTAATACCACACTATTATGATGAATTTTATAGATCATCTTTCGGTATTCATCTTCATATAATTGTTGATGTTCTGGTAACACGGCATTTTAATTAAAATCATTTGCAGCTAATTGATCATCATTCACTTTTTTCATAGGTCCCAGGTTTAAGTTTATCAATTAATTTATCAACGGATGGAAGAATTTCCGTTTCATGCTTTTTCTGCTGTTTTCGGGTTTTCTTTTGTTGCTTTGGTTCTTTCTTTTTTTTTTTGCTGTTGTTTGTCCTTTATATTAACCATGTATATCGTTTACCGTATTGATGGATTCTCTGTATGTTGCATTTTTGTCTCGTTTTGACTTCTGTTAGTTTTAATTTGATTTTAATAAACATTTTTTTTTCATTTCATAGTGTGTAGTAGCAATAGCTGGAAATTTACCTGGATCAGTTTTATCGATTACATTTAAAGCATCTTCATTAGATTAATTACGTATTTCTTCGACAATTTCGTCATTAGTTTTTTTCCTCTCTAGTAATGGATTTTGCAGATTGAGGCATGCCAGGAAGATTTTCTAAAAGTCTTGATGCTTTTTCAGTTTTATCATCTATATATTCGCTTTGAGGAAGAATAGGTTTAGTTATTTTAGTAACAGGTTTGAATAATTATTTAGAACTCTGCAAAATCCACCTGAGATTTCTGACGTTCTCATAATTTTCGCCTGACAGAACCACGTACAGGAATAAATTTCTTAATTACTTCTAGTTGCTCTCGAGCTAATCTAGTTTTATAAAAGATTCCATAGCTGGTACCATATTATTGATATATAATAATGATCTAATACACAGTAGCCAAGAGGGCGCGGCCGCAAATAAGTGCGTATGTCTGAGCTAATATTCCATTAACAGTATTTGCCTGGGAACTAAAGTCGTTTTTCTTTCTGCATAAGATGGGAAACAACACATAATTAATACATTCAATGACTCGGTATTCACTTTGATTGTAGACAAGTCATTATGGTAGACAGTTTGTATTGTGTATATTTTCAGCACCTGAACTTTAAGGTTGACAAAATATAATAGAACACAGAATACAAATATGTAACAGTATAATAGCGTATCGTACACAAATCTGTATAAAAAATGTATAACAGCCCATCGTAAAAAAGTTTGAGATCAAGACATATATTACAGCATATGCGTGTTATGACCGTATTCAAGCTGAGTTTGTGTGGTATTAACATTATGGCAAACTTAATTACCGTTTTAAGCTGACCAATGAGACATCGTTAGAATATCCTTTGAAAACTTGATGAAATAAACCAGTTTAATGTTTTGCCATGACTTTGGTAAACCTTTTATGACATCGTGCGAGAAATTAATCTGGGAAAGTAGGAAAATCTGTCTTGTATTAAATTCCGTGTATGTTCCATTGTCATGATATACAACAAAATTTCAAAGTAAGTGACAACTTTTTTAAAATCAAGTTTGTTAAGCCAGTATCTCTTTACTGAAATCGTTCCGGAAAGTACCGGAACTAGATTCAGAGAGTATGTCTTTAACGAAATCGTTCTGGAAAGTACCGGAACTAGATTCAGAGAGTATGTCTTTAACGAAGTCGTTCTGGAATAATGTACACCAGATTCAAACAGTGTTTATTTGCCAGAATTGTTCCGGAATAAAGTACAGAAGAAGATGACTTAGAGGATTGAGAAATAAAATAAAGGTTGTTTCTCATTATCCACATAAAATAAAGCTACTTAGATGAGATGGATGACGCGAGTAATGAAGATAGATGATTTTAAAAAAGTGATGCAAGATAAGGAACATTTTAAATTAGAAATGTACACGCAATATTGTAAGACTATCCAGAAGCATATATAGGATCAACGATTTACTGGCTACTAAACTACATACTATGTTGGGTTTTGAGAGATGGCAGCCAACTTTTAACGTTCGTGTGGATGGGATATATGTGGGAGCAAAATATGTATCAGATCTATATTGATTTAGTGTGAAAAGGTAAAAAGTTTCTAAAACATATCTAAATTGCTTTTTATGATTTATCCAGTCTTAAAGGTAACACTTGCTAGGATCTACCAATTATTTCATTAAGTCATGTATGTATTATGGAACACCTGTCTGTTTCTAATAGTACGATATCTTGTCCGTCTTTACAATTAGGGTTCACTGGGAGGAAACAAATGTGAAAATCTGTCACAATGTGTATCTTATCATACCTTGTTTGAAAGCAAACACATGCGTGTGACATTTTGATAATATGAAGATATTGTGATCATGTTATCTATCAGATTTAACTGTAATTCAATTTCAATAATTGTAAGTGATTAAGTGGTTTCAAGGAATGCTTAAGTGTCATTGGACTGAAAGTACATGTGGACTGTTTTAAAATGGAAATTGCGTTTTGAACTTGTGTATTGCAACATATATGCAAACATTGCTTTGCGTTTGTCTAAAAATATACCTCTGATTCGTAAAAGAGAATCCCCACCCAACCAGTATTGGACTACACACAAATCTGGAGCAACGTAGGCAGGCTTAGATCCTCGAGGGTAAGGATAAAGAGTACCAATATATAAACATCATGTGTATTTTCCTGTCTGGGAATTATATACATGGTTATCAGATGGTCTTCTAGATTATTCCTTAGCTATACTCCATATATTAAGCCCCATGGAAGAAATGAAACGCCCCCAGTGGCACGAATGCCTGTGTCTTTTCATTCCGGGTAACCATATATATTTCTGTGTTGCATTTATTTTGTAATTTTTATAACATTACAATGTATTTTCGTTATTTTTGAATCATTACTTTGTTACACATTGCTCAATAAACAAAATTGGCGTCTATATATTTATTAAATAATCCTTGAACAAGTGCGCTTTTCTGTACTGCGTTTACATAAGTTATGGCCCTTGATTGCGTATTATCCTGACGTTGCATCTAGAGCGTAATTATGTATCAAGCATTTCTGGATTTCAACAAATAAAGAATAAAATAATAAAGTGCGTTTGCTATCGATAAGAATTTAAAACAGTTTGATTTCAAACTGTTCACATTTTTTACAGTAGTTAGGATTTTACCAGTCCATCATCCTTGATTTGTTTGGCTTCAATATCAAACTGACTTTTACATCTCAGCAAAATTTAATTTGTGCCCTCATGAGATTAACCACTGAGTCATGCCGTTACTTCACCATCCTTATGACTTCGATTACCGAAGCATAAAATTACCATTATAAATTTAGATTTATATCAGATTTCGCAACAAAAGCTGTATTCCTGAGACGCTGAAAGAGCTTTAAATTTAGCATTTAATGCCCATCACGTAGAAAATCTGTTGACCCTGATTATATATCCTGCTTAACACATGTTTTGCCAGATAGCAGGATGTTGTCAAGGATTTTTTAATTTCAAACATATTTTGTATAATTACTAGTCCTCAGTCGAGTTCGATTAAACTGATTTCTTTGTCTTCATTTAGAGGAGTTATTGGCCCTGATTTTATATCTCAGTGACCTTTGGTATTGATTGATCATCATGACCTAGTGGTTTTCAAGCAGATCCCGTGTTCCAACTTTCACTGAAACGATCTCAGATAAATTGATTTTCCTGAATTGTAAGGCTACAACATATATAAGTACTGCAGTGATGTTTCATTATTTGAAACATTTTTTGGGGGGGTGGAGTTGGGATGGAGTGGAGTGGAAGTGAGATTGGGGGTTGGTTACTCTAATAATATCATAATTCATTGTAATGTGTAGAAAATCATTGCTCACAAATGTGTAATACACACCTCTTTAAAGTCAAAATATTTCTCTTATTCACTTGACCACGCTGACCAAGTCGGTGTAAGATGCACCCGTCACTAACAGTTCTGATATCTTTTCCAGTGAGACATCTGAAGGAGGAAACAAAATGTGTTCATATCAAAGGTTAGTATTAATCTACGCAAGTGCTCATATCAAAGGTTAGTATTAATCTACGTAACTGTGTTCATATCAAAGGTTAGTATTCATGTACATAACTGTGTTCATATCAAAGGTTAGTATTCATGTACGTAATTGTGTTCATATCAAAGGTTAGTATTCATGTACGTAACTGTGTTCATATCAAAGGTTAGTATTAATGTACGTAATTGTGTTCATATCAAAGATTAGTATTAATCTACGTAAAGTCGTCCATATCAAAGGTTCGTCTTAATCTGCATAACTGTGTTCATGTCAAAGATTAGTATAAATATACGTATAGTCGTTCATATCAAAGATCAGTATTAATCTATGTTAACGGCGTTCATGTCAACTGTTAGTATTAATCCAACTTAACGGTTTAATTAATTTTATATACTTATGATCTTTGTAAACAAATAACGGCGAAACTAAATCAATAATAGTTACCCAATATTTTTCCTTGAGGATTGTTTAATGAGAGTAACACATATAATAACCACATAACCAAACAATGACATGCTACATATCTATGTATAACAAGTCACATACCCATATATGATAACATACATAACTATATATATCAAACAACATACCCATATATCACAGGCACCATAACCAATATGATTAGACCCATACCTATATATGTCAAGCCACATAACCAAATGTGATAAGGTACATACCCGAATATATCAAGCCACATAACCAAATATAACAAGCCACATAACCAAATATAATAAGCCACATAACCAAATATGATAAGCTACATCTCCATAAATATGTATATATGATTACATCAGCATGACCATTCTAAACACTATCACATTGTGTTAATAATAAAAAGCAGGGTGGGATCGGAGTCAGTATATGTCTTTTCGTTGTCTTTACATGAAAGATCTATATAAGTTGAGGTTACTTGAAGAAATTATTCCTTATTGAAATAAAACTAACGACAAATGGAGTAGATATATGAAAATGAAAACTGCAAAGATGTAGTGAAAATGGTTTATAATGTCTTGAAAATGAACTACAGCAGTATATTGAATTTTCTCTTCTTTATTTCTTACACAGGACTGACATTTACTCCAGGGAAATCTGGACAAGACAGTGTCATTGTACGAATAAGAGGTAAGTGAAATTCTTATGACCTTTAACCGATTGCAAGCAGTATTTTTATACACATCATTATTATCTTATCAACGAATGCTCCACTCCGATTCTGTTGTCCACCATCGCAATGTCCGTTGCCTCAAACGTGAGGCTGAAATTTTGATCGTCTTTGAATCGTCTAATCTGATAAACGCCCCATTCAAATGTGGACTGCAGTCTCCATCGAAAAAAGACTGTCCAGTCTGATGAACGCCCCATTCAAACGCGGACTGCAGTTTCCATCCAAGTGAGACCTGTCCAACATGGTATTTATTTTGCTATCCTTGTTTTGTGACTTTAGTCTAAACGCTACATTTCAAGTTACTTTTGAATCTTGAATGCTGTTATTATATATGCGCTTCGCTCTTCAACACAGAGGTGAGTCTTTCTCAACAAAACATCATGCTCTATGCACCAGTGATCGAAAGGGTTTGAGTGACTTTGTCTCATCCATTATGTTTTGTGACTGAAGTTTGATATATTTATACAAGATAGTGTATCATATGTGTAATGCACGCAAGCAAACGATATATGTATATGGTTAGAGTTTGACTTGTAATAAAAGTTCTCTTACACTAGATCTATATAAAATGCATAAATGGTTGCCTTAGTTTCATAACAGCTACTGGGAATAGAGAAAGGCCCATATGTTAGAGCGTGCCATAATTGTCATAATCTTATACCAATAGTTCCATAATTGTTGTAATCTCATACCACTAGTTCGATAATTATCATAATCTCATACCAATAGTTCCATAATTCTCGTAATCTCATACCAATAGTACCATAAATGTCATAATCTCATCAAAATAGTTCCATAAGTGTCGTAATAGCACCCTAATAGTTCCATATTCGGCATAATCTCATACCGATAGTTCCATAAGTGTAATAATCTCATAAAAATAGTTCCATAAATGTCGTAATCTCATACCACTAGTTCCATAATTATCATAATCACATACAAATAGTTCCATACTTGGCATAATTTGATACCAATAGTTCCATAATTATCATAATCTCATGCCAATATTTCCATAATTGTCATATATCATATCATTAGTTCCATAATTGTCATAATCTAATACCATTATTTCTATAATTGACATAATCTCATACCAATAGTTCCATAATTGTCAAAATCTCGCCAATATTCCCATAATTGTCATAATCTCATACCTATATTTCCATAATTGTCATAATCTCATACCAATGGTTCCATAATTACCATAATTTGATACCGATAGTTCCATAATTATCATAATATCATGCCAATATTTCCATAATTCTCATAATCTCATACCACTATTTCCATAATTGTCATAATCTCATACCAATATTTCCATAATTGTCATAATCTCATAGAAATATTTCCATAATTATAATCTCATACCAATATTTCCATAATTGTCAGAATTTCATACCACTATTTCCATAATTGTCAGAATCTCATACTACTATTTCCATAATTGTCATAATCGCATACCAATGGTTCCATAAGTGTCATAATTGCATGCCAATGATTCTATAAAGACCATAATCTCATATCAATAGTCCATAATTGGCATAATCTCATATCAATTGTCCATACTTGGCATAATCTCATATCAATAGCCCATACTAGGCATAATCTCATATCAATAGTCCTTAATTGTCATGATTGTTTCCTCAAAGATGGCCGCCATTACTGAACTGCTTGAGAGACACTCTTCCATTTTTGTGCTATTTTTCATGATATGTGCTTGTTGTCTATCTTCGTCTACATTATTGTGTTTCATCATGCATTGGCTATTCAGTTCGTATGTGTTAATTCATCTCCTTGTTTTGGAAACGAGAACAATTAGAATCGTTCTCAGCTGGTTTGTTTCACTGTTAAGACGTCATTTGTTTTTTAATAAACCGCCATTACGTGATCGCCAGTCAATCGGCTTACGATATGATGGCCCCTCATTAATTACATTAAATGTCCACACCTTGGGTCTTGATACTATATTGTGCTCAAGACTAAACGAAAAGGGACTACATTCGTCATTGCCTAAATGTAGAACAGGAAGAAGAATTCCAATTATCTCCCTTTGGTCCGTAACAGATATACAATTTAACAATTGTGTCAACTGTCCATATATACCACTACGTATTGCATTATTCAACGCTCAATCAGTATCATCACCAGAAAAACGCACACAAATAGTTAATTTTATCAACGACCAGAATATCGACGTCCTCTTCCTGACAGAAACATGGCTAAAAACACCAGGCAATGAAGCCAAGTGTGCGGATTTAACACCCACCGAATACTCCATCAAGTAGTTTCCCCGCAACTCTCGTGGTGGTGGAATTGCTGTCATCACAAAGAATTCCATGCTGAAATGCATTAAGTACAACACAGCCTTCAATTGCTGCCACACATCGTTTGAACTAGTCCAAACAACACTCAAACTGGATCAAAGGTCAGTATATTTTTTCTGTCTCTACCGCTCTACTCCTAGTAAATAAAAACAAGCTGACTGAATCTCCTTTTTGTCGCAGTTTCCAAATCTTTTGGAAATTCGATCGGTAGCAACCAAATTATTCTTGGAGATTTCAACTTTCACTTTGACTGTCATGGAAACCCGTACAAGTCAAAACTCTTAGATTCCATTCGTGTTTTTAATCTTAAAGAGTCAGTTAAGCAGCCCACCTATAAACTTGGTCACATCATAGACTGTTTTCTTTATAGACCTGATGATAATATCCTGCAATCCACCCTTGTATCCCATGAACTTGCATCAGATCACTTCTGCATTATATGCCATCTCGACGTATCAGTCCCTAACCCTCCACCTTTATTTGCTACTAAGAGAAACCACCGTATGATAAATAGAACCAAATTCATGCATGAAATCCAAGAAAACCTAACAACATTCTTACATCCAACAGCGGAACAACTCGATAACTGCCTGCGTTCATTGCTTGAAAAACATGTCCCAGCCACCAAATGCAGAGTATCAACAACAAAAGTGTTCCCCATGGTATAGCTGTGTTAGGGACCAGCTTCGCACTGCTAAAACACATCGCCGAAAAGCAGAGAGGCTTTGGCATTCTACCAGACTCAATATCAATAAACAAATCTACGAAGTCACTAAGTAGAACTTTACAAACATAGTCCATTTAGCCAAATTATCCCACTAAAGTATAAAGATCACGGAGAGTTCCAGCTGCAAAGAGCTCTTCGAGATAACTATCAAACTAATGTTAAGGAACAAATGTACACCACTTCCATCTACCTTCTCTCCAGTAGACCTTCCGGACCAATTTGAAAATTTCTTCCGTGACAAAGTACAAACCATTAGAGATTCGCTTGACAACACAATTGCGATTGACTCGTCACCATACAGTTATGATGCAGAATTTCAGCGTCAACCATTAGGAGCATTTGAATTTGTCTATATTGACTTAGTAAGGACAATCGTGATGAAGAATTCACCAAAGTCTTGTGAACTTGATCCAGTTCCGACAGCACTGCTGCTTGAGTGCTTAGACCCAATATTGCCTTCACTAACTGATGTTATTAATATCTCTCTCTCTCTCTCTCTCTCTCTCTCTCTCTCTCTCTCTCTCTCTCTCTCTCTCTCTCTCTATCTCTGTCTCTCTGTCTCTCTCTCTCTCTCTCCATCATCGGGGGAATACTCATCATTTTTCAAAGCTACCATCGTAAAGCCTCTGCTAGAGAAATCTTGACCATAACGATTTAAAGAAATGCAGCCTAGTTTCTAATCTCCCATTCATATAAATAATCTTAGAAAAGTTTGTTCTAACCCAACTTGTATCTCATTTGAATTCAAACAGTCTTTTTAGCAATGTACAGTCTACATATCGCCCTTGCCACAGTACGGAAACTACTCTTCTGAAAGTATTTAATGACACTCTCTCTGCTTTGGACAGTGGAAGGATTACTGTGCTCACCCTCCTTGATTTGTCTGCAGCATTTGACACAATAGACCATGATATGTTACTTCACCGTCTCCAGCATGTATTTGGCATTCAGAATATAGCTTTACAGTGGTTCAAGTACTACTTAGTCAACATGACACAAATTGTGTCTGCAAATTAAATACATTCCAGCCCAGGTGATCTATGTTGTGGTGTTCCACAGGGGTATGTCATAGATCATTACCCAATATCTCACCAATTGTACGCTTATAACACCCAAATATACAAGTCTAGCCACCCAACTGAAGTTGATGCTACCATCTATGATGCATTTCTGATGTGAAATTAGGGATAACATTTAACAAGCTGCAGATGAATGATGATATAACTGAGGCTATTCTGATCACAACACAAATACTTTCTCATTCACATCCTTTACTTAAGACAATAAATATCAGCAACACCATTATTAAATTCACACAGTCAGTACGAAACGTAGGTGTTACTCTAGACAGTACTCTCACATTGCATCAACATGTCATGAACATATGCAAGGCTGCATATCTTGAACTGAGACGCATCAGTTCCATTTGTAAACATCTTTCAGTTGACGCCACTAAAACTATTGTGTATTCATTAGTACTTTCAAGACTGGACTATTGTAATTCAATTCTGTTGTGGTGCGTCACAATATTTACGCCAGAAACTTCAAAAAGTTCAAAACACAGCTGCTCGGATCATCTTTAGAGTACCTCGATCAGAGCACACCTCACCACTGCTCTGTACCCTACACTGGCGATCAATTTAATACAGAATCAGATACAAAATGTGTTCTCTGTACTATGTTGCACTGACGGACTCCAGTTCAACATAGCTATCCGGCCTCACCCATGTGTAGACACCAGCAAGATACTTACGCTTATCTTCTGACAATCGTATATGCATTGTTCCCACTATGAAAACGACGTCCTATGGACAACATTCTTTTGCATACCAAGGCCCGGCAATATGGAACGAATAGCCCATTGAAATTAGACACAAAGACACAATGGTCATTTTTAAGAGTGCTCTTAAAACTCACCTTTTCCCACTGCAGGAACAAACTTAGAGACTTAATAATGTTTTGTATCTTATATGTTTTCAGCATGTTTTTATGTTTTCCAATTTTATTGTTTTTTGCTTTCTTTCTTCTGTAGTGTAGTCATTTCATTATAGATGGTGTAAAGCGCTTATAGGTTCTAAAGATTAGGCGCTATGCAAAATCCTCATTATTATCTCATATCAATAGTCCATAATTGTCATAATCTCATATCAATAGTTCATAATTGTCATAAGCTCATATCAATAGTCCATACTTGGCATAATCTCATATCAATAGTCCATAATTGTCATAATCTCATATGAATAATCCATACTTGGCATAATCTCATATCAATAGTCCATATTTGGCATAATCTCATATCAATAGTCCATACTTAGCATAATCTCATATCAATAAGCCATATTTTGCATAATCTCATATCAATAGTCCATACTTAGCATAATCTCATATCAATAGTCCATAATTAGCATAATCTCATACCAATATATCCATATTCTTATTTTCCTGAATTTTGCATATATCGGAGGATCTAAGTAAACATTTATGGAACGTTTAGAGTCTTCTAGACCTACCTTGACAGGCATTTATTTCCATACGAGTGAACACATTACGAGCAGCCACGTGTGTCCACTATAAAAAAATAATCTACAGTCAGCAAATGAATAGAAAATTAATAGTGACAGGAAGTTAACGTTGTTGAAGTACATGTTTAAACTTATTTTTGGGATCCCTGGCAGTACACACTACTCAGAAAAAGTATGAGACGACACCACTCCACCTGCCCCGTTTTCATTATCTGCTGAAACAAATATAGTTTGGAGAGGAGTCATTACTGATATCGAATGTCTCACCACAATATCTATGTTTTTCGCCAGTATGACAGCACGTGACTATTAGATGGCGCCTACATCGAGTGGGCATTGATTAGTTCTGGCTAACCGCCTAACGTAGCCATACAACTGTAAAACGTATTGAATCGACGGAAACTAACGAAAAGACTGACAACAATCATTTGTTTTGTATGTGACTGCAATATATTTGTCAACAAAGAAACAAATATTATTTGTTTTCAACGTTTGCAAAAGCCTCTCAGAGGGAAGCAACTCTTGTTTGACCAATCAGACGTTGTAATCTACCATAAGTTGAATGCAATGATAGTGAGAATAACTTTGTTTAAATGAGATACATGGAGATATGTAAATATACATATGAATACATCTATACATAGAGATACATATAAATGCATAGAGATACATAGAAATACATATAAAAACAGGGACTACATAGAGATACATAAAAAAACATAAAGATACATATAACTACATATATAGAAGGTGCTCCGGGTGGTCTAAAGTGCTCCCCGTTACGGATCACTGCCGTCTCACCTTTGTCTGCGTGGGTTCGAGTCTAAGATTCGGCTAATGTAGTTATGTGAGAAAGCTTGCCAGTAGCTTATCGTGGGTCGGTGGTTCTTACCGGGGGTTTTCCCGGGTTCTTCCTCCACCAAAATGAAGGCCGCCTATTGTGTGCTAAAAAAATGGCGTTAAACCCTAAAATAAAAATATATCTATATATAGAGAATTACATCCAGATACATAAGAATATATAGATGCATCGAAATCCATCGAGATACATAGAAATACACAGAGATAAGTATAAATGCATAAAAAAATCATAGATACATAGAGTTACATATAATAGCATAGAGATACAACATATAAAATGCATATATATATATATATATATATATATATATATATATATATATATATATATATATATATATATATATATATATATATATATATATAAATTGCGTTACATGTAATATTAATAAGTCGCATTGGGAACTTTTCCTACTTTTTCAATGCTGAACAGTATTACGTCTTAGAGAAATTACCCATGACAACCAAGCCTTACGCTACAATATATAATGTTATGTAAGTCATTAGGTAATTCCTTATTACGATGGAAATGTTGCATGTGCTTAAGGGCGATGCACATTTCCTGTTTATTCCATGAGCTGTGGAGATTGTGAGAAACTTTATTATCTGTCTGACACTCTTTAGAATAACCAAAATCTTCCTAAATTCTTCTGGCTTTTATATAAACACTTTAGCACACCAGACGTATTCATTGGCAGCAATAGAGAGTGCCTACAACGGCCAACCCAGCGGTCTTGTTAGTAAGGGACGTTACTAGTGGATGCATGTAGTGTCCTCTTAAAGTTGATTTGCGGGACTTTAAATTGCGTTGTTCACACATTTACGTTGGGTTAAAACAAACCCAATTTGGAGAAGAAACAAAACACATCAAGAGTATGGGATATCCTTGTGCAATTTTTAATGAAGTAAATGTTTTCTTCTTTGAAGACGGTAACGCGCCACCACCACACACAATATGTATTCTTTCCGAAGCCAATAACTCACTATAGCTCTCTCCCAGTTTCCGACTCTTGTTAACATAAATTACATCATTCATTCTTAACAGCACGTGTTCACCATGTCCAGGTGTAGTCTGCTGATTCATTTTGCCAAGCTAGTCTCCAACAGGGGTTTCCACTTATTTCACTCCATCTAGTTTTCAAAGTGTTTTCTCAAATATTTCACTTTATTTTGTCACCAAAGTAGTTTTCGCTATTGTATTACCTTGTAAAATATCAGCCATGACAGAATGCTGTTCTTTAATTTAGATTGGTAACAGTAAACAACATTATTTCTTCATTATCAGAATTTTCCTATATATTTCATAATCTTTGACGTCTGTTGCGGAAGCTCTTAGCTGCCATGGTTACATGCTAAAGAGGAAATTCGAAATTAATTGCGATACCTAATGGAACACATAAGTTTTTATGATATCGTTAATAGCTGCTTACTGATCGATTTTTATAGTAAATCCTACGGTACATTGATAGTGTTGTCACGAAAAGATATATTTTCAGAATGTCATGGCATCATTATTGGTAATTAAGTACAAAAATAACATTTCTTTATTTTGAATAAACAAAACATACATAAATAAATAAACACGTCAATTAAACTTATATGGAAGGCATTGTACAACTGATGTAATTTATAGAATACTAACTGATAATCTAATTATTTCCCGTCATGCAAAACATAAAAGGGTTAACGCTAGTTTTAAGATTGCATCAAGAGTGATATAAACAAACATACACACAAAAAAAGGACTGCCAGAGTTACATGAATAGCTTCGGAAGAAAAAATAACCAGAGGAATATATAAATCGAGGAATAAATGAAACAAAAAGAAATAGACTAATCAAGGGACATTATCTGTGAAAATATAAACCCATCAACAAATGGAATTCCTTTAACTGCAACATATGATCCACGGAATACAACTATCATAACGATAGTACAAATATGTGAACAATCTCTCAAACGTAATGAGAGAGAAAAACGAAAAATGTATTGGAAAAAAAAATTATTTTTTAGTAAGGGACAACCCAAAACTCAAAACAAATTCTTGCCAGATGTAAATTGAACCTAATTGAAATGTGACACGAATAAATGCAACTTATTAAAATATAATAGAAGGAAAGTAAAATTAAAAACTGGTTAGTTATTTAAAGTTAAACAGAACACGAATAAATCTGATTTATATATTGATATTTGTTTGGTGTGTAGCGTGTTACATAGGTAAGACGACAATTGAACTAAGAAAGAGATTGATAGTACAAGACAGCAAGAAAATGCGGAGTAACTCAGGGCATTTAAAGTCAATAAACATATACAGAAATGTTTAGGATGAAACTGTCAAGTTTCGCTTTTATAAAGTAATTACTAATCATGAATCTTTAATTGAAGAAAAAGAACTGTATTTCATACATACTCTACATCAAGACCTTAATAGATTGTCTCAGTTCTTTGTAGCACTAAAGTGTATTACTGACTTCAGTTTTCCTTTGTTCCTTGACAATGTCGCTAACAAATTGGAAGGTAGGGATTAGAGTTTTCCTGACTTTATGATCCTATGAACATCACTGTTAGATATATATGTATCGTTACTTTTGTGAATAGCTTTTGTAATGAAAAATATGTCTCGAACATTATTCTATTTAAACGATTTATTATAACCCATACACCAGGTTTGTCAAATAATACTCTTTATAAACAATATGTTATAAACGACGTACTACGACTCTATGGTCATAAAAATAAACTAATAACAAGAGTCCAAGGCAGCAAGCTTTGTAACCAGCTAGTTAATTTCCCTGGAATTCAAAGTGAAAATTTAATAAAAGGGAACTAACGCTATTGCTAATCAAATTCAATATCATCCTAGAATTACTAAAACAATTCCATCTAAATAAACTTTAAGTTGTATTACAAAATCAATCCAACGCAACACAATGTTATATACCTGTATTGGCGTGTGTAGGTGTGATATACAATCAGTTTTTTGTTGGTTCACACTTATAAAATCCATAAATTATCTTTTTTCAATTTCACAATAAATCCAAATCTCTATTTCCAAAACTGTTATTATGAGCACTTTGTATTTTCAGAGAACAATAAGTTGAATTTAATCATTTGTATACATAAATTCAAGCCCAAACTAAACACTAGACAAACCTGACATGAGTTCACACTTAGCGTTTCAAATAACAAAGAATAATGCCTCATTGAAAATTTCAGTCTGGAAGATTCCAAATGTTTTGAAGATAAAACCTTTAATTTATGATTAGAAAGTCGGTTACTAAAATTAGAATAAAGAACATGGTAAACACAGTAGTTATGACTAGGGCTAATTTAATAATTACTCATAGAGAAACTATCAGCCTTAATATATAATATCAGTTGTTTACGGAATTAAAAATAAATGGATACAGGTCAGATAGAAAATTTTGATTTTGGAAAAGGTAAAGTCTCAAATATAATATAAATAGCCTAAAATGGATTTTAAAAAATTCTAACTAAATTATCCAGAAATACCCATGTTATATGCATTATATGTACGCCCTACGTATGTTAGAATCTACATATAAATATATTGAACTCTGCAAATTTTGACTGCCCGCAATGTGCAGGGACGTGTGAAGAGAAATAAACGAACAGTGGAAAATACTTACATTGTGCATTGTTTCTTAACACCAATAAAGCTGTGTTATTTACCCGTGGTCTCTCAGACAAATAAAAGATAAAAAAATATGGCTATATATTTCAGATCAATTAGTAAAGCATGCCATCAGATGATGGCAGAAGCAAGTCCTTTCGTATAAAAGTGACAATAATATTGTTCAGCAAATACTCAATTATTATTCTACAAATTGTGTATTACAAATGCGATTTTTATGTAAATTTCAAATTTGAATTGTACAATAAATAATTGTAACATAAGTGTGAAACTAAATGAAAGTTACGTAATTTTAAGTTGAATATCTTATCAGCTTGTAGAAAAGATAACTTTTCGGTTGAGATATAAGAGGTTTGCCCATCAAGATTACTGTAAAAAAAGAGATGACAGCCTTTGGAATGTCAGAAGTTCGACCATTTGAATTATAGAGGAGAGAGATTTACTTCTACACTGTTGTGTATTGAAAGATTACAAGTGTTTCTCTCATTCCAAGCCATTTCAAAGTGTTGCTCGCACTCCAAGTAATGTCCTGCTATGTTGCTCACACTCCAAACAATCTCCTGCAGTGTTGCTCGCACTCCAAGCAAAGCAATCTCCTGCGGTGTTGCTCGCACTCCAAGGAATTTCCTGCAGTGTTGCTCGCACTCCAAGTTGTCTACTGCGGTGTTGATCGCACTCCAAGCCGTCTGCTACTTTGCTGCTTGCACTATATCATATCTCCTACGGCGCTGTTCGCCCTCCAAGCCATCTCCTACGGCGCTGCTCGTATTCCAGGCTATCTCATAGCGTGCTGCTCTCACTCCAAGCTATCTCATAACTTCTTCTCACTTGGCTATCTCACAAGTTTCCGTCTCATTCTCAGCGACGTGACAAATAATGCTCTAGTCCAAACTGTCCCAAGAAATAAGGCAAAGAACGCAAAATTGAAACTGGATGTGGGCAGACCGTTAATTGTATCTTTATGTTGAATAGAATTTATAAAGAAAAATTTTTAAAATTCATTCTACCTAAAGCCTATGCTGCGCCATCCATGTTATGCCAATATCGTATGTCCATGTTATGCCAATATCGTATGTCCATGTTATGCCAATATCGTATGCCCATGTTATGCCAATATCGTATGTCCATGTTATGCCAATATCGTATGCCCATGTTATGCCAATATCGTATGTCCACGTTATGCCAATATCGTATGTCCATGTTATGCCAATATCGTATGTCCATGTTATGCCAATATCGTATGTCCACGTTATGCCAATAGCGTATGTCCATGTTATGCCAATATCGTATGCCCATGTTAAGCTGAGTGAGAATGGCTGGAAATGACTATATTAATTTAGTTAGTATTCATTTATGAAGACTTTGCATTAAACAATGACCTAGGATATTATGTAGACCGAATCAATCGAGTCGATACATTGGAATATGGCCCAGTCTACTAAGGAAACTTCAACTATCGAGTCAATGCATTTGACAATAAGTAAGTCAATACTTTATATTTCGATTTATTTGTATATAACCAGAAAACGAGTAATAAATAGTGTATATAATTAACAACACAACTAAATAGGATAAACAAGACTACAGTCAAGATGCCGGAGGACGATATGGAGCTATCAAGGTATTATAAAGCCACACAACACACAGACACAGAGCAAACGTAAATAAATATTCACACAAAGCACAAACACACACAGTGCACACAACTATTCACGTAATCCACAAACACAGACAGTAAACGCGCATAAGGATTCACACAATGCACAAACACAAACAGAGAACACATATCTTGACACAAGGCACATATACACACAGTAAACACACATAACTATGCATGTGATGTAGATATACACAGTAAACACACACAGCTATGCACGTGATGTAGATATATATGTGCACATATATTGCACATTAGTGGCTTGATTCAAACCTCAAAATAGGTTGATTGAGTGCTTGTACTTATATATTGTTTGTGACAGAACATGTTAAATTATGTATACTCTTGTTGATATATTTCAACGCAGTACATTGTAGGAAATCAATCATAGAACTGGAATCAGGAAAATGGAGATAATACACTCGATTCTTATTGTCTTGATTCTGAAGTTGTCTCCCCTGAAAGATGTCATCTCATACAACCTTAGATGTTGCTTTCATTGTATAATAGAGAACATAGCAAGATTTATTGATTTTCTCCGAAATCATTAATTGGGCTCTTAAGATATTTTTTTCTCGGATCTTTTTATAATAGTTAATGCCGCGTATTATTTCCTGTATTGTCTATTGACACAAGATTATATCGTTAACTCTTCAAATATATGGAAAACATCAGCGAGAATGTATGGTTAAAGTTAACTCATTGATTCAAATATAGTTTAATTTAACATACTGCATCTGGGTCAAATATATATATATATATATATATATATATATATATATATATATATATATATATATATATATTAACATACACACACACTGTTGCACATTGGAAAATTGAATTCTTTTTGTACGCATATGAAGATATATTACAAACAAAACAACACAAAGCACAAAACTGAAATATTCAATTAAGAAATTTATAATAAATTTTAAAGTGATTTTAGCATCACTACAATATGGTGATTTTTTATTAAGTTCCGATGGAACTATAGAAACGCCAAAAGTAAACAACTTCTGACGAAACTGTAATGAAAATTCATGCGCACACATACAAACTATTTAAATTAACCAAATGTTTTGGGAGATTATGTCTCTACTTCCAATGTTTCAATTGTTTCTGCCAAGTGCGTCTAGAGAAGTTGTATCGATTGTAGCTCACGACCTTCCAAGTAAACAACATTCTGGATAAAGGCGATTCAGCTTGTGTTTATATGAGCGGATATTGTTCCTGACTGTGCATTCCTAATAAAATGATGATTCTATAAAATGCATGCATTTTACATCTTCGTCAAAAAAGTGCAACTTAATCCTTATAATCTATTGTCTTCTAATCTGTATAATCTATTGTCTTCTAATCTGTATAATCTATTGTCTTCTAATCTGTATAATCTATTGTCTTCTAATCTGTATAATCTATTGTCTTCTAATCTGTATAATCTATGGTCCTCTAATCTGTATAATCTATTGTCTTCTAATCCTTATAATCTATTGTCTTCTAATCTGTATAATCTATGGTCCTCTAATCTGTATAATCTATTGTCTTCTAATCTGTATAATCTATTGTCTTCTAATCTGTATAATCTATGGTGTTCTAATTTGTATAATCTATTGTCTTCAAATCTGTATAATTTATTGTATTCTAATCTTTACAATCTATTGTCTTCTATTCTTTATAATATATTGTCTTTAAATCTTTAGAATCTATTGTCTTTTAATCTTTAGAATCTATTGTCTTTAAATCTTTAGAATTTATTGTCTTCTAATCTGTAGAATATATTGTCTTCTAATTTTTTAGAATATATTGTCTTTTAATCTTTAGAATCAATGCTTTTTTAATCTTTCAAATCTATTGTCATCTACTTGAACCGCCATAACACCTTTCACAATAAAAAATAAAGTGTTTCGATAAAGCTTTCAGTCAGAGCAATAGTGTCATATTAAGCAAACCTTTGGTCCGTCCATGGTCGTAAATTAATAGGTATTACGTCAGTTAATTAAGACATATTGCTATAGCTTTTCTGTTGCAAATATACACAGAGCGTATTGAAAAATGTTTATGCAATGCATCTTCGTCATAGTTTCTCATTTGGGAATAGATAATGTACAGTGTGCATGCGCTTGATATATACTGAACGCATGAAGAAAGTTATCTCACATTGCCAGTAACATTTGTATAACCATGACAGCGGAATATATAGGCAATGTTTTCTGTCTTTGGGCAAAATCTTCATGTGAGAAACAACAATCCCAGCGGTTGTCTGTGGCAATGTCGAATGGCGAGACATAAACCAACCAAACGTTTGTCTATTGGAAATACCTTCGTATGAGAAACAACAATATGAACGGTTGTGTCTGGGCAATCGTTTTATGTTCAGAAACCACCAACCCAGTAGATATCTATTGGCAATGACTTCGTATGAGAAATAGCTCATTCAACAAGATATATATGTAAAAGCCTTCATGAGGGAGATAGAACCATCCTCATCAGTTCTTTATAGGCAATGTCATCATATGAGAGAACAATACCAGAGGCTGTGTTTAGGCAATAGTTTTAGTTTGAGAAACATCCATCCAAGAAGCTGTTTTTGACAATCTCCTCATGCAAGAAGCAACTATCCTAACACTTGTCTATGGACAATGTATTCATATGAGAAACAACCATTTCATTTGCTGTCTATGGGCAAAGTCTACATTTGAGAAAGTATTGTTCTATGTGTCTGTATACTGGACTCTTCCTCTTTGATTGAACACCTAAACAAAAACGTCTTGCAATGTTTTCGTATAGTTCTTTCAATACCTGTTTGATAATAATTAACTAATTCACTATTAAATCCTACACAGAGAAACCTTTTTTCATTTCTTACTATAACGGATGGGATGTATTCTGCTTATAACTGAAAACATTTGCTATGACTATTGAAATTATTTATTATAGTAATAAACATGTCTAGAACACCTATTTTCGAGGGCATTAATTCGTCTGCAAAAACTATTTTCGAGGTTATACATTCATCTGCGACAGGTAATTGTAAGGATATACATTCAGCTGTGATATCATAAACGTACAACTGTTGTACTCACTATTTCAAAAGAGTATATATGTGCTTTGATTACGTGTTATCTGATTGCAATAGCTGTCGTCTAGAACACAGTGACACCTGTGCTCTGGTAACAATAGGTGTACATGTAGTTGTTTACTGATTACTTTGTGGGATGGATCCTAACAATAATATTAGTATATCATATCCTAGAAACAAAATTGGTCGAATTCTAAATAATAACACTAACATGGTAAAGTCAGAATGATACATTTAAGTTATTATATGGCAGAACGTTTAGGGCAATGTCTTCTAGATCGAGTAGCGGTATGTTTAATAATCAGCAATACGTATCATGTTTAATAGCACAACACATTACAGACGTGAGCAACTGACACTTGCTGCTTGACAGAGTAGTCGAACGCATGAGGGATTCGAGGAATCGACGATTGGTACTAGATCAAGTAAGAGTGCGCATAAGGGACTCGATGAATCAACACTTGGTACTACATTGGGTAGCGTTACGCATAAGGTACTCGACGATTGGTTTTAGATCTATTTTAGAAGAGCGGTATGCATAACGGACTCGAGCAATGAACAATAGGTGCTAGATGGAATAGCAGAACACATAATGGACTCTTGAAATAACGTGATAAGAGGGATAATTTTATAACCACGATTTGTTTTAAAGACAAAATCTGCATCTAGCTTTATGCAATTTTCCTTCTTTTCCCACACGAACTAGCCTGGGGGTTTTCGGTCTCTATATCGACATTTAATGAAAACCCATAGCTTTGTTTCTGTGCAGATATAGTGTGTGCAGGTATAGACTAGTGTCAGAATAAAACTTTACAATGCCTAAATTTTGTACTATTTCGAAAAAAAGATTTTCCGACATTTTTTAAATCTTTAAGAAGTTTTATATTGGTAGTCCATTTAGGAACCTTGACCTTTGCGAATAAGAAAATTACCTTGTCGACGTTTAATACAGAAATCACTTTAAAGTGGTCTACCAGATTTCTGAAGTGTTAAACCTTTTGCAGCAAAAACATAAAGACTGTTGAGAGTATTCGTATTACCTTTAGCGTATCTTTCCAAACCAGGCGGGGGCCCCGAGTGGCCGAGTGGTCTAAAGCGCTGTCCGTTACGGACCACTGCCATCTCACCTCTGTCTGCGTATGTTCGAGTCTAAGATTCGACAAATGTAGTTATGTGAGAAAGCTTGCCAGTAGCTTCTCGTGGGTCGGTGGTTCTTTCCGAGGTTTGTCCGGGTTCTTTCTCCACCAGTAATACTGGCCGCCATGTATAGCCTATATTGTGCTGAAAAATGGAATTAAACCAGAAAAAAAACAAAACAAACCAAACCAGGCTATTTGCGGATTCAGTAATTAGCTTCTAAAGTTACGCCCTTTTCGTCTGGTCGTTTTGTTGTAACACGATAACCGGGGAAATTTCGGATTTCTAGCACAACACAATTGATGGTCATACAATTACAATGTTTAATGACAAATGATTCGAATGAAAATTTAATTATGAATAATATTTGCGTGTATACGATCCAAATATTGGATCAATTAACATAAAACGCAAGGACATAAATAATGAAAATACAAAAAATGAACAGTAAAACATAGTAGTTTACTCGTATAGTAAAAATGTAAAATGTGTTCACACAATGAGGTTTTATGAACCCCAAACATTAGCCCACGGTTAAAATATTTCATATTAGGAGTTTTAAAAATACACTAATACACTCGGCTACTAGTCACAGTGGCCAATCAAGCCGTCAGTATCACAGGTTGATCAATCGAGAAAAAATCGCCCACCAATCTCAACAACACCCGATCACCTGCTACTTAGTCTGCAACCTTATTTAGCTCTACGGCTGCAATGGTTCTGCTTTACAGCTGGTATGTTAGACCTCATAATTAGCTCTGTATCTGATATCACGTCGAATCAGATCCGTTCAGCTGAACATATATCTAACGCCATGTAATATGCATGACACGGGCGTATATGACGGAAGGTAATGACGTTACATAGGTAATCTATGCAGATTACATTATCACCACAATAATTACAAAACAATACTATAAGTTCAAAAGTGAAATGAACCAAGCCAGATAAGATTCATACAGTACTAAACGCCCCCTAAAAATGCAGCATTGTCTTGCCAATATAAGTCTCTTTCTAAGTCACAAACAATAGAAAATGTATGCCATATACCACGTGGGCCGAATCTACTTAGAAAATATGCAAGAGAAAACGTGGTCGTAAAATAGTTTTAATTTATTCACAATACATTAATAACTGACATACCTCTACAGCTGAAGACGTGTCAGTCACTAAAGTTGACAGGCTCACTTACAAGACGTTCCATGATGTAAAGGTTTTACTTCGGTGAGGTATTTATACACAGATAATGTATGTGCACTGGAAGTATTCAGTTCTTCCCAGTAAAAGCAATTCACACGAGCGAGATAGGATAAACGAACTCACCATTTCGAAAATTTTATCACCCTCGGGAATCGTTGTACACACAAACGAATCTCCAGAAAGAACCATCGTCCCACGAGAAGCTACTGGCAAGCTTTCTCACATAACCAAATTGGTCGAATCTGAGACTCGACCCACGCAGACATAGGTGAAAAGGCAGCAATCCGTAACGGAGAGCTCTTTAGACAAGCCGGGGCCCCAGTCCGTTCCAGAGTCCACAATATTGCTTATGTTGAATTGTATGTTACAAACTGGCTGCATTTTCGCTAATGCAGCTAATGTCGCTGAATTTAGAGGAAGAGGTCTTTTACAACTTTATCTTTCCGTTATTTTGCATCTTGTACCCAGCAATCCTTATACATCTCTTGATCATGAAACGTCCATTACATGCAGATTTGATATTTTTCAAGGTTCAGTTTTGATGGAATTATTGTCCTGTTTCTATAAACATTAAATATTTTGTGACAGCTCGTTGTACTTATAACACAGGAACCATTCAATATATTTCAGCACAAAATGGTATGTATCTCTTCCCAGACCTATATATAGATTTCATGAGTATTGTCTCATCAGGCCCATTTTTGATGGTCAAGACGTTTACCGATTAACTTGACATCTTGATGTTAGATATCGTTTGAAACCAAGACGATAACCATTTAGCATATTCTAGATCAATTCTGTATGACTATTGACTTATAAAATTCATCTGCCTTTTATGGTTTTGTCACTTCTACTCCATAAATGAACGCCAGATTTTTCCTTGTGAGTTAGGCGTGTAAGACACGGAGAATGCCAAGATCATGTGAACTTTCGTCTGTTCTGATGACGTCAAAGGATGTGCGAGGTCGACGCTGACGGTTAAGATCGACAGCTGATGCAAAGGTAATCGGCGTAATATCAACCATCATTGGTACCCTTAATCCGTGTTAGTCCAGCATCCTTATCTAGTGGACATCTCTTGCGCTTATGTGAAAGAAAAGGGAGATGACTAAGCAATATCATTGAATTATTTTTACAGCATGACCCCAATTAAATTTGCATAATCACTTGATGTATCGACAGATAAATTGTATTCGTGCGCACTGTGTGAAAGTTGGTGGAAATCGCCAATGCACTTACTATGTTCAAATTTAAATTTGAAAAGTTTCAGTTGTACACAGCACATTCATGATTATATAAATATATTTAAGCTTGCGATTATAATGTTGGCCAAGCCTTGCTCAATTTCGAGTGGTTGTTGATTCATGTAATTATCAGACACTGTCCTCTCCCAATAGTTTGTCAAGGGTGGAATTTACGACCACCACCAATGACAGATGACTGTTAAGAGGATATTGTCCCATTCATTTTCATGGAAGGTGATTGTGTAGCCTGCAACAACATCGATTGTGTGATGGCATCCCTCAACATTGTTTATGGTCCATATGAGTGGAGGTTGTTCATGGACTCATTCTCCGAAGACGAGTCTTAAATCCGTTTTACAACATGATGCTTTGCCATCAATTCCAGTTGGTTATACAGTCCATATGAAGAACACATATGAAAACATGAAACAACCGTTTAGGTGCATAAATGATGGCCAACTTAAGTGGCAGCTTTGTGGCGCATTGAAGGTTCTCACTCTCTCTTGTTTGGTCTGCTGACTGGATACACAGTGTACTGCTGTTTTCTCTGCGAATGAGATAGTCGTGAAAGAGATTTCCACTACATCAAAAGCGATTGGCCACTCAGACAGTCATTGGAGGCAGGGAGGAAACGTGTTCAGCATCCACCACTCATTCAATCAATTTCAATTGTGTTACTACCCATGCACATCAAGCTGTGTCTGATGAAGGTCCATGTCAAAGCCATGGACCAAACACAAGCAGCTTTCCAGTACTGTCATGGAAGATTTATAAGGTTTAAGTGAAGCTAAGATAAAAGAAGGTGTCTTTGTTCGTCCGCAGATTTGTGAACTTCTTCGAGATGATCCAGGTGACCGTGCACCTCGTGGCAAGGAAACGATGGCGCGGAAAGCATTCAAGTTAATGGCAATGTTTCGTAATCGGAAACAACAGGACAGACAGCTACAGGGAATTTGTGGAAAACTTCCTCAAATGTATACAATAGCCTTGGCTGTAACAATTCACTAAAGATTCTGTCTAGCACTCACATCTAGATTTGTTCCTACGAAGTGTGGAACAGTAAGAGAAGAGCAGGGCGTGCGATTTCCCCAAGACATTGGAGAATCGCTATCAGGGCAAATGGAAACCATCGTATATACATAACATCTTTTTGCATTTTGTTTCATAAAATATATATAACCCTTTAATTGTTGTTTTAAGTGTTACATAAACATTACAGGTGAAATACTATCATTTAAAGAAAATATAATCACATGAAATACCTAGGTTTACAATTTATGATAAATGGTTTATTGCCTACACAATATCTATGGCCATAACATGTCAAGACTTCAATATCTTTGAAATCGTAGCAAATCAGTTTAGTTGCCATATTTTAATTCAGCACATCAAAATCCATACAATATAACACATTTTATCTGTGAAGAAGACGGCGTCTACAAACTTGTAGATCAGTGGTATTAATGAAGTTGCAGTACAAACTGGAGCAAGCATAACACACAGATAGATATAAAGTAACAAATTAGATAATTTGTTTTATAAAGTCTATACGAATTGCGATAATTTGTTGAAAGAGGAAATTTCTCCATCAAGACAGTTACCCGAGTTTACTGAAGAGTGTTACTGTAAAGGTGGATATCATGACGAAATCGAGGGATATATATTATCCAAAGTTGTCTTGAGTTAATATATAAACCTTTGTTTATTATTTTTGTTTCTTCAAATACCTAGAAATGTGTTAAATATTTCTTCACTCCAAACATACAAACTTCATCTGACTTACATATTGTAGCACGCTTATATCGGGTACCGGTATAAAACATTACAAATCAGCTTCCTTTGCGAAATGTAGAGACTGACAACGAGACAAAGTCAGCTTCCTTTGTAACATGTTTGAGATTGACCACAAGACAATATCAGATTCCTTTGCGACATGTTTGAGGTTAACAACCAGAAGTCAATTCGAGATGTAACTATCGATGTACAGCGAGGTTTCACATGGTAGAACATGCAGAGGCATTCATTCTCAAGACGTAATTCTAGATATACAGAGAAGTTACACATGGTAGAACATGAAGAGGCATTCATTCTCAAGACGTAATTCTAGATGTACAGAGAAGTTACACATGGTAGAACATAGAGAGGCATTCATTCTCAAGACGTAATTCTAGACGTACAGTGAGTATGTATATGGCATAACATAAAGAGGGATTCATTCGCAAAACGTAATTCTAGACGTACAGTGAGGATGTATATGGCATAACATAAAGAGGGATTCATTCGCAAAACGTAATTCTAGATGTACAGCGAGGTTGTAAATGGTAGAACATGCAAAGGGATTCCTTCTCAAACTTAATTCTGTATTTAGTTTGCCTAGTGACGCATTTATAGTAACGTTCTACTCAACGAAACCACGTTTTGCCCGTTTCGAACGAGGAAAGGAGTGGTATTTCTGAGCGCTGGATAAATGTAACAACCAGCTACACCGATAACCTAAAATCAAAATGTCTTTATCTGAAATCATTATTTTTCTCTAATGATGTAAAGGTAAAAGAAATATTGGTTTCATAATCGCATTTACATGACTAGTATGTGTTAAACGATTTCGTTTATATCCTTACACCACTATGCGAAATATGGCGACGAAATTGAAACTACATTTACAGAGTCTGAACTAGGTAATTAAATAATATAGAATAATTTTCTAAACTGAAAAGCTATTAAAGGTTCCAAGTTCTTGGAGACATCCCCTCAAGAAACTGGTACAACAAATCACATTCTAGCTTCCATTTCAAATCCATATTTAGAAACAAATGTATAGCTTGTGATAGCACAAATGAGTGTTGTCAGGGATACCAAATAGAGTGAAATCTCAATAAAGCCGTTTGGCAATTTGTAATTAAAGAAACCTTTACTGTGACATTTTAGTTATAATTGTTGTTAATGGGTGATCAGAAAAATGATTCTAGGGTGTCGGAATCCTTATTTAAGCGAAATTCATTTAAGATTGAAATGGTAGAAATAAAACTCGAAACCGATGATAGATCATGTAATTTGATAGTTTATTCATTGTGATCAAAAATATAATTTCAACATCATAGAGAAGTAGTTTCAATTGGAATGGGCTATGGGAATACGAAAAATGATATATCATTATTCGGAAGGTCCTCTGCCTTTTCAAGCTTAAGTTAGTAATATAGTAATCTTATTTGTTTCTCATCAGCAAGAGACGTCAATGTTCCAGTTGTCATATGTAGAATCATTAGACGCGTGATTATTGCACTTCAAAAGACAGATGTACTCCTTTTAATGTTGTACACATATTAACCTATAGAAGACCTGTATCTCAAACTATCTGAACATCAAAGGAGATCATTGTGAAGGTTAAACTTCCTATACTGAGTGAACATCATCTAAATTAGTAGAAGCTATATAGACCTACCTGTTCATGTCAGAGTAGATGCACACACACATACACACACAAACAACAGATCAAATATATTATTATAGAGTCAATTTTTTAACTCATGATAATTAAAACTACAAAAAAAAAAATGCATATTTCGTTTCCAAACCAGTTGTTGCAAGTAAAAATGTGTTGTCTGGCAATGGAATATATTATCTAATAGTATATCATGATATTTGTAGTAAAGTATACGAGCTAACTATTTTTAATGGACGTAATTCTGGAAAGCTGCACATTCAGTCCAAAACTTTTTAAAATGCCCGATCAGAAAGATGATTACTATAAAATAGAGCGGTTGTCCAAAAATGTAGGCCACGGTTTATTCAAAAGTGCCTAAAACTCAGCTGTTTGAATATTTTGAAGTTAAGAAGGTTGCAAACCACTGGAATAGAGAGCATAACTTAATAATGTCCTTAATAGCTAGTGTTTGTCATCTGCAATAACGGAATAGTTCCTTTACTTCAACATTAATGCGTTCTGAAACGGAAGTTATACATTTTGTAATCATTAACTGAAGTGAATAAAGTAACTGCGGGTGTTATTTGTGACTTAATCCAAAAGATTGTGTTGATATCCTGCCTACACAATCAGGCCATATTTATTATTATTATTATTATTATTATTATTATTATTATCATTATTATTATTATTATTCCCGGCAATTCACAAATAAACTAAGCAGCATCAGGCCCCTGCCCCACGACATTGAAGTTTGTTTGTCCCTAATATCATTGCCGTGTGCTGTCATTTGTTCAGTGCCGGATTACCAAATATGCAGAGTAGGCACTGACATATGGTCTTCATGCCCCATCCCCGCGACAACAGAAAAAAATAATATTGACAGGAGATAATTTGCGAGGGGGTGGGGCCCCCAATATTTTCACTGTCTAAGAGCCTCCACAGGGTTTAATCAGGAACTGGATACGTATCGCTGTATGTTCGGCGATAATGTGGTATACCACGGTAAAAACAATGATCGTCATACAGTGTTCTATTGACAAAGGCTAACAGAAAATAAGCAGCAGAAACTTCAAATTTAGAGGGCGATGTGTATTGCGATTGTTCCGAATAATTGACTTGAACTATAAAAAGTCTATTTGCACTCTGTTGCTTGCAAAATGAAATAAAATTATTGATTTCTCCAACATATACAATCGGTAAGAGAAAATGTGTGGATTTCCGTAGTTTTTAATCCGTTTAGTTTTACATCTCATATTATCGGCAACTGCTGTGCTCTGCAATATTTCCACGTGATTTGTATCTCGACATGTTTAAGTAAAAACTCTTTTCCTGTCAATCATTGATGCTTTGTGCAGGCGCTGAATTTGTACCTCATTTAATTAATACGTGTGTCTTCTTCCTATCTTGGCTTGCTGGTAGTTTAATCATAAATGAACTAAAACTTTTATTAGTTGTCGATGTCATGTCATCTCCCATTTTATTACATTACTTACATGAAGTTCTGCTAAAGTCCTTTTATTTTATGGTAGTATACAAAAGGACGAATCATTATTTTAATGAAATGGTGCTTGAACCACTTGAAACAAAGATGCCCGGTTCAATTATCAAATCCGATTTCGCATACATGCTGCATTTCAGGACTGTTTGTACCCAAAGATACAAAGATTTTGTTTCAAAATCTACAGTTGTGTTCGATATGGTACAAAAAAATGTGTGTGTGTGTGCGTGCGTGCGTGTGTACGTGTGTGTGTGTGTGTGTGTGTGTGTGTGCATTCCAGTCGAGATTTTTTGAAGAGTTAGGTAATACAATATCATAGGATAGACATTACATAATGTGCCGTTTAGCTTTTCATCAGCAGTCAAAAATAAAAAATGAAATCAAATACATACATTTTACTCTAATCAATACAGGACAAAAATATATCCAACCTGCCAAATATCTATAAACCGCACATCTGTATGGGTTCTCTTCATCAGCTTTCCGTACTGCCTGCAGTTCACGCCGTGGAAGCTATTCAACTCTGCCTCTAATACAGAGAACTATTTAAATGCCGCCACGTTAGACCAGTTAATGTTTGGTTTCAGGCACATTTTGCCAGTACAACTGAACCACATTTGACAACGTGGCGGCATAAACGGTATCTACTAATTAATTTCGTGTTGATTCCATTGTGTAATTTACCGGTTTCCTACTATAAATACTGCCACTGCTGTCACACCACCAAGGGTTGAGTGTGTGTTGGGTCTATTCCCACTCACACATGATTGTCCATTCAGGTCGATGGTTGCTCAATAGCAACCCTGACCTGACGAACAAATTAAAGAGTACTACTTGAGAACATAAATGCCTGGGGAACGCGGCACCATTCCTCCTACAGGAATACTTAAATATCCAGCTTTGCTGGAATCTCAAAACAGTGCTACATGCCCTCTAGTGGGCCATAAAGCACTATAATTCAAATGCATCAACACTACCAAAGGACATTCGGTTATGATTGGGATCGATACCTTCCGGCGATACTGTTCGCGTATCGAGAAGTACCGCAGGCAAGTTTGGGTTTTTCACCTTTTGAGTTAGTTTATGGGCGGACGGTAAGGGGGCCCATGGCTGTATTGAAACAATTATGGACGGATGAGCAAGCATCCGAAGAAGTGCGTACAACATACCAATATGTTGTCGACTTGCGTAACAAACTGGAAGAAGTTTGTAAATTGGCTCAAGAAAATCTCTGCGACGCAAGGGGACGTCAAGTCAAGTATTACAACAAAAAGGGCGAAGGAACGTCACTTTGAGGTGGGTGACAATGTGTTGTTGTTGTTGCCATTGGAGCACAACAAGCTGCAAGTCTCATGGAGGGGACCATTTGTTGTAACAGAGAAGAAAGGTGGACAAAACTACCGTATCCGAGTAGGGGATAAGGACAAGTTGTTCCACGTGAATCTTCTGAAGCGTTACCGTGTGCGAGAACCACCCACGGAGTTCGTGGTGGCTACCGTCGTAACGGAAGAACCCGTCGACAACGCAGGGCAGGCGGAGGTATTCCCTAGTTGTCCGTTGACGAGGGAGGAAACCTACGTCGATGTTGCACTTGACGTTACGTTAACGTCAGACCAACGTAAAGAGGTGGAGTCGGTACTTCGCGAGTATTCGAGCGTCTTAACAGAGAAACCTGGGAAGACAGAGCTGGAGGAGTTCTCTTTGAAGCTGCTGGACGAGAACCCAGTGAAGTTAAGACCATATCCGTTGCCGTACGCGAAGTTAGAAGCGGTCCGCAAGGAAGTTGAAACTATGTTAGACTTAGGTATTATCGAACCAAGCGAGTCGGCGTATAGCTCCCCTGTTGTACTGGTCCAGAATAAGGATGGGACACATAGATTTTGTGTCGACTACCAAAAGTTAAACCGAATCACAGAATTCCAGGTAGAACTTTTACCTGACCCTGAGTCCATTTTCGCAGGAGTAACCCATGCAAAATATTTTTCAAAAATTGATCTGTCCAAAGGATACTGGCAAATTCCAGTCCGTAGTGAAGACAGAGCAAAACTCGCCTTTGCAACTCCAGATGGGACTTACCAGTGGGTAGTCATGCCATTTGGGGTGCAGAATGCGCCCAGTGTCTTCACCCGTATGATGAGGAAATTCCTTGAACCATTGCGGAGGATGGGAGTTTCCAACTTCATGGACGATCTTCTATTAGCTACAGCTACATGGGAAGAACACATACTTTTACTGAAGAACGTCTTAGAACGACAACGACAAACCGGACTGACCGCACGACCATCGAAGTGCCACATAGGGTTCAGACAATTAGACTACTTAGGACATACCCTCAGCGAGGACACATTAACCCCAGAGAGTTCAAAGGTCAAACAACTTAGGGACGCATTACGAACGACTACTAAGACTGAAGTTAGATCTATTTTAGGTTTGGCAGGGTACTATAGGAGATATGTCGCAAATTTTAGTGCTATTGCGAGTCCATTGACTGACTTGACTCGGGAAAAAGCGCCGACCAAAGTACTATGGACAGACGCATGTGAACGCGCATTTCAGACGCTAAAAGGCAGACTGACGTCAGACGCCATAGTTAAGTTGCCTGACTTGACACGGGATTTTGTTTTGAGGACAGATGCTTGTGATAGATGTTTAGGTGCAGTGTTATTGCAAGAACACGAGGGAAGCTTATTCCCAGTTGCGTATGGGAGGAGGAAACTGTCAAATGCGGAAATTAACTATTCAGTGTCTGAGAAAGAATGCTTGGCGATTATCTTTGGAATAACTAAGTTCCAACGTTATCTGTATGGTAGGAAGTTTACTTTGGAAACAGATCACCAACCACTGGCGTATTTGGCCCAGGCGAAATTAACTAACGGTCGATTAATGAGATGATCACTGTTTCTATAACAGTATCAGATATAGGTGCGGTACATCAAATGTAGGGATAATGTAGGAGCGGATTGTTTAAGTCGGTTAGGGATGTCTGAGGTGAATTGGTCACCTAAGGACATGTAACTGGAGCAGAATAGTTCTCCGAAAAATTTGGGAGAGTAAAAATACCGACTTTACTCTTAACAAGGGGGTAATGTCAAGTGCCAAATTTTTCGTCAGTGAAATCCATTAATTAATTATTAGTCTAGCTGACAATTAACTGTCTTGGAGTAGAGTTTGGACGAAGGAATGTTTACCTAACTGGGTCACATTGGTACTATGTTTATAGTAAAACCGAACTAAGTGTATGACAGGCCTGAGAGACGAAATTCGCACGTAGAAGCTGTCAAAGTGATGTGAAACAAATGGTAGGGTGTTATTTTGACCCCAGGTGGCATTTTTGGCATCTTGAGAGGCAGTTTTCTAAATGTCTGTAGGAATAACGTTAATTCCGATTGGTCAAATATCAAATCAGAGGGGTGTGTCGAACCCTGGAATTGGGGAAATATATTCTCTGAGCAAATGAATTTGAACCAGTCTAGGAATTACCTCTGCAAGAGAGGGTCCGTATTATTAATTCCGAAAATACGCAGTAGAAGACTCCGAGCGGACTCTAGAGAAAGAGACGTTCGTAAAAAATTGTGGTTCCAGGAAATAAAACTGAGTTTGGAACGTTTGTAAGACGCCAAAAACACAAGGAAAATAGTTTGTTTGAAGAGAGAGAGAAATAACGAGAAGTCAAAATTCAAGGAGGGAAAAGAAGTCAGAAGTCAGAGTTGTGGAATCCCACGTTCAACAAAAGGGCAAGTTAAAGTCGTGACGCACGCAGAAGGAAAAACCAGTCGAGCAGGTCATTGTGAATTTCCCAAGCAGTCCAATGTTAATGAACACTCGATTTCGTGATGAAATTTGCTATTAGCTATTAACGGCTAAATTCATCTATTTTATTAGTGTTTTTAATTTTAATTAATGTATCCATTATTTTAAAGCTTCGGTTAAAGTGCTTCTGAACTAAGAATATTCAGAAGGAAAGAAATTGCAATTTACTGTGTCATTCTATACCGTCTCAGATTACCATATTAATTCTAACCGGGCAAATCACACCGTAGAGGTCATTCCTTAGATAAACGAGTATTAGCGGGAGGCGGTTTCGAGTGTTGTTTTTCCAAGTTGCGCAATACCTCTGACCAGGGACTTGTGCAATATTGTACTAATAGCGCTTGATACTGAACGCCCCGCTACACCTGTTTACCCGAAAAACCTATGTCTGGAGTTTGCGTTTCCATCAATATACAGTCACCCAATTGACCTTTAATTTTTCGACTGTGTCAGCCGATCCTATCTACTTACATACAACTATTTCACTATTAACTGACCAATGCTATAGCAACCGAACATAGTCATATGAAAACCTTCTCCGTTTTAGAACACCATAGCATAAACAAATTAACTATCCTGTGGTGCGCAGTATCATTATTGAATGCTGCTAATTGATTATTAAGTATTATGAATTGTAATTCGGAACTTCCCAAATGGACGCTATTACATCCAAGCAGACTAATCAAACTATACATGATAGAAGCATTACTGAACCATTATGATTGTAAAGATGGTAGCAATCCATTTTTAAAATACACTGTGTACGAAACAATTTCCAACTGGCAGGTCACTAGCAGATCAATGACAAGATAATACAGAAACATTCCTGTGTACAACGAGGTTAGAGAATGAGTTCTTCAGAGAATAACACGTCTTTTAATAACCTCAAAACAAAAAAAAAACGAGACAATCATGACTTCAACGCCTAACTGGTGCGACATTCGTTGTCATCCACAGACCAACACTAGACGTGCCACTGCCGTCATACATTTGATCAACACAAGTATTAACTCTACAGGGACAGAAAAACAGTCCACTAATCTCCTAACAAGCACACATCATACCAACACCTTCCCTTATCAATTTAGCACTGCTTCACCAAAAGCATAAACCATACAAATAAATGAAATTTACCAAATTCTGGATTCAAGCAGCAAACAAGTTCTATGAACTGTTCGGATCTTACACTGCAACCCGATTATTCTATACAACGTATCCATACGAACATAACAAAATATTAGAATCTCTCATCACATAATCAACTCACTGGAATCACACTACAGCCGATGGACGCAGATCAATCTGATTTTAACTGATCGACTTTTGGACCTCAACCTTTTTGACCCTTTATTCTACATCCAACCAATTATTAATCACAAGGAAATAATTATTACCCACCCATGAAAACTGATATCACCACTTCTGTCGGCTAGGCAAACGCGTCTGATAACATAATTTCACATGTCGGTACTAAACGCATTGCTCTCAATGGAGTTTTTTTATTAAATCAGTTTCAATACATTGCAGCAGAACATAACGTTTGCATGTTTTTCTAATTTGATTAGTGTTTTGCTTCTTCGTATTAATCCCGTACCGAACAAATATAGAATATGCACCGAGTCTGCGTGTATTTTTGTTGTAAATGGGCACTGTCGCCCAGTACAGTTTCAAAGGATTGATTCTCATTTCCCATTTCAAAGAGTTTTTCAATGCTACCAAGCAATATGTTTCATGCCGACACGAGTCGCCCTTAGCAAACAGTGATACTAATGTATCCATTACAGCGCACTATATACCATTAAAATTCCAACTATGAGCCATTTCTATATTCCAGGAGATCCCTGGAATATTATATACCTATCAATCTCAACGTCAAAATAATGTTTCCAATCAGGCGCAAAGAAATATTGAAACCACGTTAGTGTTATTCTTTTTATGTTTATTGCCAAATCTGCTATGGGGTTTCATGAAATTCAGTATAAAGCTTATCAACTTAACAAACTATAGCGGATTTGGGGGGGGGGGGTGAAGGGCAGCGAACCCTAAGTCATATCAAACAAATTAAACGGTATTGGATGAGTTGTGTGGTATAACACATGTCTGATATGTCACATGTTCACAAGTAAAATTAAGACATTTCAATGGTTGGATCCCTATCTTAATGTAATAGTAGTTATAGGGTTTAACGCCATTTTTTCAGCACGAGATAGGCTAGATATGGCGACCAGTATTAATGGTGGAGGAAGAACCCGAGCAAAACCCCTGAAAGAACCCCCGACCCACGAGAAGCTACTTGCAAGCTTTCTCACATAACTAAATTAGCCGAATCTTAGACTTGAACCAACGCAGACAGTTTATCTTAATGAATGTACCTATTAGCTGGTCGTATGTGGTATTTTACTGCCTAACAGGTCTGTTTGGTGTTTTACTGCCTAACAGGTCTGTTTGGTGTTTTACTTTCCAACAGGTCAGTGTGTTGTTTTACTGCCAGACAGGTCTGTTTGGTGTTTTACTTCACAACATGTCTGTTTGATACTTTACTACCTAACAGGTATGTTTGATGTTTTACTGCCTAACAGGTCTGTTTGGTGTTTTACTTCCCAACAGGTCTGTGTGGTATTTTTCTGCCAAACAGGTCTGTTTGGTGTTTTACTTCACAACATGTCTGTTTGATACTTTACTACCTAACAGGTATGTTTGATGTTTTACAACCTAACAGGTCTGTTTGGTGTTTTACTTCCCAACAGGTCTGTGTGGTGTTTTACTGCATAAAAGGTATTTGTTTAGTGCATAACCTGTTCCATTGTAAATACAAATAACTGTCAATATTAGTAGTTGGAACGAATGTCTAAGCCTTGTGTTATATAAGCGTTATTCGTGTCTTTTCAATCCTAATCAAATTTGTATGTTAAAATGTCATTTCTAAAATCAATTATCAATGACGGAAATAAATTTTTTTGACATTTTACCATATTTCATAAAAATATATCTTTCTTTTGGAATGCACAAATATATTTTACACTCTATTCAAGGAGGTTGAGTTTAAAATGGCACAGACTAAACAAGTATTTCTATTTTTAAAATATAACCAAATTAATCTATTAGTCTCGTCAAGACATTAAAGTTCATTAAAGAAAATTTATCTAGTCTCATGGTAACTACTGGTCCTCAGGTAAATGAATGTCTGAGGGATTGTGGTCGTTCTAAGACTTCGTTTCTGTAAGTATCCATAGCGTATGTGAATGTCTGAGGGATAATGGTCGTTATAAGGCTTCATTTTTGTACAGTAGCAGTAGTGTAGATGAAGGTCTGAGAGATTGTGGTCGTTATAAGACTTCATATCTGTACAATAGCCATAATTTAAACAAACGGCAGAGAGATCGTGGTGGTTATATGGTTTTATTTCTGTACACTAGCCACACTATTAAGTGAATGCCTGTTGGCTTGTGGTCGTTATAAAGCTTCATCTCTGTACAGAAGAAATAGTATAAGTGAATGTCTGAGGGCTTGTTGTCGTTATAGCCATTCATTTCTTACAGCAGCCATAGTTTAAGCAAATGGCTGATGGATCGTGGTCGTTATAAGCCTTGTATATGGACAGTTGCCATTGTGTAAATTAAGGTCTGAGGGTTTGTGGTCGTTATAAGGCTTCATATATGTACAGTCGCCATGGCATAAGTGAATTTCTGAGGGATAGTGGTCGTTAAAAGGCTTCAAATCAATACAATAGCGATATTGTAAGTGAATGCCTGATGGATTGTGGTGTTTTAGCTCGTAGTCCACCTTTATAATATACAGAAGACCAGTGACGTCAATTCAGTTTGTTCATGGGGGCGGGAAATACATGGCAAAACATGGGTGGGGGCAAATGAAAGCCCTACCTCTCCCCATATTACGTCCCTGTGGAGAACTTGTGTTTCCTCTTAAATTACAGGTGTATAAATTCACCCAATGTGAAACATTTGTTGTCTATATGGTAATACGTTATGAACGAAGGATTAATTGTATCTTCCTCTCTTCGGGTCCCCGCGGTTTGGGATGGCGTCAATTACAGAATTGCCACCTATTTTGGTTCATGAATGCTTGATGAAGGTGAGCTGGGGAACGGTGATTATTGTAGATAAAGAATGTATCAATTTCACATTAGACAATCCAGCAATCAAAGTTGTATTAGTTTTCAAATTAGTGGCTTGAAAACGTGGACAACATTTACTATAACTTTGATAGTTCTACTCTACATTTGCAAAAAATAAGTGGTTCCAAAGTCCATTCCAAGAAATGAAACAAAGACTACAAAATATTGACGAATACGTACAATCTTGCTTGAGACATGTGTAAGATCAGATATAGGTGTCATACATGTTAAAATCAGCAGCAATTATTACGCCAATAAAGAATTACTAATTAACAAAAAAAGTAAGCTGGTTCCATTTTCATTAACATAAATTAAGATGTAAAGCAACGTATATCTATCTATCTATCTATCTATCTATCTATCTATCTATCTATCTATCTTCATAATTGACTTCTATGGTCTTCATGCATTCCCTCATTTGGGGTTGATGGAAGTGACATTATTTGGTATATTGTATATTTTATCTGGAAACATTTATTAGACTTAAGATTGTATTCTTTTAATTTCGACTTTGAATTGCGTTGTCAGTTGAAAATGTTCCAAAAACCTTGTTTTGGTCCTGCTATAAGTAGAAAATATTTCAATATTCGTTTATGTTGGATTGGAATTTAACTAATGCATTAGGATCGGTACCCAGATACGCTGTTTATATCTTATTTGTAGCTTTCTTGGAATTTGCGTTTGATTTTCAAATGTTCAGGACGCATAGTAATTTCTACCGTGAAATATTTGGGAAGGAATCCTTAGTTTGAGATACATTTTTTAATGTGGTTTTGAAGCACATGTAACGTTAACGTGTGATTTTGTTGTGGTCACATTAATATATTTTGACCTGCCGGAAATGCAATATGAAATCTTAACCCGGTTATGTTTGATCAAGTGTCAAACGGAAATATACTGGAAAAGTGTTTTCGAGTGTTAGGGGTCCAGTTTTTACGCAGCTGTGATTTGGTTTGTTTGTCGTTGTATGATAGATGATCGAGCACGATTGTAATGCCCGGATAGAGTACATAATAACATAAAATATGAAATTAAGGTCTGAAATAACAGAGATCTAAATATAGATATAGACTAGAACAACACGGGCTCCCGTATATAGAATATAACAATTGAATAAATAGCATAAATATAATGAAATTGAACATAACATTTGAATGATACACTTTCTCAGAGAAATACACTGACCAAACTTATAAGAAATGCAATTAGTTGTTCTGTTAAGCCGAGCAAACAAATTTCATAATGGAATCGAGTATGCGATCGAACTCGGTTGCTCAGAATGGCTGCATATTCTGGTTGCTTCCAAATACAACGTTGGTGATAGACCAGAGTCATTCTTAAGATACATAAACCATATCAATTAAAGAAAACAATTAACTTCCAAACTCAAGAAAATCGATGTATGAATATAATAAACTCAGTTCAAGGTAATAATTATATTCTAATAGTAATTTAACGCATTGTATGCAATTGTGACACAATTTATGCTTTCTGAAACTCGCACTTCCTTTGCAGCCAAATCCCTTTGTTGTTGTTAAAGTTCAGTGTCGTTCAACTTCCAAACACCTGTCCCTTGGACAATTTATAACGATGAAAAACTCTCTACTACTTTGGATTCAAGAACAAGAAACATGGACAGACTAACGTCGCAGTGGAAGTTACTTAAAACATTGCATTTCGTTTGTGAAATAAGCAATTCTCATTTAGCTGAGCCAGTCAGATTAACTGTATCTAACCACCCAAAATTAGCCAACACCTAACCAAGTATTAGTAACGATCCATATGTCCGCGCTTTCTTTATAACTGTCTCTGGAAAATCTCATTTATGACACTCATTTAGATTGTCGCCATGTTGTCTTTCCCCCCTCCCCTTCACCTCTCCTCAACATCCTTCTCGCCGTTGTCCCAAAGGATTCCAAATAAACAGCATCATGCCGGAAACCCTTCGGTGGTTAAACAATCACAGACTAGCAAATGTGTACCGTCATAGTCATACATCAATGTCAGTTCCTACGTGTCACGCTGACCGCGACAAGATGCTCTCACTTATGCTGTAGTAATCATCGCTCAAAATTCAGTTTGTTACACCAAGTCTTTGCATGTGTAGTAGGCAATAATGGCCTAGGATTTCTATTCTGACTGGAATGTGGATCTGAGTACAGCTTGGTGAAATGCAATTATGTAATATATACAAAAGTAAATGGAATCCATTACAGTTTATACATGAAAGCAAAGTTAAATCCGATTCCATACTAGTAACTATATAATGATGCCTCCCTTATATAAGACTATATGCAACAATAATCATTTGCATGTATTTTTATGCTTGCATGTATTAAGGCTGAATGATACGTGAGCACAACACTAGCTATATTGCATCCACCAAAAATGTAATTGTAAAACAGTAAATATAAATTGTAAAGTAAATCAAAGAGAAACCTTTCTAAACAAAGGCGATCTTTAGTGCTACCAAACAAAATATAAAATATAAAGATTATAAAATTAATATGCAGTCAAAGAAAAGATATATGCAATGAAAGATTACAAAGGTATATACAATTGTTAGGACTCTATAGTCTTAATTAAGTAGCTGAAAAGAGCGAAATCCATCCAGCACACCTTGTAACACTCAACAAATAATTTATTTCCCTAATACAAAATGAAAATTTAAAATGAACTGACAGTGCTTACTTGCAATTAAATCCCAAATAAACACAAAAGTACTGTCACAAGTCCATTTGAATCCCCGCTGTATTCCAAATAAGTTTCTGTATTGAACAGTAGCAGTGGTATCGAATGTGCTAATGTACCAGTGGAATGGGTAAAGAACATTTGTATAAAACCCCATGGGACAATAATAGAGCCAGGATGCATTCCAGCTTCCTCTTTATAACATTAAAAGCTATCAACACGTTATATAACTTTTTAGTGGAAATCTTGTATTATCGACTCTGATTCAAATAAATAGGCTTACCTCCATTGATAGCAAAATCTGAATATTTAACATGAGGACTTTGCGAAATATTAACTATATATTGAACCGTACACCTAAAATATAAGACAAAACCTTTTGAAAAGACCCTGATCAACTTTAGTATTGTTTGATGTGGATTCTATCCTGTTTTCTTTGTTTTTCTGATGTGTCCGAACATATTGCTTACATCTTAAACTTTTCGACGGCAGATATGCGTCTATTGCTGATTGCAGCTAGATTCAACTTTTATCTTAATATATATGGTTCTTGAAATTGGAAGAATTAGCAGAATAAAATAATTGTATTTTGCCTGTTAACTCTTTGATAATGAGTCTTCTTGACGAGCCATTCCCAGTTTTTAAAAACATGCGGAAAGAATTCTTCTAAATGTCGCAATAATGATCAATTATTCTTGTGATATTTTAAGGTCTGATGGATTTGGGTTGAAATAATGACTTGTATTGCATTTTGTTTTAGTTCTATCACTAGAAGTATAGATTAGTTATTGGAAAGGCAGTTGAAAATGCATCAGGAATACCATCTTTTCAGCGTAATGTCAAGTTTTACTTATAAATATAAACACATTAGTGGTAACAGAGTCTATATAAAATACAAATTCACAAGAATATAAAAACACATCCTAGCCCCGATCCCAGCCCGTCCCATTACATATATCCAATGTATCTTCCGTAAATCTATCGCCATTCCCTCTTTTTCAAATTTCCTGTACAAGAATAAAGTTGTTTTTGTCTGCGCTTTAGCTACTTTATTTCTCTACGGCATTGCAACTGTATTTCAGCTGCGAATCGGCTTCAAAAACATCAGCGATTCCTAAATGTGTCAGCAAACTAGGGTTTGATGATGCACGCAGATACATTTTGGAAAAGGAAAAAGGTCGAAACAAATCTCAATACCAACTCAGCAACAATAAATGTGAATATATACTGCATACCGAACTAAAAGTCACACTACCGATACACAAAACAGGTCATACACACAGATATCATATGTCCTTAAGTTGAACTCGGGCTGCTCCATGACATCAGTATGGAATATGGTACAAAAAATCATTTGCAAAACGACAAGCTGTATCGAATACCTAAACCATCTGAAACAATGATTGACCTTTTCTGCATAAATCTCAATAATATTGACCGAAAATTGTTCGAAATGCTCCTTACAAGAGAATTATTCTACAAACGTCCGCCAATGTCATAAACCTGAATGACAGGGATTCGTCCAATCTCAATGTATTCAGCACTGATAACGTTACACTCTCTGAGATTTTGCAGGACTCTCGTTATCTAGCCGATGATAGTTCTATATAACAATATACAGCACAATCCTCTAAAAATAGCTCATGCGACACAGGTCTCTATATAATCTTAAACATTTCAATACAATTGTAGACAAATGCCCAAGATGAGAAGCAAATGTGATACTAGTACCTAAGTCCTTAAATGGAAAATGTCAACTCGTCGCTTATATCACTACATTGTTGAAAAGGTTTGTTTGTTTGTTTAATTATGCTTTTTAAGTTAAATTTAACAATGTTTCGGTCTTATCGCTACGATGTCTGCAGTGAGGCAGTTTATAATGTTTTCTTGTACTGGGGGCATCAAGCGGCAGACATGTAAAATGATGTCCCACCCAGTCTCATTATCCTGTCACCAGCCCGACCAGTCCTAACACTAACTTCTTAATGCTGAGCGCCAAGCGAGACAGCTGTTAGTACCATTTTTGTAAGTCTTTGATATGACTTGGCCGGGAATCGAACACACGACATCCCGCTCCGGCGGCAGACGCTCTAACCACTAGGCCATCGGAGCGGTTGAAGGAAAGGAAAAATGGTAAATGCATCTCGTATCTTGAGTACAACAAAAAGACTTATAGCAGGTCAACGAATTCAAACGTCAGACAGCCTAACATCTAGTCCTAAGTATTATTTCATTACAGCAGTTTTCACAAAGAAAGAACTTGTAGTTAACATGTGTATTTGATTCGAAAGAGCTTAAGATAACCCATGGAAGCAAGGAATAAAACGTATGACCCATTTCGCCTACGCCAAAAAAATATAAATAGTTTTGAATGATATGAATTTCAGAGCTAAGGCAGGTTCAAAATTTATCTTATCCCAGTTGTTGAGTGGAGCGGATTGTAGAACTCGTTATTTTGTTTTTACATTGCTTGTCCGACATTCATAACCCATGGATCTTGTATAGGACATTCATGCTCCATGGATGCGTGTCGGACATTCATGGCCCATATATCGCGCATAGGATATGCATAGGAAACTTTTTTCTTCTTTTATATGCTTCATGTTTACATTTTTCGGTAAGGCACGATATGGTTATTCTTGATTTCGTGTGAAAATAACTGACAATCTGCTAGCGATGGAAGTCACTAATGGGCAGAGTTTTTCCAATTATTGAGACAGGAGAAGTGATATATGATGACGTGAGTGCTCTGCAACACGAAAGCAATATATATAGACTGTGTTGATTGAATACTTGCTTAAATTTCGATCTTTTTGCAGGAAGATTGTCTCTGCGTATTAGGACTAGCAAAGGGAAATGTATCGTAAATTCTACTAGGACTACTAAAGGGAATAGGTGACTGAGTGTAATAGGACTAGTAATGACAACTTGTCACAAATGTACTATTTAGACCAGCAAGGTACAAAAAGTATCACAAACGAGGGGAAAATGTATAACAAATTGACTATTAGGACTAGCAAAGGAAAATTGTACAAATTCACTATTAGGACTAGCAAGGGAAAATTGTACAACCAATTGACTATTAGGACTAACAAGGGAAATAATCCATCACAAATTTACTGCTAGGACAAACAAGGGATTAAACGTACCACATAGTCACTATTAGGACTAGTAAAAGCAACTGGATCGCAAATTCACTACTAGGAAGAGTTAGAAAACTGGATCGCAAATTCACTACTGGGAAAAGTAGGAAAACTGGATCGCAAATTCACTACTAGGACTAGTAAAACAAAAAACTGGATCGCAAATTTACTACTAGGACTAGTAAAAAACTGGATCGCAAATTCACTTCTAGGACCAGTAAAACAAATACTGGATCGCAAATTTACTAAGACTAGTAACAAACCTTGATCGTAATTGTACTACTAGGACTAGTAAAAAAAATGGATCACCGATCTACTACTAAGACAGGCAAGGAAATACTGTATCACTAATTTATTACTTGCAAGGAAAATACATTATCTCAATTTCACTACTAAGAGAAGGAAAAAGGGTTGAGTGCGTGGCTGTTCTATTCCCACTCCCCTAGGTCTCTCATTCATGTCGATAGTCCCTTCCAGGGGCGCGACATGACGACCAAATTAAATAGTATACTTTATATGCATAAATGCCTGTGGGGATATGGCACCATTCCTTCCCCACGGGAAAATATAAATCACTACCATACTAATTGGTAGTGTAAAATAGTGAACATATGACTCTTCGTAGCCGGTTTCACTTAAAACTTTAAATACTACTACTAAGAGAAGGAAAAAAAAATGTATACATAATTGACTACTTTTAACTTATTTCATTACTGATAACAAGTTAGTAACCGCGTCAGGAAGCTCGATTTCTTCTTAGATAATCCATTACCTCCTCTATCAATACAGAAAATACATAATACGTTAGGCAAAGGAAGGGCTGGGCTTGTTACCAATAGTGAAAGCATACCACTATACTAGATCCTTGCAACAGGTGGAAACAAATAAGAGTTTTGATTGGTAAATCAGAAATCAATTATATCTACTTGTTGCTATGATATAATTTGTACAAACTAGAACAGTTAATAATTCATTTCGTATGATATAGTATAAACCAACTGATTCAAATATTGAAACAATTCTCTACACTGCATATGATAGCACTTATATTTGACGATGAAGAACCTAGCAGTTTCATCTCTTTCAATATGGAACAACTAATGAAACAACTCGGCAATGTAACTGTTATGTAATAAAAAATCGTTGTAATCACAAGAAAGAGAGAAGAAGAGAGAGAAGAACTCTCTTAAAAGAGTGTCGCCGCGATGATAGACAGCTACATCTGAAATGAAGAGTCAAACATTCATTTTCTGCTGACATGGAGAACTTTATTTAAATAATCAACACACATATATATTACTACATTCTAGAAACACATCTAAAAACTTTATAATAAAAATTCATAAAATACATATTACATTTTCATCATTAAGCTTTCCAACTTCATTTTATTCATATAACTTCTGCACCTTAGAATATTATACACTAGTTAATTCTCAATCAATTTCTAGATAGTAAAAGTATTAAATGTAATAACAGTTAATGCATTTTACTCATTTTAAAACAGAATATTAAGAATATTGATTTAGAATATATTGCTAGATATTACTCTTTCTTACTTAAGAAATACTTTATTTCAATCATTAAATCAAAACATGAAGTTGGTAGCGAATTCAACCTTTACCATAAAACTTACATAAATATAATTAAATATGAACATAAAAACATTCTATTACAATATATTATAAATAAAAGAATTCAGTAGTAATGTTGCAAACAAAAGAATTTTACCATTAAAATCTCAAGCATTAAAAATATCTATTTCTAAAAGAGGTTATGACATATACAGTGTCCTTACCTGAAATGAAGAGTCAAACATTCATTTTCTGCTGACATGGAGAACTAATCTGACCTGAATTGAATTGAATAATGGGCTTTAAGTGATTCGTCCCGAGGGCTCTTATCACTGTTTTATCCGTCAATGGACGGTTATTTAATTATCCTGAGGGTGGGAATGGAGCCACCACCCTGCAGGTGTTTATGTGTTCAGGGAACACTATTTAATTAGGCCGTCACATCTGAGTAACTATTGAGCTACTGCGGTGTGATTGTAGGGCCTGTATATATATATATGAGTGGGAATAGGTCCAGCACACACTCATATTCATGCCATCCGGTGTTATTGGTTATTAATGGACGTGCTAAGCACGTGTAGTTGCTGGAGCAGGCGGAGTAGGTAGTGGGCGAGGCGAAGGGCCAGGCTTGGTAGGCTGCTTTTCTGAGTCTAACCCCTATTTATATACTCTGTGCTATTGTCTAAGTAGTATTTAGTATACAGTGCTTTTTTGTGATGTTCTTTGGAATTTAGTGTTATGTGTGATATTTATTTGAGTTTGTTGGTTCTAATTTGTTTTTTGCAACATTGTGTTGCGGTGTCTGATGACCTTGGGCTTGGGTCACCTTATAGTCGCTGTTTGGGGCCCTATTTGTGACTTAATTTTCTGCATTTTAGTTATAGTTGCAGCCTTGTGCCGCTGGGCCTGATAGTCTTGGAGTTGTGACTACCTTATATGTTCTAGGTTTAGGGTCTTATCGTGATTACTTTCTATTTTTTAGTTTTATGTGCAACCTTGTGTCGCTGGGCCTGATAGTCTTTGGGTGTTTTAGACTACCTTACATATCTAATTTGGGGTCATATCCTATTTTCTTGTCTAGTTTATGTGCACCGGTCTCGGTGCCCTGGTTTGTGCTACTTAAATTATCCTAGTTTTTGCATGATGTGTAGATTTGCACTGTATACTTTTATTAGTATTACTAGGAGAGGTGAAGAAGTGACAGATTAGAGGCAGAAAGTGGTGAGTAGGGAGTTAGCTTTTTGGTTTTGTGTTGTCTTTTCCTACTGCCTATTTTTATGCTGTTTGGATGGCATCCTATCATTCTGTTTTTGTTTGGTTGTTTTTTAATGTAACTATTTATGACCATGATGATGTTTTGTATTTCAGGTTAGTGTGGCTTATTTTGATTCCTAAGGTTTTCCTCAATTTGGGGTCAGGTGTGTGGTTTGGTCAACTAGATGATGACTAGTGGGTCCTTGCAGGAAATATCCTGGGCCGTTAAGCGACACGGTCAAGGGTTTTTCACTGTCACACCCAGAAAACCGCCCCCGGTCCAGGCCGTGAGGTTTGGTGACCGAGCGACAACAAATGGGCCTCTGCCTAGTTCAAGGGGCCGTTAAGCGACACGTCAAAGGTTGTCCATAGTTGTGCCCAGGAACCGCACCATGGTCCGAACCGTTGCTTAGCTCACCTGTCCTTAAGAGGTTTCTTGATAATTCGTCTAGGGACCTACACTTCCTGTCTTTTCAGGGATTTTATTGTGGATGTGGTTTATATTTTATCGATTTTTTCTATGTTTTTAAGATATTCTATCATATTTTTATGTGTCCCTCCTAGGTTTGTATTTGCTTTTAGTAATATCTCTGGGTATGTATAAGGGGCTTTAATTTCTAGCTGTTTTGATCTGAATTTGTCCCTTTCTTGTTTGGTTTTGGTACAATTGTTGAAGATATGATGGAGATCTTCAGGGGTGTTACAATTGTAGCAGTTTATGTTATGAGGAAAGGGTCCTATGTATTTTCCCATGCTGTTTGCCAGCCTGGTTTTACCTATAGTTATTCTATTTATGATTGTTTGTTCCATAGGTAAGCCCTTGGGCGGTTTTATATTCCTGTTTACTTCCTTAACAGTAGTGTACAACACTCTCCCTATTGTACTAGTATCCCAATCATTTTGCCATTTTTTATCTATTTGAGTATTTATTAGACTGTATAGTTCTGAAGTGCTATATTGTAGTGGCTCGAAATTTGGTTCGCTTAGCTTTTCTTTGGCTAGTTTGTCTGCCATTTCGTTGCCTTTAATTTCAATGTGGGAGGGTATCACATGAATTCTACAATAATATTTTCGTTATTGAGTTGTTTTAGTTTGGTATTTATTTGATTGAGAAAATCTTCCCTACATTTAGTGGTGTTTGTTTGAATTGAAGAGAGGACACTGAGCGAGTCGCTAATAATCACTGTCTTATTGGGTTTGAACTCTTCAATCCACTGTAATGATTTTAGGATGGCCCAGAATTCAGCTGTGTAAATAGAGCAGTGGTCTGGGAGGCGTCTGCCTATTTGTACTTTATGCTCTGGTATGACCATTGCTGCAGCTGTTTTGTATGGATTTGTAATTTTGGATCCATCCGTGTATATTTTAGTATATTGGTGGTACTGAGTGTTAATAATTTCTAAGGCTTCTATTTTTAAGTTGGATTCCTGATTTTGTTTGTTGCCTTTTTGAGTTAGGGAGGTGTTGACTTTAGATTGTACGTTATTCCAAGGTTCATGTTCGTACACTATGTTATGTTCTAATGGGAATAGTTCCACTGGTAATGTTGATTTTAATAGATGGACTTGCTTTCCCATGGGTAGGTTTTGTTTTAAGCCTTTTCTATATGGGATGTTGGTTTTGTTTATGGCAAGTAGTGTGGGGTGTGTTTTGGGGTGGGTGGACAGTCGCGCTGCATACTTTAAAGTGAGTTCTTGCCGTCTCAGGTGTAGGGGCAATTCTCCCGTTATTACATGCAGTTCAGCTGTCGAGGTGGAGTTGAGAGCTCCAGTGCTCTTTAGTAGGGCTATTCTTTGGATTCTATCTAGTTTTTTTAGGTGAGTTTTAGTGACTGATGAGTATATTTGACAGCCGTAGTCTAGTTTTGATCTTATTAGTGCCCTATACAGCATTAGTGAGGTTTCCTGATTAGCACCCCATTGTGTCCCTTTAAGACTTCTGATTAGGTTTAAGTCCTGATTACATCGTTTAACTAGGTCATCAATATGGTGTGCCCATGTTAGTTGTTGGTCGTAATACATACCCAGAAATTTAGCTACTTTTACAAATTTTATTTCCTTATTTTGTATGGTTAGTTTTGGATATTGTATGTTTTTTCTATTTGGGGTGAACATTATAGCCACCGTTTTTTGGTGCGATAGTTTGAAACCCCATTTATTAGCCCATTTTCCAATATTGTTTAGACTGGTTTGAATTTCATAGATGTTTTTGCGGCTGGAGGGGTTTCCTGGTCTCCATAGGCCGCCATCATCCGCAAATTGGGATAGTTCTACTTTGTTAGTTGCCAAATTTTTATCTAAATCATTTATCATTATGTTGAAGAGGGTGGGGCTGAGTACACTTCCTTGTGGAGTCCCGTTTTCAAGGGAGTGAGTCTCAGAGTATGTTGCCCCTACCCTAGTTGTTATAGTGCGGTTTGCTAAGAAGTCTTTTATGAAGTTAAACATTCGTCCAGTAATGCCATAATCATTTAATTTGGCTATAAGGCCTTTGGTCCATACTAGGTCGAATGCTTTCTCGAGATCGAGAAAAACCGCAATTAAGTGTCTGTTCGCTTTTTGTTTGGAGTTAAATGCTAGTTTGATAGCGGTTTCAAGTCTTACTAATTGGTCGGTGGTGGAGCGTTTGTTTCTGAATCCACATTGATTTTCTGATAGTAGATTATGTTTAGTAAGATGTGACTTGATTCTGTTGTTAATTATCGTTTCCATTATTTTGCATATGTTGTTTGTTAAAGATATTGGCCTATATGAGTTGATATCATGTCTATCTTTATTGGGTTTGAGGATGGGTATAACTATCGCATGTTTCCATTTTTTTGGTAGCTTTCCTGTTTCCCATATTTTATTAAGGAATTTTATTATTTCACTGACTATGTTATGTGGTAGTTGTTTATATACTATGTACCCTATCTTATCTTCCCCAGGTGAGGTTTCCTTTTTGGATTTTAGTGCTTGATCCCATTCGTATTTTGTTATTTTATTGTTTAAAGGGGATTCTTTAGGTCCTAGGTCTTTAAATATCTGTTTATTTGTTTTTTCTTCATTGTTTCTGTGGTTTTGAAATTCTACAGTATGGTTGCTGTTATTGCTCATGCTAGTGAAATGTTGAGCTAGTAAGTCGGCTTGTTCTTTATCATTGGAGGTGTTACTTATTTTAGGGGTGTTTGTGGTCTTTTTCCCCCTAATCCTTCTTATTTTATCCCATACTTTTTTAGTAGTTGTTTTGATGTTTAGTGTACCACAGTATTCTTTCCAGGTTTCTGTTTTGGCATCTTTAATTAATTGTTTTAGTTTTCGATCTAGATCTTTGTATTCCTGGAAGTGGGTAGTGACATTGGATCTTTTGAATTTGTTTAGTGCTCTGATTTTGGATCGTTTAGTTTGTTTAATTTCTTCATTCCACCATGGTACACTGAGCTTTGCTGCCTTAAAGTTACTAGTTGGAATGCTTTTTGTTGCAGCGTTGGAGATTGCCTGAATAATGTTTTCGTAATATAGTTCAATGTCATCTGATTCAAACTGGGATGTGTTTTCGTTAATTAGTGTTTCTTTAAATAATTCCCAGTCTGCTTTATTATAGTTCCACCTGGGGAGTTTATTTTGTACTATTGGTTGCACCGTCATCTGCAGAGTGGTGATGATTAGGAAGTGGTCACTGCCCATGGGGTCAGATTGATCCACCTCCCATTCCGCCACTTGTGCCAATCTTTGTGTGCATAGAGTGAGATCAATGGCGGTCAAGGTGCCGTTCGTCGGGTTTAATCGAGTTCCGGCTCCATCATTTAGTATGGTTAGGGTTGATGTATTGGCCCAGGCCTCAATCAACCTTCCCCTCTTGTCCGTCATTTCTCCCCCCCCCCCCACAGCTTATTATGGGCATTAAAATCGCCGCATATGACGGTACGCTCACTAGTGATTAGGGTAGTTAGCGTTCTAAGTATTTCTTCTTGATTATGGGTGCTTGTTCCCGGGTCATAAATATTAATAATTTGTATTTCATTATTTCCTATTTTAACTTTAATTGATTGCACTTCTATGTGTGAATTACTTATTACCTCTGTTGTTATAGGTATTTGTTCAATTGTTGTTATGCTGTTATTTATATACATGACTAAGCCTCCCCCTGATCTTTCCTGACGATGTTGGAAGTATCCTGGGGTGTAGCCCTGTATGTTAGGCAATGTTTTATTTTTGTTATTTATCTGTGTTTCTTGAATGCAGAGGATATCAGGTTTTGTTTTGGAATTAATTAATTTTATTTTTAATTCATTTAGGTTTTTGAATAGTCCTCTAGCATTCCATTGCCATATTGAAACATTTCCATTAGTTGTGTCAGCCATGACTAATGGGTTCATTTACTACTATTTGTGTTTTTAGTTGGTTTTTCAATTTTTTGAGGGCGTTTTGTAATCCTTGGTTGTTGCCATTATTGTTTTGTTTTATTTTATCCATAATGGTTTCTATGGATTTAACTATCTTAATTACCTCGTGAGTGATTTCATTCCCTATGCTACTTTCATTTTGTTGGTCTTTCCTATTTGTTCCATTTGTGTTGCATTTTTTCCTAGCTGTCCTATAATCTACTTGATTTTTATCCATAGTTTCTATAATTTGTTTTTCCCTGATTGTTGCGGGGCATATTGGGGATTTTGGTAAATGGGTTCCTTTGCATTGGGCACATTTTGGATTGACCTTTTGGCATTGTCCCTTGTGTGGCCCCCCGCAGTTGTAACATTTGTATGGTTCCCTACATTTATTTGTAAAATGGCCCCAGTGTTTACAATTGGAGCAGAACCTAGGTTTGTTTTTGTAGGGTTCTGCTCTATATTTTGATCCTGACGAGCCTATTTGGATTAGTTCTGGTAGGGGTGTTTCGGTCTCTATTATTGTTACTGAATATTTGGGCGACCTTTTTCCTATTTGATATGTTTTGGTGATACTGTTTCCCCCCTTTTTGAGTTCTTCGTTTAGTTTGTTATTGTCCCAGAGGGACATTTGCCCTGTTAATTTTACTACCGCTTTATATTTGGTTGGTTGCGGTGTTTTGGGGGTAGGTGTGATTTTATCCTTGTTTTGGTTTGTATTGGTGTTGGTTGTCAGTTTGTACGGTTTTGTTACCTTTACTGGAATCCCACCTATGTTGTCAATTTCTAGGAATTTTGCTACTTGGGAGCTGGTGTTACAGTGTAGGATAATGTAATCCTTATTGGGCCTTATGATTTTGCAGGGGCTTTGATGTACCCTTGTTAGAGCCCCTGCTAGACTATTTGTGGTGAGATTTAATAACTGGGTTGATTTGCTGTGAACGTAGAGTGTTAGTTCAAGCCTATGATATTTTGGTTTGGGCCCTATGTTAGCTGCTTTTTTGTGTAAAGGTGGCGGGTTGTTTGTTTGTTTCGCTTGGTTAGGGATTTCAATACTAATTGTTTTATTCCCTTTTATGGAGGGCCCCTTTCCCTTTCCTTTTCCGTCCCAGGTTTTAGGGACTATGATTGGGTTGGGGGCCGAGGTCCTCTTTGTAGGGGAGGGGTAGATTAGGTCTTCCTCAGTTAATTGTTTGGATGGTCCTGGGGTTTGGCTAGAGTGGTATTTAGGTGTTTTTTTGGCGGCTTGTGCATACGATTTACTCCTTTCATGTGTTTGGAAAGGAGTGTTTTCGACTGCGTCCGCCTTAGTTATTGAGGTTTTGGATGTATTTAGTTCGGTTTGAATTGTTCGGTTTGGAGTGTTTTCGATCACGTCCGCCGAATTTTTGGTTGTCCTAATTTGAATTATTCGGGTGGTGGTGTTTTCCACCACGTCCGCTTTGTTTGAGTTGTGAGTGCCTTTTTGGTTTTTGGATGTTTGGTTTGGGGTGTTTTCCACCACGTCCGCTAAATTGGATTTGGGAGTCCCTATTTGGTTTTTGAATGTTCGGTTTGGGGTGTTTTCCACCACGTCCGCCGAAAATGTGTTTGGTGTCCCTACATGGATTTTAACTGGGGATAATACTATTGGAGTGGTTTGAATTTGTGTGGAATCGCCGGGTACCAATGTGGCGTCCAAGTCTTCAATTTGGATAGATTCATCATGAAAATTAAAATTGACTGGGGATAGTGGGTCCAGTTTTGCCGCCTCTTTTTTTAGAATGTTTAATTCAGGTGTTGAATATACTCTAGATTTTCTTTCATTACTTTTATTGCTTGCATTTAATGGCTTATCTGTACATTGGTGCACATTTTTGTGTGCATTATTCATACCACGTGCCTGCCCTTGCCTTTGTTGCATAGCCTGTTTGTTGGTTTTGGCGGCTGTTTTGATTTGGGTGGCGGCCATTTTTCCTTTGTTCTGACTTTTTAGTTGGTCGGCCATATTGTATTTCTAGATTTGATTTATTTGGAGGATAATAAGTTTGAAGTCTAGCTTTTAATTTACAGTTTGAATAGTGATAGGTTTGGAGAGAAAAGGTTATATATTTAGTTGAATTGAATTATTGTTGATGATTGCAAGATTCGAATTAGAGGACAGGACTAACCTTTCTCAATTGCGAATGCAACCCAAGCTTGTTGTAGTATGGTTCCTACGCTTGTGAATAACAATAATTGTTCGATTAAATGTATTTAGAATTTGAGTGAGAATAGTATTGAGAGAGAGTAGTGGTTTTGAAAGATGTATGAGGATGAAAGTAACTTAGTTTTTGAGCACAGAGTATAATTTAGTTCTAAACGACTTACAGTTAGCCTTAACAGTGCTGTTGTAGAAGTCCTGGCTGCCTTTGATGGAGTAGTGGCTGGTGGTAGTGGACTTTTGGTTAGCTGCTGGGTCCTTTGGCGTAGAAAGGAGGAGGTTGTTGGTGGTGGTGGTAGCAGGCGTCTGGTTGCTGGTGGTTGCTGGTGGCGATGGTGGTGGTACACTAGCAGCTGGCACAGAATACATCCACTCTGACACGCTGTGGGGCAAAACCTTGGTTTATTCTGGTGCTATAAACCAAGTAAAATCCCCTCCTTTACTCTAGTGCTTGAGTAAAAGAATAGATCGTAGTGCGTGAGAGAGTTGGTGGTGGTGGTCAAATCTGGGAACAGGTGGCTTCGGTCAGGAGTGGTCCAACACGTCTGTTCTTCGCTATAGTTCTTGCAGGAAAATGATGAATGACTAATCTGACCTGATCGCGCATCTGTATTTATAGTGTCAGGGTCAGAGAAGGTCATACCCCCATGCATCAGTCAGAAAAGATGTTGACTTACTTTCAGGTATAAACCAGTTTCGACCGGCAGAAACCAATTTATCTTACGTCATAAGACCTACTCTATAGTTTATTTATATTCGTTTTAACGACGTCAGACCAAATATGGATACTCGTTAGTTGGAAGCCATTTTGTTTTGTGACGTTTAGAAGCCTCCCAGGGAAAGGTTACTCCTTCTTCATTAACCGAATTGAACCTATGCCAATTCTAGGTCAAAAACATATTTTTACTGTTGGTACTTAGAACTGTAGCTAGGCAAAATCCATGTATTATGTTTTTTTCGTTATATGCTTCCACACAACTTATACATTGGCAAGCTTAGTATCTTGCTGCTTCTACACAACACATCGATATACATTGCCTAATTTCCACTTGCTCAGCAACCCTTTCTATTCTGTATAGTTGTACTTCAAAAACAAGTGAAATTACCTTTAATATATTTTGGAAACTCATTACTTTAATACAATTCAAAGAAAATATCAATCTTTATTAATTTTACTAAAAATTCAATCCTAACAATACCCTCTAGTTTATTTGAGCCGAGTCCTCGAGGCTCGAAAAGAAAAAATCAATTTTATTCATCAAAACAAGATGAAAGGTGAAAAGTCAAAAATACAATGATAAAAAAAAAACTTTGCGAGACATTTTCGCAAAGTTTAAAATACAATGTAGACACTGCAAATACATTGCAAAATACTAAGTAAAATACAAAAAATACAATGAGAAGGTACATTGCAAAATACTTAATCAAATTAAAAAGGTACAATACAATGCAAAATATTTGATAAAATTCCCAAACACAATGGGAAGTGTTTTGCACAATACTCAGTCACAATAAAATATAATGCAAAATTCGTGATAAAATTCCCCAAAAATACAATGGAAGAACTTAGCAACATTGGATACCTTCATAAAGTAGAGTGAAATAGCGTGGTAAGACATTAAATAAAAATTTAAAAGTTTACGTACTTAAACAGCTTTACAATATAAAATTCTGCAAAACCTACATATAAACTAGTCTTGTCAGACGATTGTAACACAAAATAGTAGCATGCAGTTCTTGGTATCTTTATTTTTCTTTTTCTATTTTATTTTACTCTTTTTTATACTTTTTTCTTTCTTTTTTTCTTCTTTTGTCTCTTCTTCTCTTTTATATTTATTTGCATAACATCAGCAGAACATATGTATGGGTGACTACGTTATTATATTGCTTCAGCCAAGTGTAATGAAAAAAATCTTGTTGTTATGAATGCTAGTGAGCCGATATTGAGCTGATCTTCCTAGTTCCACAAAGAATTACCAGTAGTTGTGAAGTAAGAATGGTTGCAAAGAAAATGGCGTAAATATTTAGTATTATTCAAGAGTTAGAAAACTGACAATTTTAATGTTGTTCTAGTCTTAATAACCATGACGTATGTTCACTTACAATCAAACTTTGACATGTGCGTGTATGAAATACGTATCGCCTTTGAATTAACCTAAGAACAGTAAATAAAAATATAATTTAATCGCTTGGTACCGTATGGTCTAGTGCAGCTTTGAAATGTACGTGTATTATCAACATTATCTGTGACGATGAAAAGAGAATGTATTGCCCTATCGTTTTGAACTAATTTGACTCAGAAGCTGGCCGTATATAGACCAATAGCTGCTCATATCGTGAGAGCTATGCATTACGTTAACTCGGATTCGAGTAATCGCTAGGACACTTTGACTATTTTATATCATTTCAACATATATTTAAGTCAACATCAATAGATGTTGCAAAACCATAGAAGGAGTACTTCGTCTGGCTGAATGTAGGCATTATAGCCGTTCCTATAGTACGTACCATAAGGTACAGACATTCATACAAATGTATGAAAATTGTGAGATAAATACCTCTAAAACATTGTCGAACCATTTGGCTGACAAACAAAAACATCTGAAGTCAATAAGTTTGAGACGGCTAGGCGAATTACAATTCTCCCTCAGTTAGGTAAATACGGTAATGTTGAATGTGCTAGCAGCGAATCATATACACGATGGTTTCAGATTTCAGTACGAACAGGTTTTGTATGAAAGCTTCGTCTATAGAATGCAAGAAACGTCATTTGGTTCTCATTAAGGCTATGTACGCAGAACATTACAACTGTAATGAAGGTTACTGTAGTATATATAGATAATAAGAATGTTACTACATAAGAAATACAGCAAAAATTAGATCATTTGTTTAGGAATATCAATTAACGCATTAACCTCATAATATTTGTATTATAAGAAACAAAATAAGATTAAGCAAAAAACATACCTCTGTGTGTGTGAATTACTACAGTCCAGACATATTATTCCTATGAATGAATGGTATATTAAGGAATAGTAAACAATGCACGTATTGTCTGTAATAATGAAATAGTTCAAATTGTAAAAAGTTCAAGTCACTGTCAATGCGGCTGTCGTTGACTCTGGGTCTGGCGGAGATGTTGCTGTTAGGTCAGTGGAAATCCAGGTCTATGGTATAGGTGTATTTCAGTCTGGATTGCGGTAGCTTGATTTCAGCACTGGACTAGGTATATATGTTCGACATGTGGGATGTCTCAAGCGATACTACAGGAAGAATTCTCATCGGCGATGTAATGCATGTTATGCTGGTAGCCTATCAGTTTGTACTTGTTCTTTTATTCCCATGGTGTGAAGATATTGTAGCTGATGTCTTAGAACTGACCCTTCGTGTGGGCGAAAAAATACGAAAATCACAGAAGAGTTGTTCTGTCATTCCTGAGTTCACGTAGTGTAGCTGACGGCGTGATATCTGATGATAGCAAAGATGTTGGTGCGAGTCTCTCCCATGGATTATAGTTATACGTGTGACGGCTTTATTCATGATGTTAGTCCACTCATGTCGTTTTTTCAAAGAATCTTCTCCCATAATTTTATGAAAACACTGTCTCAAAAGAAATAGTCACTCATAACGGTGTAGATAGACTACATCTTGGGGACATTGGCTCTGCGAGAGGTTCCAGAGATCTGTAACATTCTCCATCACTTGTTATGTAAAAAAAGTTGTTGTAATCATCACAAGGGAGAGAGAGAGCAAGAGAGTAGGCTCTCTTAAAAGAAGCGCCGCCGCGATGATAGACAGCTACATCTGAAATGAAGAGTCAAACATTCATTTTCTGCTGACATGGAGAACTTTATTTAAATAATCAACACACATATATATTACTACATTCTAGAAACACATCTAAAACTTTATAATAAAAATTCATAAAATACATATTACATTTTCATCATTAAGCTTTCCAACTTCATTTTATTCATATAACTTCTGCACCTTAGAATATTATACACTAGTTAATTCTCAATCAATTTCTAGATAGTAAAAGTATTAAATGTAATAACAGTTAATGCATTTTACTCATTTTAAAACAGAATATTAAGAATATTGATTTAGAATATATTGCTAGATATTACTCTTTCTTACTTAAGAAATACTTTATTTCAATCATTAAATCAAAACATGAAGTTGGTAGCGAATTCAACCTTTACCATAAAACTTACATAAATATAATTAAATATGAATATAAAACATTCTATTACAATATATTATAAATAAAAGAATTCAGTAGTAATGTTGCAAACAAAAGAATTTTACCATTAAAATCTCAAGCATTAAAAATATCTATTTCTAAAATAGGTTATGACATATACAGTGTCCTTACCTGAAATGAAGAGTCAAACATTCATTTTCTGCTGACATGGAGAACTAATCTGACCTGATCGCGCATCTGTATTTATAGTGTCAGGGTCAGAGAAGGTCATACCCCCATGCATCAGTCAGAAAAGATGTTGACTTACTTTCAGGTATAATCCAGTTTCGACCGGCAGAAACCAATTTATCTTACGTCATAAGACCTACTCTATAGTTTATTTATATTCGTTTTAACGACGTCAGACCAAATATGGATACTCGTTAGTTGGAAGCCATTTTGTTTTGTGACGTATAGAAGCCTCCCAGAGAAAGGTTACTCCTTCTTCATTAACCGAATTGAACCTATGCCAATTCTAGGTCAAAAACATATTTTTACTGTTGGTACTTAGAACTGTAGCTAGGCAAAATCCATGTATTATGTTTTTTTCGTTATATGCTTTCACACAACTTATACATTGGCAAGCTTAGTATCTTGCTATTTCTACACAACACATCGATATACATTGCCTAATTTCCACTTGCTCAGCAACCCTTTCTATTCTGTATAGTTGTACTTCAAAAACAAGTGAAATTACCTTTAATATATTTTGGAAACTCATTACTTTAATACAATTCAAAGAAAATATCAATCTTTATTAATTTTACTAAAAATTCAATCCTAACATAACTTATTTCAATATGGAAAAAATGATCAAGCCACGTCTTTGTGGAAATTTCCATTTTTAGTTATTATCATCATTTCATTTTAAGTATCAGCAGATTCTGTGACGCTGACCTTCTCACCTGTCGACCTGTAGCTCTTGAGTTTGTCTACAACTCACAAATATTGCAAAAAATATTTTCTTTTCTTTGGAATAATCAAATCTATACTTCAAATTTCTGCACAGATTCAAATATTTAATTGCAATGTACTGTAACACATTGTCTAGAGAACAATACGGGGCATAATTTCTACCAATATTCAAGAGGACAAGATTATGTAGCTTTATGGTAATCCAATCCATCGTCGCAGACAATCAGACATGGTATGCTAGAAATGGCCAAAATATTCTTGGTAGAATACCATGCTAGTCACACTACTTCACACGTATTTTTAATTATTAATCAGACGGGGGTCTAGTTATTGATCTAGAATTCTGAATGGGTACAATGTTTCAGATCTTGTATTAAACGAGACGTTTTGTAAAAGCTATATATATAATAATGAATAATACATTTCAGATATGGCATTCATGGTTTTAAGCAGGAGGGAGTTCGGACACAGTAGAAGGGGGATTGGAAAACAATAGAAGGGAATGTAAATGCACATAATATACGCAGGTTTAATAAATGTGGCCTAAGTTATAAGCGAAACTAGCAAGGAAACATCCCCTATGCTCCCGTATAGTATCCACGTGTCAAAGCGAAACTGGCAGGGAAATGTCCCCTATTGTCAAATAGAGTATCCAAGGCTCTAATCGAAACTAGCTGGGTTACGTTCCCTGCCAGTTAATTAGTCAGCAACCTAATAATTGGTTTTAATGAAAACCTGTTCGTTTGTAGAATAGGACGAGCATTTTATGAAAAAACGTAATAATTCAAGTTATGTAAATATTTCTAAATTACTAATACGCATTAAAAGGTCGACACCAAAAACCTTTATTACAAAATGGGTCGTGTACCTTTTAAAATCACTTTATACAGACGGATGAACTTTTATAAATACTGGCTCACTTATTCACTTATTACTTGCATCTACCTTGCTGGACGATTTATATTGCCATTTTCAAGAAATGTTAATCAAAATGGAAAACTATAGGAATTTGAAAATATGGACCATTTTTTTCTGTTTTGATGAGTCAGGACATTTACAATGTTAACATGTCCTTCTTTGCATTCAATGGCTCCGTGATGTATAAGACATAGTACTCTCTAACAAGACACAATTTATAATACTAATTATTATTAATTATTATAATTATAATACTAATTATTATTAATTATTATAATTATAATACTAATTATTATTAATTATTATAATTATAATACTAATTACTATTAATTATTGTAATTATATACTAATTATTATCGATTATTATAATTATAATACCAATTATTAATAATTATTATAATTATAATACTAATTATTATTAATTATTATAATTATAATACTAATTTTTATTAATTATTATAATTATAATACTAATTATTATTAATTATTATAATTATAATACTAATTATTATTAATTATTATAATTATAATACTAATTATTATTAATTATTATAATTATATTACTAATTATTATTAATTTTTATAATTATAATACTAATTATGAAAATAAAAGAAACGTGTTTTATTTACTTGTGTTAATACTAAAAAAAAACAGAGTACCAGTTCCTAATTATGTCTCAGCTTTTGTGCGTATATTATGATTGGTCTGGGTTTGCCGTATTTGTATTGGTGTGTCCTTGATCAAATTCGTCAATACGTTCGTCTTTATTTTAGTATTTTGCTTACGAATATAACGAAAACGTCCTCGATAGATCTACAGACATTATACTTTGTAAAAATGTTTCACGATAATGAAGGTACCGTTTATTTAATCTGATGCTTCACTAACTTTTGTGCTTCATATGTTCGAAAAATGTAAATGCTTCTGATTCTAGCTTAGCCTTGTTTACATGTAGAGTGTATTTGTTTTAGGTACAAACTATTTCAGCAGGACGTTATATGCACTTGTCAACAGTAATCAATATACCGTTAAGTTGATACACGCCTCCTTCATTACCAACGATTGACAAGCTCCGATTGCAACACTTTATCCCTTTATCCTCAACAGTCCCTCAAACTGACACTGTTGACAGAAAGCGATGCCATCTTGGAGTAGTCGTCGATGTTGTGTGGATCAGATTGTGCTTTGGGGAATTTATAATCTGAAACAAAACCTGATGATCATTAGATATCCCAAACTCCCCGCCTTTCAGGGTAAACTATTCCTTGTCCATTATAAACTGTCAATAATTTTTATATCCATGAGGATAATGACCGTCAGGTAAACTAATGTACGTGCTATTCGCCATTTCAATAAGCGTGGCTAGCATGTGTACTGCATGTAAGTTATCAAGAGAGAATGTACCATGTGCATTTTGTGTTCCTTTTGTATTTTTTAAAATAATTTTTACATAATTGGTGAAGTTCGAAATGGAGATATAATGTAGTAAAATAATTATTAGCTTGATTCAAGCAATGGACCAACAGTGATGGCTAGCACTGGGGAATCATGCCGCAGACATGTAGCATGATATCCCACTCAGTCATATAATCCTGACACTAGGCCAGAGATCGATCCCACGACCTCCAGTTTCTGCGGCGGACGCTTTAACAACTCGGCCACCGCAGCGGTTCCACAACATCGTTAAAATTAAGCATTATTGACTATCATTTCTATAGTGTACTGTAAAAAATAAATAATGTAATACGAAATATCATGGAACTCGTGAAAGGAAATACATTGTGTATTAAATACAATTCCAGTTAGGGGCCCCGAGTGGCCGAGTGGTCTAAAGCGCTGTCCGTTACGGACCACTGACATCTCACCTCTGTCTGCGTGTGTTCGAGTCTAAGACTCGGCAAATGTAGTTATGTGAGAAAGCTTGCCAGTAGCTTCTCGTGGGTCGGTGGTTAATTCCGGGGTTTGTCCGGGTTCTTCCTCCACCATTAATACTGGCCGCCATGTATAGCCTATATTGTGCTGCAAAATGGCGTTGAACCATGCAAAAACAAACAAAACAATTCCAGTTGGAAAAAGAAATACATCTTGCATTAAGTAAATAACCAGTTGATAAAACAAAAAAAAATATTGTATTAAGCATATATCCAGTTGGTAAAAGAAATTTATCATTATTACATACATATACAGTTGGTATGTGAAATATATAATTTATTAGGCTTATGAAATGGCTAAACTGTTATATATATATATATATATATATATATATATATATATATATATATATATATATATATATATATATATATATATATATATATGTGTGTGTGTGTGGTATACTTGACCTTTGTTCGAAATTAAGCATATGATTTTGGACCTCTCTGATTAATGACATTGTTTTTACAAATATGTTTACTGGGATTTGAGTTCCGGACATTGGTTTGAAATTATGTTGCGAACCTGATTTTTATCAGTGTTTGCTAAAAGTAAAGTAAACATACCTCATCTTGTTTTTAATTGTGTCTTAAGTCAGACAACAGTCTGTATATCAAGAAGAGGAGAAGAAGAAAAAACAATTTGTCATTCCTAATTTGATATCAGTCCTCGTGTAATCACTTTTAGTTATGTTCTAATTCGATATAGTTTGAAAGGAATTTCCTATTTAAATTATTCAGTGGAATGACAAATTGTTCATTAACATTTTGTATGTAGACTATTAGTGTATGAGCATATTATAGAATGTTGGTACAACAGAAAATTCAAGACCTGGAATTCATTCGGAACACTCTGATACAGTTTGAGGATTGTTTGGGATTAAATTCACAATGTTGTAAATTCCTTTTACACTTTCACTTCGCGTTGTATGGAAATAAATTATTTCTTAAATTTTACTTAATTTGTTGGTGTTACTTAATTACTTTAAGACCATAAAGTTGTAACAAAGCAAAATATTGGTGAAAAGGAACAGAATTATATGTATGTATCTGTTGTAGGTTATTCTTTATAAGCTACATTAAAACAGGAAGAACTTCAGATATTCGATTACTTAGAAACAATCGATTGTCACGACCTAGTACGCACGGTAAACATTATCCTGTCTTAGACGATTAGACGATCCCGAATGACAAACCTAAATGTCTAACATAACCATTGGGCTCTCAGCTCCGCGATTTTTCAAAGTTAAAATTTGTATGATTTGTAAATGTAAGGTGTCAAAATACGAATCTCTTCTAGAATACAAGTCTAATATATATATATATATATATATATATATATATATATATATATATATATATATATATATATATATATATATCCAATACATGAGAGGCTATTTTGTTTTTATCACGAAAGATCTGTGCAAAAATGGTACGAATACACTGAATTCATGGACACCTTAAAGGTCAAAAGGTCAAACAATTATTTTCTCATTACGGTTGATATTAACATGACGTTATATATTGGGCTATTTACACGTAGTACAAAGGTTGTATGTTGTTTGATGTTGGATTATTTACACATACTATAAATCATCAAAGGATAACGTCACGTGACTGGTCCCAGTTAACATATGGAATATTGTCAGTGGAATAGAGATCAGAGTTGTTTCTTCAGACGATAAATATCCCACCAGACTCTGAAATCTGACCTAATTGCAAAACCTAATAATGGGTAGACGAACATACATACACATGGACAAACAAAGAAACACTATAAAACCTATCTTATCTTCGAGAGGAATTAAAAAAATGGTTTCACCATAAAGTACGTGTAGATCATGAGTGACTTAATCAAATCCAAACATTAAAATAAACAGCAACGCATATATACATACACAAGACGTAAACTGATAGAAAGAAAGCGAAGAGAGGCACATAAAGAGTACGATAAATCGGTATCGCTGAGTGTAGGTACACATAAAGAGTACGATAAATCGGTATCGCTGAGTGTAGGTACACATAAAGAGTACGATAAATCGGTATCGCTGAGTGTAGGTACACATAACGAGTACGATAAATCGGTATCGCTGAGTGTAGGACAGTGAAGAGAGGCACATAAAGAGTACGATAAATCGGTATCGCTGAGTGTAGGACAGTGAAGAGAGGCACATAAAGAGTACGATAAATCGGTGTCGCTGAGTATAGGACAGTGAAGAGAGGCACATAAAGAGTACGATAAATCGGTATCGCTGAGTGTAGGACAGTGGGTGGGAAAGGAGGGGGTATACCACTTTTACGATCTAAATCCTCGTAGTAGTATTTAAGTAGTTTTTTTATCAAGAAAATAACACAAGAAGCAGTAATAGATAAGTGCATATGAAGAGATCTAGCAGAAACCATTCTGTTAGAAGGAGGAACGCCATATTGCACTCAATTTAAGTAAATACCACTTTTGTTTAATATCTGGATAAGAATATAAATGTTAACCAAAGGAGTAAACTCTTAAAGAAGTCAGATTGGTAACAAGTTCTAACCTTTACCGGAACACTATATACTAAACTTTACGGTACATGTTATCTCCAACAGCCTTGAGTATTTGTCAGAACACTATATGCTAAACTTTATGGTAAATGCTAACTCCAACAGCCTTGATTATCTACCGGAACACTATATACTAAACTGTACGGTGAAGATACTTCCATCGGTAGGGGTGTTTGCCGGAACACTATATACTAAACTTTACGTACAAGCTACCTGCAGCAGCCTTGAGTATTTGCCAGAACGCTATATACTAAACTTTACGGTAATACTACCTCCAATAGCCTTGAGTATTTACCTGAACACTCTATACTAAACTGTACGGTAAAGCTGCTTCCAGCAGCCTGGGGTGTTTCCCGGAACATTATATACTAAACTTTACAGTACAAGCTACTTCCAGAAGCCTGGGGTGTTTTCCGGAACACTGTATACTAAACTTTACGGTACCTCCAGCAACCAGGGGTATGGATAACCTTCAATGATAATGAAGCAACAATGTACATCACTACTTGACCTTGTCATAACTAAAGTATTCTTCGTCACTTAAGTAGTTATGTCCTATCAGTGAGCAGAAACACGTATCAAAATATTTCAATGTTCAGTGGTTTTCCTAGCACCAGTTTTACCCCATGTCCAAAAATGTAGCGGGTGGGTAGAAGGGGGACTGGAGCCTTAATGAAAGATCTCTTAGCAACACATGCGTGTCGCTGCAAAGGTTCCACCATGGTATTTGCTGGCATGTGCTTCCTAGCACTAGTTTTACTGCTGTGTCCCAAAATCAGGGTATCTGCTTTCTTCTTCCTTCGTATGGTGTTTCCTTATTGCCCTTCCCTTATGTATGTTGTTGTTCCTTTTTCCCTTATGTATGTTGTTGTTCCTTTTTCCCTTATGCAATTGTGATGTTTGGCTCCCTTTCTGGGTCTTGGTTGTTTAGAATACTTGAGTTGGAGTACGTTAGCGATAGTGTTTGCGGTTGGTCTTTAATCGGACTGGCACATTATTTGATATTGATGAAGAATGCAAAAACATACATTGTGCACCTTTATCTTTTTATATAGTTTAGTAGATTTGTCTAGTACACGGGTGGTGGTTTTACATGCTGTGTATTGATAAACTGCTGCTTATGATTGTGTTATTAGTTTAGTTCCGCCTTGTTCTGAGGGGACTGATGATTGGGCTTAGGTCACCTTATAATCTTAAGAAAGGCTTGGGTCCTAATGACGTTGGCTTAGCTCTTACCAATCTTGTTGCATGTGTTTCGGCCTGTTGGCGATGTTGGTCTCGTTATATAAGATATGTACGGTAGATATGTGCATTGGAATAATTTACTCTGGCTGTGGTGATTAGTAGTGTAATAAGTTAATAACTTAAATAATAATAATAATAATAATAATAATAACAATAATAATAATAGTACATTATAGTACATAATAATAGTACATAATAATAATAATAATAATAATAATACATAATAATAATAGTAATAATAATAATGATAATAATACATAATAATAATAATAATAATAATAATAATAATAATAATAATAGTACATAATAATAATAATAATAATAATAATAATAGTACATAATAATAATGAGAAGGTGGAGGAGGAGGAAAATAATAAAATAGAAGTAGAAAACAAAATATAAGGTATGAAGATAGAGAAAACGATTTTTTTTTCCCCATTTAAAAAGAAAAGTGATTTTTCACAACGGTCTGCATTCTGGTCAGCAGTCTTACCTTACTGTTTTGATCCTCCTGTTTAATCTAACTTTGATTATATATATTTATGGTTTCATATTTTGTATGTTTATCAATATATTTGAGGTAGCGAATTATATTATAATGCGCGTGTTTCTTACCTTGAAATTTATGGTATGTTTTGGGAGATTCCATTTTCATTTAACTTGCTTGGAACGTAGCCCGTTGGTGGCCATATTTGAGGCAGGTGTTGAATACGTGTTCCAAGGTTTCTGGTTCAGGGCAATGAGGGCAGTTAATAGTTAAAGCTCCCTTATTGAGGTGTTTCTTGAAGCTATTGCGGATTTTTCCCTGTTCTGATCATATTGATTTCTTTTACATCTGTGGTTGCCATGACATAATTGATGTATGTGTGCGTGCGTGTGTGTGTGTGTGTGTGTGAAAGAGAGAATCTGAGTGTGTGTGTTAAAAGCGTGTACTTAAAAATGGAACAACAGTGACCACGTTAGTATATTACTTGTTGTTTAACTATAGCATGTCATATTTCATGTATTTTTTTTCATTTCTAAGCTTTCGTTGTTATCTAAGAGTCCTTAACTTTGATATTTTCTAGTCATACTTGTCAGAACATGAGACCGACACGTCTGCAAATCAGATTATTTGAGCTTATTTGTAAAGCAAATCTTGTCAAGAATGGATGTCTGTATGAATGTATGGACACGTTATTTACATGGATGAGACTATTTACGATAAAGGGACAAATAAATCTGGACGTTTTCAGAGGACATCACCACTGCATAAACATACGAACTAAAACTGGGTGAAGACGTCCGATATATACCAAATATTGCACTGTCATTGTATTGATAGAATTACATTTCTGGTACAAGTTAATTTATTTCCTGCTATCTTACGATGACGTTCTATAATTTAATTGATGTATTTAATTATGTGTCAACTGTATACATACATGATACATTTCTTTTTGAAACCTGTGACATACGATCTCATGTTCGAGTACTATATCAGGACTCACTGTACTAATTCTATAGAGGAATAAGAACCAGTCTAGAAATGGGTGCACATAGAACAGAATATATATGGATTTGGCTGATCAGGGTTGGTTGTTCATGAAATTACATTTTTAGTAAATACATATCTTTTGAGACCTTATCCTATTTTTTTTTACTGAAAAATAGAGACAATGCTTTATTAATAAAAGTTTTGTCCCTTTACGAAACCGGAGGTTGAAAACTCAGTAATGAAATTAGCACCCGACTCTTTGGTGCGGAATTTAAAAACTGTTTCAAATACATGCAAATCCAAAATGTGGTTTTCTCTACAAAGAAGCTTTCATCAAGGATATGTCTATAATGAAATAGGTTTGATCATTAGCATTCAGACATGAAAGGTTGTGGAATTGATAATTGCATGATGTTTGCATATATTTAATACGAGAGTTGTATTAGTACTGGGAGGCCTATCAAGACCAATATCCTTATAGTGGTTACACAAATGCATGTTCAGCTACCTTTATCACAAATGCAGAATTAGACTTATATTTACGGATGATAAGTAAACTAAATACCTTTAGTCTACCTCAGTCGGACATTACACACACACACACACACACACACACACACACACAGAAAGTGTTGTTATATGCGGAGGACGTTGCAGTGCCTAGATTTGACTTCGCTCAATGGAGTGACATTCGACTCGGTTAATATCTTTACAATGAAATCTATAACGTTTAAACAATTTCTGATTTATAGAGTAAGAATTGTCACCAATATGGTATTTCTTAATTGTCTTTTGAAACATTATGTTTCAGATATGATCTCTTAGGTATTCATCTTCATACTAAACGCTAATGGAGCCTTGTGTGCTTAGTTCACCACCAATGTTATTCAGTATATGTTTGGAAACTTCGTCTTTTGTAATTTAATTGGCTTGTGCATACCGTACTTTAAGATATATATGTTCTGCAGGAAATTTAATCAATTTCTGTAATTTACATCATCTGCCATTTACATATTTTTTTCTGATTTTTTGTTTGTTTGTTTGATTATGATTTTTAACGTAGCTTTAACACGCTTTCAGTCATATCGTTACGATGTCTGCAGAGAGGCAGTTTATAATGATGTCTAGCACTGGGGAATCATGCTGCATACATATTGCATGATGCCCCACCTAGTCACATTATCCTGAAACCAGGCCGACCCGTCCTAACATTAACCTCGTAATGCTGAGCGCCAAGCGAGGCAGCTGTTAGTATCATTTTTGTAAGTCTTTGGTATGACTCAGCCGGGGATCGAACCCACGACCTCCAGCTCCCGCGAAGGACGCTCTAACCACTAGGCCACCGGGGCGGTTCTTTTGTTCTGAAGTAATACATGTAGTTGGTCACTTTGACCGTTGACCCATTAATTATGGAATATGACATGTCTGATAATATATTTCAGTCTTAAATTGAAGATAAAAGAGGAGGTAACTCTTGATTAGCCATATTTATATTAATATTTGTTCGGATTGTCTGAAATGAAGTTCAAATACTTAAATGTTTCATGGAATGCACCACTGCTTTTGTTTGTATGCAAGATCTTGCAATATAATTTAACATCTACCGATGTAATTTAAAATTTACTGATGTAATTTAACATTTACCGATGTCATTTAACATTTACTGATGTAATTTAACATTTACTGATGTAATTTAATATTTTCCGACGTAATATGTTGATATAACGAGAATTACACGCACCATTTATGAATGTAGTCTACTACCATACGCAGGCATACCAAGTAATCAAGGGTAAATATAGAACTCTGTTACCAATGATAAGAAGGAATATAAACAGTCGAGACATTTTAGACCTTAATTTTTTTTTTATAAAATAGATAAAATATGGGTTTGCCTAGCCAGGATTGGTTGATAATGAAAGCAACAAACAAAAAATCTTTTGAGAGCTTCTGCTCGTTGTAAATGTATGTTTTATTGTTGGAATTGTAAGTCCTATTACAGACCTTAGTTTCAAAAAGTCATCACTGAAACTAGAACTTGACACTTCTTATTTGGAACTGATAAGCATGAGTACGAGTAGCTCCAGAATACATCGCGCCTCATATATTTTTCTCTACAGAGAAGATGTCATCAAGGATATGTTTATACTGCTAAATATAGGTTCGATCATGAAAGTTCAAACAATTAAAGTTTTATATTCTTTAATATTGTCACGGAATTGTATTAACCCTTTTTTATTAAATGTATGTACTCGAGTTTCATTATTGTGTACAACGATACCCGAGGGTGTTTAATGTATACTGTGTTGTATTACGAAATAGTGAGTTCGGTCCATCCTATGCCACACGGGCGAGGTGCTTTTGATTGGAAGAACCGAATGTTTCCAGTGCACAACCGATCTATGTGCATAAATACCTCACCGTAGGTAAAGCACTTTACATTACGAATAGTCTTGTCAGTGAGCGGGTCTACTATTATGATTTGCACACCTTCAGCTGTAGAGGTATGCACGTTTATGAAATTCTTGCATATAAGATATGACTATTGTATTATCATGTCTGTTTTTGTATGTTTGCTATGTAGATTTGGTTTACGCAGTATCACGCACACATGTATATTCTGGTTTGCAACTTGGCAAGGGATTTATATGGGTAATATAAGGCTACATTATTTTTTTTATAGAAATGTTGAGTACAGTATGATTCTTATCAACAAGGTTGAGTTTACTTTTGAACGTGTTGTTTTTGTAAGTATTGTGCCGGTAATGTAATCTGTATAGCTTGGAGTGTATAGCGTTATTAAGTTGTAAAGCCCGTGTCATGTATAGTACACGGTATTGGATATGCTTTCAGCCGTCCGGAGTAAATAGAGCTGTGTACAGTCGTCTAGTCCAGGGGACCTGGAGCGTCAAGAGAGCAAGGAGCGTCTAAGGTGTCTATAGATTGACCCGAGCGTTCAAAGTTATCGGGAATGATCATGGTTGACGTTATACAAGTTGACAAGCCAGCCACAGGAATTAATCTTGGCAGCTGTGAACCGGAACTGCAGCAGTCGTGGAGCTAAAAATAAAGTGCTGATGACGGAGTGCATCTCCTTGCATAAAATTTTGTAGTCGTGTGCTAATTTTGGGGTTTGTAAAGTCTATTGTGTCTTTCGGGACTGTAAAGATGCGTTGTATATCTGCCCCGTTTTGTTTGCATAACTTCACTAAGTTAATTAATTTTACAAAACTAGTAAACTTTTAGATGGTTTACTAGCTGATTAACTACAGCCGTCTTGTTATTGTGAATCATTCACCATTTGTCTTTGTAGTTTGTAAAGTAATTATTTTTAGTTTACATTTTTACATTTGTGCATTCTATGTTAATTAATCCAATATTTGGATTAAATATACACGCGCGTATTCACAATTAAGTCTCATTCAAGTCATTCATTATTAAACATTGTACTGATATCAAATGTTTTGTTGTGAATTTGGAAATCCCAACCGGTTATCTTGTTACAAATGGTGCTTAGTTTTGTTTACTATGATGACATTCAGACAATGAAAATTACAGAATGTTTAATCTCATGATTATGTGAGTCCTGAATGTGCGCATTATCAGGTACACATTTTTATTTCCAGTAGGAAAGCTTCATATCGTTAATTGAAAAAATGTATCTGCCCTTTAGTGTGAATTGAGGCAACAGTTTCATATTCCATTTTTAATACTTTCCCTGGTTTCTTACCTTTTTTATGGAAAATGTGCATGCGAAATTATAGCTACAGTGTTAACGTTTCTTAATTTACCGTAATCTAAAGATCCGGAGTTACCTTTTGAATCGATTTATCTTAAGCTACAGATAGTGTTCGCCTTTTGAATCAATTTGTCGTTAAACTTGTATTACCTACGGATACGGCAATATATACTTATTCGGGGATATAATGTTATTTATAATGAAAAACATATCTGAGAAAATGTTTACCTTGCCGTTTGGTCTGATACGCCCACAATAATGTTGCAAGAGGCGAATGATGGAGGGGAAAAATGGGGCGAGTAATGGAGGCAGTAATGTTACCCTGATATGCATCCCGCTATTATATTCTAGCTAACGAGTTCAGTATTTTAAAACAATTAGGCTCCTATCAAAATTCAGTATTTGAGGTTGTAATGTAACGAGATTGTTTACCTATCTTTTCCTTCATGTTTGTTTTGAATGCTTTATAACTAAACTTGTTTGGCACTATCAAGCCAGAATCTTGCTTCGTGTTTTAGGGCGGTCATAATGGGCTACCATGCCCTTAGAGGTGGGGTGGATGCGGGTACGCCATGTCATAGATTATTGTATCATGTATTTATTTAGATGTACAACTTTTGTTCATGAGAACACTTTAGTTTAGTTATTCTCATGACTATCAATATTTGTTAAAATAATCATTCGTTTATGTGCTTTGCCGGGGGGGGGGTGGGGTGGGGAGGGGAGGGATGCGCTCAGTTTGACGCTCGCCCACAGTTTCGTACGGAGCATATTTGCGACGTCCCTGAAGTGACATGTGGGGGCGAAGAGCTGTTCAGAAAGATCCTATCGTTGATCTGCCATTTACCCAGTACACACACCTTGATATAACACGGTCGATTTAGATTACTTTCTGCCTAGCAATATTCGGGCATTGTATCGATGATATCTCTCGTTGCACTTGTATTTACTTCGTGTGGGTCGACTTTTGTATCTGAATTATCTCCATATCTGGCAATGTTATAACTAGGCTGAATAATCACAACAATGTGTGTGGTAGAGATTGATGTGGCAAGGAAAGTCGAGCTGTCGTACATACTGATGTATGAATGTCACAAGATGGACGTATGGATGCTTGGAATGCTACTAATGAAGGAAGAGACAACAAGCTCAGAAATTAAGATGATTTGATTAAATGTTTATGCACAATAGCAAGAAAAAAGCATAACTGCATTTAAACAGTTTTTATATATTGTTGGATGTTCTTAAAAGTTCTTAAGAAAAGTGTATACTGATACTTCTTGCAGAGTTATACACCCTCCAATGGCTTCTTCACTGTATAGGTGTACCCTCTAATGGCTTCTTCACTGTATAGGTGTGCCCTCTAATGGCTTCTTGACTGTATAGGTGTGCCCTCTAATGGCTTCTTTACTGTATAGGTGTGCCCTCTAATGGCTTCTTTACTGTATAGGTGTGCCCTCTAATGGCTTCTTTACTGTATAGGTGTGCCCTCTAATGGCTTCTTTACTGTTTTATGAATTATACGGTACTTCATATAGCTGGCACTCTCATGTCCCGATTTTCTTAGGACATCGTGTGTTTGTGCGCATTTGTGGCCGTATTGCTTACAAACTCCTTTTATCAGTCTCAATCCGGCCTCAATTCGCTATATAGTTGGAAGCGGTTCGTGTGACTAGGGCTCCCGTGTCCCGACGGGTTCTTATGACGTTCCGGGTTTGTCAGTCGTTGTGGCAGCTAGCACAATCTCCCTTTAGCGTCGTCAACTCGTCCTGTGTACTCCATGGTTGGAAGCGACTATAAAATGAAAGTAATTTTGAATTCTTGTAAAACATTACACAATATATGTGCATTACAGAGTGACTTGTTACACATAACGTCTTCGTGTTCCGTTTTATACACATGCTTTGTTACGTCTACAATTACTTTGCTATCTCATACTACCCTAAATTAAAGCACCCTTAACATTTCATGAATGCAAGACAATAAAAATATTAAATATTTACGTTGCAGCCGATGCATACAAGTATATTAGAACAAAATAACGTATTATATTCAACGTACTAACGTTGCATACTTGAATATGACGTACAAGCAATACATTTGGAAAACGTTAGTCTGTCTGGTATAAATGATGCGTAACACATAGTGAAAAACAAATCTACTAGAAAATTATGTTACGAATAAAGAAGAATCCTCAAAAACAACCCTATTTCTATATCACGAAAACAAAGAGAAAAAAGCTGTACTTCCCAAAGTTTATGCCCAAGCTGTATGTAATTACTTTTCCCGATATTCAAAATACTAAAATAAGTATAGAATTTTCATTCTTTACTCTGGCCGGGCTAAATATCGAGGTTCTGGTATATGTGACTGCACACATCGGAGCATTAGACTTTACATACGAATCATGAAGTGCACGAGATCCTACTTTGGTTAGAACTATTACGTCACTATCAAGGTCATATTACTTAAAAACATTTTGTATTTTACAGCGAACTCCGGATAGAGCCATTTTTACCATAGTCTACGTCAGCTAATACATGTTCAGGTATATAATATATTGAAAATCTAAATCTTTTTTACTGGATGAATAAAAACGTGAATAATTGTAATTTAAGTCAGTTTTTGACAACGAACGCTTCTTACGTCAACATCGGTGCGTGCACTATAATCCCCCGATTGATTGGATTTTGAGTGAGCCTTGTTTTCACCGTTGAAGAACATAACCGTAAACTAATATCTTCACAGGGGGGGGGGGGGGGGGAGAGGGGGGCTACGAATGGTCTAAATCGCTCTCCGTTACGGATCACTGCCATCTCACCTCTGCGTGGTTTCGAGTCTCGGATTCGGCTAATGTGGGTATGTGAGAAAGCTTGCCATTATCTTCTCGTGGGCACGTGGGTCGGTGGTTCTTTCCGGGGTTCTCCGGGTTCTTCCTCCACCATTAATACTGGCCGCCACGTATAGCCTATCATATGCTGAAAAATGTCGTTAAACCCTACATCAACAAGAAAATATCTTCACAGCTCAGTTTCACGACACTTTGACAGCCTTACGCGTACAGGTCTTGGTGTGTATATATATATATATATATATATATATATATATATATATATATATATATATATATATATATATATATATATATATATATATATATATATCGCATGATAATGTACATCAATGGGCACGGTTCACAGAGGTTCAGAGCATTCCGGACAATTTGTTTGGCTTCCACATTCAGTGTGTGGTTGTGTGTGTATGTATGAAAGTACATTAATAAAGATCATGGAAATTTTATTTTGAATGTATAGTGTCAGTATACCCTATATTTGTTTCTCAGTAAAGGTGATACAAAGGTTGAACTTTTCCTGAAGTCAATTATAACACAGGTAAAATGAAAAGAGTCGTCTCACGGGAGGCAAAGAAACATGGTGATATGCATAAAACTTATATATATATATATATATATATATATATATATATATATATATATATATATATATATATATATATATATATACATATATATATATATATATATATATATATATATATATATATATATATATATATATATATATATATATATATATATATATATATATATATATATATATGTTGTTTATTTGTTATATCGGCAGATTAACGGTCGACGGGCCCAGAGTGGCGAGTGGTCGAAGGCGCTTACCGTTTGTCTGGGAAAGAGTATCGCACATGGCCAATGTGGGTACGTGAGAAATCTTGCCAGTAGGTTCTTGTGGATCGGTCGGTCTTTCTGGTTTTTGTTTTAAACCCAATTTATATTGGCCGCCATGTATAGCCTGTATTGTGATGAAAAATGGCGATAAACCTACAACACCAACAACAGAATAATGTCCCCATTAAGGCTGGATCTCAAACCTAGTTATGAAAGGCATTCGTCGCTGGTGGAGAGGATATTATGTGATCCGTGTACGGTATACGTCACGTGTTCCATGTACAGCACACATACTGGGATCCGTTTACGGTCTACGTCATATGATCCCTGTACAACATACATCCTGGCATCAGTGGACGACATTCCTCCTCTGTGAACTTTATACGTCCCTGGAAGTCGTGGGAAAGTATTGGTCGTTTACCAGTCGTGACTGGGCAACATTTCCTCTTGCTAAATGACTGTTGAACCTAAATGCCTGCTATTAGGCTATTATAGGTTTTAAGATTATATGGACTATCGTAGACAAAATCGGAATATTTACTCCCTGTAATTGGTTTTCCTGTTTTTCAATTTAATTTATATTTTCAGTATTGTTACAAATTATTTCTTAATTAACATTATTATGTAGGTAGAAGATGCTTATAGTTTGAACAGGCAAATGTTGTCTACTGTAAAATTCGGAAGATTCAATATAGCTATTTTATGTACATGATATGTATTACAGACATGATATATATTACATAGACATGATATGTATTATAGACATGCTATATATTACATAGACAAAACATGTATTACATATACATGATATATATATATATATATATATATATATATATATATATATATATATATATATATATATATATATATATTACATAGACATGATATATATTACATAGACAAAACATGTATTACATAGACATGATATATATATTACATAGACAAAATACGTATTACATAGACATATTAACTGATTATGAATCACATGGAACCACGAACAAATAACCACACAAGATAATTTATATAACCAAAAGATTATTGTAATGAACTGGTCACATAATCTTATAATTATGGATTGTGCGTCCTTTTCTGTCCAGTGCAATTAAAACAATTAGTAAAATACAACAACAATAAAATAAGAAAACAACAAATGATTATATGTTCTCGTTGGTACGCTATTTATGTCAATGGCCCGAGACAATGTATATCGCGGTAGGTATCCTTCAACCAGTTTACGGTCTGTTGTATACAGGAACGGCCTCAGGGCAAGTCGAACGAGGCAACCGCCATGGGCCCCGTGCCGTTAGGAAATCAACTCCACAATGCCATTGTTTGCTTGGGTCCCCGCTCATTGCTTGCTGCCTTTGGACCCCGCATTCTGCCATGGAACTACGCATCCTGCCTTGGGACCCGCACATCTTAGGGCGGACCTGGTTGTACATTTTAAGCAGGATATTAGAAACAGTGAGTACTTCATGCTTTCCATCATTCGACACTTTTCAATAAGTCTCATGGATCATGCTTCCAATGCGTACAGCGGCAACTCTAAAGCATTTCAATCTGTTTAGTATACTGCCGACTTGGGCATAAGATTGACCCAGAAACTGCAATTCAGTTTTAGTACATTACATATATATAGCCGAGGTGTTCTTATTGCTGTTACGACTCCATAGTCACAAAATCAGTAAGAGATAAAAGAAACACCAAAATGTGTTGTACTACTTAGAAAACAATTTAATTATCAAAGTTATAAGTGAAACTCTGACCGGAACTTATTGCATTACAATGTGAACCCAATATAATCCTTTTAAAAGTCGATGAAAGTCATAAATGAGAGAAAATTTCCTTATAACTTTCAAAACCGGAAATTTAGTGGTCCTCCTAGAACTGTGATGTTGTCAAGATGGCATTGTCCAGAATTCCTTCGAATAATTTACAACAGATCCAGAACAATAATATAGTCCAAATAATGAGCACCTTCTATTTACACTAACGATTCAAACAAATTTGTTCTCCTAAATAATATCAAAGTACAACATCAAACACGTCTGCAGAGTGTCACGTTGTAAGGAAAAAAACCAGATGGCAACATGTATATGCTAGACAGTGAGGCTAATAATTTCGCTTCATAAATATACGAAGGTCAGTTTTGCGAACAATGAGGTGTCAAGCCACTTATTTGACATAATCATATGAACTCGTGACTGGCGCTTTATTTTGGCCAAGCCAGTTACATAACATTGCCATAACACGATCCACAAGTAAGTGATGAAGTATTGTGCTCAGATCAAAGGAACATAATGTGGGGCTCGTAATTCCACCCTTGCCAGAGTGCCGGGGAGGAGGCAGTATCTATTAATTATGTGAATTAGGGTGAACCAACATCCACTCGGAGTTAAGCATGGCATGGACATCATTAGAATCACAAGTTTAATCTATTATCTTGAGAACTAAATACTAGTAGTCGCTAAACCATCATGCCGGAAGTATAAGAGAAGTTAAGCTACTCCGAATTCATTCGAAATTGGCGGAAAACTTGTTAATTTGGGAATATAAAAGGAGCTTCCCTACAGGTCAGTGATTATTTGCTCGATTGTTATAATATATTACGGTAAGGTAATTGTACTTTAATTATGTACAGTATGTATACTTCATTAATATATTCGATTATTACCGAGAGTTACCATTTGTGTATATATGTTTTCATCATGGTGTTTGGTTTTTGTTGTTGTTGCTCTTGATTGGTTTAACGCCATTGTAGCACAATATAGGTTATACATGACGGCCAGTATTAATGGTATAGGAAGAACCGAGATAACAACGGAAAAAACCACCGACCCACGATACGCCGTGCGTGCACAGCATGACCAATTATCAACTAGAAGTTCTTTTGGTGGCGGATAACTTATTAGTGTGTGTGTGTGTGTGTGTGTGTGTGTGTGTGTGTGTGTGTGTGAGTGTGTGTGTGTGTGTGTGTGTCACTTTTTATTGTAACGAGGCTAATATACTTACTGCGGACCCTTTAATATAAATTGCGTCCCGTAAGGAATAATTGCCAGTGCTAGAATGATTTGAAGCGTTAGTTGCCAAGGAATAATTCTGCATCCGACCATCCGACTACTGGGTCATCGAATAGCCTGTTGTATGGTGATTTGGCTGTAGTAATGTCTTTTCCATATAACTAATTGAAAAAATGGGTCTCAAGATCATCATATGTTGTCGTCATCGTCACCACTAATACCGCAACCACCAACCACCAGCATCACTAGTCCCCAACAATTGCGTGGCGGCAAGTATAGAACAACACTGAAAGTAAATGCATCGAGCTCATCACTGTTTTATGATAAATTGACTAGGTTCTTTTATTACATAGGAAGCATGTGTTATTTATATATTTATTTTAGGTAACAATCTTTACTTCTTGTTTCTGTTTCGTTTCAAAGGTATCCACATGAAAACCATTAAATCTAATATAAAGCGCAACCTTGAAACTTCTGTGTCTCGATTAGTATATCTGGTATTTATGTCATGCTACAAGTATATAATAATAAAATAAAGAATATCGTTGTATCCAGTATGGATTTGTAAACGGTATCGATTTGTATATCGTATCGATTTGCTGCTGCTCGGTGTAAACCAATAATATATTGTAATTGGGGTGGGGTGTCAACATTGTGCGTACATTATTCGAATCGTTATAAAATGTTGTTATTCTTAGATGCATACGGTATTTGAGTGAAATATTTCTGACTTGTTTGCGTTTTCTGTACTGTCGGAGGACACGTACGGTATTTGACTGAAGCTTAATTACGACTTGTTTGTGAATACGGTCAATACCTTAGGATCGGATATTAGGGGTTTTATTTGTGAATACGGTCAATACCTTAGGATCGGATATTAGGGGTTTTATTTGTGAATACGGTCAATACCTTAGGATCGGATATTAGGGGTTTTATTTGTGAATACGGTCAATACCTTAGGATCGGATATTAGGGGTTTTATTTGTGAATACGGTCAATACCTTAGGATCGGATATTAGGGGTTTTATTTGTGAATACGGTCAATACCTTAGGATCGGATATTAGGGGTTTTATTTGTGAATACGGTCAATACCTTAGGATCGGATATTAGGGGTTTTATTTGTGAATACGGTCAATACCTTAGGATCGGATATTAGGGGTTTTATTTGTGAATACGGTCAATACCTTAGGATCGGATATTAGGGGTTTTATTTGTGAATACGGTCAATACCTTAGGATCGGATATTAGGGGTTTTATTTGTGAATACGGTCAATACCTTAGGATCGGATATTAGGGGTTTTATTTGTGAATACGGTCAATACCTTAGGATCGGATATTAGGGGTTTTATTTGTGAATACGGTCAATACCTTAGGATCGGATATTAGGGGTTTTATTTGTGAATACGGTCAATACCGTAGGATCGGATATTAGGGGTTTTATTTGTGAATACGGTCAATACCTTAGGATCGGATATTAGGGGTTTTATTTGTGAATACGGTCAATACCTTAGGATCGGATATTAGGGGTTTTATTTGTGAATACGGTCAATACCTTAGGATCGGATATTAGGGGTTTTATTTGTGAATACGGTCAATACCTTAGGATCGGATATTAGGGGTTTTATTTGTGAATACGGTCAATACCTTAGGATCGGATATTACGGGTTTTATTTGTGAATACGGTCAATACCTTAGGATCGGATATTAGGGGTTTTATTTGTGAATACGGTCAATACCTTAGGATCGGATATTAGGGGTTTTATTTGTGAATACGGTCAATACCTTAAAATCGGATATTAAGGGTTTTATTTGTGAATACGGTCAATACCTTAGGATCGGATATTACGGGTTTTATTTGTGAATACGGTCAATACCTTAAAATCGGATATTAGGGGTTTTATTTGTGAATACGGTCAATACCTTAGGATCGGATATTAGGGGTTTTATTTGTGAATACGGTCAATACCTTAGGATCGGATATTAGGGGTTTTATTTGTGAATACGGTCAATACCTTAGGATTGCATATTAGGGGTTTTATTTGTGAATACGGTCAATACCTTAGGATCGGATATTAGGGGTTTTATTTGTAAATACGGTCAATACCTTAGGATTGGATATTACGGGTTTTATTTGTGAATACGGTCAATACCTTAGGATCGGATATTACGGGTTTTATTTGTGAATACGGTCAATACCTTAGGATCGGATATTACGGGTTTTATTTGTGAATACGGTCAATACCTTAGGATCGGATATTAGGGGTTTTATTTGTGAATACGGTCAATACCTTAGGATCGGATATTAGGGGTTTTATTTGTGAATACGGTCAATACCTTAGGATCGGATATTAGGGGTTTTATTTGTGAATACGGTCAATACCTTAGGATCGGATATTAGGGGTTTTATTTGTGAATACGGTCAATACCTTAGGATCGGATATTAGGGGTTTTATTTGTTAATACGGTCAATACCTTAGGATCGGATATTAGGGGTTTTATTTGTGAATACGGTCAATACCTTAGGATCGGATATTAGGGGTTTTATTTGTGAATACGGTCAATACCTTAGGATCGGATATTAGGGGTTTTATTTGTGAATACGGTCAATACCTTAGGATCGGATATTAGGGGTTTTATTTGTGAATACGGTCAATACCTTAGGATCGGATATTAGGGGTTTTATTTGTGAATACGGTCAATACCTTAGGATCGGATATTAGGGGTTTTATTTGTGAATACGGTCAATACCTTAGGATCGGATATTAGGGGTTTTATTTGTGAATACGGTCAATACCTTAGGATCGGATATTAGGGGTTTTATTTGTGAATACGGTCAATACCTTAGGATCGGATATTAGGGGTTTTATTTGTGAATACGGTCAATACCTTAGGATCGGATATTAGGGGTTTTATTTGTGAATACGGTCAATACCGTAGGATCGGATATTAGGGGTTTTATTTGTGAATACGGTCAATACCTTAGGATCGGATATTAGGGGTTTTATTTGTGAATACGGTCAATACCTTAGGATCGGATATTAGGGGTTTTATTTGTGAATACGGTCAATACCTTAGGATCGGATATTAGGGGTTTTATTTGTGAATACGGTCAATACCTTAGGATCGGATATTAGGGGTTTTATTTGTGAATACGGTCAATACCTTAGGATCGGATATTACGGGTTTTATTTGTGAATACGGTCAATACCTTAGGATCGGATATTAGGGGTTTTATTTGTGAATACGGTCAATACCTTAGGATCGGATATTAGGGGTTTTATTTGTGAATACGGTCAATACCTTAAAATCGGATATTAAGGGTTTTATTTGTGAATACGGTCAATACCTTAGGATCGGATATTACGGGTTTTATTTGTGAATACGGTCAATACCTTAAAATCGGATATTAGGGGTTTTATTTGTGAATACGGTCAATACCTTAGGATCGGATATTAGGGGTTTTATTTGTGAATACGGTCAATACCTTAGGATCGGATATTAGGGGTTTTATTTGTGAATACGGTCAATACCTTAGGATTGCATATTAGGGGTTTTATTTGTGAATACGGTCAATACCTTAGGATCGGATATTAGGGGTTTTATTTGTAAATACGGTCAATACCTTAGGATTGGATATTACGGGTTTTATTTGTGAATACGGTCAATACCTTAGGATCGGATATTACGGGTTTTATTTGTGAATACGGTCAATACCTTAGGATCGGATATTAGGGGTTTTATTTGTGAATACGGTCAATACCTTAGGATCGGATATTAGGGGTTTTATTTGTGAATACGGTCAATACCTTAGGATCGGATATTAGGGGTTTTATTTGTGAATACGGTCAATACCTTAGGATCGGATATTAGGGGTTTTATTTGTGAATACGGTCAATACCTTAGGATCGGATATTAGGGGTTTTATTTGTGAATACGGTCAATACCTTAGGATCGGATATTAGGGGTTTTATTTGTTAATACGGTCAATACCTTAGGATCGGATATTAGGGGTTTTATTTGTGAATACGGTCAATACCTTAGGATCGGATATTAGGGGTTTTATTTGTGAATACGGTCAATACCTTAGGATCGGATATTAGGGGTTTTATTTGTGAATACGGTCAATACCTTAGGATCGGATATTAGGGGTTTTATTTGTGAATACGGTCAATACCTTAGGATCGGATATTAGGGGTTTTATTTGTGAATACGGTCAATACCTTAGGATCGGATATTAGGGGTTTTATTTGTGAATACGGTCAATACCTTAGGATCGGATATTAGGGGTTTTATTTGTGAATACGGTCAATACCTTAGGATCGGATATTACGGGTTTTATTTGTGAATACGGTCAATACCTTAGGATCGGATATTAGGGGTTTTATTTGTGAATACGGTCAATACCTTAGGATCGGATATTAGGGGTTTTATTTGTGAATACGGTCAATACCTTAGGATCGGATATTAGGGGTTTTATTTGTGAATACGGTCAATACCTTAAAATCGGATATTAAGGGTTTTATTTGTGAATACGGTCAATACCTTAGGATCGGATATTAGGGGTTTTATTTGTGAATACGGTCAATACCTTAAAATCGGATATTAGGGGTTTTATTTGTGAATACGGTCAATACCTTAGGATCGGATATTAGGGGTTTTATTTGTGAATACGGTCAATACCTTAGGATCGGATATTAGGGGTTTTATTTGTGAATACGGTCAATACCTTAGGATTGGATATTAGGGGTTTTATTTGTGAATACGGTCAATACCTTAGGATCGGATATTAGGGGTTTTATTTGGTTAGTAGTCTAGACATTAATCCTTTCTAATCGTAAGGAATACGTGCTATTTTGGACGGATCTGTTCAAAGGATATTCACTTGTGTTAACCCTGATATTGTTTAAATAGGTAACATACGTGTATTGGTGTGTAAATAGGTAAGATACGTGTATTGGTCTGTAAATAGGTAAGATACGAGTATTGGTCTGTAAATAGGTAAGATATGTGTATTGGTGTGTAAATAGGCAAGATACGTGTATTGGTGTGTAAATAGGTAACATACGTGTATTGGTGTGTAAAAAGGTAAGATACGTGTATTGGTCTGTAAATAGGTAAGATACGAGTATTGGTCTGTAAATAGGTAAGATATGTGTATTGGTGTGTAAATAGGCAAGATACGTGTATTGGTGTGTAAATAGGTAAGATACGTGTATTGGTGTGTAAATAGGTAAGATACGTGTATTGGTGTGTAAATAGGTAAGATACGTGTATTGGTGTGTAAATAGGTAAGATACGTGTATTGGTGTGTAAATAGGTAAGATACGTGTATTGGTGTGTAAATAGGTAACATACGTGTATTGGTGTGTAAATAGGTAACATACGTGTATTGGTGTGTAAATAGGTAAGATACGTGTATTGGTGTGTAAATAGGTAAGATACGTGTATTGGTGGGTAAATAGGTAAGATACGTGTATTGGTGTGTAAATAGGTAAGATACGTGTATTGGTGTGTAAATAGGTAACATACTTGTATTGGTGTGTAAAAAGGTAAGATACGTGTATTGGTGTGTAAATAGGTAAGATACGTGTATTGGTGTGTAAATAGGTAAGATACGTGTATTGGTGTGTAAGTAGGTAAGATACGAGTATTTGGTGTGTAAATAGGTAAGATACGTGTATTGGTGTGTAAATAGGTAAGATACGTGTATTGGTCTGTAAATAGGTAAGATACGTGTATTGGTGTGTAAATAGGTAAGATACGTGTATTGGTCTGTAAATAGGTAAGATACGTGTATTGGTCTGTAAATAGGTAAGATACGTGTATTGGTCTGTAAATAGGTAAGATACGTGTATTGGTGTGTAAATAGGTAAGATACGTGTATTGCTAATCATGATCCACACGTTGTACATTCGACTGATATTGTGCCCCCGGGTAAAGAAAACTTTTTTTGGTATCAGGATCATTACATTTATATTACTTTTAAACAAGCTCTAACGAATCGTTTGAAATAAAAACTGTGAATTTTCCCTTCGTTTTTCATGCTCGGCTTCCTACATTCGTTCATTAGCCCTCCAGACTTTTAAAACTGTGTGTGTGCATATAATAATTCTTTACATCTGTTTTCGAAAGCATATCATTTTATATTTTTCAAATATCATTTTCGCAATAAAACTGATATTAAATGACCGTTTACGAACCAATACCAGAAAATGCGATGTATTAAGATAATGGTTTTTTTCTTCAAAATAAATATAAAAAAATAATTTCAGTTCTGATTGTGGTTCTTCACTTCTTTCCGGAAAAAGCATAAATATTGATTCTTTACTTATTTATTAAGTTATGGTACCGAAATGAATCGCTGATTCTTTTCCGTTACATAGCGACAATTAATTCAACCAAACCAGTTAATAATTGGGGAAAATGTATTTTTCGTTTCTGCAAATTGCATTTATCGCGATAGTAGTCAATGTTCTGCTTCATACGATTGCCTTTGTCAAGCTTAACCATATTCTCCGTTCCTACATATATATTACTTAATGCAGTATAGCAAACTCGCTATTTTATTTCCTTATGTATGTTAAAGGACGAAGTTCACTAACTTTACTTTTGTTTTTGGCATATGTACAGTTCTGAGAATCAAGTAGATTGCATTAAAGGTTCTGTGAATTTCATGTGTGGTTGTGCGAATCAGATAGTTCTCATTAAGGTTCTGTCGATTTCATGTGTGCGCTGCTCGCATTTATAGCTACGATGCTCATCATTCCCTTCTTTCCAAATTTACTTAATAATTTTTTTCTCAATAATTCTTGACAAATTTATCAATATATAAGGCATATAAACGTGATTGGTATGGCGATGGAGCGGATATAGCGAAAATGTTTATACTCACATTACAGTACAGGTTGAATGAATGAATGGGCAAAGGATAATCTAGTCTCCCTTCTTACATATCAAGGCATTAATCACCAACATCCTAACTCAAACTGTGAACAAAACACACACTGGTCGTACAATACGATGTAGATTAGCTTAAATTACTTTTCCATAGATGTCAATCAAATTAATATATAATATTGAGAATGTAAACAAAGCAGCGTATTTATTTTGGAGACGTTGGAATGCACTTGTAATGGCTTCAGAAATATTCCGTTTCCATTCGATACAGGAAGAAGGTGCTAAAATCTTGTTTTTTCAATCAGTACCCTTCTTAATCCTCGTTAGCGTTCAGCAAACTTATATATTAGTGTTGAAAAGATGGAGAAGGGATTCACCAAGCGATTAATCAAATAAGCCAGTAAAGGTAGTTATGCCCTTCCCCCAGTCCCTATCAGCAACAAGAAAATGTGTACATAGTGTCTTACGACAAAGCAAATACACGAACGTTTAAAGTCAGTACAATTATATAGGTACAAAGATACTTGATATTGATGGTCTCTAGCAACAGACCCGTACCTTTAGTGTAAGATAGTCTCTAGCAACAGACCCGTACCTTTAGTGTAAGATAGTCTCTAGCAACAGACCCGTACCTTTAGTGTAAGATAGTCTCTAGCAACAGATCCGTACCTTTAGTGTAAGATAGTCTCTAGAAACAGATCCGTACCTTTAGTGTAAGATAGTCTCTAGCAACAGATCCGTACCTTTAGTGTAAGATAGTCTCTAGCAACAGATCCGTACCTTTAATGTAAGATAGTCTCTAGCAATAGATCCGTACCTTTAGTGTAAGATAGTCTCTAGCAACAGATCCGTACCTTTAGTGTAAGATAGTCTCTAGAAACAGATCCGTACCTTTAGTGTAAGATAGTCTCTAGAAACAGATCCGTACCTTTAGTGTAAGATAGTCTCTAGCAACAGATCCGTACCTTTAGTGTAAGATAGTCTCTAGCAACAGATCCGTACCTTTAATGTAAGATAGTCTCTAGCAATAGATCCGTACCTTTAGTGTAAGATAGTCTCTAGCAACAGATCCGTACCTTTAGTGTAAGATAGTCTCTAGCAACAGATCCGTACCTTTAGTGTAAGATAGTCTCTAGCAACAGATCCGTACCTTTAGTGTAAGATAGTCTCTAGCAACAGATCCGTACCTTTAGTGTAAGATAGTCTCTAGCAACAGATCCGTACCTTTAGTGTAAGATAGTCTCTAGCAACAGATCCGTACCTTTAGTGTAAGATAGTCTCTAGCAACAGATCCGTACCTTTAGTGTAAGATAGTCTCTAGCAACAGATCCGTACCTTTAGTTTAAGATAGTCTCTAGCAACAGATCCGTACCTTTAGTGTAAGATAGTCTCTAGCAACAGATCCGTACCTTTAGTGTAAGATAGTCTCTAGCAACAGATCCGTTCCTTTAGTTTAAGATAGTCTCTAGCAATATATTCAGGTTTTTAATTTAAGTTATACTCTAATTATAGATCCACACATTTAGTTAAAAGTGACATTTATTAATAGATCCGTTTCTTTAGTTCAAGGTAGCCTCTAGCAGTTTGTTTATAACTTACGTTCAAGGTAACATCTAGTAATGGGTCAATATATTTAGTTTAAGGTGCCCTCTAACAATAGATCCATACATTTAGTCAAACGTGACAATTAATTATAGATCTTTTGTTTATGTTCAGCTCTAGCAATGGATCCGTACCTTTATGTTCCAGGTAGTCTCTAACAATAGATCCGTGCATTTAGTTAACAGTGACATTTATTAATAGATCCATACCAATTATTTAAATTTACCTCTAACAATAGATCCATACATTTAGATTAGAGTAATCAATAGTCCGCAAAGATGAGTTGTTGTTGTTGATCGTCTGTCGATTCGATGAGGACCTTTCTAGTCATCCGAAGGTTGGAGAGCTTGGTCCTTTTCTGTGTCCAGCTAAATCTCTCACATCTGACGGAGTTTCTGCTCTACAGTTCTGCGTATATTGTTGTACGTATATTTCTTAGAGGTGGACTTCGAGATGTTGAGGTAGGTCTGAAGTTTGTGGTGTTTCTTTTTAAGCAACTGTTTGATCTCGTCGCAGTTCTCATCAAACCAGTTTTGATGCTTTCTGGTTGAGGGTCCTGGGATTTCCGAAGCTGTGTTGTAGGCCAACTCTCGGAATGCCACCCAGTGGTCGCCACATTCCGATTGTCGAGAGGGGTGGATTTCAGACGTAATTCCAGGGCATCCACAATAGACTGTTTTGTGTTGGTTCATTTCAGCTAGGTCATGTTTAGTTGTTGATGAACCTTCATTCCCTATCGGAGTCTTTTGGGCTGCATGTGGATGTTGAGCTTGGTGATGATGAGGCGGTGGTCTGTTTAACAGTCAGCGCCGCACAAGGACTTTGTCGCACGCAAATCTTGTCTGTCCCTTTTCCTGACAATGATGTAGTCGATGAGGTGCCAGTGCTTAGAGCGATAGGGCATCCATGACGTCTGGTTACGTGTAGGGAGGCAGAAGACTTTATTGGTGATCAGCAGCTCATGCTCGGCGCAAGTCTGGATGAAAAGAGAACATTGCTCTTACAGTGACCCACTTCGTGATTTCCTAACACTCCGTCCCATGCAGTGTGATCACAAGCTACTCTCTTGCACTGAAATCACCAAGAATGACGAGTTTTTCTACCATTGGAACATAAGCAATGACTGAATGAAGTTCATCATATAATTTTAACTTCACTTCAACTGGGTTGGCCATGTTTGAAACATAGCAACTGATGATAGTAATGTGCTTTTTTCCAGACAAGAGGGAGAGTTTTATAGCCACGAGTCTGTTGCTTATTTTCTACGGACGTCCAGCCAATTTGCCAATCAGTGCTGTCTTCACTGCCGGCACCAGCATTACGGCGTTCTTCACTTCCTCGGCCGCTCCAAAAGAAAGTGTATCCGGAGCCCCTTTCACAGAGTTTTCCGTCTCCTGCAAGCCGTGTCTAAGCTCAAGACATCATTGTCCATGTTGTATCTGGCGAGTTCATTTCCTATTAGGGCGGTTTTCTTCTGGGGTCTTTTCACATAATCTCTGACCAGCAAGGTGCGCACATTCCATGCCCCAAGGGTGAGATGAACAATCCTCATTTTCCTCTTTGTATCTTGACCGCTGAAAGAGGGTTCACGTCAGACGTCGTATGCTGGCTAAGGAAGTTTATAACAGGCAAAGTTTAGGGCACAAAGCGAGAACCTGCTTCGATCATTTGCTTATATCTTATCACGAATATTACTTTTAGGTCTTCATTTGTGTTATCAGATAAATTATTAAATATATTATTAGGATAACTCTTGCAAAATAATGTTTATATAATATGTGCATGAATTGTTTGTAATAAATCACAAACTGTCAGTCCGTAATGAGTTTATTCAGCCAATAGTCGAAACTATAAAGTGGTACAGTTGAATAGTGACCTCGTCGTATGAGCCAACTTATGGTACATGATTGTAAGTGATAGCACAACATTAAACTGATTGATTTTTGTTTGAGTGTGGCAATCATGTTTTGTTTTTAAGAAAAGTTACATTTCGATTTAAAGATCATTACAAAATATCAGATGATGACAGTTGAAAAACTTGAAACCAGTCCCAAACATTCATCTCTTTAGAAGTGGTATTTAATATATTCTGCCACAATTAGAATGGACCAATGAGATTACATAATCACCGTCTCAGATTACCAAACCCTTGAAAATGTTTTATAGTTATTAATGTTGATCTCGAAGTAACTTATAATCTATTAGATAATTCACAAAAATACACAATTATATGATTTTGTTGAAGTGTCTATACAGTTTTATGAATTGTTATGTCCTCATTTTGACTGACGCAAAGCAAAGGTTTACCAGTTTATGTAATGTCGATCTCTCATAAAATATTTTTTTATGTTTTATAAGTGTAAAAAAAATATCGTAGAATAGAAACTGCTTTTGACAATGTTCAAATTTTTGGCACTAAAGTTTAGTGGTATGACGTCACGTAAACATAAATCCCCTGACCAATCGTCGTGACCCATTAACTCTAAACACTAAGAAATAATTAAAATCACATGAAGTTGTTTCCTACAATAGAAAGGCCATCTCTTGTGTCAAAAAAATAGGTATAGCATCACGTTAGTAATTGTAACACGTTTTGAGAATTAAGATCATTACTTTCAAATTGTTTTTTTTGTAACTTTAAAGTTAATTTAAGTGTGTTGTTATTGTCAAAAAAAGGCAATTAAAGCCCGGCAGCAAGTTATTTAACTTAAATACAGCCATTCCAATCGCACTGTTTTTAACACAGCATATGCATTATATAAATGAAGCAAAGACGTGATGTGCAGAGCACTGAAATATATACTAGATAAAGAAATTCGATCTGTTAATCGCAAAATATTTGTTTATGTTTGATGTGATACAGCACACACGTGACCATATCTTCGATAATAATAAGCACACACATTCACCATATCTTCAATATAAAGCACACACACACCATATCTTCAATATAATGCGCACACATGTCGGCCATGATTCTAATATGATATGGTATACCTGTAGACCAAACATTTAACATGATAACAAAATATTTAATATGAACCATAATTTTAGTATGATACATTACATATGTATACTATAATGTTAATATGATACAGTACATCTGTATAACATAATGTAAATATGATACAGTACATCTGTATAACATAATGTAAATATGATACAGTATATGTGAATACCATACTGTTAATATGATACAGTACATGTGTATACCATAATTTTAAAATGATAAATGACATATGTATACCATAATGTTAACATGATTCAATACACAAGTATACCATACTTTCAATATCAAAATATATTTTTAATGATTATCCTACGCATATAAATAAAAAATTAAATATGATACAGTACACATGTAGGACATAATATTAATATGACTGAGTACATATGATTACTATATTGTTAATATGATTCAGTATACATGTATATCATAATGTTAATATCAATTATAATTTTAATATTATATGGTTTACATATAAATCATACAATGATAAGTACACATGTAGGTCATAATTTTAATACGATACAGTACATATGTATACCATAATTTTGATATGAAACAGCAAACCTGTTGACCATGATTGTATCATTTGTATATAATCGCTAGAATAGGATCTACATCGTTAGGTTAATCGTCTTTTGTTATCATAAATATATAATTATAAAGTATCACAGTGGTCTGTTTTTTTATATCTGTCCAATAGTACTAATAGCGGGAAACTTAGTCAATTTATGGTAAGGAACTAAGGCAAGTTTCCCAGTGGTGCACTGGTTAACGCGTTGGACATACGATCATAGTCATGAAGATTCCATTTTTACCATCAGATCAGTCTGGTTTGGATACTCTATCGTATCCCAGGGCAAAGCACTTTAATCAAATGGCCTTGACACGGTACATTCCTAATGCAATGATGTGCAGCAACACACAAAAACAAATTATGTTTTCACACCAAGCTATGTATATTGTTATGAGTCTATGCTTGTATAATAAATAATAAAACATAGTGAAAAAAGCTTCGTAAAATTTAACAAATAATTTATTTTCCTAGACTACTAAGTACAAATAAATGAGAAGACAAATTGCACTGTACTGCGAATTAAATCCAAACTGTAAATCAATCGTTAAAATACAAGTCCTATCAATAAAAACTTCTAAGTGAATCACATTTAAAATCCCGATGAAAACTCAAGATGGAAGGCGATGACGCCTGTAATAATGTACGAAGTGCATAAAATGTTTCCAATTTTTGATTCCGTATAAATTCCAGTAAATGACTTTGTCAAGAATTATCAGTGCGCTTTTGTATTTCCAGAGAAAATAATCACTTGAGTTCAATAATTGGAAGAAAATAAATAGTATGCCCATATTAGGCACAACATCATACAAATTAACATGTCAGATGTTAAAGCGCGACTGATTCAACTTTTATCAGAACATCAGTTATACGCCTAAGAGGTAAGACAGATCCCCCGATGGGGGTCAAAAGTTCAACTTTATGGAAAACAGAAGTTTGTTTACCAGTTCACACATGCGTAATGACACTTAGTCCAGACATGACCTAGTCTGAACTTAATCGTCTTACTTTGAGAAAAATACTACAATATATAAAGAAATAAACAATATCACTGATTTTGTAGGTCAGCAATCAGTTACAATGCTTCAGTTCTGGATAATGTCAAATCAATAAAGCAATGTTGTATTAAAATGGTTATGGACTTAACAAACATCAAATCTAAATTCATTTAAATTATATTTACATAACAATAATATCCACAGATGTATAATACAATAACTTCTAATCCGTCCTATATCAGGACTCTCAGAGTGCTGATTATTATACAACACAATTATCTCATTGAAATAGTTCTTACTCTATCCACAAGTATATGGGATATTACTTTCTCATGCTTTTCAGATCCACGTGGGATATTATTTTCCCTTGCTCTCCACAACCATAAATAGCTATTTTTGCAATGCTTTCCACAAGCATATGAGATATTATTTTGTATGGTTTCCTCGCACATATGATATATTGAGTTGGCTGTTGAGTTTAGGACATTGGTTTTTGCACTGGCAACAGTCTGTATATAGAGAAGGGAAATTTTGCATTCATTCTTTAATATTAGTCTGTATTGGAATCATTTTTGTTTAGTTGTATGCATATATAATGGATATTTGGACACTCCATAATTGTCAGTTTCTCACAGATGATATTTGGACACTCCTTGATGTTATTTAGACACTCCCTGTCTCTCGTCTTATCACTGGTATTATTTAGACACTCCCTGGGTATCTTCCTGTTACCGTGTTCTCAAGTTAAGCAATATGATACGTCGAATGAAGTTGCATACTTACTAAAACGTTTATGACCACTTACAAATGTATCGTGTTTCCATATTTTCTAGTAGTTTTGTTTAATGGAAAATGAGTACTATTATTTCTAAATAAAATTGACTGATTAACAAATCTAACATAAATACACCATCAAACTATGGATTACAAAGTCGACCATCAGTACATAAACTACTGATTTCGTAATCTAACATTAATACACAATATAACGAAGGATTGTACACAATATAATTGCCCTCTCGACCTCATGCTTATCTCCTGAGTAACAATTCTTTAAAATAAGTGTGGAAGAAATGGTTAAGTCTGAAATACAGTTCATGAACCATGTGCTACAAGTAGACAAAAAAACTATTTATAATCCTACACGACTATGGTTGGAACGTAAGGTGATACCATAGTCTCTCCGTCCGCTATAAATTTGTGTTTCTATCCCTTAAATATCGTTATGTTTTGTTTCTTTTTAGAGATAAAGTAAAAACACTCAAAGTAAAGGGTATCGTCGATTTAACATTTTCAAGCGTTTTCTAACATGTTCGCATCAATCTGAAAATTACCACTCACATCCTTAGGGATAGGTTCTGATGAATACATTCGCCATTGCAATTGTCTGATTTCCTATCGATTTTACAATTTAACAGAAATGAAAGGTCAGCCGTATGAAATGCCGTCATTGTTGTTTCTAAGTCTATTCGTCTTTCATTTCCAAGGCTGCACTAACGTATTAAGTCATCAAGTTAAGGTAATTAGAATGGAACCATCGCCTACGTTAGGGTTTCGTCGATATAAAATCGAACACTTATCATGGCACATGTATTTAATAGGACCTCTCCCTAAGGCTGATATGTATCAGTTTCATTCAAGCAGGTTTTGTATATTTCAATCATATAGAAATGTTCTGGAACATATCTGAAAATTCTGGATCGTTCAACAGAGATCGAAAAGCTCTGTCTCTCTTAATAAGACTTGAAATGTTGGCATATGAATGAAATCTACAGAACCAGTGGTAGGAAGAAATTAGAAACATCTACATCGACATCCATGCACATTGAATATAAACGTTATTATATTGGTCCATGATAATTTGATAATTTTAAAACCATATATGCATCATGATGTGTCAACCATAGTAATCTCGTAGTAGCTTCCAATTTTGTGCGGTCTACAAAAAGATTCGTTTCAGTTGGGCATCAACCATATAATCCACGTTCGACATGAACTGAAAAATGGGTCATAATTAAATGTAATGATTGTAAGAATGGGTCATTGATTACATGCAAGGATTCTAAAATTGGGTCATTGATTATATATGTAATCATTCTCAAAAGGGGTCATTGATTACATGAAATGATTCTAAAAATGGGGCATTGATTACATGCAATTATTCTAAAACATGTAACATACAATTTAAGAGTGATTTAAAATTTATGTTAAATCACTTTCATCCCCTTCGTCCCGTCCGCAAAGAGGAACAACCACAATTTCAAACGAATTGACAGATCTGCACTGACAGCGTTATCACTGACAGCGTTATCACTAACTCAGCGTTATCACTGACAGCGTTATCACTAACTCAGCGTTATCACTGACAGCGTTATCACTAACTCAGCGTTATCACTGACAGCGTTATCACTAACTCAGCGTTATCACTAACTCATGTCATGTCACGTGTCTAGCCCTAACGTGGTAACCTTGATGAGAGAATTTCAGCTACCACGTAATAATCAGCTTCATCATCCAACTATCTGTGTTGATGTGCAACAAAACACAAAACCAAATAATAATAATCCCAATTTGTATCGTCCATAAATCAGTCTATCATAAACCGTATGCTTGGATATCTATAAGCCAATGTCGTGATAAGCCGTATATTTGGATATCGAGAAGCCAATATGTCATAAGTCTATATTTAGATATCGACAAGCCAATATGTCATAAGTCTATATTTGAATATGGACAAGCCAATATGTCATAAGTCTATATTTGAATATGGACAAGCTAATGTCATAAACCGTGCTTGGATATCGACTAACTAAGATCGTCATAAGCCGTATATTTGGACATAAACAAGCCAGTATGTTATAAGCCATATTTCTGGTTATCCACAAATCAATGTATTATAAGCTGTAGGTATGGATTAAACAAGTTAGTCTAGCATAAACCGTATTTTTTTCTATCCACAAGTTGATTTATCATAAGATGTATTTCTGAATATCATTCCGTTTATAAAACATGAACTATATTTCTAGGTATCCACAATTCACTATGTCATAAACTGTATCCCAGTATATCCACAATTCAGTATGTCATAAACTGTGTCCCAGTATATCCACAATTCAATATGTCATAAACTGTATCCCAGTATATCCACAATTCAGTATGTCATAAACTGTATCCCAGTATATCCACAATTCTGTATGTCATAAACTGTATCCCAGTATATCCACAATTCAGTATGTCATAAACTGTATCCCAGTATATCCACAATTCAGTATGTCATAAACTGTATCCCAGTATATCCACAATTCAGTATGTCATAAACTGTATCCCAGTATATCCACAATTCAGTATGTCATAAACTATATTCCAGTATATCCACAAGTCATTATGTCATAACTGTATCCCAGTATATCCACAAGTCACTAGGTCATAAACTGTATCCCAGTATATCCACAGGTTAGTATGTCATACACTGTATCCCGTAAAAATGAATCATGTCCCCGGGCTCTAAATACTCTAGCTAAGCCTCTGGTCATATCATTGTTATGACACGGAAACCTTGTCACTGCCCAGAATAGTCCCACTGTGAGCTCATGTCTTTGACGTGACTCCACTCACCACGACATTAAACAGGCTTTGAAAGTTATATTTGAATGTAATTTGTTTCATTAAAACCTATTCTATCTTAAAATAAATTCATATAATTGACTGAAAGATTAATATCACCGGTACACGAGTACATGAAAGATTATTCCGTGCCGAGGCTATGAGGGTGTAGTGTTTGTCCAGAAATGCAGGCCATGGTAATTGACCTAAGTTGTAACCCTTATATCCATGGTTGTCAGCCAACGCAGTTTATTATTGTTTAATTGGAAGTAAATTTGTATCGATGAACATAAGTACAATATTACATGTGAATCACTGGAAGCAATTGTCAACTTTGGAAGCCCGTGCATTGCTTTTTTGCATGATGAATTTTTTGCGTCATTGTAACAATAGTTTTACTTGCATACCCTCACATCTTTGACCCGCATCTCCGTGACCAACAAGCTGGCTTCCGAAAGGAAAGGTCGTGCACGGACCAGATAGCGACACTGCGCATCATCTTGGAACAGTCTCTGGAGTGGAATTCGCCACTGTTCGTGAATTTTCTCGATTATGAGAAAGCGTTCGACAGCGTTGACAGGCAGACCCTCTGGAAAATACTGAGGCACTATGGAGTCCCGGAGAAGATCACCAACATCATCAGGAAGTCCTATGAAAGAATGACTTGTAGGATCGTCCACGGCCGGCAATTCACTGATGCCTTTGAAGTAAATACAGGGGTGAGACAAGGATGCCTTCTATCATCATTCCTCTTCCTGCTGGCCATCGATTGGGTCATGAAGACATCGACAGACCAAACAAGAAACGGCATCCAGTGGACGCTGTGGAAACAGCTGGACGACCTAGATTTCGCTGATGACCTGGCTCTCCTCTCGCATACCCAACAACAGATGCAGGAAAAGACCAGCATTGTTGCGGACAACTCAGCCAGCCTGGGCCTCCACATCAACAGAGGAAAGAGCAAGGTTTTCAAGACAAATGCATCCAGCAATACACCCATCACAGTGGAAGGCGATGCGCTGGAGGAGGTGGATAGCTTCACCTACCTTGGCAGCATCCTGGACAAGCAGGGATGAACGGATGCAGACGTTAAGACACGCATCGGCAAAGCAAGGGCAGCTTTCCATCAGCTGAAGAACATATGGATATCAAGGCAGCTTAACATCACCACCAAGATCAGGTTCTTCAACACCATCGTGAAACCGATATTGTTGTACGGAGCAGAGACCTGGAGAACCACCGCTACCACCATGAAGAAAATCCAGGTCTTCATCAACACCTGCCTCAGAAAGATCCTCAAGATCCGCTGGCCAGAAAGAATCAGCAACGACGAACTGTGGCAGAGAACGAAGCAACAGCCCGTTGAAGATGACATCCTTCAGAGACGCTGGCGATGGATTGGCCACACCCTCCGCAAACCTGCTCCCAACATCACCAGGCAAGCCCTCACATGGAACCCTCAAGGAAAGAGGAAGAGAGGAAGACCCAGAAACACCTGGCGCCGTGATTTGGATACAGACGCAAAGAAGATGGGCAAGACGTGGGGACAGCTGGAGAGACTCGCCCAGAACCGAGACGCCTGGAGGGAGCTGGTTGGCGGCCTATGTCCCAAACGGGGCCACAGGCGGAGATGAGATGAGATGACCCTCACATCTGTTAAGTGTAGTAACACGTGTATTAAATTGCGCATTTGAAAAGGAGGTTTGCTCACTACGATATTACATCTTTGTTTTGTTCTTTTACTTGTACAATGACAATCTCGTTACCAAATACGTAGATAGTGTATTGCGAATTTAAACATCTCCAGAGTTCAGGGCTTTATTATTTATGATGTATTCATTCATTAGACACTGTATGATAGTAATGACCAAATTATGAGACAAATATCTCGGTAACTCCGATAACCGAATATGTTTCCGATCGGAAATATGAATTTAGGAACATCATGTACATTGATTGTATGGTGTCGTTGCTTTTGACATTGATACAGTCTGAAAATTATATCATGTTGAAGAAACAATAATGGATTGTCTTGACATCACCACACCAGCCAAGATGGTCTGATTCGATGTGCGAATGGTTTTGTTTGGTCACGTGTCCAGCAACATATGCACTGAATCACCTCTATACTCGTTATTACCTGTATAAATACATAAGGCCATGAAACATTTAAGTACATCTCTTGAATGCAAACGGAATGATGAACGAAAAGTAAAATAACGGAATGGCGAATGTGACACTTGTTCTTTAATTTATAATTTGTTAAAAAGTATAATCTTTTAGACAATAATACTAGTTCAACTTCGTTTGGGACGTTTTGTTTACGCACAAAAAATGGCAGGTGCATCATCTTCGTCAGATTAAACGAAATCATGCCTTCTTTCTAAATGATATTCACTGTAGCAAAAACCGTGTGCTGAAAATAATCTCAAATAGGTATATTATTACACATTGGAGATCATCTATTTATCACATCGTATGTAGAGTTCGAATGTGTAGTTTCATATCTTTTATTACCACACGTTAAAATGTCATTGTATGTGATTCTTATTGGTCCAATAATGTGGTCTAATGACCATAATATTATTGACGGATTGGCTGGAAACGTGTGAAAACGTTTTTAATCCCGCCTTCTGGAATATTTGGTTCTGAATGAACTTTTTTGGCGGCCATTTTTTTAAAACTCGACTCGTGAACGGAAATTGAAATCTCAGCAGTTTAAATATCGATAGGTTACCATCTCAGAAAAAAACTACGTTGCAGAAACAACAATTAGTAAACCTAAGCGTATTGCTTATTTAACGGCCGGCGGGGGGGGGGGGAGGGGGGGGGGCTTTATATTTATAGCATAGATATAAAATCCACCGTACGTACAAACATACAAGTTTGGTTTAAATGTTAACTTACATAAGTAAAGAATTTGTACATAAATGGGGTCTCCTATCTGACAACTTTATTTAACCACATCATCAATTGTTCCAGTAAAATGCTTCAAATATCCGGTCACAAATGCATTGCAGTAAATATGGGAATTTCTGTATCCAGTAATCCTATTTTACATAGAAATCGCAAAAATATAATGGTTAGTTTTGAAAAGGACGTTTTAGGGTAAATAAACATGCACTCTAGGCCTACTGATTACCATGTCAAAGGATGTGAAATGATACCGCATTGATCATTCGGATTTGAAAATGAGATTTTGCCTGTTATGTTTATTCTTCTTTAATTTATAGTTTGTTAAAAGGCGCAATCTACTTTTACCAGCTCAACTTTGCGACTATATTTTATGCACCAGAAACGAAAGGTGCGGCATATGTCAGAATGAATGAAATTATTCATTCTTCTTTCTATCTAAATAATTTCCACTAAATAAAAACTATGTGATGAAAAGAATCTCAAATGGGTAATGGTTTAATATTAAAGTTATGAAACTCGTTGAATTCTCACAAGGCTCGCAAAAGCTGGACATTATTTAAAATGTTTCATAAATTCAAAATTTAATCATTACCTATTTGACATCCTGTATTTATCACATTACTGTGTTTATTTACGCAAATATACCCCATATGTAATACGTGTAATAACCATATGATATCACAAATTGCGTCATAATTTCATGCAACAGAAAGGAGTAACGACAGAGGTATCCGAATATACTTTACGGTAAATATGAAGAATAAGAGCTAATGATAAGGGGGCGCTCACCAGTTGTTATGTACTTTTCAGAGAGTGACGTATGTAAGGTGAAGTTGTTTGCATTTGTAACATGCACAGTGGAGATAATGTTGACATTTCTTTATGCTACTTTGATGTAATGTGCTGGCATTTCTTTGGATACTGTACTTGTGGAAATTGTACATGTTGTAAGCACATGGTATAACAAAATGGATGCTCGCATGTGCTTGACAAATTAACAAGAATTAATCAAAAGTACACTAACGTTAACAGTTATTAAAATAGAAGAAAAAAACAAAAGTTTGCTGAAGTAGGCAATAGCAGCTTCCGAAAGTGCAATGAACGAATTGCAAAATATCTGAAAAGTAAAAAGAGTTAACGACTCTTTCTTATACAATTTAATATAGCAACGTGGTCCAGGATGTGAAACTGACCATGCGCGACCAGCAGTTTTTTTATTATACGCACACATCTTAAATCAGCCCAAGCTAGCGAGTTAAGAACGTTATTACACAAGTTTGATAAGAAAATTATAATACGAATTCAATTCAGCAGCTGATATGTAATGCTAAATATTTTAAATCAGAAACGTTGTTGTTGTTTTTTTAAATTTTAAAAATGGAACAGTATATTATTGTATTCAGATGAATTTGATAAAGCAATAATTACATTGTTCGATAAAGGAGTGTAATTTATGTTGATGGAATATTTTTTCATATTTGGGTGCAATAATTGTACAATTTTCAGATTAATGATGTTTTATCTTGTTTCATTTTCGTTTAGAATTTTGAACATCAAGTATCGGACTGTACATGCAATAGCTTTAAAATTTGCTAGGGTCTTTAACAAGATTTCAGATTGACACCTGCAAATTCATTTAGAACAACCTTATTAAAATTAGCTTAATTCTGTTTAACTTTCCTTGCATTAAAGATGTAAGTTTTAAAAATACAATTATTTCATAGATTTCGTCCTACTACTTTGGTTCAATATTAATTAACGTAACCGGATGTAAAATTCAAACAGTATTATTTTAAAAAATGACACTGCTTGTAAGAAAAAGCCCTACAAGTCAATAATAAATAAATACTCACAAATATTCATCTTTGTTTTTTTTCTATCGGTCACTCCTTCTTTTTTAGTATCAAATTATACTCATTTTTCACCTGAAGTACGTTTATGTAATATACGTATGCAAACACATTCATTCGAGGATATACATACCCAATGCACCAGATGAAATGTGATAGACACACATACAGAAAGACAGACAGATAGGTGAGAACCACAAATGTCCTTTACATGCATAGTGGGTCTAACATAGATATTTCTCCACATTATATACTCTAAACTTTCCATCCGTTCCAGGAAATAAAATTAGAATAATCATCAAGGAGACTCGTACGTGCGCCTGTCTGTTCAAGCGCGGGCGACATTTGTGCATTTTGAAAGAAGCTCAAGTTATTTCATTTAAAATATAATTAACATTAATAGAAATGCAACAGTCTAAATCAATAATAAAAGAACTTTAAAAAGTTTGAACTTTTTTGTTGTCGTTCAACATAAATTTACTGCTATGATTAAAACTGTAAAAAAAATAAACATCTTTTCAATATTCTTAAAGCGAGATAAATTGCAAGAACTTTTTACGCAGTGATACACTTTTGCACAATCAAATAACACAAACTAGTACATAATGTAGTACTGGAAAGATAATGAAGATCTGAAACGGGCAAAAAACATGTATTTAAAAGCTGGCTGCAGCGCAAGTTAGTGAGAAAAAAAAGATGTAACAACAATTTATAAAATATTGATAGAATTTCATTTTAAGATAGTGAGATATCGATCCTGTTTGCAAAATGTGAGCGGTTTGTCAAATTTTCTTGATCTACGTCTGCCATCTCTTATTATTGAACTATCCGGAAGTGAGCTGCACCGATACGCCCTCTGGTGAGCTAGTAACCGTGAAACCCCCATACTCTAGACCCTAAATTGCACCTGTCATTCATACATCAAAATAAAGGGAATTAATCGTTCATCTAACGACAACTAAGATACGCAATTTTTTGTTTACATAGTATAATCAGTTAAGAAATCCTGGGAATTCTTTTTCTTTGAAATTCTAAATTTGCAAACTGTGAAACTGTAGAGCACCACCTAATGTCTTTTGTCAGAAAGCGTGGCTGTTATTTGCATTATTCTGTGAGTTTGCTGACTACCTGTGATTTTATAGTAAATTCAAAATCAGCTTCAAGCAAATAGCTCTTGTTACACGGTCACTCCAGAAGAAGGTGTAGATGACTCCCATTTCGGTGAATTGTCCATCATCGCCTAGGCGAGTTTCACTTATGAGTACTGTCTGGATATTGATTCTGCCCAGTTCTCTGCCAACTAGAGCCAATCTTCTCGCTGGTCTAATCGCTTTTCTACTGTTCATGAATGATTGAATAGCTATGAAGGAATGACTGCATAACTAGGAATGTAGGACTGTATGACTATGAATGAACGACTGTATGACTAGGAATGTATGACTGTATGACTAGGAATGATTGAATGACTATGAATTAATAATTACTTTATGACTGTAAATGCATGAATGAATGACTATGAATGAATACTTTATGAATATGAATGTATGACTGTATGACTATGAATGAATGACTGTATCACTATAAATGAATGACTGTATTGAATATAAATGAATATCTAATGTATGACTATGAGTGAATATCTACTGTATGACTATGAATGAATGACTGTATTACTATGAATGAATGACTACTGTGTGACTATGAATGAATTATTGTATGACTATGAATGAATGATTGTATGACTATGAATGATTGTATGGCTATGAATGAATGACTACTGTATGACTAGGAATGAATGCATGACTATGAATGAATAACTAATGTATAACTATGAATGAATGACTGTATGAATATGAATGAATAACTACTGCATGACTATGAATGAATGACTGTATTACTATGAATGAATGACTACTGTGTGACTATTATTGAATGATTGTATGACTATTATTGAATGATTGTATGACTATGAATGAATGATTCTATGAATATGAATGAATGAATGAATGAATGAATGAATGAATGAATGAATGAATGAATGCATGAATGAATGAATAACTTTATGACTCTGACTGTTTGAATGAATTAATGAATGAGAGAATGAATGAATGACTGTATGATTATGAATAACTGTATGACTGTGAATGAATGGATTGATGAATGAATTAACTAATTAATTAATGATTGTATTAATTAAATAATGAATGAATGAATGCATGAATGAATCACTACGAATGAATTACTGTATGAATATGAATTAATAACTATTACTATGAATGAATAAATGATGCGTAAGATCCTGAAATTAAGCCCATACACTGAAATTAAGCCCATACACTGAAATTAAGCCCATACACTGAAATTAAGCCCATACACTGAAATTAAGCCCATACACTGAAATTAAGCCCATACACTGAAATTAAGCCCATACACTGAAATTAAGCCCATACACTGAAATTAAGCCCATACACTGAAATTAAGCCCATACACTGAAATTAAGCCCATACACTGAAATTAAGCCCATACACAGAAATTAAGCCCATACACTGAAATTAAGCCCATACACTGAAATTAAGCCCATACACTGAAATTAAGCCCATACACTGAAATTAAGCCCATACACTGAAATTAAGCCCATACACTGAAATTAAGCCCATACACAGAGAGAATAATTTAGCTTAGTATTAGTGGTTAGGAATTAATACAATAAAAAACGTCAGCTTGGGTCAAGCAGAAATTAACTCAGATTTGACAAGGTTAAGTCCAATATACTAGACTACATTACAATAGCATGATATAATACAATTTTAAATATAAATAACAAACACTTATATTAAATATACATTTCAATCTAAATAACACCCAACCAGCTTATCAATAAGTAAACGCAACCGGCTTATCTTAATAACACCCAACAAGCTTGTCTATGAACATCCAACCAGTAGTGTTGTTCCGATTATCGATTATAATCGATCATCAGTTGGTTGAGCAAACCAATAAGATAATCGATTGTGAAACTCCATAATCGATTGTGTAAAGGGAGACTACTTTTTAGGTGTTTGCAAAGCACAAAGGTTAGTAAAACTCTCAGCCACTAAAGTTGACCTGAAATTTATTAATCTCTTCACAACTACAAATAAAAAACCTTACGATTCATAATTAGGAACATATAGTCATTATTACATGGTCAAGTTGTTAAATTGTTGAGTTAATAAATTTAAACACATTTTGTTGATATGTTGCAGTTAAATTGCAACATCTTTTGTAGTATTTATAAACAATGACAAACAAGAAAATCATGTCCTTCAATACTTTAAATTATAAACACATCACATATGAATGAAAGAATTTCAGGGTATTGTAGCAGTATTTCAGTTACATATAACTGATCAGCCATAAAAAGTTGCGTTCATTTAACAAAGTTGTAGAACAAAAGTAATACACGATGTAATATTATTGTCATTTTAAAGTATACATGTCATTAAAAGAGATTACTCCTGTACATTTATAAACATATTGAACTTTTGATCAAAGATACAACTGTGTAACAAAAATTAAAATTTGCTCTTAGTAACCGATTATAATCGATGATCAGTTGGTTAAGGGGAACCGATTATCGATTATGAATTTCTGACCGATTCCCATCACTACCAACCAGTTACTTAAACAACATCTAACCTACTTATATAAGTACTCCCACACAACGTATATAAACAACATAACCAGTCTATCTAATTAATACACAATTTTTTTTTTTAACATCAAACCGGCTTAGCATCCCAGCGTATCTAAACAATACCATACCAGCTTATCTCAACAACACCATAACATATTATCTCAACAACACCATACCAGCTTATAGAAACAACACCAAACCAGCTTATCTAAATAACATCAAACCATCTTATCTAAGCAACACCATACCAGCTTCTATCAACAACACCATATAATATTATATAAGCAGCACCATACCAGCTTATGGAAACAACACAAAACCCGCTTATCTAAACAACAACATACCAGCTTATATAAATAGAACAAAACCATAGTAACTTAAGAACACCATAACCGCTTATCTAAACAACACCAAACCAGCTCATCGAAACAACACCAAACCAGCTTATCTAAACAAAACCATAAAAGCTTATCTAAGCAACATTCAAACGAATTATGTTGAATACCATCTCTACAGCCGTATAAAATGTGCTTCTTCTTGTCTGAAAAAAGAATGGCATTTGTCTATATTAGATGTAACACTGATAATGGAGATTTGAAACAAAAAAAAAATATTTAACACATTCAGTCACATCGCAAAGTTCAAACACATATTAGGGAAGTATTCTGAATGAAGCAACTGACTAAAAGAGTTTCAGAAATTTCGCAATAAAAAGGTTAATAACAATATACGGAGTGGCAAAGCAGACAGATTTTTGGTTCTCTACGTCAATGTATCCATCCTAAAAGGTCATCACATGTCGCAAGATTTCATTGGCTGGATGCCTTTGAAGATGGTAATTTCCTTAAAATATTTAACTTCTCCTGAACAACGTGGAAATGCAGATTCAAGTCATCCGTGTATTCGAACAAATAGACAATCTATTTATCATAAAATGACGAACCTTTGGTAAGAGGTCGGTACAAACGTTTTCACTTTCTCCCTGAATTCAGACATTGAGCATTCAGGAACTCGTATGCATAAGGTTGGGAATGCCTCACATATTAAATTAGACCTCAAAACTAAATCATTACAACAAAAATAAACAATACAATAAGTACAATAACAATGCAAACACGCAAATCCCCTGTATACTCGGAGAATTTGAATTTCATTAGACTATTTTTTTTTGTGTGAGTTCAATGTTTGTGGTAAAACAGTTTAATGACTGAGGTGATTGGCCTTCTAATTTTATGATTTTGAAATCAGCAATCCCCACTTCTTCATTGTGTTTGATAAAAGAGTTTGGTGGTGAAAAAGCTGTCTAGATAGTTATGTTTTTCATTCCATACAATTGTAAAGAAAAGAATCTATACATTATATCTAAAAACTCACTGTAACTGTTTTCCGATATTAAACTACTTCTTAGCCGTGTTATCTTGAATATTCACAACTGACATTTTGAAATATTGGATAGAATACATGTTCGGTTGTTTAATTTGTAGTACGTGAAGTCAGAGCTTGAATTTATCGATCTGTTGGCTTAAAATTAAAGTCTGACTTTGTCATAACCCTTTAAGATGTCTTCAATATGAAAAAAAAAATATGGATTGGTGGCTTCTTCCGGTTCACAAGACTAGACTGTGTATCTGCACTTTTCAAAAAGCAAGGTGAATAATATGACAACAACATGAACAACAGTGGAAACATCCAACATATCGATCTCAATCACACTAGCTAGTGACAAGGATAGGAATGTGTCCAACTATAGAAGTGATGTGTGTCTACTAAGTTAAAATGTCAGAACGACATTATAGTGGACTGGGCATGCGTGTTGGATTTTTAACTTAGCTTCATCAATTTTAGTCATATCACTACGATGGCTGTATGGTGGCAGTATATACTGATGTCTACCACTGGGGCATCATGCCGCATGTATTATCATTACGTCCCAGCCAATCACATTATCCTAACACTTGGCCGACCAGTCCTAATACGAACCTCTTAATGCTAAGCGCCTAGCGAAACAGCTTTTAGAACCATGTTTGTAAGTCTATGGTACGTCTCGGCCGGGGTTCGAACCCCTGAACTACCGCATCCGAAGCGGACGCTCTAACCATTAGGCTATGCAGTGGTCAATACGATGGAATGAATTTTTTAATCTGAGAAAAAAAACTTTGTTGAAATAAATGACGTTAAAGAGAAGTACACAATTAAATCGCATGTGGGATCATGATAATATATGGCCATACTGACTTTTACCCCCCCCCCTCCAAAAACCCCCTCCACGGTTGGGGAAATGAATTTAAATTAAAATTAGATACAAGAAACTACAAAATAAATTAAATATATTGTACGCCGCCATCCCATCCCCGTCCATGTTTGTGCAAGCCTTTGAAGTAACTCACATGTAGTGAAATAAGGCACTTTCGACGATAAAGACACCTGTGTGAGAAATAGTTATTTGAAGAAGCAATCGACAGATACCACACGAAGGTGGAAATAATGAAACAGCAAAATATCACAAACTCCACCAATCAATAGCTTTTGTTTACTTTTCATCTTCTGACATTGTTAAAGCAACATTTACCTATTAGAGCTTTGAAATGTAGCAGGTTTGAAAAAATATTAGCTGTTCAAAATTTACACTGCGCAGCGTGCGTTGTAAATTGACGGCGCATTCTCATTTGTCGCACTGACAGCTGTCATCTACTAAACGTGTGTATCAGCTATCTGGAATACTTCGCTGTTTTGACTCTGTTCTGAGAATTTAGACGGCATATTTCTAGGAGATAGGGAGGGAAACATAATTACCGTGGTTTATTATCTATTTTGTAGCAGAATGCAGTTGCTTACATGTATGTCTATGTTACAATCCATGTGCCTCGAACAACTCATCTAACCTATCATAACGCGCTCCTGAGTCAACATTGTTTACTCTATTCTTGCTGACACTGAAATATCGAATAGCAGTACAAAACGTCAGGCAAAACTGTATTAACAGAGACAGACTGCAGGGCATATTTGTAAATAAAAAAAACAGTCAATACACCTGTCTCTTGCATTACACGAGAAGCTTCAAAGTGAGTAAGTCTGTAAATAAGTTATTGATTGGAGATAGTGAAAATACGACTGCGATGACCGAAGAAGTGTCGAGCACCTTTTTATGATCAGGACACCGCCTTTGATGTGTTAGTGAAATTGGACCTAAAATAATTTCAACGGATATACTTCGGTTAATCATTACTCGGATTCAGCAATGGAGAAACAGGATACAGATAAACTGGAAAAGCTGCAGAGAACGCCGAAACAGTTCAGGAAGTGTAAGAGTGCCACCTTCACGTTGGATGGGACATCGTATCTAATAGGTAAGCAATGTATTCGTATACTTATTTATTCATTTTTCTTGTCTTGGCCATTTTGGTGGGAAGCGAACAGCAAGCGAGCAATAAGTCGCTTGTCCAGCGGATGCGTCAGAAGTCCTTTTATTTGATAGTATTTGCTAAACCATTTAATAAACTGTCGTCACGCTTGACGTGCATCGTTCTGAACCAAGATAATTCGCTCCACCACAAGCTCGCTCGCCTCTTTGACTTGTCAAAGGCACGGTCAAATAATATTTTCATTAATATTTTGGGGTAAGTGTTTTCATTCGCTGACATATCCTAAGCTCCATAATGGGTTTGTATTCATAATTGGGATACTACATTACATGGGATACTACATTACTTGGGATACTGCATTACTTGCGATACTGCATTACTTAGGATACTACATTACTTAGGATACTACATTACTTGGGATACAATATTACTTAGAATGCCACATCACTAAGCAGAGTTAATTGATTCTGCAATACACTCACTTGTCCCTTTGCGTCGTGATTAAGGTCAGTCAGAAAATCTGGTTTACGTATTTTCTTTAAGGTTGCCTATATTTTCCAAGCTTCCATGATGTTCAGATGAACCAATATGAAGCGCATTAAATAATTCTGCGACACGCTTGTTCCTTTTCTTAACCTTGGGGTCAAAACAGGCTCTTAAACAATCGAGTAGAGGTTTTCATCTTTTTATAAAAGTAACGAAAATAATTAGTTGTTATTGTTTCTAAACCACCTGCTAGCTTTTAATCGCACGTTGGCTAAATGATAATAAAGCTAAGACAAGTCATTATGAGACACCTTCTCTCGACCTATTGACCTTGATGTCAATTTCACACGTTTTACAGCAATGCGTGTGGTAGTGGACTACTGGACTTTATACTCGGGCCGTTAAATAATTGTTTTGTCTTTCGTAGTTCATTCTCGTAGTCTTACTGCATTTCTTTCTTTCTTTCTTTCTTTCTTTCTTTCTTTCTTTCTTTCTTTCTTTCTTAATTAATTAATGAATTATTTAAACTTACTTTTATTCTCTTTCTGAATGTTTGGCAGGTAGCTTTTATATACGGCAGGCCGTTCGTAATAAAATGATCTCATTTTATTAAAAGAAAGATCTTATCAGATTGCATGAATGAAGATTTTATTTGACAGAGAGCCATAGATTACTTGCAAAATTAATCAAATCGTTGTAATTTTTCACACAAGTTAGTTTTCTACAGTGCACAGTGCATTAGTCTATACTTTGTTTTGAAACCGTGCAGATACCCAATACCTTGCCATGTGTGGATACTTAATTTTAAAGCCTAGTCTACAGAAGACTATTATTAGACACGTCATATGTTTCAGTTTAAATAATTACACGGTTACGTTTCCAAGGTTACGTTTCCAAGTTTTCGTTTCCAAGTTTACGTTTCCATTATCTGATGCAAGCAATTGTCAAATCGCCTTCAGTTTCACCTTAGAATATTAAAATATTTATTTTTATTTTTTTTAAATACGTATTTCCTGACTTCCCTTCTTTAATGTCTTCTCCGCTTACACAACACATTTTTCAGGCATGGCCCATCGATGGGTCAAAATAATTACCGATGTCCACCCGTAGACTCCTTTCATAAATTAGATTTTGATATTTGGAAGGATTCCTTCTTCATACAATGAGGAATATAAAAGAACAAAGAACTTGAATTTAAATTATATCCAGTCATAACACAAGGGAAATTTTACATTTCTTTAAATACAGAATGTCAAATAAGAAACTTACTAGTCCAATTATGATGTTCACCATAATTTTTTGATACTGTCAACTTGCTTGAATAATTAATATATTTTTGATAATATGTACCTGCTTGAGAAAGAATATTTTTTCGATTCTGTGTACCTGCTTGAATACATCGTATTTTTGGATACTGTGTACCTGCTTGAATAAAGAATATATTTGGATACTATGAAAAAGTAAAATATCATTTACATGTTTGCAACGTACTCAAAACAAGACCCGACACTGATAATAGCTCAACAGCTGCAAAAAAAGAAGGTCAGAGCACATCTTTGGACATCAGTACGCAACTAAACGTATCATACATGTTAAATACATGCATCCAGTTCTTACAAGAACATGTTTATGGCCTGTACAGATATTGAAATATAAATGTTCTTGTAAAACCTTATATGAACAAAATGTATGAACCTTCGTTCCGAACATAAAGGGCATCTGAAAAATCAAAACAATGCTGAATGTGGATGTTAAACTATGTAACTACGATACTGATCTCATAGACCCGTACCAGGAGTGAATGTTTTAATCGTATAGCGTACCTCACCGTACCTATGATACATGTCTTAATCGTATATTGTAGCTCACGTTCCGGCATAAGTGTCATAATCGTACAAAATACCTCACGGTATGGGCAATACATGTCGTAATGTATGGCGTACCTCACTGTGAATCAATAAATGTCTGAATGTATTACGTACCTTACTGTGAAGCAATACATGTCTTAATGTATGGCGTACCTCACTGTGAAGCAATAATGTCTCAATCGTATAGTGTATCTCACTATACCGGCAATAAATGTCTCAATCTTATAATGTATCTCACTATATCGGCAATAACGGTCGTAATCGTATAGTGGATCTCACTATACCGGCAATAAATGTCTCAATCGTATAGGGTATCTCACTATATCGGCAATAAATGTCTCATTAGTATAGGGTATCTCACTATACCGGCAATAAATGTCTCAATCTTATAATTTATCTCACTATAACAGCAATAACTGTCTCAATCGTATAATATATCTCACTATACATGCATTACATGTCTTAATCATATGACGTACCGCACCGTACCGACTTACATTCAGCCCTGATACAGATTGAATGCACGTTATTTCAGTATAATTCATTTTAATTGAGTGCAAGTTTCGGACCCATATTTCATAAGAAGTTTCAAGTTCAAAATCACAATAATCATACCTACATAGCTACCTACCTATCTACCTATCTATCTATCTATCTATCTATCTATCTATCTATCTATCTGTCTGTCTGTCTGTCTGTCTGTCTGTCTATCTATCTATCTATCTATCTATCTATCTATCTATCTATCTATCTATCTATCTATCTATCTATCTTTCTATCTATCTATATATATATAGTCGGGTTGGTTCAAACAAGATTTGATCGCCATATGAATTGATTATGGTTTCGACACGCTAACCTCATGTCCCACGGGTTTCTGGACTATGCCAGACGTCACGACGAAACGGCACACGTGCGATAAAATTGAACCATCTCTCTGACATTATTAATATCAATATCCGAATCCTTTACAATATAACGACATAAATGATGATTCAGGATCATTATGCAGAAACCCTCTTTTGTTCCTGCTGCGTTTCTTATTTTAAATTGTTTTTATATTTCTAAAACTGTAGCCCATTTCTATTTTGTAAGGTACGAGGACATGTTTGTTTTATAAATGGACGGATGGATTGGTGGTTGTGTGAATGGATGGATGAATGATGAATGGGTCCATGTATGTTATCACAGACTGATGGAAAAAAAATTGACGAATGAGAAAATACAACCAATTACGCATTCCTCCTTAGAAGCTATTTTATTTGTTACAAAACATAACATTAAGAATACGATTCGTTATTTACCACAGGAACCCTTCCGTATGTGCTTTAATCCTGTGTTGGATTGAATTAAAATAATAGACGAAATTGGTGTATTTTCCTGTGTACATTCGTAGTGTTGTTACCCTTTGATGTTCACATTATCATGTTAACAACAACAACATACCACTCCTCGCAATGAACACATTATCAAGTTAACAAAAACAACATACCACTCCTCGCAATGAACACATTATCATTTTAACAACAACAACATAACACTCCTCGCAATGAACACATTACCATGTTAACAACAACATACCACTCCTCGCAATGAACACATTATCATGTTAACAACAACATAACACTTCTCGCAATGAACACATTATCATATTAACAAAAACATACCACTCCTCGCAATGAACACATTATCATTTTAACAACAACAACATACCACTCCTCGCAATGAACACATTACCATGTTAACAACAACATACCACTCCTCGCAATGAACACATTACCATGTTAACAACAACATACCACTCCTCGCAATGAACACATTACCATGTTAACAACAACATACCACTCCTCGCAATGAACACATTATCATGTTAACAACAACACAACACTCCTCCTAATGAACACATTATCATGTTAACAACAACACAACACTCCTCCTAATGAACACATTATCATGTTAACAACAACAACATACCACTCCTCGCAATGAACACATTATCATGTTAACAACAACAACATAACACTCCTCGCAATGAACACATTATGATATTAACAACAACATACCACTCCTCGCAATGAACACATCATGTTATCAACAACAACATACCACTCCTCGCAATGAACACAAAATCATGTTAACAACAACAACATACCACTCCTCGCAATGATTATCATGGATACTGACATCTATCACACATATGAAACACATGTTCAGTCAAACGTCTGATTATTTTCGTGTACGTTCAGTCAAACGTTTTGTTGTTTTCATGTACATTAATTCAAACTTTTGGTTGTTTTCATGTACGTTCACTCAGACTTCTTGTTGTTTTCATGTACGTTCATTCAGAATTCTGGTTGTTTTCATTTACCTTCAATCAGACTTCTGGTTGTTTTCATGTACGTTCAATCCGACTTCTGGTTGTTTTCATGTACGTTCAATCCGACTTCTGGTTGTTTTCATATACGTTCAATCATACTTCTGGTTGTTTCATGTACGTTCAATCCGACTTCTGGTTGTTTCATGTACGTTCAATCCGACTTCTGGTTGTTTTCATGTACGTTCAGTCCGACTTCTGGTTGTTTTCATGTACGTTCAATCCGACTTCTTGTAGTTATTATGAACGTAATTTTATGTGAAGGTTTACCTATACCAACGTCTTAAAACCAAAATAATAACAACAAGAAGCCCCACCCACCCAATTGTGTAGTTTTCGACTTAAATGCGCAACACCCGGATTAAAATCGACTAATATAAGCTAAAATATTGTAATTGTACAGTCATTCCTGCATTTCAACACTCATCCCTTTTGACAATGAAAGCATAGGACATGATCTCCAAGCCAATATTGAGACATTATTGCATTTAGCTTTGATAATGCTTCACCGGCAGCTATTAAAGGTCAGGGTCGTATGTCTAGCAAGGGATCTCACTGGTAATAGACGTGATTGGAAAGATTGAATTGCGTAGAATGCAAACACAACGAGTGCTATTACAATACGTGTCGTACAAGAGAGTAATGTTAGTAGAAGAGAAAAAACTTCACTGGTTTAAACAGCATGAACCAATATATATATATATATATATATATATATATATATATATATATATATATATATATATATATATATATATATATATATATATATATATTATAACAATACACCACCGACATGACCAGCTATGACATTCTACCCTTTATTACTGTATTAAAAAAAATATCGACGACTCTGTCACAGTTAAGATGTTGATAAAAGGAAACTTTGATCTACCTAAAATGGTAGATAAAAGGGAATGTTAGTTGGAAGGTCGGCTGATCCGATGGCATAAATAATTAGATTAGAATTATAAAGATTAACTAATGATGATTAGGTGTTTATCGATGTGCAAATTGTTACCTAATTATTCACAAAGTAAAGATAAAAATAGTCGTGCCGACTTTATTTACTTTGTTAGTAATAAGATCTTTTGTTAATGTTATAAGCGACAGAGTAAACTGTACATATCTATAAATACCCAACTATGAGTATTTAATCGTATATACACACACAAAACACACACACTGTTTCATATATCTAACTTAAATTATATTTAATTGTTTGTCAGTTTTAAATAATTTTATTTTTCATTGCATGTTATTGTAATTTAAATTTATTCCCTAGAGATGATGTGTTTCTCTTCCAGAAAATTGGTTGACCTGAATTATTCTTTGCTAAATAAGTAATGTTGACCTAGATCATCGCCGTGATTAAATGTTAGTGGAAACCACGTAGACAGGTGTTATTAATAAAATAAATGATTTGCTGTTGTCAAGGTCAAGACGGGACCAGTGAGTTAAGAAGTAAACAATTTTGTATTCTTAAAGTAAAAATGATTTGTTCTTTTCAAGGTCGTGTTAGGAGTACATTATATAAGGATCACGTGACTCATTTTCCTTCCTTTCGTGATTTTGCAATTTGGGGAAATTTGTTGAAAATGCGTAATGTGTTAGTGAACTATTCTTAGTTTGGAGCTTTTACATCTAACGTTAAGTCATTTCTCTTGAGTAGCCCATTTTTAAATCCATGTGAACTCTCCTTCAATTCAGTTGGATTTTAAAGAATTATTCGTATTTCTGGAAATACTTGTTGTGCTTATACGTAATTCTTAAACAAAGACAGTTTATAAAAACTATTATTCAGATTTACAACACTGTAGTGTTAAATATTGTGTTTCTACAATGGACTGTAGATAAGCACAAAACAAACTTAATTATACGTAATCATCTTCCATCTTGGATTTTCCACCAGGACCCGAACTTCATTCCATTATATTTCATTACTAGGAGACTTGTAATTTAATTCGCGGCATATTCTTTAATTTCAGTTTGATTTGATCCTTAAAACAGCAAGTTCTTTTCTCCATTTTTACAATCTTTTGCCAATGAAATAAATTGTTTGCTAAATGTTCCAAAGCTTGTTACTTTCACTTTTTCTGTTACATTTTATTTGAGCCAAAACACTGAACAACACACATATAGGAGCATCACTAGTCTGGACATTGTCTATCCGGGATCCAGCTGTCCGGATATATTTCAGTGTGAACGGAATTGCTAAACAAATAACTAGCTCCGTTAAATCCGGAAATAAAAATCCGGGATCAAAGTGTAAAATTAATATAACACCTGTCTCGATAATCCCGAAATAATCTGTACTTAAAAAGAAAATTCAAATACTCGTATATGAAAATACAGCAGACGGAAAACAGTTTTACCTGTCCAAAATTGGAGGTGTGTCATTTTATCATTGTATTGAATTATAGTGTATATATGTATAACTTGTGTCTGAGTCTTAATCTTAAAAATGTTTTGATAATTTTAAGACACATTTTACTTTCATAAATATATATATATATATATATATATATATATATATATATATATATATATATATATATATATATATATATATATATATATATATATATATGCCTATTATCAGAGTACATATGCATGCAACATAACTTTCACCAGCGTACATCGGCTTACCAAATGACTATATGCTTATTAAAGTTCAATATAGAACACGGGCTTGCCAAATAACTGCATGCTTATTAAATTTCATCTGCGTAGACGGTCTAGCGAAATTACTGTATGCTTATAAAATTTCAGAGTACACGGACTTGCCAAATGACTATATGCTTATTAAATTTCATCCGAATGCAGGGACACGATAAATAAACATACACTTATTGATTTTATCCGAATATATGGACTTGCCAAATAATACTGTCTTCATTGTAAGTCGATATGTTGATGTGTAAAGAACACAGTCTTTGAAATTAGTATGCTTTACAATCCGATAGAAAGTCTTTATCTGTTTCGATGTGTCCGCGTATACATTACTTATCATTGGAAACATGATTTTAAACTGAATGTTTATTACATTTATTACATTTGGTTTTCAATCGTGTATGCTGAAATTGATCGACTGGGTCCGTGCAATGACAAAGGTAATACAATGAAGAGATTGTATGTTTGCTTCGATTCAGGTAAAATTTGGAGATCAGAAATACGGTAGATGGCTTACTTCATATTTCTACTGTAACGTGTTCCAAATATATGTTTTACCATGCACAAATAATATTTCATACATTCTAGATTCACACAAAAATGACTAAAATGTAGTCCATGATCGAGTGGTGTTATTCACAATGTTAATGACTAAGACATCTTTCAAGTGGTATTAACAAAATCGCGGTACATGTTAAATAGCAAACTAAATCCCCTTGCTGAATTTCTGATAATATATTGTGGGGAATTATTGTTTACATGTAAATTTAGAATTTCAGATAGATAAACTGTAGTCAATCTATTTAAATGTCAGTATTATTTCAATTAGTCACGTGTTTTCAGTGGTCTAAATTCATTTAATCAGCCATTCGTCTAATGTCTTACAGGCAATAAACGGTTTGAAATTAATTGGACCGTACTATTGCAAATTTTGTCAACAAATACATATTACAGTAGAATTTATACACAGATCTTCCTATCATATTTCTTAAAGCAGTTTTTGTATGACTAATTTTTAGAACATGACTATCCAGTGATGATATTGGGATGGAATTTTTCTCCTTTAGTTTGGATATCGCAAAGTGATATTATACTGCAGTTATTCTCATGGGTAATCAGTATAGTTCAAGACTAAAAACACTTAACGATATTCTCGTTCAAAGTAATCTGGTTAGGATGATTGATTCGCGACATTACTTCACACCTAATTATTTGATACTAGTGCACGAACTTATTTCACAACTCATTATTTGATACTAGTGCACGACCTTACTTCACACCTTATTATTTGATACGAGTGCATGACCTTACTTCACACTTCATTATTTGATACTAGTGCACGATCTTACTTCACGCCTTATTATTTGATGCTAGTGCACGACCTTACTTCACACTTCATTATTTGATATTAGTGCACGACCTCACATCGCACCTCATTACTTAATACCCTGATGTATAACGTTACTTCACACCTCATTATTTGATACTAGTACACGACTTTATTTCACACCTCATTATTTGATACTAGTTCACGACCTTATTTCACACCTCATTATTTGATTCTAGTGCACGACCTTACTTCACACTTCATTATTTTATACTAGTACACGACCTTACTTCACACATTATTATTTGATACTAGTGCACGACCTCACATCGCACCTCATTACTTAATACCCTGATGCATAAAGTTACTTCACACCTCATTATTTGATACTAGTGCACGACCTTACTTCACACTTCATTATTTGATACTAGTGCACGACCTTACTTCACACTTCATTATTTCATGCTAGTACACGACCTTACTTCACACATTATTATTTGATACTAGTGCACGACCTCACATCGCACCTCATTACTTAATACCCTGATGCATAAAGTTACTTCACACCTCATGACTTCATTCTATAATGCACGATCTGACATAACACCTCATTATTTGATCCTATTATATTATCTGAGACAACCCAAGTTTAAAAGAATTATTTTTGGGGACACATATTATCGTTTATTAAGACACATGCATAAGATTGATTCTGATATAACATATTCATATCCAGTGTTGTTTGCTTCAAATTGATTGTATACAATTACTATCTATCTATCTATCTATCTATCTATCTATCTATCTATCTATCTATCTATCTATCTATCTATCTATCTATCTATCTATCTATCTATCTATCTATCTATCTATTTATTTATTTATTTATTGTAATACCCAACTCAACACACCACAATACCTGGCACTACTAAGAACAACATTCCATTTCCAATGGTAATACTAATAATGATAATGTAAACACATGATGAAAAAAAACATGAAAAAAGTCAGAAAGCACGAGGCAGTTCAATATGTTGTAATACATTAATGGTTTTGTGAATGAAGTTTTGCATGCACAAACATTGACCATTTAATGGGTGAAGATTACTTGATGTTAAATTCTGAGATGTGAGATGGTGTCCGACCTATCAAACTTTGGCATATTTGATCATGTCTCTTTTACCTGTCACTGGAAACATCTATTACGCGTGAACTAATTCTTCTATTCCTGAACGTATGCCTACCACTCAGCTTTGTTTACATCGCCGTCTGCATCTCTTATAGATGTGTACTCTGTGTTTTATACTAAATATTGAGTATAACACCCTGTTCTGGTCCTGGTAATGCCACACTGTGCTAACGAGAATTAATGAATTCGTCAAGGAATTCGTCTAAAGACATGAGCAGTTCTACAAGCCTTGGGACACCAACATTAAGTAGAAAGAAGTTCCCATGTTAGCAGTTATTGTGGCATATTCATTTCCTTGTTGGACCATGCTTGCGTCGTGCTGGAATCTCACATGACTAGTTTAGGAAATTAATTATCTTACCTTGCATGATTTTGGAATATCAAAATCAGGGATATGAGGTTAGTCCATAAATTAAAGACAAACCAGCCGGTGGAATTTTATTACCGAAACAGCGGAGATGCAGGATATAGATAGAATCGATGTGCCCAGCCAAAGAATTACATTTCTCTTGTCTGACATTTGATAAACAATAAGTTATATCTAATGGTGCTGTCGTAAGTTCTTGGTTATGTAGAACCCGTCATTTTATCTTAATGGGCAAAATCGTATGCATTGGATATGGACTATTTTTAGCCTTATTTATATTCATTGCATCCTCAGTACGTTGTACTCACGCTCGATTCGCATTGAAGGTCACTTGTCCGTTTCGTTCAGTTTGACGTTATCATATTTACGATATACAAATAAGATTAAAAGTAAAAACGCAAACCACTGACATTGAGAGGACAACTTAATTCTATCTAAATTTTGTGTTCAGCTGGATTTTTCCATGCTTTTTGAACAATTGAATTGGTTATCGCCATGGCTATCCCTGAAAAAGACAAACATTGATTGGCAAACTACGATAATGTGACGTAAATAGGGGTCTATATAAATGAGTGCTGACAGTGATTGGCAGATAGCTGTCAGAGCGGTAAAGTATGAACATTTAAGTAGAAAAGAATTTCATCCATGTATTCTAAAACCATCAATTAGATAATCCAAAAACTGAATTTAATAGTTATGAGAAATATTAATTACATTAATTACGTAATTGTTATTAAATTTGAATGGCTTATAATTATTATATAATTAATTATAAAGCCGCTGCTATCTCCCACCACACTGCTCAAATACAGTGGTACTAAACTTATATTTTTGTCATTGATATCAGAATGTGTTACAGTCAATATAATAAATTTAGGTGCTAATATGCACATGAATATAATACTATAATTGATTTCACCATATATGCTGTATTATAACAACTATATAAATTTAGACAAACAATTGTGTTCTCAACTTTATTAGCAATTGATAGTGTTGTGACATACACTGTATCACTACTTTGCGAGACTAAAAAGCGTGTTCTATCTCACCTTTTTATTTATAATAAAATTATTTCTATGTCCGGTCTATTCGATATAAAAATCACATTTACTTATATTTGAGTCATATGATCATTTCTTGTATTTATACTTAGTACATTGTAGAATATGCAGTACACCAAAAAAGACAACCTCACCGTTCCCCCACCCCACCCCTCAAACGGAGAAGGCTGGGTTTGACGACTGGGTCTCACTGATGGTCTTCACATTACTAGTTACATGAGCCAAATCAATACATGACGTGTCGAAGATTCACAATCCATGAAGATCTTCACATCACTGGGTACATGGGTTAAATCAAAACATGACGTGTCGATGATTCACAGTCAATAAAGGTCTTCACATCATTGGTTACTTTAGCCAATTCAATACATGACGTGTTGATCATTCACAATCCATGAAGATCTTCACAGCAATTACACGTCCTGCCAAATCAATACATGACGTGTCGATGATTCACCACCCACGAAGGTCTTCACATCACTGGTTACATGAGCCAAATCGATACATGACTTGTATGTTACAATATAAAGAACTCATTACATGACGTGTATGATATACAGTGGGACCCAACTAAAACGCGATAGTCGGGAGCCAAATAAATTGACCGTGATATAGACCGAACCGTGCTATAAGCAACGAGGTTAGTTAGCTGAAGAAAATGATGCACGTACTCCAACAAAGTGCGGGGTGTGTGTGTAATAAATGCGGGCGGTAAAATACGTGCTTCGTCGGCACAGTTACCATCTTAAATTGATGAATATTAGACAAGAAATACACCTTTAGTGAAGACATAACTAGTTTACTTCATTTAGAGAACCACGAATTGGTACATACACGTGAATACTGTTTATATATACATGTCTAAATGTATAGCAGGAATAAGAGTATCAACACCATGTACTCACCGTCGAACCTCATCATATACGTTGAAACCACAATACAAGTGATTCCATCGAAAATACACACACACACACACACACACACACACACACACACACACACAGCTTTAAAATATTCAATAATTTTGTCACAGGTCATATTGATCTGAATTCATTGGAAAAACGTGGCACATTCACGTAATGAATGACGAAGCACATATACTTTTCAGTACGTCCCAAGTCGGTAATAGTTAGTTTGCGTTTTAAGCAGCCATTGGTAGCATTCGTAAGCATAAACATTTTCCAAACAAAAAGTAAACTTTCACGGCACAGTTAACATGTTCCTGTCACGTTGAAAAATACAAAAACCCATCAGATTCCAACAATTTTATTTAAGTTTGATACTGACTAACTTTGAATGAAAGCTCTTGGTTTTTATTGAAAGATTGTAGTCAGCTTTCTTTGATGACGGGTTCATGTGTTATTGAAGTTACCGCTAAAGGACAATCTGATTAAAATCAGCTGTTACGTACTACGCCACTAACATCTGAACTAACTCGATACGGGGTCATGTCCAGGCGACCTTTGCATTGACCAATCAAAACGCGACTGGCAAACCAGTAACAGTATTTCGCAGACATCGTGTCGGATAGAAAGAAACCGAGAGATATTGAAAGATAATAGAAAATGGAAACCCCCTCGGTGCAAATCATAACACCAATAAAAACGTATTTTCTTGGAAATATTTGTGTTTTGTGGGGGTTTTCGTTCATCCAGATAGAAAGGCTTGAAGACGGCAGCGAGATTAAAAAGAAATTTCTGGACAGAAAACTTAAGTTAAATTCGGAACGAGTGGAAAACATCGCGCGAGTTACTGAAGTAAGAATCGCTGCAGATGACGAAAGTGGAGTGTGCCAAAAATGTTACAAATCAGTTGAAAAAGTGTTAAGGTCAGAAAAGGAAGTTTTAGAGGTAAAGAAAAGGCTAAAAGAATCCGCAGAAACTGTTTCAAAAACTTTACTTTTAAATCTGCCTTCGCCGAAACGAAACTCCATCACAAAAAGGATGCTCAGAAGTCCAGTTTGCTTCGCTATCGAACTGATGTATGAAAGGTCCAATCCGATTGGTGGAAATTTTAATTAGTATGTATCATGCAAAGGTCGCCTGGACATGACCCCGTATTGAGTTAGTTCAGATGTTAGTGGCGTAGTACGTAACAGCTGATTTTAATCAGATTGCGCTAAAGGATAGCTTTGGAGAACAAAACAAATGCCCATTTCTTGTTGTGGCGGCAACATCAAATAATTGTATTGCATGACTGAGACGAATTTCTTTTCCATTTGCTGAGTACCTTTTCATAACAATCGGTGCTTCAAAGGTAATCTGTTTCCTTTCAAATTTCAGCAAACTATTTTATCTGGGTGCATTTTTAAAAATGAAGTGGTCATCGTTTGGTAGATTGTGGTTTCAGTTCCTCCTGCCTACTGAATAGACTACAAGATGTTTTTTTAAATATTATTTTTTGTTACATTTGTGGTAGCGGAGTGATGCTGCCTTGCACTCATGCGTTAGAAATTTAACAAAGGGTCAACATATGATAGAGACGCATGTGCTCTGGTCTGATGACATGGATTATTTTTAAAAAATGGGGGTGTTCTGAAGGATTTAATTCTGAATGGAAAGAAGAGAATTTTACCTACCATCCACTTACAAATATCAGTCTAAGTAAATATATATTAATTACTAGCGAGCGGACGAAAATCCGACAAAGTTAGATTACGAGACAATGCTTAGTCCGGTTGATCTCCGCTACCAGAAATGTCAACAACAACAACAACAAAATATCTCAAAACATAAAGTACTCATGCTTGATGTTCGATATCAGCATAAGCGGATTATGATGTAACAATACCCTATTGTTAAGATGGTTTGTCAGTATAGACAAAGAAATTGTTTTCGTAACAATAGATAAATTTCAGTGTATTTTATATAAAGTTTGCGGTTACCTTTCATGGGGCCCTTGAATTTCTCCACTCCAAACCAAGGGTTGTATATAAAAGTTTAAACAGCCAACAATGTCGATAATAAAAACGTCACCAGATGGTATATTTTGCCGCCAGTAAGGAAAATAAAATCATAGTTTACGACATTGGCGAAGCTCTACGCGATCCTTAGAATAAACGTTTTGCACTTTATTTTTCGTACTTTTTGCTTGGTTGTGTATATGTATGCAGTGTAGAAAAGAAAAAAAAAACATGTCGATTATTGTTTGTGCAACGATTGTATACAGAATTAATTGAAGATAATCACAAAGACGACTTACTGGCTTTACTCATGGAACAGTAACCAGTAACATTTCTGATAATGTTTATGTTGGCATTACAATTAACAAAACTAGTGAAATTGTTGAATTTCGGAAGCTACGCCACGATCGTATTATATTCGAATTCATACTAGAACTCTTTTTCAAAATGATAATAAACGTTTTACATTTTTTCTCGTATTAAACAAAAAAAAAATACACATACATATAATCAAAATTGCAGGGACCACACCATAATCGTATTAAATTCAACCTCATCCGCGATCTCTTCCCATAATAATAAACTTTCAATCCATAAATATTTTTTCATGTGCGAATGAATATACGAATTTTCGGAAGCCACGCCACGACCGCGTTATATCCGAATTCGCGTTATAGCGGGGTCTTACTCTATTATGAAAAATTCAATACATGGCGTGTATGATATCCTATGAAGAACTCAATACATGGATTGTATGTTTTACTATGAAGAACTCGATGTTTTTCGTCCTTCGATTTAACGAGGACCTTTATAGTCATCCGAGGGTTGGATGGGCTGGTTCTGAATGTTTGTTTGCATAAGGGACAGAGGATGAATGGAACATCTCCAGGAGGGTGGATGGCACGTGCTTGTCTGACTGCCTCTTTAGCACTGCAGCTGCTGTCCTGTTAAATTCCCACAACTTGGAGCCTATGTGCACATAGGAACGTGACACGTATGGCATGCTGTAAAGGACTCAATACATGACGCGTATGGTATTAAATGAAGAACTTAATACATGTCGTGCATAGTATATACTAAATAACACCATACATTGCAAATTAGAAATCAATACATGAAGATTATGAAATTCTGTGAAAAAATAAATACATGACGAGTATGATATTCATTGAAGAATTCAATACATGGCGTGTTTTGGTTTGCAATGATGAACTAAATACATGGCGTATTATGATGTATTATGAAGAACTCAATACATGGCGTGTATGGTATGCTACGAAGAACTAAATACATGGCGGGTATGGTATACTACGAAGAACTCAATACACGGCGCGTATGGTTTATTATGAAGAACTCAATACACGGCGAGTATGGTATTCTATGAAGAATTCAATACATGACGCTCACGGATTACTATGAATAACTCAATTCATGGCGTGTATAGTATGCTACGAAGAACTCGATACATAGCGCGTATAGTATTATGTGAAGAACTCAATACATAGCGTGTGTCATATTCTAAGAAGAACGTACTTACTAGCTTGAAGATGGAGCAAAACCAAACCTTCCATAATCAGGTCCTACTAGAACGGTGTACCTATCAGACGCCATCGTAAAAGCAAAGTCCTTATCCTTAATGGATCTTTATTGCAATAAACCATTTTCAGATTTATATCCAATACATTATTTGCCAATTTTGTATATTTGCATTTATTTCCTAATTATTGACACTCATTTCTTCCTTCTTTGTATGTGTCAATTCACAATGATGCGCCACAAGTAAATGAATACTTTCCGGACTCTTTAATGTAAATTATTCAATGTCTCATTTTCTGCCATATTTGCTTTCTTTTTGTTTGTTTGTTTGTGTTAGGGTTTAACGCCATTTTTCAGCACCCGTTAGGCTATGCATGACAGCCAGTATTATTGGTGCAGGAAGAACCTGGGAAAATCCCCGGAGAGAACCACCGACCCACGAGAAGCTACTGGCTGCCTGCCATATTTGCTACATTTGCAAACGAAATCGTATGATGGAAACGCAGATTGATTAATTGTTCGTATAACACACTAAAAGGAATATAAATTAATAAACACTTATCAGGACAGATTACAAAACTCAGATGTGATTGTAATCCATATTTTCTCTGACTCGAGCAAAATATATTTGTATTGATGCATGGGTTGGTTGGAGTATCCTTGGACCTTTACAACCAATTTGAGATATTTCCCTGCCGAAACTTGAAATTCACCGAAATGCGCGTAGTGATACAACATAGTAGTTTTGAAAATGGCTAAGAAAATTACACGAATTCTTGCGAACTCAAGATGCCGGATTTCGATCAGATGAAAATCAATATTCTCATTGAAAAGAACTAAGACTATTTTTGTATCTTTAGTAAGCTGGCGTTAGAGAAAAATGTACATCTTTTACAAACTGAACATTTCGTAGTGCCATAATCCAAATCTCGCGACTTAAATGTTCCGAGACTTCAGAAGCCAAAAGATCGCCTATGTGTCTCCAAGACCATCTGCGATAGAATAATGATGATCATAAGACTCAGCAAGCGATAAATCAGCCCTTCACCCATGATGATGTTGATTTTTGGTGCAGGGCTGATATCACCTATTCATTCAAAGCTCCAATGTTATGCCTCAAAAATTTGGATGCATACATCAGTGTACATTTTGTATCTTTACCGGTCTTTCTCGTGGCTGTGCAGCTACCGTCGGCTGAAAGGTTCTTTTGGCGACAAGTAGATTATATTTCCTGCGCAAATCATTTGTTTGGTAACTTGTAATTCCAACTGGGGGGGGGGGGGGGGCGAGTGGCCGAGTGGTCTAAAGCGCTTGCCGTTACGGATGACTGCCGTCTCACCTCTGTCTGCGTGGGTTCGAGTCTAAGATTCGGCTAATGTAGTTATGTGAGAAAGCTTGCCAGTAGCTTCTCGTGGCTCGGTGGTTCTTTCCGGGGGTGTTTCCGGGTTCTTCCTCCACCAATAATACTGGCCGCCATGTATAGCCTATCGTGTGCTGAAAATGGCGTTAAACCCTAAAACAACAACAACAACAACAATAATTCCAACTGGAATAGAACAACTATCTGTCATGTGGCCACTTTGAATGTCTCGCTTGACATGGCTGTAGCCTGTTATCAATTACTGGTATATGTCTAAAGTGTACACACATTTGTTCCAAAATCATTTGTATGCAGCTCAGTTTCACATTGTAATGAACAGGTGTCATCAGATCCACAGCATCGTCCAAAAGTATTAGCACAGATTTATTGGGTTATTTATCGGAGTTAAGACTCAGCAAGGATGTATGGCTGTGTCGTCTATTGATATTTACCATATAATTGACTCGTTCATCTCGTTATTAAAGTTGCATGGCTGTGTCGTCTGTTGATACTTACCATATAATTGACTCGTTTATCTCGTTATTCAAGTTGAATGGTTGTGTCGTCTGTTGATATTTACCACATAATTGACTCGTTTTTACTGTTATTAAAGTTGCATGGCTGTGCTGTCTGTTGATATTTACCATATAATTGACTCGTTGATCTCGTTATGCAAGTTGAATGGCTGTGTCGTCTGTTGATATTTACCATATAATTGACTCGTTCATCTCGTTATTCAAGCTGAATGGCTGTGTCGTCTTTTGATATTTACCATATAATTGACTCGTTTTTACTGTTATTAAAGTTGCATGGCTGTGCTGTCCGTTGATATTTTCCATATAACTGACTCGTTGATCTCGTTATGCAAGTTGAATGGCTGTGTCGTCTGTTGATATTTACCATATAATTGACTCGTTCATCTCGTTATTAAAGTTGCATGGCTGTGTCGTCTTTTGATATTTACCATATAATTGACTCGTTCATCTCGTTATTAAAGTTGCATGGCTGTGTCGTCTGTTGATACTTACCATATAATTGACTCGTTTATTTCGTTATTCAAGTTGAATGGTTGTGTCGTCTGTTGATATTTACCACATAATTGACTCGTTTTTACTGTTATTAAAGTTGCATGGCTGTGCTGTCTGTTGATATTTACCATATAATTGACTCGTTGATCTCGTTATGCAAGTTGAATGGCTGTGTCGTCTGTTGATATTTACCACATAATTGACTCGTTTTTACTGTTATTAAAGTTGCATGGCTGTGCTGTCTGTTGATATTTACTATATAACCAACTCGTTGATCTCGTTATGCAAGTTGAATGGCTGTGTCGTCTGTTGATATTTACCATATAATTGACTAGCTTATCCCGTTATTAAAGATGCCAAGTAAATGTTAATTGTAGCAAAATAGTAGTTTGCTCCGCTCCAGTGGCCTAGTGATTAAAGCGTCCGCCTCGGATGCGGTAGGTCGTGGGTTCAATCCCACGCCGAGTCATACCAAAGACGTTTTAAAAAAAAATGACACAAACATCTGCCTCGCTTGGCGCTCAGCGTTAAGAGGTTAGTGTTATTATTGGTCGGCCTGGTGTCAGGATACTGTGATTGGGTGGGACATCATGCTTCATGTCTGCGGCATGATGCAACAGTGCTATAAATCGCAATAGACTGTCACACTACATCACTCGTAGCAATAGGACTGAAAAAGTGTTAAAACTACGTTAAAAATCCTAACACAACACCCCCCTCTCTGTCTCTCTCTCTCTCTCTCTCTCTCTCTCTCTCTCTCTCTCTCTCACACACACACACACACACACACATACACACACACGCTGTTTCTGGCATACAGAGCTAGGTTTAAAAAAAATGTATTTAGTTATGGAAGACACCTTATATAGCGCAAACTCTATGTAAATACTACATTATTTTGCTGAATTCCTACTTTTCAAAGTTGGAAATGCACTGTACTTTTTTCACAACATAGAACTCTCGGACTATGTTGGAAGATGCGTAAATGGTGTGTGTTTCAGGGTGCATAATAAATGACGAACATTGAATTCGCTGAAATCGCGCGTTAATGACAAAAGTTAGATCGCGTTTTATAAGAGCAAGGAAAGCTTGAGTCACCTTATATTAAATCCTACCTTTCCGATGTTGAATAATAAAACACATCTAGTATTATACGAACCTGAAATTGAATAGTACAGTACACGCGGTTTTGAACCCTACCCGCACGAACAAGACACCTTGTATTAAACCCCACCTGCTTGAAATTGACTAGTACCGTATATTAATCACCTTGTATTGATGTCCATGATGTCACATGGAAATCAGACATGTTTGATTGGGTAATCTTTCACAACGCCATGGGGGAAATTGGAAAAGTTTGATTGGGTAGTCTTTCAAAACATGACAGGAAATTAGAAAGTTTAAATGGATACTCTTTCAATATAGTATGGGGAAATTACAAACGTTTGATTGGGTACTCCTTCAGGATGTCACATGGAAATTACCAGTGTTTGGGTATCCATTTAGGATGTCACAGGGAATTTACAGTGATTGGGTACTTTTTAAATATGTCACATGGAAATTACAAAGTTTGACTTGATACTCTTTCAAGATATCACCGGGAAATTACAAAGTTTGTTTGGACATTTTATAGACTTTATAGACGTCACATGGAAATTAAACAGTGATTAGGCACTCCTTGAAGATGTCACATAGAACTTATAAATGTTTGATTGGATACACTGTTACAACATCACAGGGAAATTAGAAAAGTGTTATTGGGAAATCGTTCAAGGCGTCACAGGGAAATTACAAAAAGTTTTATTTTGGTAATCTTTCATGATGTCAAAGGAACACTATACGGCTTGATTGGGTGCTCTTTAAAGATTTCATAGGGAAGTTAACAGTTTCCCACAGTTTTGATTGGATTCAATCAAATCGAAGAATTGCTTCACATTTTAAATAGACGTTTGTGGAATTTCTAATCTCTAGTATTCTATGCGGAATCCGAGAAGTAGTTACACAAAATATCTGATATACTCACTATTATTTGCCCGGTATACTTATTTGGTAGAAGAGATGACGTTACTAGAGCGCAGAGGATTGCATCATGGTGTATATCATTTTAACAGCTTCACCCTGGTTGTTTTATTCCCATGGGAATTCAAATTAATCAATTATACAAGATTGGTACCCAAGACGCTTGTTTGTTTACAAACTTCCACTCAAGACAAGACGAAGTGCACCGATCAAACGGTTTAAAATCATATAGTTATCTGTGTTCACTAGTTTGTATTTTTATCCAGACAGTAGCTATTCAAAAAGTGTTGCCCATAAATAGCAGAACCCTAGAACTATTGCCAGAAAACAATACTAAAGGCTTTGATTTATGGATTTCCTAAGTAATAACTGTGTCCAATCTATAGGACTCGATCCTTTATACGGGTAGGCTGTAATATTAATCAATTCTGGTTTTGTGTTTCAATGAATGAGATGGATCGTTTATTATTACAATGTTCATAATGCGTCTATTAACACTGAATTTACTACGTGCTCATAATGGGGCTTTAAATACAAATTCTTGCTTCATCGATACAGTTTGTACATCAGGCTTTTAAACAAATAGATTAAATAAGTCCAGGTTAAGGCTATAGTGAGTTCACAATGTTGTAAATTGTTCATTTAAGTATTTTTTCGTTTCCTTGTTTCATTTTTAAGGTAAACAAAGGCAAAATCACTGCCCACATCTCCAAAATCCTTCCCCTGCCCATCCCTCAGTAAGGAGCACTAAAAGGAGAGGATCGATATAACGTTTACTAAAATACTGTATATTTAAGTGTGATATGATTCAATGCAAGTTGTTAAGTACACGAATAACTGAAACCTGTAGCAACCCTTGCAAATGGTAGCAGCTAATTTGAAACTACGGAGACCGCACTAAATGAGAAATTATCTAATCTCTGTGCCAAATTAGCTCCTTCAATTTCTTTTTGCAGCTTCCTTTAAATGACTATAGAACATTACTTTGTAAAATGACGTTTGTCTGCTTCTATAGGTACCAATCGGTTCTAAAATTATCATTTGAGAATTTCATCAACAATTACCAAAAGGCATTGAACGAAACAGAAAAGCAGTAGCAGAAATGTTCCTTTTTACTGCAGTTACAACTGAAATATATTTTGAAACTCAAACCGTACCTTGAAAGAATAGGGTTAAAGTCAAGCAGGTTGTAAGTTAAATAGGTATGTATAAATGAACCCTTACTTAATTGTAAGTAGAAACAGGTATGTAAAAATGAACCCTTACTTAATTGTAAGTAGAAACAGATATGTATAAATGAACCCGTACTTAATTGTAATTGGAAAGAGGTATGAAAAATGTTTTGGCTAAACTTACTATTGTAATGTTGTACTTTGGCCATACATTAACATATTGGTGTATATTATATGAATTAGTTACCGGTATGTTTACTTTATAACTAAAAAACACATCTTGTGCGATACGACACAAAAAATATGCCCATCTCATATCTCGCCTGTTTAATCATTCATTTACGGTGAATTTGTTTGTAATATCAGTAATGACTTCTTTGTTTTGTAAATGACTGATATTTCTAATTAACTGGCGGCTCATTCTGAGGAGACCATGCGAGTAGCGCCTTTGTAGTGTCGTCCGTCTCTGGGGTTTTGGAATTGTATGCTGTGGCTGGTCTGGCATATGCATGAGTGACAGTCCTACGTACAGTCGGTGCAGACATACTGAGAAGTCTGAGTTGCAGTGTTGCTGCCATGCTCTTTTTTCTCTCATGTTTCTCTGTCGCCATCTGGCCTCTTCTCGCATCAGCGACTGCTATGCCCTTGATTACCCTCAGTCTCCAGGTGTCCCTGTCCTTGGCCATCACTTCAAGGCCGTTGGGTGAAATGTCGCATTCTTTCATGGCCCTCTTGTACACATCCTTGACACAGAGTATGGGGCAGTCGACTCCTATGACTGCAGTGCCCAGCTGGACGTATAGGATGTCCTTTGGCAGCCTTTCATCAGCCATGCGTTGGGCGTGTCCCAGCCACCGAATGCGGCCTAGGACAGGAGCTGGACGAAAATCTTATAATGGGTCGACGGCAGCTCGCAGCTCTGTTTCACGCCGCTGTTGATTGGGAAGGACTCTGAAGAGAATCCATCATACAGGACTCTTCCTTTAATATCGGCAAGGAAAGCGCTTATCAAGCTGTGGGGTTTTGGGGGCAACCGATTTTACTAAGTTCGATTAGGCCCTTCCTGGTAACCATGTCGAAAGCCTTGGTGAGGTCGGTTAACATCATGACGAGTGTCTGGCCTTACTCTCTGCTCTTCTCTTGGAGTTGTCCGAGGGAGAAAATCATGTCTGTCGTCGATCAATCTGCTCAGAAGCCTCACTGGATTTCTGGGTAACCAGTGTATATCACCAGGTGCAGCCTGTTGAGTATGAGGCGGGAGTACACTTTGCCAACGATTCTCAAGAGCGAGATCCCTCTGTAATTATTACAGTTGCTGTTTTAGTAAAAGGTCACAATCGTGGCGTCGCTCATGTCTTAAGGGATTACTCCTTCTTCCCAGCAGAGGCATAATAACAAGCCATAATGAGATATATTAACAAGTTCAGCAGCTGAAACAATGTTGGGTTCCACCGTTTGATAGCTTCGGACGGGATGTTGTCACTACCTGGTGCTTTGTCATTTAGGTCAGAGTCGATAGCTTGCTGAAATCCGCCAAGGTTGGCACTCCTACACGATGGGCAGTTTGTTAATACTTAATACTGCTAAACGCTTGTGAGGCGCACTTTTATTATATTTACCACACGTGCTTATTTTTATGGCAATCAATATACACGCTAGCCTTTCATACCAACGTCTGGCATATATATATATATATATATATATATATATATATATATATATATATATATATATATATATATATATATATATATATATATATATATATCAGGACCATTTGTTCCAGATTGTCTCCCTTTGTCATGGTCTTACTGTAGAACGGTTAACTAATATTTCCATACAAGAAGTTTTAATAAGTGTATGCAACCTATACAACTTAGATTCTCTCACATATGTAATGCTTGGAAAGAAGTAACTCTGTCGTTTCTGTATTATAATATTATGGATATGTTCACTGTTCTCTAAACAGCTGTGAAAATAATGTCCTTGGTATGGCAGAGGAGTAACATGGCTGAATCAGATATTTGTACGAAGAAAATTTTATTCTCGCGTAGGAAATTTTGTTCATGTGCTTTGCAAAAGATCACAGCGTCAATATTTTGTTTTACACTTAATCGTGTAGGGTACCTCTGCATGAAATAATACGACTGTTACACGATTATGATACACGACTATGTTACACGACTGTGATACACGACTATGTTACACGACTAAACGACTATGATGCACGACTATGATACACGACTATGTTACACGACTGTGATACACGACTATGTTACACGACTAAACGACTATAATGCACGAATATATACATGACTATGTTACACGGCTGTGATACACGTCTATGTTACACGACTATGATTCATGACTATGTTACACGACTGTGATACACGACTATTATACACGACTAAACGACTATGATACACGAATATGATACACGACTATGGTACAATGTTAACATGGAAATTAAACTGTCTTGTATAGACACAATCACTCTGTAGATTTTAATATTTTTGCTTCAACATATTGTTTGTTGATCAATACATTCTGAGTTCGACGAAATATTATCAGATCTAGAAGCAAATATATGATGCCGTGTTAAAAGTGATTAATATTTTGTAATGTATTTATATTAATCGCAAAACAATCAATGAATAATTCAGTCCGAAACCTAATGCAGCCTGTAAATTATGGAAACATTATTACCAAGCAGTCGAAAACTCTGTTAATGCCCTCGTCTATGTAAAAGGCACACACAAATAAATTCAAACAAACGTAATATATATATATATATATATATATATATATATATATATATATATATATATATATATATATATATATATATATATATATATATATATATATATATATATATATATATGTGTGTGTGTGTGTGTGTGTAAAAAATAAATAAGTAACGAAAGAAAGAAAAAAAAGAAAGAACTAATGAAAGAAAGAACGAAGGAAAGAAAGATACAAAGGTAAGAAAGAAAGAAAGATAGTTTATTGTTTTTGCCATAATTGTCAACTAAAACATAGCATGGCTCGAAGGAAAGAAACTCGTATTAAGACCGTACAGAAGTTGAATTAAATATGTTTTCATTGAGATCTTCACCGTTTTGTATGGCCTTTTCTGTCACATTTTTCTCTTCTGAAAGTTTTGACAGCCTGCATAACACGTTCAGTATGAAATACAAAATCACTATATCCACTATTGTAACACTAGACTAACCGTATTGTTAAATGGAATAGGGAGTACCTGTAGGTTTTGTAGTTGTATATCACAAACAGTGTTGACAATAAAACAAAGTGATACTTTGTAGTTTCTGATTTATATACAGTTAAATTAAATCAGTTAATGGGCTACTACATGTTTCTCACCGACAGTAAATTATCACCGATTATCATTTTTAATATATCATTACTTTGATTTTATGGTTAACATTTGCTTTTCTCAATCTACTGAAGCCCGAGAGATGACAAAACGACAACACGCTTAACTTATCGTTTTCATCAAACTTGAATCAATGGACTGGAGACAGCGATAGGACGAATTGATCTGAAACGCGTACTGTTATCGCTTCCACCACTACATTAACACATGTATTATTTTGTAGATACAAGACAAAATAGACCAACGTTGTCGAAACCATACAATAAGGCAGTTACAAATAGGTCAACGTTGTAGAACACAAACTATAAGGCAGATACTAATAGGCCAAGGTTGTAGAACACATGCGCTAAGGAAGTCACAAATAGGTCAAAAGTGTCGAACATATCCTTAAGAAATTTACAAACAGGTCAACATTATTGAACACATGCACTAAGGCAGTTACAAACTGGTGAAGGTTGTTATACGTTAATGTGGTCAATCACAGCCACTAAATTAAAATGTAGTTTCAAATAGGTTACGTTTGTCGAGCACGTGCAGTAAGACAGTAACACATAAGTTAGATTTGTCGAACATATGCACTAAGGAAGTTATAAATAGATCAAATTTGTCAAACATATGCATTAAGGCAGTTACAAATAGGTCATCTTTGTCGAACAAATACAATAAGGCAGTTACAAATAGGTCATCTTTGTCGAACAAATACACTAAGGCCGTTACAAATAGGTCATCTTTGTTGAACAAATACACTAAGGCAGTTACAAATAGATCATCTTTGTTGAACAAATACACTAAGGCCGTTACAAATAGGTCATCTTTGTTGAAGAAATACACAAAGGCAGTTACAAATAGGTCATCTTTGTCGAACAAATACACAAAGGCAGTTACAAATAGGTCATCTTTGTCGAACAAATACACAAAGGCAGTTACAAATAGGTCATCTTTGTCGAACAAATACACAAAGGCAGTTACAAATAGGTCATCTTTGTCGAACAAATACACTAAGGCCGTTACAAATAGGTCATCTTTGTCGAACAAATACACTAAGGCCGTTACAAATAGGTCATCTTTGTCGAACAAATACACAAAGACAAATAGGTCATCTTTGTCGAACACATACCTTAAGGCTTGTCACGATGTATGATGATCTCCCCTGTCCTGAATAACAGTGTTACGAAATTCTTAAATTTAATTGTGCAACTTGCTCTTTCTTGGAAAAGTCGAATTGATATGAATATTTCATACTGCTAAATAGGAATTAATTGTACATTGTGTTATTATTTAATACGTTCATATAGTTCATGTTAGCTATGTTTGATTCATTTATTTCTTTATTTGCATATTGGATTTTGTTTTCAAATGGCATATTTAACTTTAATTTCACTACTGGGAGTTCCTTTTAAGACTAAAATATCCTATCTGGATGAATTGTTTGATAGGATCATGGTAGCCAAAACCATTAAAAGAATATGAAACGAATGATTAAATCTCTATGAATAAACAACCAATTTAGGAGGTACAGGAACTCATATACCGCGAAACGTTCGGTATGCTGAAATGCCCATGGGAGAGTTACAAAAAATTGATTTAAAACCATGCTGAGGATTTACCCAACCAATCTGCTTTGAATGATGATTTACAGCTGAGTAATCCAATATGGCTAAGCAAAATGAGAGTGTATGTTCCAAGACTGAATTCAGGGATTTTAGAAAAGTTTCTCTTGTAGGTTGTCTGTAAATTAAGCCATGTTTTTCTGCCGAAGTGGAAGTCTTGACTCCAGGGATCAGAAAGTGGTCTCCCGTGATAAATCTTCAAAGAGGTAAGGGTTCTGGAAAAGATCTGAAACCAGAGAAAGATATAATTAGTTCTGTTGATTTTTATTGACGATATCTGACGCAAAGAGAGTGGGGATATTTGTTGATCCCAGGAGAATAGAAATCTGACGTGCATTTAGGTTCGGTCCTATGTTTTCTTTTTCAAATAGAACGAAAATAGCTCTACACCTTTGATTGCATAGTGGGAAAAAGCGCAGTCCGCAAAAACAACAATGTTATAGCCCGAAGAGGTGTGTGTGTGTGTGTGTGTGTGGATGTGTGTGTGTGTGTGTGTGTGAGAGAGAGAGAGAGAGAGAGAGAGAGAGAGAGAGAGAGAGAGAGAGAGAGAGAGAGAGAGAGAGAGAGAGAGAGAGAGAGAGAGAGAGAGAGTGGGCGAACCGATAACCAGTGGTGTGTCGTAAATTACCGGAAGTACTCGGTGATAATGTCATGCCAGGCAATATGCGATTGACATGTCACTTGAACATATGATGAAATTTGTATTTTAGTAACAGAAAGGCTAGTTGAATTTCGCATAATGCTTTTAACACTATTTTTGAGAGACATCGAACCAATTGCATGTTATGCTTTATGTAAGTCGATTAAATTTTACAAACTCGTGTTGTTCTATTCTATATCTCTTTTATTTAATCCCTTAATTTAATATTTTTCGTTAATAATTACTTGATCCGGATGATATAACCGTGGTCAACGATCCACTAGATAACGATAAATCTAAACCATAAGGGATGTGGATGAAATCTCACATAACACATCAATCCCACAAAAACACCACCGTCACACGGTCACATATCAGCCGACACCTTGCTCATGACAGTCCTCTGCTCGATTCTGTACTGGGGAAGAATAATTGGTCATTCCAGTGAGACAAGTTTGGGACTGTGGAGAAAGATATGAAGCAATGTAACCTAACATTGTATCTTAACTACCATACATTAAGCTGTCAAACATTGGATTGCGAATGAAAAATTGCTTATGATTGTGTCGATGGGGCCAAATCGACAAATGTATTACTACATATTGACAAATGTATTACAACGTATTGACAAATGTATTACGACATATGGACACGTGTATTAACAAACAAGCTCTGTTGGCAACGATTCACCTGAATTGAAACCTTTTCATATCCCGATGGAGTGGTGACATCTTCCTAGTTTGAAACACATCCTTTGTCTAGTGATTAGCAGAGCCTGGAACCTTTCTATAATGATGAGCTTAGGTGCATAAACCTTTATCTAGTTAATATGTTTCTCTGGCACTGTTTCACTCACAGCCAGGTAACGTACTGATTACCTGATGAGCTTAGGTGCATACACCTTTATCTAGTTAATATGTTTCTCTGGCACTGTTTCACTCACAGCCAGGTAACGTACTGATTACCTCTTTCGGTTAGTTCTGTTTCTCTAGAACTGTTCCACTTACAGCCAGGGAACGTTCTGATTGTTAATTCACTACCGGGTAACATACTGATTACCTCTTTCAGTTAGCTATGTTTATATGGCACTGTTTCACTTACTGCCAGGGAACGTACTGATTGTTCATTTACAACCAGGGAACGTACTGATTGTTCATTTACAGCCAGGGAACGTACTGATTGTTCATTTACAGCCAGGGAACGTACTGATTGTTCATTTACAGCCAGGGAACGTACTGATTGTTCATTTACAACCAGGGAACGTACTGATTGTTCATTTACAGCCAGGGAACGTACTGATTGTTCATTTACAACCAGGGAACGTACTGATTGTTCATTTACAGCCAGGGAACGTACTGATTGTTCATTTACAACCAGGGAACGTACTGATTGTTCATTTACAGCCAGGGAACGTACTGATTGTTCATTTACAACCAGGGAACGTACTGATTGTTCATTTACAGCCAGGGAACGTACTGATTGTTCATTTACAACCAGGGAACGTACTGATTGTTCATTTACAGCCAGGGAACGTACTGATTGTTCATTTACAGCCAGGGAACGTACTGATTTTTCATTTACAACCAGGGACATACTGAATTACCCATCGCTAGAAGCAACGTGTCCATGTCCGAGTATCTTTCTGACAACCATGTAATTGCATTTAGATCAATTGATCTTGAACTGTTATTGGTAAAGTCGCAACGGTACTTTGTTTTGAAGATTATTTACATCCAGGAAAGGTAGACAAGGCCGACGTTACGTTCTTCTTGTACTGAAGATGGTACTAGAGTATGCGTATTCTCAGCAGACGAGAAATAGTATTTTCTCAAAATTAATACATACTGGATGGATTCTTAATTTTCTATATGACATTCACACAGAAACATATGACATTTCGAAAGATGTTTGTATCTTCAGATACACGTGTCTTGTTACCAATTAAAAATATATCATTGTCATCGTATATATTTGTATCGGCCAAGCAATAAATACTGCACAGATGGAATTATTGCTTTTCATTACTCACTTTTCTGTCTTTTTTTTTAAACCAAGATTAAATGTGTGATTTCGCTTTAAATGTTGGGAAGACAATAATTAAGGAGGTGTGCACAAGTTTTGCAACATATATGAACTCTCAAGGTTGAACGGACAGTATATAAAGAACGTGTTTTATGCTCCATAAATATACTAGAATATAGATTTTAGGGATATGTTCATAAGCTTTGACAAATCGCAAAGGACGTCCTTGAAGTTGCAACCGTTTCACGCTTTCACGTTGAGTTCACTCGGCCAGAAGGCCCGGTTCTACTGAAAAGAACTTTATGCTAAAGTAACGATAAAATTTGCTTTAAAGGTATTGAACCCTGATGCGCACGCACATTGTCGTCAGATATATGATTATTAAGTAAACCTTGGTATTATTATCATGATTATTAAACATAGAGTCCAAAACTATATTTAAAGAAGAGAAAGCCCCTTCATATTCACTCTTAGAACATAGCTAACCTTAAGATGACTTCCGTTTATTGGTCAGACATTTAGCGTTGTCGCATTTGAATGCATTGCCTCTGAATTTATGAAGTTACAGTAATCCCTGTCAGCCATCTTTTTATGGAGCCCTTTGCATTTTTGTCTCTACATCGGCTGTGTAGACGTTTGTATTTCTTGAGACAGGGTTATGTACATTTGTGTGTCGTAAATGGTAATAGACAAGTACTGATGATACTACAGTTTATATTATTAATGCAATACAGTACTTTCATGATGTTTGCAGTAAAAGAAGACAATGTGCAAATTATAATTATCCTTACAAACGGAATTCACGAGATCGCCACCTTCCTTTGTGTTACGTGGTTGTACGACTTCAATTAAGTCTTACACTTTTTCTAGCAATTCAGGTCATTTGTATGATGTCCGGATGAAAATGAATTTGTTCTTGCTTCCATGTAACCATGATACGCATTTACCCATTTCATTACCAAAACCCATTATTGATATATATTGTAGCAAATTTTGGAATATTAATTAGAAATCATCATAACAACCTATCCTTGTAATAGAACGAACATGCATACATAATTTTACTTTGATATAATAAGGAAGTTTGTCATAAATGTTGATAATAAACTTCCTTGACGTGACGATGGTGCAGTGCAGTTAATATTTATGAAGAGTAAACACGTAGTCTTAAAGGAAGAGATTGATAAGGACGGATGGCAGGTTTAATATCCTAGCAAACTTGATAAGAGGTTGGCGTCAATATAATGAGTATATACATGTATTCCAATATGTTCAAATTTTATACCTGTATTACAAAACAATAAGAGATTAAATAGATGTATTCCAGCACGTTGATATTATGTGCGTATATTCCAAAATGTTGAGATTAAATACATGTATTCAAAATGTTGTGATTATATGCATGTATTTCATTACAATGAGATCATATACATTTATTTTAATATGTTGAGATTATAAACAAACATTCCTAGATGTTGAAGTTACATATGTGAACTCCAGTAAGTTGAGATTATTTATACGTATTCGTACATGTTGAGATTATAAACATGTTTTCCAAAATGTTGAGATTAATACAAGTATTCCACAATGTTGAGATTATATACAAGTATTTCAAAATGTTGAGATTATATACAAGTATTTCAAAATGTTGAGATTATATACAAGTATTTCAAAATGTTGAGATTATAAACATGTTTTCCAAAATGTTGAGATTATATACATGTATTTCAAGATGTTGAGATTATATACAAGTATTTCAAAATGTTGAGATTATATACAAGTATTTCAAAGCGTTGAGATTATATACACGTATTTCAAGATGTTGAGGTTATATACAAATATTTCAAAATGTTGAGATTATATACAAGTATTTCAAAATGTTGAGATTATATACAAGTATTTCAAAATGTTGAGATTATATACAAGTATTTCAAAATGTTGAGATTATATACAAGTATCTCAGAATGTTGAGATTATATACAAGTATTTCAAAATGTTGAGATTATATACACGTATTTCAAGATGTTGAGGTTATATACAAATATTTCAAAATGTTGAGATTATATACAAGTATGTATTGATTTTGAAATTATAGACAATTATTTAAAAATGTTGAGACTACAAACAAATATTCATTAATGTTGAGATTATATACAAGTATTCCAAGATGTTAAGATATACAAGTATGTATAAATGTTGTGAATAGATACAGTTATGCCAATATATTGAAATTATATACAAGTATTCTAAAATGTTGAGATTATTTCCAAGATTGTGAGATTAGATACAATTATTTCGAGATGCTGGTAGTATATACAAGTATTCATAAATTCTGAGACTACAAAAAAAATATTCATTACTATTGACATTATATAAAAGTATTCCAAGATAGTGGGATTATGGTACGCGGAGGTTTGACCACAGGTGCTTTGACCATAGGTGGTTTGACCATAGGTGGTTTGTCCACAGCGGGGGTTTGACCATAGGTGGTTTGACCACAGGGGGTTTGACCATAATATGAGAAGACCATGATTAGTTGTTGGAGCATTAGATGTAAGTATATTTGGGGATTAAAGTGAGGGATTAAAAGTTGCGTAAAGCATATCTTCAGGGATTATAAGTTACGGCATTTAATTCACTAAAATTTGTATAGTTGAAGGATTATAAGTTGCGTAATGTATATCTTAACGTTATCAAGGGATTATATTTGCATGCTATTGCACATCTGTCATTTAGTTAACCATAAAACTGTTATTCCATTAACTATAATATTTGCATGACATTAATGTTTTGATTTGATTTTATCATTTATATGCGGTATGTATTTTGTAGAACTGAGTGTAATTTTCTAGTAGATCTACAGTCTTAATTTGTGAAACGTTGGACTTGTTGCCTAATTTGTGTTCATTGTCTGTTTAATAATAAATCGAGTAGGCCTGGCACCAGCCTTTATGTGGACCAAAAACAAGCTGTTATTGACTTTTATTTATTACATGTTAAGTACTAATTAGCATTCACTTATTGGCAACTCAAAGGAAACTTGTCACATAAAATTTCATTAACTGAACCATAATTTTAAACTCTAAATAACAGTTTATTATTATTATAAAAACCACATGTGGACAAACCACCTATGGACAAAACCCCGGTGGTCAAACCCCCGCTGTGGACAAACCACCTATGGTCAAACCACCTATGGCCAAAGCACCTGTGGTCAAAGCACCTAGAACCTATATACAAGTATTCCATGATGTTAAGATATACAAGTATTCATATATATTGAGATTATATACAATTATGCAAAAATGTTTAGATTATATACAAATATTCATAAATGTTGATATTTCAAGATGTTGAGAATATTTACACGTATTCAAAAATGTGGATATTATATGCAAATATTCAAAAATATTGGAATAATATACAGTAATTTATAAATGTTGAGATTCAATACAAGTATTCAGATATGTTCAGATCATATACAAGTATTCCAAAATATTGAGATTATTTACAAGTATTCCTAGATGTTGAGATTTTTGCAAGTATTCTTAAAGGTTGAGATTATAATCACTTATTTATTAAACTTGAAATTATATTCAAGTATTCCAAGATTTTGAGATTATATACAACTATTCCAATATTTTGAGATTATATACATGTATTCTAAGTTGTTGAGATTATATACAAGTATTCCAAGATGTTGAGATTATATACAAGTATTTCGACATTTTGAGATTATATACAATTATATTTCTAATATTTTGAGATTATATACAAGTATTCCAATATTTTGAGATTATATACAATTATATTTCTAATATTTTGAGATTATATACAATTATTCCAATATTTTGAGATTATATACAATTATTCCAATATTTTTAGATTATATACAATTATATTTCTAATATTTTGAGATTATATATAATTATTCCAAGATTTTGAGATTATATACAATTATTCCAATATTTTGAGATTATATACTTGTACAACGTCACACGTGGTTTCCATGTTAAGCAAACACGTGTTTTATTCAAACATAGATATCTGGTAATACCTACACAATTATTAAATAATTGATGTCCTTGTCCTCAGTAGAGAAATAAGATAAATAAAGTATGATTCTCCATTTTCAAGAGCGTTGGTTAAACGAATCCAGTTCTTAAGTATATCGATAATATGTCTTTTACTTTTGGCGCATGACTGTCGGTTGCATATGAGCTTATACATATATAGAAGTCTTGAAATCGATGTTATAAAAAAATAACGCTGTTGAGAAGTTTTCTGTAATTTCCATTGGATGATTGAGTCAGGTAACTTATGGTCAGGCGAGATAAATTGCGAAATATGTCAAGAAAGAGGTATTGCGACATATATCGAGTAGAATGTACACTAAAAAAAGTCCCTCTTTCCTTATCATTTATCACCGACCCTTCATTCCCGTGGTGAAAGATATGTAGCATGTTATCTTTGCGAGCGCAGTCAAAACAAAGTGATAGACAAGGCTAATGTAAATGATGGAATGTTGTAGTGAGCATTATGTTAACAATCTTGTAGTCAAGTTAAGTTTCTCACGCAATGTACGATCCTGTTCAGAGTCGTAGCGATGATATTTTGCGCCCGGGGACGAACTATAAAATTGGCGCCCCAGCGATCTTCTGACCGATTTGTTACCCTTGTTTACTTATTATAATGTAACGTTGCAAGCCTCATTTTGGCGCCCCTGTACCTTGGCGCCCGGGGACATATGTACCCCCCCCCCCCAGGCTACGCCTCGGTTCCTGTTGCACTCTCATTACAAAACTTGTATATGATTTATATGGGTTCTACAACAAGGATAAATAACTTGGAATATTCATTACTCATAACATTTCACTTAAACAATATAAAGGTCAAAGTTTGGATTATAAATTAGAATCAGTGCTTTTGGCATTTACACAACATGCATCCAGGTTGCAAATATATCGGATTTGTACTTTCTTTCTCAATGCGGACAACCAAAATGAATCGGTAAAATTAGGATTGTAAGAACGTATGTTAGGGATATATCATCTGTATGGTGCGATGGTAATTGAAACAGAATCAGGCTACACTGTCCGCCTACTTATATGTAAGTGGTGTTTGTATGCTTCTTTCTGAATCTCTTGTTAAACCTTCTGAAAAAGTAAACTTGATCGAATATGAAACAACATATATATGAATTTTATTAGGTATCTATTTCATTGAGGAATATATCCTAAATTGTATTACGTCCTTAACAATGTACTAAGACACCATCAAATGATTCAATTAATAATTAATAGAACAATATACCCCCTATATAATTATGCCAACTTCCATTTAATTTCTCAGCCTGATACGCAAAATGGTAATAATCCCATATTATGTGCCTGAGGAATCACTAGACATATTGTAAGCGTGTTTGGAGATCTAAATCTTCCTCAATTAATAATTATATTTCGCCTAAGTAAATTATTACCTTCTATTCTTTATATTATTGTAAATACCTTTCCTTAGGTTTGACAATATACTGCAGGATATCTTAGCTGTACTTAAAGTAGCATACCCACACACATGACTAGATGCCCATTAGCTGATCACTGGATACCCAATAACGGATCACTGGATACCCAATAACGGATAACTGGATACCCAGTAACGGATCACTAGATACCCAATAACCGATCGCTTGATGCCCATTGAGACATGACTAGATGCCCATTAGCTGATCACTGGATACCCAATAACGGATCACTGGATACCCAATAACGGATAACTGGATACCCAGTAACGGATCACTAGATACCCAATAACCGATCGCTTGATGCCCATTGACACATGACTAGATACCCATTAGCTGATCACTAGATACCCAATAACGGATCATTGGATACCCAATAACGGATCAGAGGATACCCAATAACGGATCACTAGATACCCAATAACGGATCAGAGGATACCCAAAAACGGTTTACTGGATACCCAATAACGGATCAGAGGATACCCAATAACTGATCACTGGATACCCAATAACGGATCAGAGGATACCCAATAAAGGATCACTGGATACCAATTAACGGATGAAGGTATACATAGTAATGCATTATTGGATACGCGTTAAACGATCACTAGACACCCAATAACTGATCACTTGATACCCATTGAAGCATACTGGGTACCCATTAACTGATCATTAGACACCCAATAACCAATCACTTGATACCCATTGTCTAACCATTAAAGGACACATATTTGCACTAATCAGCATAAAACGAAATGTAATTTTTTTTTATATACTAACTACACGGTAATATTTAGGACTCATCTAGACTTCTTCCAGTACAATCATAAAGCTTTAATAAGAGTATGATAGACAAGTAAATTTAATGGAAATTATTGAAACGTCCCTGTATAACAAAACTCATTATATTTACTATGCGTAAAACCGAACAGGTTAAAATAAGAACAATTAGAGAAAATATTATTTCTATATGTAAAGAGCTCAAGTGCCACGGGGTCTTTTTTCTACAATCCCCGGATGAAACAACGTTGAACAAACGGAAGAAAAAAACTATCTGCTATTTTAAAACAGCTTTTCGTTATGGCTGTGACGCATAGGCGTTGGAAAATACTAAACTAATTGAAAACGTTCATAATTGATCCCTTATGTACATAAGTAAATTCTGATAACGTAAACCATTGTAATGCTGCATTCATAACTGGGTCGAAAGCCAATTGGTGCCTACATTAAATCTCTGAATATTGGACACTGAATCTAAATTATAATTGAAAACAAAATTATATGACATAATTATTCCGAAATTGATTGAATACGTCCAACTATTTTGCTTTCTGTTAGAGGACGCGAGATGTTGTAACAAGACCCTATAAATAAACGCTAATGATTACATGCTAGAATTGTCTAAATCATAAACGGCTTGTATATTGAAGAAAAGTTTGTATAAGCGACAATTCCATGCGAAGATGGGAATAATTTATTTTAATAAAAAGATCTGAAGATTGAAAATTGAGTCTGATCTAGTCACCAACTTATTTATTTACCTCTGCTCAAATTTATAGCGAGCCATCAGACTTATTGCAGGTGCAGTACGTTGGGAAAATATAGATCATGACAAAATATGCCATCTTTGTGAAGAAAACCACCGTGATTATGCATATGACAATTTGTACATCTCTCCATTATTTCCAACTAAAATATCTCATTTCGTTTCAAACCATATTTTATATTAAATGTTGCAAGATTTGTACAACTTCTTTCAAATGGTATTTTTTCTATACCGTTGAAAATATAAACATTCGTGCACATTATAATTAAAGCAAAATTTTACATAACTGAAAGTATGGTGATAGTGAATTGCACGTTTACAGTGTCGCTCCGTTCTGCTGTAAAGATCACTGATGCCACTTTTTTGGGTTGACCTTGTTATCAGTTACATTTGCCTTCTGAGATTACTCCGCCACCTCAATATGTGTGTGTGTGTGTGTGTGTGTGTGTGTGTGTGTGTGTATACATCCTCGTTAAGATATATGTGTGTAGACATCCTCGTTAAGATATGTTTGTGTATGTGTGTAAGCATCCTCGATAATATATGTTTATGAATGTGTATAATCATCTTCGATAATAGATTGTTGTGTATGTGTGTAAGCATCCTGGATAATATATGTGCGTGTATGTGTGTAATCAATCCCGTTTATATATGTTGGACTGTGAATGTGTGTAATCATCCTTGTTCGCAGATGTAGGACTTTGTATGTGTGTAAGCATCCTCGTTCTTGTATGTGTAACCATGTACATGTACGTTCATAAACATCCTCGTTAATATATGTAAGATACTGTGTGTAATCATCCCCGTTTATATATATATATATATATATATATATATATATATATATATATATATATATATATGTGTCTGTGAATGCGTGCAAATCAACTCCTTTTGTATATGGATGACTGTGTCTGTGTGTAAGCGTTTTTTCTCTGAGTTAAGATGGAAGTTGCTCTATTAGAAAATGCTGTGAAAAGTATTACTAAATTTGTATTTTCTCACTAATGAAGCAACATTATGTTTCAGATTATATATACTATATAACTACGTTTCTGGATGAAACTGCTACCATGCAGTCAAATTAATGTACACTACCTAGCAGTCACATGAATGTACACTACCAGTCTCAGTGATACACACTAGCAATCAGTCTCATTAATATAAACTACCAATCAGTCACATCAATATATACTATCAATTAGTCTCATTCATATAAACTACCAATCAGTCTCAGTAACATATATTACCAATCAGTCTCATTACTATACACTACCAATCAGTCTCAGTAACATATATTACCAATCAGTCTCATTACTATACACTACCAATCAGTCTCATTAATGTACACTACCAATTAGTCACATTAATGTATACTGCCAATTAGTCACATTAATGTATACTACCAATCAGTCTTATTAATAGAAACTACCAATCAGTCACATTAATATACACTATCAATTAGTCTCATTCATATAAACTACCAATCAGTCTCAGTAACATGTATTACCAATCAGTCTCATTAATATACACTACCAATCAGTCTCATTAACATACACTACCAATCATTCTCATTAATGTACACTACCAATTAGTCTCATTAATATGTACTAACAATCATCCACATTCATTTACACTACCAAACAATCACATGAATGAACACTAATACTCAGTACTATGAATGTACACTACCAAACAGTATTCGGAATCTACACTACCTGCCACATGAATGTACACTACATTTCAGTCTCATCAATATACTCTGCCAATCAATCACATTAATATACACTACAGATCAGTCTCATTAATTTACACTACCAATAAGTCTCAATACTATGAACCAACATTCAGTCACATTAATGTACACAAACAAATAGTCACATGAATATGCACTACTAATTAGTTTCATTAATATACACTACCAATCAGTACCATGCACTACAAATCAGTCTCGTTAATTTACAGTATCAATAAGTCTCATCAATATACACTACCGATAGATCTCATTAACATACACTATCTATCCGTCACATCAACGTACAATACCTATCAGTCACATTAATGTACACTACCAGTGAGTCATATGAAATTACACTACCATTCAGTCAAGTGAATATACGCTACATATCAGTCTCAATAATGTACATTACCAATCAGTCACACTAATGTACAATACCAGTCTCATTAGTATACACTAATACTAACATACAATCATCTTAATGTACACTACCAATGAGTTAAATTATTGCACATTATATATCAGTCATATTAATGTACCCAAATAATCAAACTCAGTAATGTACACTAACAATTAGTCCCGTTAATATACAATACCAATCAGTCACTTTAGTGTGGATTATATATCAGTCTTAATAATGTACACTACCAACCAATCAATCACATGAATTTACACTACCAATCAGTCACATTAATGCTCACTACCAATCAGTCACATTAATGTACACTACCAATTAGTCCCATTATTGTACTTTGCATATCAGTCTTAATAATGTACTCTATCAATTAATTAATCACATGAATTGACACTACCAATCAGTCACATGAACTTACATAATCGGTCACATTAATGCACACTACCAATCAGTCACATTAATGCACACTACCAATCAGTCACAGAAATGTAAACTACCAATCAGTCACATTAATGACATTATCAATCAGTCACATTTAGTTACACTACCAATCAGTCACATTAATCTACACTACCAATCAGTCACATTACTGTACACTACCAATCAGTCCCATTAATGCATAATACATATCAGTCACATTTAGGTACACTACCAATCAGTTACAATAATGTAAACTACCAATCAGTCACATTAATGTACACTACCAATCAGTCGCATTAATGTACACAACCAATCAGTCACAGAAATATAAACTACCAATCAGTCACATTAATGACCTTATCAATCAGTCACATTTAGGTACACTACCAATCAGTCACATTAACCTACCCTACCAATCAGTCACATTAATGTACACTACCAATCAGTCACATTAATGTAAACCAACAAGTAGTCACATTAATGTAAACCAACAAGCAGTCGCATTACGGTACACTACCAATCAGTTACGTTAATGTACACTACCAATCAGTCACATACATATAAACAAGAAATCAGTCACATTAATATACACTATCAATCAGTCACATTGATCTAAACTACCAATCAGTCACATTAATGCAACTACCAATCAGTCACATTAAGGTACACTACCAATCAGTCATATTAATGTACACTACCCATCAGTCACATGAAAATGCACTACTAATCAGTCACATTAAAGTACACTATCAATCAGTCACATACATGTACACTACCAATCAATCACATTAATGTACACTACCAATCAGTCACATTAATGGACACTACGAATCAGTCACATAAATGTACACTACCAATCAATCACATTAAGGTACACTACCAGTCAGTCACATTAATGTACACTACCAATCAGTCACATGAATATATAATATCAATCAGTCACATTAATGTACACTATCAATCAGTCACATTAATGTACACTATCAATCAGTCACATTAATGTACACTACCAATCAGTCACATTAATGTACACTACCAATCAGTCACATTAATGTAAGCCACCAATCAGTCACATTTCGGTACACTAACAATCAGTCACGTTAATGTACACTACCTATCAGTCACATTAATGTACACTACGAATCAGTCACATAAATGTACACAACCAATTAGTCACTTAAATGTAAACTACCAATCAGTCACATTAATGACATTATCAATCAGTCACATTTAGGTACACTACCAATCAGTCACATTAATGTACACTACCAATCAGTCACAAGAAAATGCACTACCAATCAGTCACATTAAAGTATACTATTAATCAGTCGCATACATGTAAACTACCAATCAATCACATTAATGTTCACTACGAATCAGTCACATTAATGTACACTACCAATCAGTCACATTAATGTAAACCACCAATTAGTCACATTACGGTACACTACCAATCAGTCACGTTAATGTACACTACCAATCAGTCACGTTAATGTGCACTATCAATCAGTCACGTTAATGTACGCTACGAATCAGTAACATAAATGGACACTACCAATCAGTCACATGAATATATACTACCAATCAGTCACATTAATGTATACTACCAACCAGTCACATAAAGGGTAAACTACCAATCAGTCACATTAATGTACACTACCAATCAGTCACATTAATGTAAACTACTAACCAGTCACAGTAATGTACACTACCAATCAGCCACATTAATGTACACTACCAATCAGTCACATTAACGTAAACTAACAATAAGTAACATTAATTTAAACTAACAACCAGTCACAGTAAAGCACACTACTAATCAGTCACGTTAATGGACACTACCAATCAGTCACATTAATATCTACCACCAATCAGTCACATAATTGTACACTACCAATGAGTCACATTAATGGACACTACCAAACAGTCACATTAATATACACTACCAATCAGTAACATTAATGTACACTACCAATACGTCACATTATTGTACATTATATATCAATCTTAATAATGTACTCTACCAATCAGTCACATTAATGTACACTACCAATCAGTCACATCAATGTACACTACCAATCATTCACATTAATGTACACTACCATTAGTCACATTAATGTACACTACCAATCATTCACATTAATGTACACTACCAATCAGTCACATTATTGTACATTATATGTCAGTCATATTAATTTTCACTACCAATCAGTCACATCATTTTATGTTAGTTATATTTGTATTCACAGGTTAGATGCTTCTATTGACTGCATGTATATTTCATTTAAAGTATAGTGCCGTATACAATGGTTGACACTCGCTATGTATTGTATTGTGCAACACTGCATAGAGCACGGTATAAAAGCTTTTACCGTGCTCTATAGTGCCTTATAGAATGGTTGACACATGGTATAAAAGCTTTTACCGTGCTCTATAGTGCCATATAGAATGGTTGACACATGGTATAAAAGCTTTTACCGTGCTCTATAGTGCCGTATAGAATGGTTGACACATGGTATAAAAGCTTTTACCGTGCTCTATGCAGTGTTGCACAATACAATACATAAGCGTTAGCCGTACAGATTTGAGAATCTAGATGTAATACTAAAATTTTAACTGATCATTAACATGTACAATTTTAACTGATCATTAACATGTACAATTTTAACTGATCATTAACATGTACAATTTTAACTGATCATTAACATGTACAATTTTAACCAGAAAACATTAACGACCAAGAGCGGGTTGCATTTTATGAATGACTTGGTTACCTTTCGAGGTAGATGCCATGTATTGGTGAAGGCCTCTGTTTGCACACATTATTTTATAATTCTGTTTGCACACATTATTTTATAATTCTCAGTTGAATACTGATTAATATTTGAACTCCTTATCTTATTCTACTAATATCCAAAATTGATGTTTTAAATAACGGTTGAGTAAAATAGACAATGATTAAATCGTGGCATTGACAGTAACTATTTACAAAATGCATTAATTAAAGTTAGGCCTGAATTCCCATAGCAATCCATGATAATGTTTAATGAAATATCTGAATAATTCGACATTACGTGGGCAACGGTTGTCGAGATATTGAGTTTAAGATTACATGTCATAAATATTCCCCAAACGCCAAGGTTACTTTGATCAGTTTCCGTGACAGAATCACGTGTGATGACACTGGGGATCCTTGCATAGTGCATCATCGTATTGTAATCTACGAATCAGAATATGCCTAAATATTAAAATTTCTACTCATATTTACAAAGTACGTGCAATCCGTCAACCCACCCGCACTATATTAACACAGTGATACAGTGGATGAAAAGTATCATATAAAGCCATTATTTTAAACAAAAACCTAATCACATTCTCTTAGCAAGCATATCGGTAAAACATATCTCTTCACATGTATATCAGTCTGATCTGTTTCATGTAGGCGCATGGCTAATAAACTCCATTAGTTACGATAGTGACCTTTGTTACAAGAAAATGAACATATTTACACGGATATTTAAAGAATATAAAACAACATAAGATTGTGCCACCAGAGAGAGAGAGAGAGAGAGAGAGAGAGAGAGAGATCCCTAAACATTGTGATAAGGGATACCGAGTCAAACAGTGGCTTGTATTATTTTCTGTTATTCAGAAAAGATGAGAGAGAGAGAGAGAGAGAGAGAGAGAGAGAGAGAGAGAGAGAGAGAGAGTGTGTGTGTGTGTATGTATGAGGGCACAACTAGTGAAAGAGAAGTATTCAAGTTGGACTAAATAAATGACTGTCGAGAGTCTCAACATCGCGAAAGAGATTATTCATGAAATCATGACAGTTCTTCGACATTATCAATTATTTACGCTAAATATTTAATTAAAAATGTATGAAGATTTTTAAATCAAATATGAAACTTAACGACGGACTACAAATTGTGGCTGTTCAATACGACACTCCGTGTTAGTTAACTTCGAATTACAAAAAAGCACTTTTTACAAACCGTGTTTTTAAAATTCTAAATTACAAATTATCCGACTTCCGCTGTTAATTAACAGCTGGGCTATAGTTGATATAGGTAATTTGTATTAATGACGTCATGATTGAATTTGCATAAAATTAAAGAAGATAAATAAATGACTGAACATCAAGAATACGCTCTCTCACGTCATTAACAACAATATTTACTGTTAGATTGTACGAATTGCAATATGAGCATGAGATCTTAAATCAAATCATACATTTAATACTGTAATAATGTCAATCAAGTAATCAAGTATTTTTAGAAGTAACATATCAATGCAAACTTGCAAAACACAAAACGAGAACACAAGAAAGAAAAAATGAGCGTAATTATAGCTATATAAAAGTTAACGATGTGAATGTATGTATATATGCCTCTGTGTACGTGGGAGATTTATCATTTAAAAATAAGAATTCTTTATTTCAGACTTCAAAGTCCATTTTGTTGTAGAAGTATCATTATATGTATATTTGTATTCCCTTCCGGACTATTGTCGCAAAATGCATAATAGCTTTTACAACGACTATTCTCTTAAACAAAGTAACAGAAAAGAAAGAAAACCAACACGTTTTATTCATTTTTCTAGAATACAAAGCGATGAATGTTAAAGAACTTACGGTATTGCGAATTTAATCCCAAAAATATCCTTAAATTTCTAACACAAGTACCAGTGATTAACATTCTGAATAAACTTTAGCGGTATTCCAAAATAAATCCAACGCTGGAAGTGTTGATGTGCCAGTAATAACCCATGTCGTAGCCCACAATCTTGTTTTGAATCACAATAAGATAATCCAAGATTACATCCTTACTTGTATTTCACTATGTCCTAATCTCTATTTATAGAATGTCATTCTTGAGCACTGAGTATTTCCTGAGAAGAATACATTGATCTAAATAATTTGAATAGATACAATCCAGCATCAAAGAAAGACTGAACACGGCAATAATACCACTGAGTATGTTCATACCTTACAAAGTTAAATGAATAATTTCTAGATAAACAAGTATATATATATATATATATATATATATATATATATATATATATATATATATATATATATAGTCATATACTTCCCCTCAGGTTACAATTCATATTTCCTGAAGAACAAAAAGAAACCCTATTACCAAAAAGACAATTCTGTTCGGGAAGGTTCCAATGCTACAAGATAAAATCATTGTAATAAGTAGAAGGTCTGTTACGATCATCATAATATAAAATGTGGTACACAACAGGCAGACCCAAAACGGCATTGGAAATTTCCAATGTTTTGGATACAGATTGAGATAAACATGTTGACAAAAGAAAAATCCATGATTCAGGTCAGGTAGAACATGAACTTGATTTTGGACAACGTCAAGTCCGAAACACAATTATCTATAGCATATAATGAATAAAAAGCTAACAAGCAATGCAAATTAAATATACATAACTGTTATATGTTATCCTTGAACCCTTCCTACGTCCATATTTTTTATTACTTCTCTCCAGACTAGCATTTTACATAATGCTTCAGTTTTGTTCCGGTACCAGATCCACAGACATTTCCATTAGCTCCATACAGTTTACAAAATAGCAGGTCATGTCCATTTGTGACAAGTTCAAAAGTGATGGCAGCATGTAGACACAATATAATCATGTTTTATGAACACAGGCATCCATTGTGTCTACAGAAGATCAAAGTTCGTTGTTTATGTTGTCCATGGTAGATATTAAAATATTTGCATTCTGTCTGGTTAAACTCTTTAACTTTCACCCTTTTCATGAAACCTAATAAGCACATAAAGGTATTGAACTGTCTCATTTTTTTCTCCCAATGTATACTCCTTTAATCTTTTGTGTTTTCAAATTTGTTATATATTTCTTTGCTTGTAAGTAATAAATGATTATGTTAGACACATTTGATATTACTGTATGCATTGTACTCTAATTTGTCCACGCTGAAGTGAATATTGAATACGTTGTTTCCTGATTTGTTCCTAATTGAAAGAGGACACAAAAGACAGGCGACGTTAGCGAAAGAACCCGTGGAAATCTGACTAGTGTAAATGCCTTTTATTTTGCAGTTTGGTTTTCTTACACAGCTTTATAAATGGATATTTTGTATTTGTGATGTTACAATAACACTTACTTGGAAATAAAAAATATATTTCAATGTATGTATGTATGTATGTATGTATGTATGTATGTATGTATGTATGTATGTATGTATGTATGTATGTATGTATGTATGCATGTATGTATTTATGTATGTATGTGTGTGTGTTTGTGTGTGTGTGTGTGTGTGTGTGTGTGTGTGTGTGTGTGTGTGATATTCCACTGACAGCTCCAACTTTGATAATTTTCATTTTCCATTTACCTAACAGCAGTCTGTATATATATATATATATATATATATATATATATATATATATATATATATATTGAGTGTGGGTGTGGGTGCAATATCATATGTTTGCAAGAACTTTATCGAAAACAGTAGTCACAAATTATCTGAAATTTACATTATTTATTTTATTGTGGTTTAAGACCATATTTCATCACATAACGGGCTATACATAGCAGTCCTTTATCCTTTTGTCGAAGACCCTGGAAAAATCCACCGGCCAAGAGGAAACTACAGACAAGCCTTCTCACACGCATAGAGGTGAATTGTATAAATTATCTGTAATGGCGAGTCAATATACGGCTGAGCCACGCGAGGCCAAAAATTGTTCTGAATACATACGCCGTAACAAAAATAAAAAACTAAAAATAAGGAAAGGTCCCTTAAAATATGCCAATACCAACGATTTCCAACAACAACAAAAAAATTCCAGAGAGCGGACATATTTATTATCCAGTTCAAGACCATGCCACTTCGGCAGCCCCAGAAAATAGCCATTATCAACGTTCATACTTACTAAATAGAAATGGCAATACAATGCCAAACATTTGGAGTAAAATGTGGGAAACTGGAGACTTCATGCAGTCTTCCTGTGAAGCAACATTGTGTGAGGTACTGACACCAGAAAAGGATAATACTGAATCTTTCAGATATTGTCCCATCTTATTTACAAACTGTGTATACACATATGTAATAACAAATATTCACTACTATTACGAATATATTAAAGTTATTGATCTGTATTGCAGTGAATATGATGAGTTTTATATATTTGTGGAATACCGCTATATTATAATAACGTTGTTTGTAATGGTCAACGTCCATTTGATTTACAAATTTCCAATTCATTAAATACTGTAAGTTATTCTTGATCAAATATTCAGGCACAACCCCTCCACCCCCACCCCAAAAAAACTAGCAACAAAAACTAGCATATAATCTGTTTTAAGACAGCACTTCCCCACCCTAGGTACATCTATTACCCTTAAGGACCAATGCGCTTCTTTCAATATGACTTGTCTAATTAATTGTGGTGATCTGTGCAGGTATTTAAAAATATATAACGAAATGATTTTCCAAGTCCAAAAATGAATATTACAGGTACATGAAAGACTAGAATAATAAGCCACGAAGAAGGAAATAGTTGCTATGATACACAGTCTGGTTTTGTTTTAAACTGGACGTCATTTCCACATAATAGACTGGTACACAAACACAGCCGAATTTCGCTCTTATCGTAAATATTGCATTTCTGAAGGTTAATTACTGCCCATCAGACTGGTAAACAGCACTTAGCCGGAACAACTGAGTTCATAATAACCTAGTCTGATTTATATAATGTATCCACAATTATTTTATCCGCACCACACCCTTATATTAAACAGAAGGAAAGATCAAATTAAGGTCAACCTGACGTTTATATCCCACTGAGAAGGGAACGTATAATTCAAACATTTTTTTTATCTGATCAGTCTTGGTAATAAAGTGCGCATTATCTTACCCGACCTGTCTGTACGTACGTGTTTAAAGAGTAACAACTCCTTCCACACCGGTTGGGACTGACGACTTAGGGATGTGATGTTGGGGGTCCAAATATATGCACATATATTGAAATTTGGATCCAGCAGGTGCTTGCTAGCTGGTGTATCTTGCAAATACACTGTACATGCATTGGATTCACCGGGGTAGTAATAACTAAAACGAGCGTGTACACAATGATTCTGTCTTCTTTTTCTTTAAAATACTTTGCACATAATAAAGTTATAAGCAATTGTGATATTGGTTCTGGATATTACAATAACTTTAATTTTTCTGTCCTTTTCTTGGATTTTAAATTTACTTGTAATCTATTTCAAAGATTACAAAATAGTCCAAATATCTGCAAATCATCTAGAGTCAAAAGAAACAATGTAGCTTATTGTGTAAAATGTTTACTTTTATGTGGTAGATTTTGGGTAAAATGTTTACATGTATGTGTTTGATAGACGCTTTGGAAATGTGGTAGTTATATTGTTACGTGCTTAGGCTCGAATAAACAGTAACATAGAAAGAGTGAAAATAACAAGCTTGTAAAAACTTAATAAACAATTTATTGAGCACAAATATTTTCCAGAAAAGAAAAATAAACTTACGGTTTTAAGAATCAATTCCAAAATTAACGTCCTGGTAATAAAATGTCCAAATAATCTTAGTGAAGCATCCAAGATGGAAGACAATGTCACGTGATGAAGTCAGTTCTGGTCAATGAGCACAATTATTTTCCAGATAAATAACAAAATAAATCCTCTTGATCCAAACGAATTGAAATAATTTCCAATACAAGGTAATTTAAAATAACTCAAAACGACACAACTTAATATTCTAACAGCCCAACTTCTACTAAATAGTTCGCTTCAAAACATAATTTATATACCTGTTTTTACGTAAACAAGGAAGGGGTCACATGATCTTCTAGAATCTTTTAGAACAAATTTACGTTTAAAAAATCTCGTACACACCGTATGACCCAACTAAAAATAGAAAGATGTTTATAACAAAGCTCCATAATGTCCATGGAATCAACCAATCATTTTAAAAGCTTGATTACAACTCTGAAGCCAGGTCAGAAATGAGGTCAACACCTGGTGTTTATTCTTAGAGTACAGGTCATCCCACTTTCTAAAAAATATCTCCCAATGAATGAATCTTAAACTTAAAATGTCAAATTTGAATCTGACAAACAAACGTCAAAAATAAATGACTTAAATCAAATATACGTAACAATATTTTGTGGAAAATGTCCAGTTTTATTATGTGGTATATTTATATGTGGTAGTGAGATTTTGTGGAACATGTCCACTTTGATATTGTAGATTTTATCGTAAGCGTCCACTTTTATGTGGTACATGCATGTTTAGGACAATGCCCACTTTTATGTTTTTTCAAAGATGACTAAACAAAGCACATTCATGAATTTTCCTTTGTTTTAAACATGAACATTTCCAAGTATTTGTTCTGTGGTGAAAAAATTCCAGTACCGCAATTTTTCTCAGGCCACGACTGTGATATTGTGGTGTTGTTTATTTAATATTTCTTCTAAAACACCTATTCCTTTCAGGATTTTATATTCGATATCGTCGATAGTAAAGAAAACACGTACTTAGAGATACCAGTATGGTAGAATGCATCCCTACTTAGCCTAAGTTCAAGTAGTTGGTATAATCAGAGTAGAAAATATCCTCCTCCTCCTCTCTCTCTCTCTCTCTCTCTCTCTCTCTCTCTCTCTCTCTCTCTCTCTCTCTCTCTCTCCCTCTCTCTCTCTCTCTCTCTCTCTTCATACCATCTGATCAAGCGAGTTGTCAAGCTGAAAGGTACCCCAAACAAAGAGTTTGTTTTATGTCATTGTGTACATGCTTTGTTGATGATGTCGCGAAGACAACGTACAACTTTTTAAAAGATTTAAATTCCTGATTCGGGGCATGATTGCAAATGTCGTTGTTAAAAGATTCAAATTATGGATTCGGGGCAGTATCGTAAATGTCGTTGGTCAAAGGTTCAAATTCTTGATTCAGGACATGATTGTAAATGTAGTCGTTGTTAAAAGATTCAAATTATTGATTCGCAGTATGTTTATAAACGTAATGTTTCTTAAAAGGTTAAAATATTCAAATTCTGGATTCAGGGCATGATCCAGGTATGAAATTTCTTTTATAGTGTCGCAAGGAAACAAAATAAAATTAAATTATCCAGTATTATAATGGGTCTACTTTTTGAAGATTTTACCTGTTGTTTTCAACGATTACCGCATACTTAAATTTACAATGTTTTGAATATTCCTCCTAGATCTACGTAACTGCTGATTCCTACATTGGGAATTCATTCTTTTATTCTAGATAACTATTTACACAATATTATATTTTAAATGGAAATATTATATGTAAAACATATTTTTTTTTAAAAAATAATTATGTCGCTGAACGGTATATAAATATATAGCGTCAAAAGTATGTTTGTCTGAAGCAGACGCATTAATATTAATGTCCATGTTATCTGCGTTGTTATATATATATATATATATATATATATATATATATATATATATATATATATATATATATATATATATATATATATATATATATATATATATACATATATATATATATATATATATATATATATAAAGAGAGAGAGAGTAGAGAGAGAGAGAGAGAAAGAAAGAGAGAGAGAGAGAGAGAGAGAGAGAGAGAGAGAGAGAGAGAGAGAGAGAGAGAGAGAGAGAGAGATGTCCCTAAACATTGTGATAAGGGATACCGAGTCAAACAGTGGCTTGTATTATTTTCTGTTATTCAGAAAAGATGAGAGAGAGAGAGAGAGAGAGAGAGAGAGAGAGAGAGAGAGAGAGAGAGAGAGAGAGAGAGAATATACGTTATAAGCAGTTGGTTAACAATACGCTGAAGGATATCAATGCAAAGATGAATTTCCTTGATTTAACTAAATCTTGATTGGAGTAGAGATACAAACTTCCAGAGGGAGGAAGACAGAGACTTAAGTTAGAAATTAGCAAAATAGACGGATTAAAGTAGGCAGCTAAAAGATTGGTGTCAGTAACTTTATTGTTGCGGGAGAAGAAAATGAGTAGATATTGATTTTATCATCAGCTTGAAGTCAACTCTAGGTAAATTTAAAAGAATTTTTACAGAGAGAGAGAGAGAGAGAGAGAGAGAGAGAGAGAGAGAGAGAGAGAGAGAGAGAGAGAGAGAGTTTGTTGGCAAAGATGAGCTTGGTTTTGGAATGGTGCCAATATTTGCCGACAATGCAAATCACTATCTGTAAATATTAAATACCACTCTTATGGTCAGATACCTCTGTGTATTATAAATAATACCGTTTTAAAAGCATGATCTGAAATTATCAATTATTAATTATCTACGTATCAATGTTCCGTTGTTAATTAAAATGCTGGGCTTCAATTAAGGCTGTTAACAATGCCGATCTATGGCATATAGTTTTATGTAATACAAATACCTCCATAAGAAACACATCTAAACAATCACGTACTAAAGATGCAAGACACTTTTGAAATGATTTTATATTGCCCAAGTATATAATAACTCTAAAGACGAGTTCATTTTCTTTCATCTATGACTATTGAACGAAAGGTTTGCACGTCTTTTGTGAAGAAAATGATGAAGGAAAACTAAGTGTCCTTTTTGGAACAGTTCGGACAAATATTTTGCACGCAAGTCAGTCAGGGAAGTCATTTCAGATTTTTTTCAGGGGTGGGAAAGTGAAAAACTTGAAGGGGGTGGGGTGGCAAAATTAGATTGGAGGGGGGGGGGGCGGGGAGCAACGTATATAGGTTACAGCAATTTTACAGCACACGCAAATTCAGAGGGAGGCCCAAATCCCCTCTCACTGCCCCCACCCCAATTACCTGAAGTAAGTGGTAAATATAAACGTAACGGGAACAAATGAAAATAGGTGTCAGCTTGAGCCAATCGTTCTTGACAGAAATATACATTATAATGAAACAATATTGCAAAACGAAAGTATATTTTAATTTTGTTATCGTTAACAAGAATATATATCGTGCACAGTTCCACAAATGACATCTCATGCGCGCGCATCCGTATTGGGCTGTTTCCGCATATGTTCCGCTTTGATGGCAATTAAATAGCCATGTCTCCGTATTCAATAAATGAATGTGCGTCAATTCGTTGTAGTGTATGTCAACTTATTGCGGTGTTTGTGAAACATCTGACTAATTAAGATTCCAGATTGTAGTATAGCATTCAGATTTGCCCTTAATCAACAGGGCCGATAAAGTAGTTCGTGAACAAGGAAATTGCTAAGGATATCTTTGCAACGATACAATTTAAGTTAGTCAGAGAATTACTTCACAACAAAATATTCTGAATTAAGCTAAAGACGTCGGCTTAAGAAGCTCTGTGATGAACTTCAAAGAACTCCTGCAGGCAGATCACGCCTTACAAGGATAATATTAGCTTTATTTTGGGGTTATTTAAATTGGAAATTTTTCAATGCCGTTGTTTTCGAAATGATAGAAACAAAATGATTGCTGAGACATCCACTATTTATTCGTTAGGGATTGTGGTGGGTTTGAGATAGGCATGGGCAGAGGAACATTTTTCGTGTTTGAGCAAAAAGCAGCTACAGAAAATATTTTTATCCTAACAATGTTAATCAGAAATGTTTGTGATGATTTCTTGACTTATATTATGCAGGGAAAAAATTTAAATTAACCTGAAATAGGGTCTACTGTCAAATTTCCTGGTTTGACTCAGCATTATTTGAAAATACCTATATTCTTAGTGTTTCGTTATGTAAGCTTTACAAAATGAAACAATAGCGTGTTTTCAACTTTTTTCCTTTCTTCAGATCGCAGTTGGTGTTCATGTATAATAAAGCATTTCAAATTATCGTACAACCAATATACATTTTATTTCCTCGGCTTGACGTTCCATGTAAGAACAAAACCATCATAAGATAACACATTTGATTACTGGGCAACACCTAGTTCTTTATCAACGTTAATGGTAAACGTCTTAAATTCTGTTTCAGTAAATTTAACTAATACAAGATTTTTAATCAACACATAATGTTCTAGGAAAGGGCATTACATCTTAATTTGAGAATTTTCTTTTCCATACTTGACCTTTATTAGAAGTCATTGTAACCTAATTCTGTTACATTCGTGCAAAATATCACAAAGTGCTTAAGTGTAATGTTATGGGTACAATATATTAGGGTATGAATAATCCCGAATGAATTTGCATGCCCATTGTGCTGCAATGCATAGCACACAGCGAAGAGATCAAGAAGTCGCAAAATACTTTTAAAAAAGTAAAATGTCTCAACGATATGTACCCAATTACATTGATGTTATTCATATAAACCGTACAACTTTCCAAACCCATCACTTCTAAAGACGAATATTTGTATTTATTGTCTATAACGTATAGAAAAAGGACTCTAACGCTTGCCCATTACCTCTTATCGCCGCCTAGAGGAGGCGCTAGTTTTCGCTGAGCGGAATATTAGTAACCGGATGATCGCATAAAGGGGGAGGGGGGAGGGGGCGGGGAGTTGGCGGTATTAATGTAATATGATCGGGTACATATCCTAGGAGAACCATAATTTTACACACAAAACATTGCCTTTAGCTTTAAATACGTTCCCCGATAAAATGAACGTTAGAAAATATAATATTCATGTACGCAGTTTTTGTGATTGTCATACTTTAAAACGCAATTTTATTTGGAGTTTTGAATTATTTATTGCCCCAGTTTTTGCTGATTACATGAAATATTACTCTTTGATCATATCATTTTGGCTTGCGTGCATGTCATATGGCTATAAGTATATCCCGACAAAGCAGGTACTGAAACACATTTGGTGTATTGATCATGATCGTCATTGTACACAATCCAAACAAAATTGTACAACACCACCGATAAATTTTAACAACTTTATATTCAAAGGAACGAACCAGCTGTTCTCTCGAAAACGTTTATGAGAAAGTAAACAATTGTGTAACTGACCTTTATACGTGAACGCATAGGTATATGCCATGGTTATGATTATCAAATATTGTACATGACCTGAATGCATGGACGAGGGTGGTTAAAATAACACTCACGATTGGAACCAAGAATCAGGACATTATTTCGCTACCACTCTCTCCAGTGGGACCATTACGGTGTACGGAAAAGCTTTGTAAATACACCACTATATCTAAATATACTGTTCACAGGAAAGCTGCCTCTTTCATTTTCTACAATAAGTCAAGAATGTTTACAAAAAATACCTGAAAATCAATCTCTCCAATTTCTGATAACATGGTTTACGGTACAACTCTATATCATTGTTTCCATTAATGCCAGTTAGGTCTGACGTGTATCTGTCTCTATCAGTGTCTCCAATACTGCTAATATGGTTTACAGGAAAACGCACTCTATATTAGTGTCTCCAATACTGTCTTCATGGTCTAACGTGTATTTGTTTGTTCTCTCTCTCTCTCTCTCTCTCTCTCTCTCTCTCTCTCTCTCTCTCTCTCTCTCTCTCATACTGCCATTATTGTCTAACGTGTAACTATCTGTGTCTCTAATACTGCAAATATGGATTACAGGACAACTTTCTCTATATTAATGTCTCCAATATTGCCATCATGATCTAACGTGTATTTAGTTGTTCTCTCTCTCTCTCTCTCTCTCTCTCTCTCTCTCTCTCTCTCTCTCTCTCTCTCTCTCTCTCTCTCTCTCTCTCGCAGTGCCTTCAATACAGTCATTATGTTCTAACGTGTAATTATATCTATCAGACCCTGCATTACTGTCATCATAGTCTAACGTGTAACCTCCCCCCCCCCTCTCTCTCTCTCCAATACTACGATCATGGTCTAACGTGTAACTCTATCAGTGTTTCCAATGCTGCTAATATAGTTTACAAGAACATTCTCTCTGCCAATGTCTCCAATACTGCTATTATGGTCTAAGGTGTCTCTCTCTCTCTCTCTCTCTCTCTCTCTCTCTCTCTCTCTCTCTCTCTCGCAGTGCCTTCAATACAGTCATTATGTTCTAACGTGTAATTATATCTATCAGACCCTGCATTACTGTCATCATAGTCCAACGTGTAACCTCTCCCCCCCCCCCTCTCTCTCCAATACTACGATCATGGTCTAACGTGTAACTCTATCAGTGTTTCCAATGCTGCTAATATAGTTTACAAGAACATTCTCTCTGCCAATGTCTCCAATACTGCTATTATGGTCTAAGGTCTCTCTCTCTCTCTCTCTCTCTCTCTCTCTCTCTCAAACACACACACACACACACACACACACACACACACACAGTGTCTCTATTACTGCCATAATGGTTGGTTCAAAACTGCCATTGTGGTCTACAGTATAACTCTCTCTATATCAGAGTCTTCAATATTGACATTGTGGTCTACAGTATAACTCTCTCTATATCAGAGTCTTCAATATTGACATTGTGGTCTACAGTGTAACTCTCTCTATATCAGAGTCTTCAATATTGACATTGTGGTCTACAGTATAACTCTCTCTATATCAGAGTCTTCAATATTGACATTGTGGTCTACAGTGTAACTCTCTCTATATTAGAGTCTTCAATATTGACATTATGGTCTACAGTATAACTCTCTCTATATCAGAGTCTTCAATATTGACATTGTGGTCTACAGTATAACTCTCTCTATATCAGAGTCTTCAATATTGACATTGTTGTCTACAGTATAACTCTCAATATCAGAGTCTTCAATATTGACATTGTGGTCTACAGTGTAACTCTCTCTATATCAGAGTCTTCAATATTGACATTGTGGTCTACAGTGTAACTCTCTCTATATCAGAGTCTTCAATATTGACATTGTGGTCTACAGTGTAACTCTCTCTATATCAGAGTCTTCAATATTGACATTGTGGTCTACAGTGTAACTCTCTCTATATCAGAGTCTTCAATATTGACATTGTGGTCTACAGTGTAACTCTCTATATCAGTACCGCCAATACTGGAAGTATGGTCTACAGATTAACTGTCTCTATTAGTGTCGTCAATAGTGTCATTAAGGGTTACAGTGTAAATCTCTCTTTCATTGTCGTCAATACTGTCAATATGATCTAAATTGTTAATCTCTTTCTATCAGTGTGTTCAATAGTGCCATATGGTCTACAATGTAAGTCTCTCAGTATCTTTAATAGCGTCGTTATGGTCAAGCAAGTAAATCTAACAGTGTCGTCAATAATGTCATTATGGGCTACAGTGTAACTCTCTATATCAGTGTCGTCAATACTGTCATTATGGGCTACAGTGTAACTCTCTATATCAGTGTCGTCAATACTGTCATTATGGGCTACAGTGTAACTCTCTATATCAGTGTCGTCAATACTATCTTTATGGGCTACAGTGTAACTCTCTATATCAGTGTCGTCAATAATGCCATATGGTCTACAGTGTAAACCTCTCTATTATTGTTTTAACTTTGTCAGTCTGTCTGTCTGTATGTATGTATCTCTCTCTCTCTCTCTCTCTCTCTCTCTCTCTCTCTCTCTCTCATCAATACTGACATTATGGTCAACATTTCAGTGTAAATCTCTCTATTAGTGTTTTCAAATAGTGTCATTATGATCTACAGTGTAACTCTCTCTATCAGCGTCTGAATACTGCCATTGTGTCAAACATTAAAACCCAATCAGTGTCTCAATTACTGTCATTATGGTTATACAGTGAAACTCTCTCAATATCCCCATTATTGCCATTTTGGTCAACATTAAAACTCTATCAGTGTCCCCATTGCTGCCTGTATCGTCTACAGTAAAACCCTATCAGTGACCCTATCACTGTCGTGATCGTCTACACTAAAACTATATCACTGTCCCCATTACTGCCATTCGGGTCTATATTGTAACTCTCCCTCTATCAGTGTCTTCAATACTGACATTTTGGTCTATAGTGTAACTCTCCCTCTTTCAGTGTCTTCAATACTGCCATTAAGTTATACCGTAAAACTGTATAAATGCCCCCATTACTGCCGTTATGGTCTATAGTAAAACAATATTAGTGTCCCCATTACTGCCATAATGGTCTATATAAAACTCTATTAATACCCCTATTAGTGCCAATTATGATCTGCATCCAAATTCTCCGTCGATAGCTTCATACCTAATTGACTGAATTATAGAATGACACCTTATATTCAAATGGTAATAAAGAATTGATGACCTACTGAAGGCATTCCATGGTAGGTCTTTTGACTAAGTAGTAACTCGTCAAAACAGAGTGCCGAATAGTGGAAAAGAAAATGGATAATGTATACAGCTACTTCATGCCAAGTACAAGAAACACCGGAGTCGTCAGAAAGTTAGAAGACTGTGTGTTAATAGCGAGATATATATGTCATTGACCAAAGTTAATAATCATTGAAGCTTAGTCCTTTTATGAAATTTCTATATAACGACATTGATAGTACTGATAAAACGTGTTACGTCCATATTTCAAACAAATTTATTTATCATCCTGATGTCGTGATAGCGGACCAGTAACCCTTACGCCCTAGTGAAAATTGCCGGGGACAGTTTGAATCAAATTATATGTTGAACATTCCAGGTAAGTGATTAATTTGCTGGCTCCATTAGTGAAACATTGAATTTTGGAAAATGCCACGAAGTTAATTTACGGTTGGAATCCATGTAGCTAAAGGAAAAGAGAGGGAAGAACTTCAAAGATCCCAAATACAGACTTGAGGATTTTTGTGGGTAATATTTTTTTGGCCTGATACACTTTTTATGAAAGTAGTAGTTCAGTCAGGTAAATAAAGAAAAAAGACTTAAAGTGTCGATTCTATGCGAAACAAGCTAAAGAAAAGGAGTATATGATGAGCTATGTTTCCAATGCATATTTACTGTATTATTCATAGCAATATTTCGACGATAACATTGCTGAAGATCGGTCAAAGAGCGAAACACGTTAGGGTTATAATACGATTTGCCGTGATTGGCTTTAAATTTCTGGTTTGATTGTTTGACCTTTTGGGATGGAATGTCTACGAAAAAAGAAAGAGCGCGAACAACATGACAAACGAGAAACGTGCATGTAAACCTATTCGAATTTATGAATTATAATGAACTAAAACATGCAGCAATTACATCATCAGTTTAAACATAATGCAACCAATTAACATCAATGATCGGTTATAAGTACCAATCATCAATCTCTAAATCGTAACCGATTGTCAGTAATAATTATAATAGATAAATGCCAAACGCTATTGTCAATACTAGTTCATATAACCGTAATGGATGTCATTAGCTGATTGCTAATGCAATCTATATCTATATCGAAGCTTATTGTCAATAATAATAATAATAATAATAATAATAATAATAATAATAATGATAATAATAATAATAATAACAACAACAACAATACTACAAATACTACTACTAAAATAATAATAATAATAATAATAATAATAATAATAATAATAATAATAATAATAATGAGGACTTTTTATAGCGCCTAATCTTTAGAAGCTCTAATCGCTTTACAGCACCTATAATGATATGACTACATAAATCAATGCACCATGAAATTAGAAAAAATAGGAAATGATGAAAATATTTAAGGTAGAAGCATTCTTAGGTCTTTAGATTTGTTCTTGCAGTCTAAAATATGAGTTTTAAGAGCACTCCAAGAATGGAATCACTGTGTATTTGTGTCTCATATGAATGGGTAATTCATTCCATGTTGCTGGGCCCTGATATCGTTTTATAGTGGAAATAATGCGTATACGATTGTTAGAAGTGGAGCGTAATTAGCTTGTGGTGTGTACAAATAGGTGAGGTCAGATAGGTATATTAGACTGGAGTCGGTCAGTGAAACGTAGCACAGAGAACATATTGTGTGTTTGACTCTGGATCGAATATGGATAGCCAGTGTAGGGTACAGTGTAAAGGGAATGTGTGCTCTCATTATGGCACTCTAAGGATGATGCCAGCCAGAGGCGTAGCGATGATATTTTGCGCCCGGTTACGAACTATAAAATTGGCGTCCCAGCGATCTTGTGACCGATTTATTACCCTTGTTTACTTATTATAATGTAACGTTGTAAGCCTCATTTTGGCGCCCCTGTACCTTGGCGCCCGGGGACATATGTCCCTCCTGCCCCCACCCCCACCCCCAGCTACGCCGCTGATGCCAGCAGCTGTGTTTTGAAGTTTGTGAAGTTTCTGGAGTACATATTGAGACGAACCATTCATAACTGAGTTACAAGTAGTCCAGTCTTGAAAGTGCTAATGAACATACAAGTGTTAAAGTTGCATCAACTGAAACATATTTGCGAATGGAGCTGATGCTCATGATATGCAGCCTTGCATATGTTCATGATATGTTGGTGCAATGTGAGAGTACTGTACTGTTCAGATTAACACCTAGGTTTCGAACTGACTGTGTGAATTTAATATTCGTGTTGCTGATATTTAATGTTTGAGGTAGAGGATGTGAATGAGAAAGTCTTTGTGTTGTGATTATAATGGCCTCAGTTTTATCATCATTTATCTGCAGCTTGTTACATGTCATCCATGATTTCACATCAGAAATACACCTCTTTACTACTTGGATGGTAGCATCAACTTCAGTTGGGTGGCTAGATTTGTATATAAGGGTGTCGTCAGCATAAAATTAATGAGACAGTGGATGAATATCTATGACCCTTGAAGCAGCTAAGTGTACAGAATGAAAATAAAAGGTTCAAGAACAGAGCCCTGTGGAACACCACAACATTGATCAGCGGGGATGGAGTGTATTTCAATTGTAGATAAAAATGTGTGTCCTGTTGACTGTGTAGTACTTGAGCCACAGAAAGGCTGTATTCTGAATGCCAAATACATGCTGGATACGGTTAAGTAATATATCATGGTCTATTGTGTCAAATGCTGCAGACAAATCAAGGAGAGCGAGGACAGGAATCTTTATGCTATGCAAAGTAGAGACATGCTCATTAACTACTTTCAGAAGAGTAGTTATAACTGCAATGAATGTCAATATTGTCAATGTCAAATTCAAAAGCTGTAATGACAGTCGATACTAATTTAAATAATTGTTTGTTAGATACTTACTAAAGATGCTAATTCCTGTAACTGTAAAGCAAGTCAACATATTATTGGCAATACAACAAGTACTATACCTGTGTGTGAAATGCTTTTTGTCAATGTTTATTCTTATAACTCTAATGAATATTATTAGTCTATTGTTAATACTAATTCATATAAATGTAGTGAATTTCAGCAGATTATTGTCACTACCAATTACCAATTCTGTATGTCAAAAGCTAATTATCAATAATATTTCGTATATCGGTATTGTGTGTCAAAAGCTTACTGTCAATGCTAATTCATATGACCGTAATGAATGTCAACATGTATTTGTCAGTACTAGTTTGTGTAACTGTAATGTATGTCAATGTATAATTGTCCGCACTAGTTTGTATAACTGTAATGTATTTCAACATATTATTGTCAGTACTAATTTGTATAACTGTAATGTATATCAACATATTATTGTCAGTACTAGTTTGTTATAACTGTAAAGTATGTCAACATATTATTGCCAGTACTAATTTGTATAACTGTAATGAATGTCAACATTATTGTCAGTACTAATTTGTATAACTGTAATGAATGTCAACATTATTGTCAGTACTAATTTGTATATCTGTAATGTATGTCAACATATTAGTGTCATACTAATTTGTATATCTGTAATGTATGTCAACATATTAGTGTCGTACTAATTTGTATATCTGTAATGAATGTCAAATTTGTATTCAGAGAAAACACCATCTCCATACTAAAGCACCAGCTTGTGCTTTAGTGCCGTAAAACTTGTTTGTGTACAGTATATTTTTGCAGGTATACTTGACCCAAAGACGATCTTTTGAGGACATTTGGCACTTGCATATAAATAAATTTGTATGAATGAATCCAAGGATAAGTTTTTATTATTAGTATCCTCCTTAATACAAGAAATTATATACTAATGTACGAATGTGCTCAGCAATGAAACGGTCTGTGTAATCAAAACTTTCGGTTCAAACATATGCATTACGTTATCTTCAGATGCCGATCTGAACAGAACTGTTAACAATAACAGGCTTTCGCTTTCTTGTCATCCATAACTTTCGTACAGTATTGTCATCCTAACTTTCGTACAGTATTATCATCCATAACATTCGTACTGTATTGTGTCATAGGCAGATTGGGTTACATCTATGCAAAAATTTCTCATATGCACAAACTTTAATAAGCAAAAGCATTTATATGAGACTTGACAAAAGGGAATTAGAGCGATTCCCATACAACTTCTTTTAAATTTAGCACTGTAGCCTCAAATAACAATAGTATTGTCCGATATGTGTTGCATGGTGTTCAAATTAACTTGTTTTCGAATTAAATATTGACCAAGTCATTGTGATCGAACATAATAAAAACACTTAGAACAGTCTAAGTATAGGTTTGTTAGGAAAGTCTACATTGGACGTAAGTGTGTAATGACACATATATTCATGACACTGACTGTAAGAAAAGGAAATATTCTAAAAATGTAACTTCTCTACATCGTTATTGCCAAAGAGGGATGCACAATTAATGTATCCGTTGATGATGTTTGTATTTTCCATTGATATAATAATGTTCAATAATGAATAGCAATATTCAACATTATATAGTGATGTTCAATATTGTATAGAGATATTCAACATTGTATAGTGATATTCAACATTTTATACTGATATTTAATATCAAAGAGTGTTCTTCAATACTCTATAGTGATATTTAATATTTAATAGTGTTATTCAATACTCTATAGTGATATTTAATATTTAATAGTGCTATTCAATACTCTATAGTGATATTTAATATGTAATAGTGTTATTCAATACTCTATAGTGATATTTAATATGCATTATTGTTATTCAATACTCTATAATGACATTTAATATTTAATAGTGTTATCCAATACTCTATGGTGATATTTAATAAGTAATAGTGTTATGAAGTACTCTATAGTGATATTCAACATTTTATAGTGATATTCCACATTCTATACTGATATTTAATATTTGATAGTGTTATTCAATACTCTATAGTGATACTTAATATTTAATAGTGTTATTCAATACTCTATAGTGATATTCAACATTTTATAGTGAATTCCACATTCTATACTGATATTTAATATTTAATAGTGTTATTCAATACTCTATAGTGATATTTAATATTTAATCGTGTTATTCAATACTCTATGGTGATATTTAATATTTAATAGTGTTATCCAATACTCTATAGTGATATTTAATATTTAATAGTGTTATCCAATACTCTATAGTGATATTTAATATTTAATAGTGTTATTCAATACTCTATAGTGATATTCAACATTTTATACTGATATTTAATATCAAATAGTGTTCTTCAATACTCTATAGTGATATTTAATATGTAATAGTATTATTCAATACTCTATAGTGATATTTAATATGCAATAGTGTTATTCAATACTCTATAGTGATATTTAATATTTAATAGTGTTATCCAATACTCTATGGTGATATTTAATATGTAATAGTGTTATTAAATACTCTATAGTGATATTCAACATTTTATAGTGATATTCCACATTCTATACTGATATTTAATATTTGATAGTGTTATTCAATACTCTATAGTGATATTCAACATTTTATAGTGAATTCCACATTCTATAGTGATATTTAATATTTAATAGTGTTATTCAATACTCTATAGTGATATTTAATATTTAATAGTGTTATCCAATACTCTATAGTGATATTTAATATTTAATAGTGTTATTCAACACTCTATAGTGATATTCAACATTTTATAGTGAATTCCACATTCTATACTGATATTTAATATTTAATATTGTTATTCAATACTCTATAGTGATATTTAATATTTAATAGTGTTATCCAATACTCTATGGTGATATTTAATATGTAATAGTGTTATTCAATACTCTATTGTGATATTTAATATTTAATAGTGTTATCCAATACTCTATAGTGATATTTAATATTTAATAGTGTTATTCAATACTCTATAGTGATATTCAACATTTTATAGTGAATTCCACATTCTATACTGATATTTAATATTTAATAGTGTTATTCAATACTCTATAGTGATATTTAATATTTAATAGTGTTATTCAATACTCTATAGTGATATTTAATATTTAATAGTGTTATTCAATACTCTTTAGTGATATTTAGTATTTAATAGTGTTATTCAATATTGTATAGTGATATTTAATATTTAATAGTGTTATTCAATATTGTATAGTGATATTTAATATTTAATAGTGTTATTCAATATTGTATAGTGATATTTAATATTTAATAGTGTTATTCAATATTTTATAGTGATATTTAATATTTAATAGTGTTATTCAATATTGTATAGTGATATTTAATATTTAATAGTGATATTCAATATTGGGATGATGTATAAGAAGACTTGACAGTGAACATTATTATTTCCTGTTACATACCAAGCCTGTCTGTGGTCGAATTAAATGATTCTAACTTCGAGCTTGCCTTAATTCTTAGCCCTATACAACACAATAAAACATAATAAAACTCATTGCGTGCTGCAAGTGTACAAGTTTCCGTTATCATAACTGAAAAGTAAATTGTATTATCATTATTTCTCATTTTAAGGTACTAGAACGTTGCGTTCTCATTTGCTGAGGTATTTTTCTTGCTACGACGTGCCAGACAGACGTCAATGAAAGCTTATGATTTTATGTTAATGTCAAATGGTTGATTAATTTTTTCTGTTCTCATATCTACTAGTTATACGCATTTACTTTACTATACAGTATATACACGTTTATAATCTGAATCCAGCTGCAACATTGTACGGACCAGATGTGACGTCACACAGTACGCAAGAAGACAGATGTTTAGGAATAATCAGTAGAACAAACAACCTTGACCCTGATCTGGCTGCACACTCAGTGACGTCAGATCATGGTTTATGTTGCTTGCACACAACTTACGAGTCAGTGCACTCGCTATATTTTGTCTGCATCATTTTCTAGCACCTATTGCAATCCTTCTTTGCGCAACATCTATGTGTTTATCTAGTCTGTGAAAGCAATCAACGGATTGCCAAACTAGTAATAACAAGCCAACTAATTATCAAAGCTATTTTTATTCCAAACCAAAGAATTTTGTTCCGCCAATTTATACTATTTTTTTTCTATTCGTGGTGAAACTTTCATGAAAATTAGTTAGTATTATTATTATTCCAACTGCCACCTGCGCCTCCTCCTCCTGACCATCTATCTCTATGCTCGTCTATTCCGGCCCTAGCAACGGTCACCATATTTCGTTTTATTATATCTATGCCATATGCATTGTGTTGGTGCAGTCACGTTTTTATTTCAAAAGGTGTATTAATCACATATCCGATTCATATGTTTGTGCGTAGGACTTTTCCTTGTAGAAAGCTAGTCTGTTTGTTTACTATGTGTATTTATTTGCTTCCGGAAAAAGGCACGCCAATGAGGTTGGCTGTATGAACCTGATAGATTTTGATGATCTAAATTTAGGTTTAGCCACGTACATCCTTGGCTCATTGAGCAGTGTGCCAATCAGCGTTGTTGTGAGTCTCGTCATATATAATGATCGGGGTAATCCTTATTGTTGCGCCCTCAGGCTCCAGCTGGATTCTACTTTCTAAGATCTTCGTGTTCCTTCAGATCATTCAGTGGGATAATTCCTGTTGAATTCTGGTTAAGGACTTCCATCTCGGTCCGTGATTGTGGACGTGTTCCTCTTGCTGTCTTTATTGGAACGTTCGTGGTCATTTTAAACCATCCAGACCCTGGCTTAAGCATGGGCAGTGGTTGGATGCACATTGATTTTTCATTAATTTAGAACTGATGATTCTATTATAATTCCAATTATAGTACAGACTTATTGCCTATTTCAGTTGTTGCTGTTTTATTTTAATGCTATTTAGGGTACAAATTTGTTGGCCATTTTGACTGTGCTGTTCTATTTTAATATAAGTTAGGGTACAAACACGTGGCCCATTGCGGCTGTGCAAGCCACATACAACAGCGTACATTTGGAATTGAAAACGTGTTGTATGCATGCGTTCCAAGGACCCAGGCGTGCCGATCGATTCCAGTCAATGTTTAAACCAAATAAACGAAGCCGTGACAGCTTATCTATTGTAAGCCAACGATTAAAGTCTAACGATTGAAAACGAAAGTATTTCCATATAACCCCAGATTGAAAATCATTATGGAAATATTTCCTTAAAATAAAGCATTAGCAACTTCTTTACGATGTTTACTCAGTGGATCAAATCGAAATAATTTCTGTCTAAAATTGTTTTACATTGCACATTAATTTGCGGTGATAGATTATATTTGTCAGTTTTGAGATGTATGGAGCAAATTTAAATGAAAGACATACTTAGAAAAATATATATTATCCATCACGACAAACCGAAATCTGTTCATTGTTTGCTATATCTTTTAAAGTTTTAATCGTCGATTAATTGGTTAATTTTTCTGGGCATGAGTTGTCTTTATGCCTATATCTATGCCGCTATATTAGAGTGTGTCCTGCAAACATATAGGTGGCGCTGTACAGTTTCGTACTTTCCATAGGGTTATAATTTTAAAGAAAAATAATTTCCTAGGAGTTATTTACTGGTTATGCCTGCTTTTCATGTATCGCAGGTGTACCTTTAATCCCCGTTATGTTGGAGTATAATTGATGTCTGCAATTTGGCTTCTAGAGCGTACAGCTTATGTTCACTTCAGATGTGTTCGTATAAAAAAAATATGCTAGCTACTCTTGGTCATTTTCACGTCTGGGACTTTTCAGAGGTAATTTGAAAAAAAATAGACAGAGTCGATAACTTTCTTTCATTTTCTCAGATAGTTTCTAATTCGCTCATTTTACTTTCAGAAGCTGGTATTGTCTGCTTTGGAAACATTAGTTTTCCCTATTTTAATTACAGCCAAAGTAAGTGTAATTTTGACTAATTGAGGTTAATTTGTCAAGCACATGGGGGCAACCATTTTGGTCTACTGTGTGCCTAGATCACGTACAATTCCCACAAACATAATATCCAAAGAAATGTCAGTCACAGTACATGAAATAAGCATAGATTCGTGCCAAAATTCTCTCCATTTTGCAAATTGCAATTGCAGACAACTTTACCTTACATTCGCCACTCTCTCAAACGTACATAATAACTGTTGAACACTCCCACTGAAACCAGAATTCGCTACATCACTCATGAGTTTGTCATAGAAATATAAAGCAGTGAGAATTCCTGCATCAATGTGAATGCGTGTTATAAACGTACATCAATCGGATTCTATGGTAACAGCAATGCCAAATAAGTTAACAGTCTAAGTTTGCAACTACTTTGGTAATATACCTGTATAACAAATTAAAATTAAACATACCACGGCCAGGTGTGCTAACTGATTACATAACAAACGGTAAGTTAGAATAAAAACAAAACGAAATACAAAACAAGTAAACGATATAAGATATTTATTCAACAATAAATAATTCGACATTGAATTAGATATACTATTTTAGTGAAATATAACTATTTCTGGGGTGAAGAAGTATATGTAAATCATAACTAAGCAGTAAGGAATTACAAAATTATCTGATTTACACTACGTTCACAACAATACTTTTATATCTCAAAATCCTTAAATCATATTTTTGGATGCACACAGAGTCTAGAACTGGCGCTCTCCGCATGGCGAAGTTGTTTATACTTTTAACGGCCATCAACATATCTCACGCACAGCCGAGTTTTCAGATTTTGACTTCACGAAGTGATGCAGTACCTATACCGTACCGTAAGTCAAAAACTTGTAGTACCTATACCGTACCGTAAGTCAAAAACTTGTAGCACCTATACCGTACCGTAAGTCAAAAACTTGTAGTACCTATACCGTACCGTAAGTCTAGAACTGATAGTACCTATACCGTACCGTAAGTAAAAAACTTGTAGTACCTATACTGTACCGTAAGTCTAGAACTGGTAGTACCTATACCGTACCGTAAGTCAAGAACTGGTAGTACCTATACCGTACCGTAAGTCTAGAACTGATAGTACCTATACCGTACCGTAAGTCTAGAACTGGTAGTACCTATACCGTACCGTAAGTCTAGAACTGATAGTACCTATACCGTACCGTAAGTCAAGAACTGATAGTACCTATACCGTACCGTAAGTCAAGAACTGGTAGTAACTATACCGTACCGTAAGTCTAGAACTGATAGTACCTATACCGTACCGTAAGTCTAGAACTGGTAGTACCTATACCGTACCGTAAGTCTAGAACTGGTAGTACCTATACCGTACCGTAAGTCTAGAACTGGTAGTACCTATACCGTACCGTAAGTCTAGAACTGGTAGTACCTATACCGTACCGTAAGGCAAGAACTGATAGTACCTATACCGTACCGTAAGTAAAAACTTGTAGTACCTATACCGTACCGTAAGTCTAGAACTGATAGTACCTATACCGTACCGTAAGTCTAGAACTGGTAGTACCTATACCGTACCGTAAGGCAAGAACTGATAGTAACTATACCGTACCGTAAGTCAAGAACTGATAGTACCTATACCGTACCGTAAGTCTAGAACTGGTAGTACCTATACCGTACCGTAAGGCAAGAACTGATAGTAACTATACCGTACCGTAAGTCAAGAACTGATAGTACCTATACCGTACCGTAAGTCAAGAACTTGTAGTACCTATACCGTACCGTAAGCTACGATTCGAAAGAAATCATAGCAGGAATATTTTCAAGCATAAATGAAACATATATCTTTTCCGTTGGACTGCCCACTAAGTTCCACTCAAGCAGATCTTGGGACATCCCAGTCAACGTTGTAATCGTGGGAACTTTTCACGACTCATAGGAGAGATTGTTGGTTACAGTTGGTACCATTTTATAATGAATAGTTTTATCTTAGAAATCAACAAGTGAATGTTATTTCATTTGTTTGCGACGATGAATTAAAACAAAACTTATTACTGTTTGGGATGTATATACTTTGTTTTGATTACTGTTTCAGACGTAAGGACTGTGTGTTGATTACTTTTTGGGTCGTACAGACTGAGTCTGTTGATTACTATTTGGGACTTGAAGACTTAATAAGTGTGTTAATTACTATTTGGGACTCGAACACTTAATGAGTGTGTTAATTACTATTTGGGACTGTAAGTCATTATGTTTATTGTTTGGGACGATAAAACAGTATGTTAATTATTGTTTGGGACATAAAGACTTCGTGAGTGTATTAATTATTATCTGGGTCGTGTAGACTTTGTGAGTATGTTGATCACTGTTTGAGATGAAAAGACTTTAAGAGCGTTTTCATTACTCTCTGGGTCGTGAAGACTCGTTGAGTCGGTTAGTTATTGTTTGGGACGATAAGACTTTGTGAGTCTTTTGACAAAGAGATGAAAAATTATCTAGTACAGCTGCTGGCTCATATATTTGTATCACATTGATACAAATGCCTAACCATAAATCTTATTTGGGTTTCAGAAATAGGACTAAATCTTTTGGAAGACCCCATTGGTTTATTAAAACTTATATCCTTCCACAGCTCAACAAGTGTATCAAGCATAATTCAGTGTGATCTTGGGAAAAGCCATTCAGCGCACACTTTCCTGGCACCAAAAAGCAAATAATGAGATAAACTATGCCGTTCACTAAAAAAAGCAAAACTCGATCCATGTCTCAGGACGTTCTCATGAATGACCTCAAACAAAAATACAATTTAAATGAAAATCTTATTATTTAATTGTCGGACTCTGGATATGTATAGTTTGCAAATAGAGCAATAAAAGAAACAACATTAACCCGCCTCTCTCTCTCTCCCTCTCTCTCTCTCTCTCTCTCTCTCTCTCTCTCTCTCTCTCTCTCTCTCTCTCACACACACACACACACACGGACTGCAAGAGCATGGAATTTAATCGCCAAAAGGACGTAAATCTTGAATGACTGTAACTTTGCATCCGTGATTCTGGCAGAGTTAGTTCGCTTTGTAAGTCGTTATAAATGATTGACAAGAAATTGATTCCAAAAGGTGACACAGAAATATTCACAAATCTAGACTGTACAGTGAATATTTTTGCATACACTAAGAATCCATCAAGTAATATTATTAACGTATTGATACATTTTAGGAAAGTACATTTAGCAAAAATAGTTGACATGTATCATCATTTCATTGTTGTTCGTCTGTGTCTACAAATATTTGAGTGAGGGCTATTTATTTATAATAAATTGCAAATTGTGTATAACTGAACTTGTATTATCTTAATGATCAGAAGCTAATAACATGATTATTGATAACGGGGATAGCTGTGAAACACGGGAAGTGCAAGAAAGAATTTATTATTAAAATCAACAAATCGGATGCATTAAAAGATCAAACATCTGTACAGAGACTACACACGTCCACCATGCACACACAGAGACTGCACACGTCCATCACCCTTACACAAAGAGACTACACAAGTATATCATGCATATATAGAGACTTCACAAGTGTATCATTACATAAACAGAAACTAGAGATATGTCCAATCAAACATACGAAAACTACACCTTCCCATATAGGTCTTTAGCCCATTTGGGGCCCCGAGTGGCCGAGTGGTCTAAAGCGCTGTCCGTTACGGACCACTGCCATCTCACCTCTGTCTGCGTGGGTTCGACTCTAAGATTCGGCAAATGTGAGAAAGCTTGCCAGTAGCTTCTCGTGGGTCGGTGGTTCTTTCCGGGGTTTGTCCGGTTTCTTTCTCCACCATTAATACTGGCCGCCATGTATAGCCTATATTGTGCTGAAAAATGGCGTTAAACTATAAAAAATACAATAAAACTTTAGCCCATTTAGCCCATTAAATTCCTTTCAATCTCTCTCTCTCTCTCTCTCTCTCTCTCTCATATATATATATATATATATATATATATATATATATATATATATATATATATATATATATATATATATATATATATATATATATATATATATATATTATTTGTTAGTCGGTTTTATTTTATTTTATGTCATTTATGCTTGACTTTTTTATTTCATTCATTGTGAACGACTTATAACTAGCTAAATTATCCTCTATCTATATGCATGGGTTTAAAATCAGTATTATTATTAATAAAAGTAAATATGTTTATTAGAGTCTAAACTTTGAAATTTCCTAAATGAATTATACATTATCTAGGGTATTGTTTTGTCAACATCAGATATCATTATATAAGATTATTTTTTATTAGGTAATGAGTGTTTCTTTAGCAAACGTTAGTTGTGACATGAGGTCAAGTAGAGAACTGTATATTGAGAGGATTTTATCAGTTGTGTTTAAGATCTAGCACCTTGAAATTGTGTTATATGTTGTGTCCAGTATTTCGGCAGGAAATTGTATTTCTTCACAATATTGAATTCACGTGTGATTTTCTCTGGAAATAAAAAGGTGCTCTGACAAAATTCTTTGATATAGATATTCACTGCACTGCAAACGGGAATCATAGTGTTGTGATTCGTCAAAATACTGTTGGCACATCAACATACTAGAGGATGTAACACAGAAATCATCCCCGTAAATGTTTGGATTTTTTTCTGGACTTGTACTGAGTTTTATTCAGGACTTTAATTCATCCGACTTCTGTCTGTCTTTCTTGAATTATTTTGGGGGTTAATTCGAAAGTTTGGTTTTTCAATGTCGCTTTCTATTATATTTTACAAAGCTTCGAAATATTTCACTCTTTTCTGTTACTTGTTTCATCGTAGTGATATGACTGAAAAATTGTTAAAGCTACGTTACAAATTCCACACACACACACACACACACACACACACACACACACACACACACACACACGAGTGATGAATTTGACTTCCAAATCAATACAAAGTCCATTTACACCCATCAAATTTAGATTACCATTGATGCATTGGTAAGTTAATTTATATAAAGGAAGCCGTATATATCCGTAAATAGGGTCACAAATACATGTGTTTCATTTGGATCCAAATTCCCTACATCTCACAGCTTTAGTGTAGCTTTTAACTTGCATTTATCTGAGCCATGCAGTTCTAGGGCTTTATTGTTTGCCGGGCGAGACGTAATCGACAAAGGGTAGATTTTAACATTTAATTTGTGATTTTATATGCATAGTTTATATATATTGTACTACTAATGCTGCATCTAGCACTACTAAAGTTGTATCTAGCGCTGCTGAAATTGTATCTTGCACTACTGAAGTTGTATCTAGCTTTGCTGAAATTGGAGCTTGCACTACTGAAGTTGTATCTAGCACTGCTGAAGTTGTATCTTGCACTACTGAAGTTGTATCTAGCACTGCTTAAGTTGTATCTTGCACTGCTGAAGTTGTATCTAGCACTGTTGAAGTTGTATCTTGCACTACTGTAGTTGTATCTAGCACTGCTTAAGTTGTATCTTACACTACTGAAATTGTATCTAGCACTACTAAAGTTGAATCTAGCACTACTAAATTTGTATCTAACACTGCTGAAGTTGTATCTTGAAGTACAAAAGTGTATCTTGTACTACTGAAGTTGTCTTTCGCTACGAAAAAACTGTATCTCGTACTACTAAAGTTGTTGCATGCATTACTTCAAACTTGTATATTGCCACACTAAAGCTGTCTCTTGCATTACTAAATTTGTATCTTGCACTATTCAAGTTGTATCTTGTACTACTAAAGCTGTAGTCTGTCATGTGTTTTATGGAAACACTCGAGACGTTTGTATAAATGCTAGTGTTTGTGTCATGTAAAATTACAGTAGTCGTATTCAGAGAAATTCGCTTGTTTTGGCGCTAGACTCATTTTTTAAAATAATTTTCGAGTGGCATACTTCAGATGTTGGATTCAATAACAGAAAATGCTATTAACTGTATTGATTTGCAAGAGAAACTCCTTGTGAGCTGGTCAAAGATAGCAGTTACTTGACCCGTGCTGTTAATTTTCTATTTCAAAGCTCCACGTTGCTGACATTACAGCTTTAAACGATTCTCATAACAGAGTATCGCATAATCGATTTGACTCGAAACTGATTTGAAACGGAGAAACCGTACATGTCAGGAAAATATTTTCGGTTCTAATAACATGCCAGATAAATAAAAAGCTACTTGAGCGGTATTACTGATTAAAAAGATCGAATGTACGATTTCTTTGAAATAAAATATTTTTGGAGGAATGGTGTTATCGTAGATAAAGATGTCTATTTTGACGTCATTTATTCATGAAGACAACTGCATACAACTAATTCAAATTAAGTCGAATTTTTTTTTTACCGGAAAACGATGACAAATATTTTTCAGCCATGAAGTATTTCATCGTGAAAAAGAGGGACTACTTAAATGGACATATACGGTAAGAGGGACTACTTAAATGGACACATACGGTAAGTAGCCTATAACACATAGAACAATTAGCAGAATTGATGACTAATTAACTAAGAGCAAAATCACCGAAAAATGTACAAAGATCACGTGATGCTCGGCAAGATATATTAGATGTATATATGAAACAGTTCACAAACTATAGCACCCTTCCGAAGCCTGTGTGTATATAACTGAAGCAGATCATAAACTGTGGCACATTTCTAATGGCGTGGGTGAGGAATTGAAAATGTCCACAAACTATGGCACATTTCTAATGGCGTGGGTGAGGAATTGAAAAAGTCCACAAACTGCGGCACATTTCTAATGGCGTGGGCGAGGAATTGAAAAAGTCCACAAACTGCGGCACATTTCCAATGGCGTGGGTGAGGAATTGAAAAAGTCCACAAACTGCGGCACATTTATAATGGCAGTGGGTGTAGATTTGAAACAGTTTTCAAAATACGGCACCTTTCTGACAGCTGTTGGTGTAGAAATGAAACAGTTCGCAAACTACGGCACGTTTCTGTTGGCTTTGGGTGTATGTAGAGAGTTCCCTTTATTTAGGTTAGGTGTGGTGCTGCCAATTTTGTTTATATTTTTACAGTAGACCCACCCTGGCTCGCTTTTGTCAGAAATTGAAGTAGTGATAGAGAGATGCAATGTACCGAACCCCCAGTTAAATTAATGCATACACAAAATGTGAACTTAAAAAAAACAACAATTTAATATAATTTGATAACAGTTATCTCACACAAAAAATTAAAATTAAAACCCTATTACTCGTCTTTCACTCGACCAAGTGACGGCCTATTTCATCATCTAACTTAGTGTAATGGATTGTCTTTGTGTCCTGTGTTCCTACTCATCTGTATGATCTGTATCTGGACTGGTACTCCAATTTCCTCTAGTCCTGCTAACTGCTGCCTCCGTTTTTCCTTTTTCTTTGTTTCCCAGAGACTCGGAGCAACTACACTGGTGTAATTCCCTCTGTCTTCTACAGTTACCCTGGTCTCTAACAGCTTTTGTACTGAATCTCCCTGTAATTCCCAGTATAACAAGTTTCCCCTCCAAATTCGAATGAGTTCGGAGAAGCATATCTTCCCTTATAATTCCCTCAAGATGGTTTAGCGATTACTGCAGTTAGTTAGGTTTAAGCTTACGATTTTAATGTTGGCCACGCCTTATTCAATTTTGAGTGGATGTGGAGTCATATCATTATCAGACACTGCCCACTCCCAACAGTCTGTCAAAAGTGGCATTACGCCCCCCCCCCCCATTTGATGTTCTTTGAGCCTAACACAGAATTGCACCACTTACCTGTAGAACATGTGATGACAATTTTTGCGTAATGGTGTGCCCAAAATAAGGACAGTCACGATATTTATAACTATGTCAAATAACAGGCTTGACACCTCATTGTTCGGAATTCAGAACTGTTTAGCATACGCCTCTAGAACAAATATTTACAAAGATGTAATGCTATTGTGAAATATATGACAACTAAAGGGAACAAAACGAATTTGTAGTGTCAGAGATTTTTCAGTTGATGATATACGAAACACAAATGGAGTAACGCAATACGACTAGTAACGACATATTCCGATTCTCAGATCCAGATAAATACATATTATGTCTTTCTCAGAAAAAGACAGATACAGGAAATGTCATTCTCAGATCCAGACATATACATGGAATTCCATTATCAGATCCAGACGAATACAGGGAATGCCTTTCTCAGATACAGAAATGTACAAGGAATGTCATTCTTAGATCCAGACAGACACATAATGAAATTCCAAGATCCAGACAGACACATAATGAAATTCCAAGATCCAGACAGATACAGAGAGTGCCATTCTCAGATTAACGTCTGAATGGAATGTCTTTCTCAGATACAGGAAACGCCATTTTAAAACTGTTTTCGTGCCAAGTCAGGAGATAATAGCGTCTTTATGTTCAACGTAAAGAACGTACTACGTTTTGATTTCTCTAAATTAGTTCGAAACCTGAAGAAGAAAATATGGTTAGCAGAACTTTTGTAGGATTCCAGGTTTCGAATCAATTGCCTATCTATCTTTTTAACGACAAACAAAACTTCCTGGTTTAATCAAGATATTTTCACTAAGTTTAGAAATTGATACCTGAAGTCGTTTGTGGGTTTCATGGTTTAATGGTGCTCGAGTCAAGTGTGAGACACATAACTTTGAATTGTGATATATAACTCCCTGTGTTCTCTTTGTTAACTTGGTAGAGTTCATGTTTGTTGACATTAATTTGCGGAGAAATGTTATGCAATGCAGGTGGTCTTTGTTGCAAGGAACTTGTAAGCAATAAACACAATAGTATCCAATTTAACTGCAAGGAAGACGTGCCTAGTAGCGCCGCGCGTTAGTACCTGTATTCTGGTTTACCGCGGTCTTTTTTCCAGTGGTATGTACGAAGGTACATTTTAACCGCACCTGTACGTCAGTAGTTTTCGTCAGCACGTTAATGGTATTCGTGATAAGATTGTTACAAGATTGTGTCTTATGAAGTGTATCTCTTTGTGTTACAATACGGCAGTGTCTTATGAAGTGTATCTATCTTGTGTTAAAATACGGGAGTGTCTTACGAATTGGTTTTGTCTTGTGTTAAAATACGGGAGTGTCTTATGAAGTGTCTTTGTCTTGTGTTAAAATACGGGAGTGTCTTAGGAAGTGTATGTTTCTTATGTTACAATACGGAAGTGTCTTAAGAAGTGTATATTTCTTGTGTTCCAATACGGGTGTGCCTTAGGAAGTTTATTTCTCTTGTGTTACAATACAATACAATACAATATTTACACATAAATGGTAACACATATACTGTTAAATGTGATCTTTTAACTACAACTTTTACACGTATTTTCCTACACTGTAGCCAAACAAATTGCGTCGACACATATTCGGAAAAAAATAAAAGTTTCAGAAAATTCCGATTAAGAAAACAAACCAAAAAGGTAAAACAATCAAACAATGTCCTCTCCCTAACTTACTTTTGTTATTTCCTAGTATATGTGAAGGTTAACAAGTATATGCATGTAATTGTAAGACTGCGAATCATTCTCCGATTTTCATGAGTGCACTTGCTTTCTGCGTTAACGTAATCTCACATCCACTACTCATTTTATACTTCGATGAGAACGTATGTCTAATGTATGCTGTCACTATCGGATAAATATCATGCATGAGATTTGGCATGCCAATCAAAGATTCCCTCCCTACTGTATCATTGGTGTTCTTAGAAAATTGTATTTATTAATAGACTTTTCAGTGTCATCACCATGTCTTTCACATTATCAGATAAAGTAAAACCTTAATCATCCTACTTTTGTTACAGCTTTTAAATTACAACTTATAACGAAAATAGCATGCACATAGTAAATTAATATACTGTAAGACATTCCACGTAATTATCGGGGCGGTAGCTGCAGTATTTTGTGAGCTGAAATATTTACTGTTCATTAATGTCAAGCTAAGTCGTATTTTATCTTAATAATATAATGAATAGCATATGGTGCTATTGTTATAAAATCAAAGCAAAAGAACATTGAAGTATTGGTCTCTAATACATGTCTGGTATACCGTGGAAGGTAAAATATGCAGGAAGTATCGCAGTATAGGGGGTATCACGGTTGCAACGGAGTTACTGAACGTAGCGCTTAAAATTACCTCCCTTAGCTCCAATGCGCATGCCCAAGAAAAATTTCCAGCTCCGGATAGTTCAAAATTTTGCACCATATTAGCCAACAGAAATTGTTCCCGGTATCTAGCTCTAGTGGTTAGGATCGGAAGCTGTTATAAAAGAGTACATTTTAGGTTGCATTGTTTTTACGATGTTTACGTCATTTTCCTCGTGAATATATGGATTAGAACTATATAGAGAGATCTATGCATAAGACACCTGGAGTAGATTCGTGTGTATCAAAAATATCATCAAGACTCTTTAAGTAACAAACAGTGTTCTTTAGACATTTTATTTAAGTTCTTTTTTTTTTGTTTTTGTTTTTAATGGCTTAACGCCATTTTTAAGCACAATTTAGGCTGTACATGGCGGCCAGTAATAATGGTGGAGGAAGAACCCGGAAAATCATCGGAAAGAACCACCGACCCACGAGAAGCTACTGGCAAGCTTTCTCACATAACCCATATTAGCCGAAACTTAGACTCAAACCCACACAGACAGAGGTGAGATGGCAGTGATCCGTAACGGACCACTCGGGGCCCCTTTATTTAAGTAGTCACTTGTTTAGCTGTTTTGACTGAACCTTGCAAATGTTTTCAAAAGTGTCTGCACGGATGCTTGATATCCTTTTCTTTGATTTTTTTTTCAGCTGCAAATTGTTTCACGATATCATCCGATATATCGCCCGATATCATCCTTAATGCAATACGTGTTATGCAATAACACTAATTTATCATATCAGATTTATGCACACCATTAATTGTCGAACATAGTGTCATACAGTACATTTGCTTGATAATTGGTTTAGTTTTGAGCACATTGAGTTCATTTTCAGTTATAATTTGTCCACCCTCCATTTTGTTTTGTTTTTATCAAAAACGTTTCAAGACAAAGACAAATCAGGATGTGAAACGTACAAAGTGTCTAATTTCGTTATCGTCAGAATTTTTGTAACAGAGCTCACCATTAATGATGTACTTTTGATAGAGTGGCGTACGTAAAGTGAGGTTGTTTGCATATAAGAGAGAGAATTTTGGTATACCTATATGCTACTTTAATATAATGTTAATGACATTTCTTTGGATATTGTTCTTTTGGAAATTGTACATGATCTAAGCACACTGATAACTAAAATGACTGCTCCCTTGAGCTCAAACACTGATAACTAAAATGACTGCTCCCTTGAGCTCAAACACTCAGCCCGGTTCTTTGATATAACCACAGTACCCAGAAATGTGAACCGGCGCTTTCAATTAACCATTCAATAACTTCAAATGTCAATCCCTTGCTTTAATGTAACCATGCGGCACCATGAAATGTAAGTATGTTGCTTTTCACTACATGGAACTGTATTTAATGAAATTGTAGGTAACTGTATGCATTTCTTTAAACAATGGTTTGCGACCTGAATATTTTCAGAGACATGTAATTCGTGAAGAAATTCATTTAGTGATTATATAACAAGTCTCACTTTAATTGTAATGTTTTTAAAAATAGTTATCAACAACATGAGCCGAATGTATTTTGTGTCATAAACTTACTATAGCGTCATATACAATGCATCAAGAGGTTTTATTTATTCCTGGTCTATATTAACATATCACTTTTGTCGATTTTCCTCTTTTAATTATTTCCCTATAACATAATTATTTTCTTCTTGGTTTCCACACAAATCTAACATTTTTTAAAAATCGTTTTAATTTTCTCGCTCTGTTTGTTTCTGAGGCATTTGTAACATGTGTATCTGCGCTCGTATGTTTTATCTGACCTAATTTAATCATGATCACATAATCATTGTTTTCGCGTATGTCCAGCTTTGGCTGCTTTATATAATATATAATATTAGTGAATCTACATCACTCAACAAAATGGATTCCACAGTAGTCACGTTGTGCAAAATTTATATTTGGATCAAATGATTTGGGTTTATTTTGCAATAACATTTTGAGATTGCATGTATTACGCATATGATGAAATTGTATATAGTAAACATGTACCAAGAACACACGCATGCTGAAAGGTACAGTGGTACAGTGGCACGTTGCACACGTGCCGTGGATGCTATATTATCTTTGGTTACAGTATATATATATATATATATATATATATATATATATATATATATATATATTCAATGTATGTTTATTTTGTATTTTAAGATGCAGTTGGAGTCATATTATTAAGTATTATATCTGTCCATTTCATTCATAGTGAGATTTAATATATTGCTAGGACATTATCTACAGTGGGGCTGTTATGGATTGTATTGTTAACTATGATGTTGTGGACATACCTTCTTTTTTCCCCACTAGTTTTGTATCAACACAATTATGCATGCCTTTTCCCATGGATTAGGAATTTGAAATTGATTTCAAAGTTTACTATTCCCATGGATTAGGAATTTGAAATTGATTTCACAATTTACCATTACTGAGATTGAATCATTTCGATATTGATGTGTATTAGTCGTACAGTTGAATCAATAAGTGTGCGCATCATTTGGTTGAATGATTTGAAATTGATGTTGACGATTGCTATTCCAATGGTTGAATCTGTTGAAAGAGAACGTAGTGTTTGCCATTCCTATGGTAGAGAGGCCCACGGCTATCATAATAGGTAATCAATGGCAGATCAGTGGAAAGATAATAATAATCTTCAATTTCGATGGGTTGCCCGTAAATCAGAATGATACAAATTACACCACTATCTTGCTTTGTTTTCATTCTTTATCTCTTAAAATTTTTATAATTTTCCCTTTACAAATAAAGTAATTAGGACGAGTTTTAAATAGGTACTCAGCCGTTTTGTTTTTAGTTACTACGACTGTCCACTGCGGCCGGGTCAGTGATACGCTAATGCACGGTATTGATGTTTCGCATTTCTTAAACAACGGACAATTTGATTTGCTCTGTGCGTGGAGGTGTGCTAGTTTTAACCAATAAAATTTGGTTTAACGTATAGCTGTTGTCATGACCTTTCTCACAGTATTCACACTACGGAAAACAAGCTAGAACAAAGAAATGGATATGGCTATGGTGTATTTCATTTCATAAAGAAATGAGTGTTTGCCATTCCTATGGTTCATTGTTTGCAATGCATATGGTGATATCCATTTAAAAGGAAATCAGTGTTTACCGTTCCTATGGTGGAATCTATTTGACACTGAAATCAGTGTTTGCTATTCCTAAAGGTGGAATCCATTTGAGAAAGAGGGGCCCCAAGTGGTCGAAAGCGCTTTCCGTTACGGATCACTGCCATCTCACCTCTGTCTGCGTGGGTTCGAGTCTAAGGTTCGACTAATGTAGTTATGTGAGAATGCTTGCCAGTAGCTTCTCGTGGGTCGATGGTTCTTTCCGGAGGTTTTCCCGAGTTCTTCCTCCACCAATAATACTGGTCGCCACGTATCGTGTGCTAAAAACTCTACAACAACAACATTTGAGAAATAAATCAGATTTTGCCATTACTTAAGGAGGAAACCATTTGAAAAGGAAATCAGTGTTTGCCATTCCTTAAGGTGGAAGCCATTTGAACAGGAAATCAGTTTTTGCAATTCGTATGGTTTAATCAGTTTGAAATTGAGGCCAAAGCTTGCCATATACATTCTTGAATGATTTCAAATTGATGTCAATCATTATAATTTATATGGTTGAATAATTTTGAAATTGATGTACCAATTTGTCATTCATATGGTTGAATGAGTTCTAATTGATGTCAAAGGTTGCCACACAGAGAGAGAGAGAGAGAGAGAGAGAGAGAGAGAGAGAGAGAGAGAGAGAGAGAGAGAGAGAGAGAGGAGGAGGATATTTTCTACTCTGATTATACCAACTACTTGAACTTACATCCTCTAGTATGTTGATGTGCCAACAGTATTTTGACGAATCACAACACTATGATTCCCGTTTGCAGTGCAGTGAATATCTATATCAAAGAATTTTGTCAGAGCACCTTTTTATTTCCAGAGAAAATCACACGTGAATTCAATATTGTGAAGAAATACAATTTCCTGCCGAAATACTGGACACAACATATAACACAATTTCAAGGTGCTAGATCTTAAACACAACTGATAAAATCCTCTCAATATACAGTTCTCTACTTGACCTCATGTCACAACTAACGTTTGCTAAAGAAACACCCATTACCTAATAAAAAAATAATCTTATATAATGATATCTGATGTTGACAAAACAATACCCTAGATAATGTATAATTCATTTAGGAAATTTCAAAGTTTAGACTCTAATAAACATATTTACTTTTATTAATAATAATACTGATTTTAAACCCATGCATATAGATAGAGGATAATTTAGCTAGTTATAAGTCGTTCACAATGAATGAAATAAAAAAGTCAAGCATAAATGACATAAAATAAAATAAAACCGACTAACAAATAATATATATATATATATATATATATATATATATATATATATATATATATATATATATATATATATATATATATATATAAGAGAGAGAGAGAGAGAGAGAGAGAGAGAGAGAGAGAGAGAGAGAGAGAGAGAGAGAGAGAGAAGGAACGAACTCATTTATAATTTACAAACCACCTTGGGAGTTCTAGATATCACACTACGAGGAAAATGTGAGTAACTGCATTTATTTTACAAAAATCTTGTTCTTGTTTCACTTCAGAAGGAATTTTATGACAAGTCAAGCATAATCTTGATTTGAAAATGTGTCTTTCAATTTACACTTTTTATTTTATAACATTAGGACCAACGACCTGTGAACACCGTGATATATTTGAAAGTGATAATTAATTCATCCCCATATCTATGGAGATTGTTTTAGTATCTTAAGCAGTTTTCCATATTTCAACGATGTACGGCCAATAATTAAGGTCCTATCAGATTATGACATAAATTGGTACACCCTCTGTATTTTAATCAGGTTGAACACTTGAAAGGAATATATCCGCATACATTGGAACACCTTCTGTCTTTTAGCTAGGTTGCATGCTGAAAGAAATATAGCCACAGAAATGGGAATACCTTCTGTATTTTAGCTAGATTGAATGATATAAATGAATATATCCGTATCGTACGGGAAAGAAATATTACATTCAGGTTATTGAAAAGAATGGCGTCATTTATCATGCCCAAAGTCTAACCAAACTAGAGATTAATTATTCGCAAATGTAAATGTTTTTTTTTTTCTATTCAATTTCACGCTACTCTTGTCCACGTCAAAATACAAACATGGTGTCATTACGTCGCTCTAGTACAAGCACATTTGTCTCCGTCAGATTACTTGTCTTCGAAATATCTCAGTAATCATCGTTATGACGCACAAGATACAAAACACAATGCATTACACGTGCAGTTTAGAGGGCAACATTTGCGTGCGTTAATAAAGACAATTCAGCATATATTGCAGAAATCACAATGGATTTAGGAATATATCCCTACCTTACATTCCATTTATAGTGAACAGTATATATTATTTTCTGTTCTTCAGAGCTATTTTTAGAGACGGCTTTGCACGCTTTACAATTCTGTATGCATATCAAAAGCAAAGCATATCGCTTTCTAGCAAGATGTAAAAAGAACATAAAAAGGAAAGGCCGTCGAGCAAACCTGGCGTGGGCAAGTCGTTCTGTGCTATCTAGTGTGCAGCGAAAACTGGGCCTTACGTGAAATTAAATGGAATTGATTACTTCGTTTAATAGGATGAGGCGTCCTCAAACAGAAGGGTTTGATTAATAATCGATAAAGAGAGACAGAAGCTACAGGTTTATGTGCTTTGTGCTTTGTCTCATGACTGTCGCTCGTGGGAATTAGCTCTTACATTACTTTAATGGAGGCAAAAGAATTTGTGTCTTTTATTTCAACATATTTTTTATATGTATACGATAGTTTCAAACGACAATAAATCCTCTACAACACACATACATTATATATATATATATATATATATATATATATATATATATATATATATATATATATATATATATATATATATAAAGAGAGAGAGAGAGAGAGAGAGAGAGAGAAAGAGAGAGAGAGAGAGAGAGATTATTTCCAATTGACAAATGCCATATAATGATATGTACTTATACTAAGTAGGTGAAAACAGGTAAGATCCAAATGCATATTCTTACAGTCATGACTAATTGCATGTTAGAATTCGTAAATATGACACAATATTCAGCATTCCTTTTCTTGTTTCTAATGTTTTCATTTATGTATTTTACGATGCTAGATCTATTTTTTTATTATTACCTTCATACAAGATTGTGTTCGGGGATCTTGTACCATCATTAATTCCATTAACCGAATGTAATCTTTGTTGAACGGGGAGATCAAATCAGTTATACATATATAGATTCATACATACATACATACATACATACATACATACATACATACATACATACATACATACATACATACATACATACATACATACATACATACATACATACATGCATGCAAGAAAATATATTTAGACTCATACATTTTTCCTGTAGTAAGAAAGACACACGCTGATATAATTTCTAACTCGTTGCCAATTTTGTGTCGTTTTTATATTTTGTGTGAGAGCTTATCAGAACCAGCTTTTAAATTAATTATATCATAATTTTCTCAGATATATTCAAAAGCACTTTAAAATCAGTATCGTTCCTTTTTCAAGGTTATTGTTTATTATGTGACATCATATGCTTGATGACTAACCGCTCCAGTGGCCTAGTGGTTAGAGCGTCCACCGCGGAAGCTTGAGGTCGTGGGTGTGATCCCCGGCCGAGTCATACTAAATGCTTACAAACTTGGTACTTACAGCTGCCTCGCTCGGCGTTCAGCATTAAAAGCTTAGTATTAGGACTGGTCTGTCTGGTGTCAGGATAATGTGACTTGGTGGGACATCATGCTACATGTAATGTCTGCCGCATTATGCCCCAGTGCTAGACAGCACTATAAACTGCTTCACTGCAGACATCATAGCGATATGACTGTAAAATTGTTAAACCTACGTTAAAAATTCTAATCAAACAAACAAACATACAGAGATGCATACAGACAGTCATATATATATATATATATATATATATATATATATATATATATATATATATATATATATATATACATGCATCATACATACGTGAAAGGAAATATACTTACACACATACGCTTGTCTTGTAGTAAGCAAGACACATTCTGATATCATTTCTAAACCATTGCCAAATTTGTGTCTTTCTTTTTATTTTGTCGCAGAGCTTATCAGAACCAACTTTTAAATTAATTATATCATAATTTTCTCAAATATATTAAAAAGCACTTTAAAATCGGAATGGTTCATATTTCATGGTTATTGTTTATCATGTGACATCGTATGCTTGATGTAGTGACATTCTCTGTGGCATTTGCAGTACGATGCAGATATTTAAAATACGTCGGGTCATATTTTGCCAAGGAATATTCAGTCAAGAATTTCTGAGATAATTGTATGATTGTTTATATCAATATGTTTCATCTTGTAAAGGCGCTAGGTGACGTTTACGTTGCAAAGACGTCACTTGACGTTAACGTTGTAAAGACGTTAGTTTATGTATTATTGATCAGATATATGTTCTCGGTTATTTGCTGTCTCTCGTTACTTTATGTTATATATAAACCCTCTTTTGTTTAACCTGATGCAATTTTGCTGAAGAGATAAGAATGTCAGCTGGTCAGTCACATACACGCATGTACGTACACGTATATTGAACACTCGTATATACACATTGGCAGAAGACAATGGTGTTTTAAACGATTTACAGGCAGGCTTTAGAAACAAATACTCTGGATGCGACAATACATTTATTATTCATACTTTAGATCGGAAATATATCTCGAAAATAAAATATAGATTCCTTTGTCTTTGTGTAGATTTTAATAAAAGCCTTTGATAATACCGCATGATATATTAATGTCGTGAATAGTACGTAAGGGTATGAATGTTAAACTAGTAAACATTGTAATAGATATGTGTAGACACGTAAAACTCTTTGTCCGAACATCTAAATGTTTAATTACGTATTTCAAATGAACATTAGGTACAATGCAAGGCTGTGTATTTAGCCATATCTTGTATTTAATTTGAATACGACAAAAATCACAAGCATCGGTAAGATTAGCCCAAATGCTTTTACCATCTACTAACGTTATGCCATCAAATGTCAGTAAAATAATAATTCAAGTTGCAAATCAGAAGCTATACGAGTTAGCTGGTGAAGCAGAAAGGAATATGGCCGTCAATTATTAAAAATGAAGTGGTATTCGTGTTCCTTTCACAAAATAAAGGCGACCATAATTAAATATCATGGACAATTATACTAAAATGTTTACACCTGTGTCCGATCCAGCGTTGGAGATGGATTTACCAGCACTTAAAGATGAACTTTGACGCGATTATCAATATTATTGTTATGACGCATTTCAGACAGATCAGCGATGAAGTATCGAACTAAACGTTCAGAATACAAGTAGATATTTTAGACCCTCTGAAGCATTTATCGAAGTAGAAGGAGAACTTGTAACAAACATTACTGCTAATGCACCATATGGGGGTAAAATCAGAATTTGTTTTGTTAATAATGGTATTATGGCATTAATTAGAAGTGCTGCATATATGATTGATGGACACAAATATTGAAATAATGCAGGATAATGTTGACGTTGCTACAAAGGAATTGTTTAGCAAGACATTCAGATGATTATACAAGATCAGCCAGCCTCACAATGATGTTTTCCAAAGACATTACTGACTTTCCTGACGATCAATACTCATTATGGAACGCAGCTGGAACTGAAGTTGCAACATTGCATCAATAAACAGAAATTACAATTTAGGAGTCTCAACGCGCCGATTAATGTTAAAAGGTGATAATAGCAGATTTTGATGTGCAATTTAACTATCTCATATTTGTGGACGTTGCAGAAATTTTCGAAACATCGTTTTTGTGCAACGCATACAGTTTTGCTTGTACCAAACTGTCATGATAACGATACAGTCTGACAACCTACCGGGATGCTGCTGGTAAAGTAATGTTATCAACAATTGTATTGTGGATGCCAGCAATGACTCCAACAATTGCTAAAGAACAAAACCACCTTGCTTTTACGGATCAAGTCGGCAAATCACCATTATCACGGTTAACAGTTACCATGAACAGTGTTCAGAGCGCAATTAATGAATTTTTAGCTGGCATATAGGATCGTAACAATGCGTATTTTTCCGACGACACATATTTATTGCGAGACAAAATACTGCACGATGAAGAAGAAAATATAATTACATTTGATAAACTTGGAGATACTGAAGTTTCCTTCAGAATAAATGGATATCAAGAACCATCTGAATAAATTATACTTAATTTTGAACAAAAGTCATATAGCACGTGTTTCACAATGTGTGAAGACATTTATGAGACATGATCAAAATATAGATACTGGTTTTCAAATATCACTACTTGATTTTCAAAATTTATATCCGGTCTATTAATTTTTGCTGTTACATTTTGAGTTAGACAGTCTTTGGTTGATATACAGTTCCGAGCTCGCGTAAATAGAGATGTTGAAGCGAGAACAGATTGGTGGTGGTCTAAGCAAATTATTTTTAAACAAAACTCAACTCAAACATTTTAAGAAAACTTTAGAAATAAAACTCGAGTTCGATTTAATCTTTCTCGAAGTTTTATTAGTGATATAGTAAAAACCGGTGGTATATTTCCGCTTCTTGCAGCAATTTCAGCCTTAATTTCAGCCGCAGCTCTAGCAGTTGATAAAAACGTCAGCAATTGGTATTTCGGAACCGCTGCTGGAGTGATACTAAATACAGCAACATGAATAGGGTTAAAAAAAAAAAAAGAGGGAATGGATTAAGACTACCACCACCACCACCACCCACTCCCCATTGGTACGAGAAAGGTCTGAGACTTCCAGAAACAGCTTGTTAATATAAAAAAGTTTTCCACTGATCTCAAATTTTGATTTGATAAACGTCGCTCAAAAGAATAAACATCAACAGCTTCAGAGGTGTTTTCATTCGAGACCAAAACAGCCAAACAATATTGAGACAGGAATTATTAATGATTATGAGATTTCTGTTCTAGGAACTCAATGGGTTGCATAAACAATTAGTCCACATGGAATTGTTTATTTTGATTCGTGTGGATCAGCGCGACCAAACTAATTTCTAATATATGTATAAACATGATAAATACTCCAAATTGGTATTCAACATGGCGAACACGCACATTGACATATCCGTCAATATGCGGTAGTGAAGTAATCGCTGTTCTTGACTTTATTTCAAATGAAGCAAACCACCCCATAAGTTATAAAAGAATACGCGAGCAGCCTATATCGTTTTAAATAGATCTTAAATTATAATGATATACATTTACGAAAGATCTTCTTCGAAACGAAAATACATAACTGACGGAAAATCGCAAGTAAAAGTAAATTGATCATAATTGTCTTAATTTTCAATTGACCTATAAGCTATTGGTCAATTATGCTGATCTCAATTAACCAATCAGGTAACGTCAATTAGACACACTTCCAGGCATTGCTTTCGTCCGCCGTCATCCTTTGACAAGCTGCTTGTGTCAATGATGAATTCATTATGACAAGTATAAACAAATTGTGCAATGATTTTGTTGATTTCTCCATCCAAAAGACTGAAAATAAGTCAGTGGGAGCCTCGTAATTTTGACAGTCGATACTCCGATCGTCTAAATGGAGGAATTATATGTATTCCTTTCCCGAAACATAGACCAAACTTCGATTGATAAAGTCTATTCTGAGGTCAGATGAATATGGAAACAATTGATGGTAATTACAATATGTTTGCATAAATGTATGTAAAAAGTACTTCCCGTCGACGACTTTAGGAAATAAAAGGAAATTGAAATTGAAAGATATGTGTAGAAGTAAACGTTTCTAGAATATGGATGGAGAACCCGGTAAATTGTGTTTTGATGTATTTTATTGTTCTTGCATAGGACAGAATGAACCCAAGATAGTGTTGCATTTTAATTTAAATTGCTTTATGTATAATATGGATGAATTTGAGAGACTATCCTTAACTGATATTTGGGGTTACAATTTCCTAATCCAGATTCGATCTTGATCGAACTTCGAATAAGCTTACCGTGATGTCATATCGAACACTAGCTTATACAACGTATCCGTAAAGCTAATTAAGAATTTCCCAAGGACTACAATTCTGACAGTCGATAATCAATCAGATCGTCTAAATGGCAGAATTAGATTTATTTTAACATTTAAAATTACCGTTAACGACGTTATTATATATTGTGAATGATTATTAATGATATTGACACGCATATATAGACTATCCGTGATAAATGTAATCCCGTGCTTGTTTATGAACAAAATATTGCAACAAATAACAAATCCAAACAAGGAATATTGACAAACCGCATAATACACGAGCGTACCCTGTGAATGGGGTTGTTTATGGTATATATCCGATAAATGATAAACCGCTCGTTGAAGATCTTGCACCGATGATTTCAGATTCAATTGTCGATCTGACCGAGCAATGGAGCATTTCATAAACGTGATACGTGGAAATAAATAGACAGATCTACGACTTTAAAACAAAACGAGTTGGCTGAATTAGTCAAGGATACCAGAGCTACAATTAATGTTGTTGCAAAATTAGAAAAGAAGTTAAAATTTCCCGAAACAGTGAAAAAATAACCGGAGAGATTTTATACGAATCATAATAGAAATCGAGAGGAAACTCAGTACATATTATTGATCATAATGCGCATGCGTCGACTAACGCAGTAGCAATATTTGCAAGAGATCGCACCGTTAGATTTTATTGCGATGATATATTACATGTTATGGGAAGCATCAGTAACAAGTATTCTGCATCAGTATGGCTATTTCAGAGTCCCGATGAAAACTGTGATCAATTTGTGGTACCTTGCGGAGATATATACTTTACAGAATCCTCTACGAAATAATGAAAAATCTTGCATTGAAATACACTGACCCAGACGATGCTGTAACGTTGCTCTGTAACTGTTTTACTGTTACGTCAGTTGAGCCTCATTTTGATGGTTAAAATATTCATAGAAACCGACTCTATCTGATTTTCCTGATGATGTAATATCAAGTTGTGCCGAATACATATGTAAAGGGGTTATTTTGCTTACCGTTTTGGGGTGGGGTGCTTCCAATTTATTGGAAGTAATATAGTATACCCACCCTGGCTCGTTTTTGTCAGACATTGAAGTAGTGATAGAGAGATGCAAATCTCTGAGCCCCAAGTCAGCGGTGCCGACAATTAAATTAATGAATATACAAATTGAAATTTTAAATAACAACAATTTAATATAATTCAACCAGTAACCTCTCAAGTACAATTCAGCTAATATCATATCACTCCACCAAGTGACTGCATAGTTCATCCTTTGAATTAGTGTGTGAAACAGTTTTCCCTTCTATGTTGAGTCCTAAACATCTGTATGTTTCTTCTCTTTTCCTTTGTCTTCTTCGTTATTCCTTCTACTTATCATTCTGTCTTTCCTTCTCTATTTCGTCTCCCAGAGACTTGGGCCACAGCTGGGATAGTTCCCTCTGGTCCCTAAACCCTAAAACTGCTTCTCTTTTTTTCTCCCAGAGACTCGGACCACAGCACTGAGTACTTCCCTCTGGTCCCTAAAAGCTTGTAAAGAATATATACACGGACATTAACAAAGCATATACTTTTTGCTACGTAACACAGACGGACATTAGTAATCCTGACGCACTCGTGTCCATCAAAATACACATTCTCCCTGCTAAGTGTACACGGAGCATATATATATATATATATATATATATATATATATATATATATATATATATATATATATATATATATATATATATATATATATATATTCTCAATCTTTTTATATACAAAATAATATCATATAATCAGACACATTTCTGTACATTGAACTTCTACATGTGTACACAGATATGCACATTCATGCTCTGATATATCCATACACATGAAACTCCTACAAGTATACACAAACAGGCAAATTCCTATACTAATGTTGCACACCGTAACATTATACAAAGTTTATAATTCTATTCAACATTTGCAAATCTATAATATCAAATGAATACATGTATGAGGTTACTACAAATTAACCCAATAACGAATTACAATATTAATTCTACACATCACGTTACTCATATCTCAAAATACGCATGTATATCAAACACTACGAATGAATCAAACTACAATGGTGATTTTATATATACTCAAATATATATATATATATATATATATATATATATATATATATATATATATATATATATATATATATATATATATATATATATATATATATATATATATATATATATATATATATACATATGTGTATATATATATATATATATATATATACACTGCAATAATTAAAGTACACTTATTTTGCAGTAATAGTTCACAACAATCGAGCAAAAATAATATCTGACCTGTTTCGAAGCTTTTTGATTATTTCCTGAATAATTCTGCCATTACGAATGGTCGCGGAGTCGTTTAATTTGCCTTGTCCCGGCAAATATTTGTAACACTACTAATGTTTTGATTCTCAAGATGTCTTATGTCTGTCACGCCTAACTCAATTCCGATTGGAGGTTGGTTCCTAATGATCATACATCGCCCCTCCCAAATGTTTGTCAAAGATGTTTACGATAAAATTTGACGCTGCCTTGTTCCAACAAAAAATCGTCACTTACCTGTGAACAAGGTTACGTAACTAACTTTGGCGAAAATAAACCGTGCGCCTTGAGTGTATGGCTATGTCAATTAACTCGAGAGACACCTCAGACATTTTGCCGGCGAGAAATTCTAGCCTCAGGGTTGAACATTCCCATGCTAACATCTGAGTTCTTCTATACCGTGACAACATGCATGGTGGAATATGGAATACCAAATATAATCAACACGACGTTATCTTGGTTGATATGGTTGATTGTTCACTGGATATTTTCTTGGATATGGAGATTGTTCAGCTTATTTTAAACCATTTGGACATCCAGCATACGAGATGATCAGAGTATCAATACACGGAATATTACTTTTATTTAATTTGAATGGATTTGCTCGCATTGAGTCATTTGAGTTTGATAAAGATCTCCATGCAGTTTGTGAGGTTTGGTTTGTCAAGCATTTTGCAATGCAGTTGTGGACGCAGTTTCATTATTACGTTCGATTGATTCAAAAATATTATTATCGTTGGTTGTCAGCGAACGAATGATATAATATCAAAACAGACCGAAGTTTGGTTACCACTAAAAGACAATTTTAGTAGATCCAACGTCAGAGAAAAGTATTATTCATCTTGACGAGAATGAAAGTACTAAAATTATTAATAATATATCAGAGGTCCGAATTTTCGAGGATGAAAACATCGCAAAGGATTTGCCAGACAAATAGTTGGTAAATTTACCCAAGGAGGATCATACGATCATAAACGATATTGTACACTTTAATTTAGAGACGATGCTGAGTTAGACTCTATGAATGCTGATACAATAAACAAAAATATATTTATAAGTAGAAGTGATATTAATTTATCAGACGGAACGAAATTAGGTAAATGTGAATTATATTGATGGTGCGTCATCACAGTTTACTCTTTTAAGATTTTTAATTATCGCGTATGCTTCGGTAAATCTATTATCAAAGATAAATAAAGTTTCTAAATTTGCTGTCAGATTTGCTACAGAGCCTTTTTATATCTCGCGAAAATATTCAAAGTTACTGACGTTTACAGGGATAATTATTCAAAGGATTGGGATCGTGGAGAATAAAACAAGAACTATTACATGGTTATTATGAATCTGCTGATGTTCCGATAAGGGATAGTTATTGCAAGAATAATCAGTTATCTAAATTTTCATTAATGCCATCGGTATATAATCCTGTAACAAGACTTAAAACAGTGTATCTTAATGGCTCATGAGGTTCTGATATAAGGTCTCGTGTGATTGTTAATTATTTTAATATTTTATATGGTCGTTTGAAAATCTACACATAGACGTGCAAAAGAAAAAAGCGAAAGAGGAGTAAAACAACATGCTTATCATAGCTTCTTCTGATGAAGCGGAGATTCATGGACTCCCGATCGAATGGGCGAGACATTTATTCCAAAACACGTTGTTTGGGATTAAATATGTTCATTATCGTTGAAATCATTAATACTGTTTCTTGATTTCTATTACTGAAGAATACTGCTGTAAATATGTACGGCGACCATGGACAACCACCACCAGTATTTGGATCGTCTCCACGTGAATGGTTAAACACGATTGTAGATTATGTTGAAGAAATAAATGTTGATAATAGAATACTTGATCGAGTACGAAAAGAACTCAGAAAATTATTCAGACTAAAATCAAAAAAGACTAGTGAAGTAGTGCTTATGATAATTTCATAAATTCATATTAACAACTTTTTGGATTTGTGGAAACCTAGTGATTTTATAATTGCAAGCAGAAATGATTTGATAGTTGCAAGTGGAAAGACACTAAGTGATACACTTCAACAGAGATTATATCAATTGCATCAAACTAAATTTCCAGAATTATCAGTGCCGCTGTTTTGTCGATAAGCAGATACACGAAGACAGAATATCGACGTTGATATACCAACACAGACAGAACCAACGTAAGGGCAAAATCTTGTTTTAAATGATATTGTTGTAGTTCATGTAAATGTTGTTGCGAGTACACGCACAATAACCAGATCTCCATGGACGTTAGGATACGTACTGACGTCATCACAAGGTTTACCTATTTCTGATAAAGTTTTTGGGATCGTCGATGATTGTATCGAATAGTCAAATTTAATTTATCTAGCAGTGTCTCGAGTCAGAAAAATATCTTAGTTCCTGTAGATGAAATAATTCAGGGCAACAAGAACGAAGTTATCCACGCTGATATTATAAGGAAAAAATTGGTTAATTACACACAATGAGACAAAAACAATCAACGTGAGTTTAATATTGACGTTAATTTTATCATGATATTAAACCAACAATAAAAAATATCATTGTGCGAGCTGTAACACAACAATGTCGTGGAACAAAATTCTTAATAATCCAAGACATTTTACCATAGATAGAATTCAAAATGGGTTTGGTCATACACGTGCAAAGGTGGTACTAACCTGTCTTGAACATAATCGACGTAACAGTGCTGACACCCTGGCGTAGGTTCAGTGAATATTGTGGTAATGAAATAACAAAACCAAAAATGAACTAACCCAATTCGAGTAGACTCAACGGGTGATTAGAAATGTTCAATTTAGCGCTAATTATGTTATTTAATCGTCTTTTTTACTTAGGCTTATTTCGACTTTTCGACCCTTCATAAACTGTCTGTACAACATTTCTGCTGCTATCTGTATCTCAAGACGAATCTAGTTATTAATGATTTTGTTAGTGACTTAATGAAGACTGAGATACAAATGCTAACATGAAGCTAATTCGTTTCCACGTCCATCATTAATAAACATGGGCTACATATAAATCAGTCATGAATAAAGATGGACTACATATAAACCAATCATGCACAGACATGGATTACATGTAAGTCAGTCATGCACAGGACATTGATTACATATAAGTTAATCATTCATAAACATGGACTACATATCAACCAATCATGCATATACATGGACTACACGTAAGTCAATCCTGCACAGACATTGACTACATAAAAGGCAATCCTGCATACACGGAAATTAAACATATCCATTATGCAGGCACATACAATACACATATGTCCTTATTATATACGCATAAACTGCACATACGTCCATCATACATACACAGAAAATACAAAGGTTGATCATGCACGCACATGCAATACACATACACACATCATGCAAACATGGACCACACATACACTGTTAGAATTGGCACATTGAATATAATTCATAGAAAGGTAATAATGCATACACGGAAACGAAACTTATGTCCATGTTGCAGGCACATAAATTACACATATGTCCTTCTTAAATACACAGACACTACACATACGTCCATCATACATGGACAGAAAATGCACACATGACCATCATGCATACGCGGAAATTACACACACGTCCATAATGCAAACAGAAACCACACATACGCTGTTTAAATCGGCACGTTAAATTATAGTTCATAGAACGGTAAGGAAATTGTAATACAACCCTTCAGTTCTCAGAACGTCTTAAATACATATTATCTGGGACTACTACACTTTTTATCAAAGGGATTAATAGTGTACAGTGGAACATCATGCAATATGGGTACATTTGTATCACGATGTGGACGCATATTCGGGTAACACGCTGTTGTCATATAGTCATGTTTGAGGAACTATGTTTTCTGAATAATTGACATATCAGATACATTAATCTATCTATCTATCTATCTATCTATCTATCTATCTATCTATCTATCTATCTATCTATCTATCTATCTATCTATCTATCTATCTATCTATCTATCTATCTATCTATCGAGAGAGAGAGAGAGAGAGAGAGAGAGAGAGAGAGAGAGAGAGAGAGAAATATATTACAAAAGACGTCAGGTCGTTCCACCTTTAACCAATTATAGATCAAGTCTCATACGACAGACTGAATATAGATCAGTCTCATGAAACAGTCTGTCTGTTGAAGATGTCACTAATGATGTGAAGAAGACCAGTGTGCTCATTATTCGGTACAAACTCGTTAGATAAATAGTGTAATAAGGACATATATTGTAGCCCAGACGCTTCGTTGCTGAAGGGTTTCCGCATTCTGTATTATTATCGTGTAATCAAAGTTTTAAGTCCAAGAGTAAACACTAATTACAAGATCACATTTTAATGCATTTACTGGGAAATATTTTTCTTGAACCAATATCTTCTAAGGTTTGAAACTAGTCTTCATTACTCTAAATTAATTGATATATGATATTTTCATTAGTCTTTTTTAATTCAAATGTGCTATTGTCATTGGCCTTTATGAATTGAAATCTGATATTGTCATTGGCCTTTATTAATTGAAATGTGGTATTGTCATTAATCTTTTTCAGTTGATATGTGCTATTGTCATTGGTCTTTATTAATGGATATGTGTTATCGTAATCGGTAATTAATAATTGATATGTATTATTGTTATTGGTATTTACTAGTTGATATGGGCTATTTTCATCGTTTTTTTAATTGATAGTTGATATGGGCTATTTTCGTCGTTTTTTTAATTGATATGTGTTATCGTCATCGGTCTGTATTAATTGATATGTGCTATCGTCATCGGTCTTTATTATTAATTGATATGTGCTATCGTAATCGGTCTGTATTAATTGATATGTGCTATCGTCATCGGTCTGTATTAATTGATATGTGCTATCGTCATCGGTCTGTATTAATTGATATGTGCTATCGTCATCGGTCTGTATTAATTGATATGTGCTATCGTCATCGGTCTGTATTAATTGATATGTGCTATCGTCATCGGTCTTTATTATTAATTGATATGTGCTATCGTCATCGGCCTTTATTATTAATTGATATTCGCTATCGTCATCGGCTTTTATTATTAATTGATATGTGTTATCGTCATCGGCCTTTATTATTAATTGATATTCGCTATCGTCATCGGTCTTTATTAATTGATATGTGCTATCGTCATCGGTCTTTATTATTAATTGGTATGTGCTATCGTCATCGGTCTTTATTATTAAATGATATGTGCTATCGTCATCGGTCTTTATTATTAATTGATATGTGCTATCGTCATCGGTCTTTATTATTAATTGATATGTGCTATCGTCATCGGTCTTTATTATTAATTGATATGCGATATCGTCATCGGTCTTTATTATTAATAGATATGTGCTATCGTCATCGGTCTTTATTATTAATTGATATGTGCTATCGTCATCGGTCTTTATTATTAAATGATATGTGCTATCGTCATCGGTCTTTATTATTAATTGATATGTGCTATCGTCATCGGCTTTTATTAATTGATATGTGCCATCTTTATCAGAAAAGAAAATCAGTTTGAAAATATAGAGGTAATTAAGGACTTAAATAAAAAGAAATTTGGAAGAACAGAAATGGTACAAATATTTTGTACTTCTGTGCATTTATTCTTAAAGAAAGTCAAGGTAACATTTAGATCATACCTTTCTCGACAATACCTTACATCTACATTGTGTTTGAACGTCAGAGTGCAATGCACTGTGTTTAAAATACGTATTTCTTTGTACTTGGAAATCAGATATGTATGTATACATGGAAAACCAATATTTACGTGTATATGGAGAACAAATATTTTTCTGTATTTGGAAATCAAATATTTCTGTGTATTTGGAAAATAAATATTTCTGTGTATTTGAAAAACAAATATTTCTGTGTATTTGGAAAATACGTATTCTGTGTATTTGGAAATATTGCATTCTCCAACAAAATATAATCACTGTTTACTTCTCCCAGCTATTGATTCATATGTTGTACTTCATTTGCCAAGGACGGTAGAGACTTTATTTGCACAGAAGTGTTTTATTTTCCAAATGTTAATTTTGTATTTCATCGTAATTGTTTTGCAAAACAATTACTCACCTGCAAGCAGCATAACCATATAATTTCCAGTTATCGATTTTCTTTCTGCCGGTTCTAAAACAATCAAACAGACCCTTGCTACATGAGATGCAACATATTTCTTCTCTTTGTCTCAGCGGATAGAGTTCTGGCTTCATGGCGGAAAGAGTATGAGTTCGAATCCAATCATTAAATCAGCCGCCATAAGCTACAGTGTTGTATCAATGGAGACGTCACATTATTCTAATTGTCTTGGTACAGCATATTTGTGTTGCGTACTGTTAATCACCAAATCAAAATTAATGTTATACCAATATATAGATGGCCCCATGTGGATGCACACAATTGAGCCTCTCTATCTACAGATATTCTAAATTGATCCAAACAATTCCGTGTCTCCATATACTAATCCAAATTGATCCAAATAATTCAGTTTATATATCTATAAATATTCAAAATTGATCCACACTATTCAGTGTCGCCATCTACAAATATTCCAAACTGATCCACACAATTACGTGTCTCCATCTAAAAATATTCCAAATTGATCCAAACAATTCAGTTTCTATATCTATAAATATTCCAAATTGATCCAAACAATTCAGTTTCTATATCTATAAATATTCCAAATTGATCCAAACAATTCAGTTTCTATATCTATAAATATTCCAAATTGATCCAAACAATTCAGTTTCTATATCTAAAAATATTCCAAATTGATCCAAACAATTCAGTTTCTATATCTACAAATATTCCAAATTGATCCACACAATTACGTGTCTCCATCTAAAAATATTCCAAATTGATCCAAACAATTCAGTTTCTATATCTATAAATATTCCAAATTGATCCAAACAATTCAGTTTCTATATCTATAAATATTCCAAATTGATCCAAACAATTCAGTTTCTATATCTATAAATATTCCAAATTGATCCAAACAATTCAGTTTCTATATCTATAAATATTCCAAATTGATCCAAACAATTCAGTTTCTATATCTACAAATATTCCAAATTGATCCACACAATTACGTGTCTCCATCTAAAAATATTCCAAATTGATCCAAACAATTCAGTTTCTATATCTACAAATATTCCAAATTGATCCACACAATTACGTGTCTCCATCTAAAAATATTCCAAATTGATCCAAACAATTCAGTTTCTATATCTACAAATATTCCAAATTGATCCACACAATTTACTGTCCCTATATACATCATAATTTGATCCAAGCAATTCAGTATAATTAACTTCAAATAGCTCAGTTTGATCCACAAAAATCATTATCTCCTCTTACAAATATTAAAATGTGACCTACACGTATAAATCTCTAGCTATAATGTTTCAAAACTGATCCACACAATATCTCTAACTAAAAATATCCCAATGTAATCCACACAATTCTTTATCTCTATTAGCGAAATATCTCAAATCGGATCCACACAAATTGAAGTCTCTGTAAAACACCCCAATGTAATCTGCACAATTTAGTATCAATACAAAGTATTACAATATGATGCACACATTTCAGTGTCACTTTGCAGACTATATAATTGGATTCACGCAATTCAGTGTCTTTATGTACAAAACACCCCTTTTAAATGTACACAATTTAATATCTCTACAAATTATTCCAACTTGATCCACACATTCAATTGTCTCCATCTTCAAAATACCCCAATTTCATCATTAATACCATCCGTTTTGGTACGTTTTTTTGGCGGACACCATTGAGCGCGAATACTTTTCATCATACTTAACCAGAAACAAAAACGTGAAAATACATGAGTATTACCTTGATCCTGGATTTTAAAAAAAGTACCATTATTTATTTCTCTTGATCCTGGAGAAAAATGGTACAATTTTATATTTCTCTTGATCCTATAGAAAACGGGTATAATTTTATATTTAGCTCTCAAAACCGAAGGTAAGTGAAGCCAGCTTTTAATGCTGTCATATGTAAATTGGGCAATCAGAAATATTTCCCCAGAAAATGAATATTTAAAAAAAAACATTCATATAAGCGATACATATGCAAATATTACAGTTTTTTTTATATAACATTCCTATTTCTAAAACTGTTATTACAATTATTATTATTATTTGTATTTGAAACAGAGGCATAAACCTTAGCAATATATGTAAAACATGGATATAATGTATTATCGTCATGTATAATGATATATGCAAATGCGCTTTATAAGAATTTAAGTTGATATAATTGTTTTACTATACTATATAAACAGTATTCCTTCATGTATTCCACGATTGTCTCCAGTGGTAAATCACAGTTTCGTATCTGACCCCACACCAGAGTTTGTCTGCCTCACAGTGTGAAAGTCGATACTCTTGTCAAACATGGTTCCGGAATCAATAAAATACAGAATCCCGGCCTTCATTAATCATGATTCCAAATATGTGTTGATAGATATTCACAAGTGACAGACTCTCTCAAATGATAGACCCTCGCAAGCGATAGGCCATCTCAAGTGATAGACTCTCACAAGTAATAGACCCTCACAAGTGATAGACCTTCGCTAGTGATAGGCCATCACAAATGACAGACTCTTACAAGTGATCTACCCTCGCAAGCTATAGGCCATCTCAAGTGAGATTTTCACAAATGATAGGCCATCACAAGTGATAGACCATCACAAGTGACAATCGTATATATTTTATCTTTATGTGCAATGAACACGTACGTCAAATGCTGGACTAATAAACAGTTTAAACATAATTATGTATGGATGTAACAAAAGCCAATCATAAAAGCGAAACGGTAACAAATATTGCTCACATAAAGACACACGTATGACATACATTTAAAAAAAATCAACCAATAGGTTTGAGATATGCGCACTGGAGAGGACACTCGAGCTTCGCTTCGCAGCATCTCACAACACGGGAAGCAGCAGTTTACCGATAATAAATCATCGCTCGATTGGTGTCGAGTCAAACGCCAGGGGCTACTATCAAACGGTTGGATAGCAACAGGTCTCAATGGGAAACCCCCAGACAATAAGGTGACGTCCCGCCACAGGTCACCAGCCTTACTGGTAGCGTAAGGTTTAATGAATTCCAGTACCTTACAAAACGGACTGCAACTTTTGCACCAAGAAACAACAAACGAAAACCAACAATGAACCCCTGATCCTCAGGCTAGATACCTGAAATATCCTGACCATGCTGACTGGACTCCAGGTGATCAAGGCAATAAGCCATTTTCGAAAGACTTCATTGTTCAACGACGAACTTTCAAGACTCTAAGTCGAGATTGGCACACTACAGGAGACACGGATACCAGATTCCGAGTCCCTCGAAGAAGGATTTATCTGGCAAGGAAAGAGCGCTGCTGAAGCCAGAGAGTTTGGTTTTGAGTTTGCCGTCATAAACGCTCTGCTGCGGATGATATAAACCTGACAACAAGGAAACGAAATACTGTTATCCATCTGCGTTCACAGCACAACGGAGCATGTCTACCTGACCAGCGATTACGCTGCAACACTCTGCTGCACAGCGGATACCAATGATGAGTTTTACAACAAATTAAACTCGCTCATCGACAAAATACCCATATAAGAGAACTTGATAGAACTGGGCGACTTCAACGCTAGCGTGGGTGCTGGCCATGACTCTTGGTCTTGCTGTCTTGGCAAATTTGGCATTGGGAAAATGAATAAGAACGGTCAGCGACTCCTGGAGATGTGCCCGTACCACGAACGCATCATCAGTAATTCATTTGTGCAGACATAGCCACAGCATAAAATGTCTTGGAGGCATCCCCGGTCCAAATAATGGCACCACCTGGGCATTACCATTACGAGACGGTCTATCATGAAGGAGGGTGTGCTTCTTACACGTACCGTAAACAGCGGTGACTGCGACACTGATTACTCGCTGGTGTGCTGAAAAATAAAGCTTCAACCAAAGAAGATATACCGTTCTAGACACGCATTGACGTAAGCAAGACGTCATATAAAGACGAAGCTGAGGATTTCACTTATGTCCTCTCCGAGACGTTTGATTCAGAACCTCCTAACGGCGGTGCCTAAGAGAGATGGGACCACATCAGAGTGACTTTGTATTGAACAGCCATATGAATCTTCGTTGAGAAGCAGGCAAAAATCAACGACTGCTTTGAGGCTAACTGGGATGAGGGTGCGGTTCCTCAGGACATGAGAGACGCAAACATCGCAATAGAGGCAACATAGTTGACTTAAACAAATACAGGGGCATATTCCTTCTCAGGATAGTGGGTAAAATATTCGCACGCGTCATCCTGAACAGACGAGAGACTCTTTCTGGCAGAATGTATCCAGAGTCGCAGTGCGGGGTCCATGCAAAGGTTCTAGTGCAGCATGATCATCTGCGTCATGCAACTGCAGGAGAAATGTAGAGAACAACAGAAACACTCTTCCTCGCCATTATATACCTCACCAGCAGCGACTGAAGCTTCACAATTCTGTTGAAGATTGAATGTCCTTCAAAGCTGCTACGCATGATCCAATCCTTCCACAATGACATGAACTACACCGTGCAGTACAATGGCTCAACGTCCGACACATGCAACATCAGCAACATAGTGAAATTAGATTGCGTTCTAGTCTCCATGGTCTTCGGCATCTTCGCTGTCCTCCTCAAGCTAGCGTTTGTGACGTCCACAGACGAAATCTACATGCACACGCGATCTGACGTCAAACTGTTCAGTCTGTCACGACTAAAGGCACAGAAGAAATTGCGTGAAGCAACCACCAGGAACACGCTCTTCGCCGATGCTGCTGCCCTAAACAATCATACAAAAGCTGATATACAGCACCTGATCGACCTTTTTGATAAAGCATGTGGTGATATTGGGCTGACCATCAGTCTAACGAAAACAAACGTAATGACTAAGAATGCAGAGCGCGTATCATGATCAACAACAACTACACAGTTCATATACCTCGATTCTACCATAATCAACAACCTGTTGTTCGATGCTGAGCTCAACAAGCGGATTAGGAATGCATCAACAACTCTCTCCAGGTTGTCGCAGAGAGTGTGAAACATCAGCATACTGACCCTGAATACTGCTCCTGCCTGCTAATCACACTCCTCTATGCCAGTGAAAAGTAGAATATGTACACATCACTAACCACTACAGACGCTGAGCAACCACCGAGCAGGATATCTATCATGGTCGCACTGACATCGTCTCTCGAGACTACCGGATACCAAGAATGGGTACCGTAAGAAACTTGTTCCCTCTATTTTTCGTTTGAGATGTATATTTTATAATAACGAGAAACCATGACGTTGTGAGGTTGTTATTCAATTATGAAGGCTTGTTATTTGGTCGGGCAATGATTAGCTGAACTTAATTTTAGTATTCACGCGTTATAAGTTTCATTTGACAACTAATGTTATCGAAAAATCCTCAGAAATATTGTAACAATATTAGTTAACACACGGTAATGGCTTACAGAAATTTAAAATGCATTGAAATGTTTGAATTACCTCAAATTACCCGTAACTAGAAGCATATGAATGATGATAAAACTAAAGCCATTCTGATCACAACCACAAAGACTTTTTCATTCACATTCTTTACCTCAAACAATAAATATCAGCAACACCAATATTAAATTCACACAGTCAGTACGAAACCTAGGCATCACTCTAGACAGTACTCTCACATTGCACTAACATGTGATGAACATATGCAAGGCTGCATATCTTGAGCTGAGACGTATCAGTTCCATTCGTAAATATCTTTCAGTTGATTCCACTAAAACACTTGTGTGTTCATTAATACTTTCAAGACTGGACTATTGTAACTCAATTCAGTCTGGTTCGTCACAATATTTATTCCAGAAACTTCAAAAAGTTCAGTACGAATCCTAGGTGTTACTCTGGACAGTTCTTTCACATTCCGTCAACATGTCATGAACATTTGCAAGGTTGCATATCTCGAGCTGAGACGCATCATCTTCATTCGCAAATATGTTTCAGTTGATGCCACTAAAACACTTGTGTGTTCATAAGTACTTTCAATAACGGACTATTGTAACTCAATTCTGTCTAGTTCGTCTCAATATACATATCGTCCTGACCCATATGTTCACACCAACAACATACTTACGCTCCACTTCTGACAATCGTATACTCATTATTCCCAACATGAATATGAAGACATATGCACATCGTTCTTGTGCATACCATGGCCCAGGAGCATGGAACTAATCGTCCATTGAAATTAGACACAAAGACACTGATCCCTTTCAAGAGTGCTCTTAAAACTCACCTTCTGCAACTGCAAGAACAAATCAAAGACCTAATGTTTCCTACCGTAAATATTGTCAGCATTTTTACGATTTCTAATTTCTTGGTTTTTTTTTATTGTATTTGTTTTGTTTTGTTTTTGGGAGTCAAAAAATTATATATGATGTAAAGCGCTTAGAGCTTCTATATGATATATATATATATATATATATATATATATATATATATATATATATATATATATATATATATATATATATATATATATATGTATGTATGTATGTATGTATGTATGTATGTATGTATGTATGTATGTATGTATGTATGTATGTATGTATGTATGTATGTATGTATGTATGTATGTATGTATGTCACCATTAGTTGCATATTGGAAAATATTTAATTTGTCGTTTTGTAACCGTACCGACATTTGTACATGTATGTATATCTACTGTTTGCAGAAAAGACCCCAAAAAGAAATGTGTAACTTATATAAAACTGTAGATCTTTCATTGCCTCATTTGGGGCTTGTACTTTTTAAAACTATCAAGATCCCTACCTTATATACATGCAAATGTAGACAGTTCCAAAACACAAGGAGGGAAAAGGCACGCAACAACTAATATTACCAATGAGTTCATCTGGTTGTCGAGCTAACGGAGCCAAGATTCTCGTATAGACGCTGGTTGTCAAAAGGGCTAAGAGTGGGCATATGTTATTTATTATTTGTTTCATGGACTACATCAAGTTTATTTAAATAAACATGCCGATTAAAATATCTTCTTCTTTAAACTTTAATACACCAGCATTTATCAGATTTGCCAATTCGTACATTGCCATAGATACTCATGCACGTTATTGAAAAGAAAGCTCAATGTTGTTCAATCAATGAATGTTATACAACAAATGTATTATTTCAAGGCCATAATTCAGTTTTGGTCAAGCGATGCTTCGCAATACAGAAAGAGCAATATATTTGTCCGCACATAAGTTCTAAAAGGTTTATATTTTTTATGATTTGATTAATGTTAATTTAATCTGCTATCATATTTGTAAAGTCAGTACGCAAAATGATTAATGCTTTACCTCGGTAACTTTGCGTGATGAAAACTGTTACTCTAAACAGGGTTTTAACTCTCTGATCAGAAAATCCACTTTGTATTGTGAAATGTGTTCGTGAATTCCTCGCGCTTATGTAGATGTATACTTAGGATGTCCCTTTCTTGCATTGTGTCGGCACGCACTACATTAAGCCTATTGTCAATATGATCGATGAGCATTGTCTAAAGTTAGATTGAAAATAACAGTCTTTGCGTCGTGAGAGTTTAAATCAAATGCAAGACTTCAACTTGCAGGTTTTCTTTCATTATCATGCAAATCGGATTTTATACTTGTATGTATATCTATCTACGTCGATAACTCTATGTTCGAGTGTCAATTATAAGAGATTACAACGTGCTGAAATTCATACTGTTCTAATATAAATTGAGGAGAAAAAGTTAGCGCAAGAATGTATGCTGTTGCAATTTAAATTGAAGACAAAAAGAAGGCAATATATATTCATACTGTTGTAATTTAAATTGAAGAAAATAAAGCTCATGATTGTGTATTTTTCTAATTTAAATTAAGGACAATACGAATGCATGTGAATTCATACTGTTTTGTTTTTTCTTCTTAACAATTGAACAAAATACGAAGATACAGGAACTCATTCGCTTCTCTTTTAAATTGAAGGGAAAAAAAGAAGGCCCAGATATTCAAAATGTTGTAATTACTGTTCTAATATAAATTCAAGAAAAATAAAGGCATTGCATTCCTACTGTTTGATGTTAAAAAACATAAGGAAACATTGAAAATCGTATTCTGGGCAACATTAACAATGGAAAGAACGCCTTTAAATTTAAACTGGTCGCATCAAAATTTAAACAATAAAGCCTTCAATGAAATTCTGTTCTAATAAAAATTTGAATGAGGCTAGGATTTCATATTTGTTATAATTGAAGAAAACAAGAAGATACATGAATGTTCATACTGCTCTAATGTCAACATGAAGACAGAAATGTGAAACAGTATGTCATACTGTAAGAATTTACATTGAAGAAAATAAGACGATACATTAATTCATACCGTTCTAATGTAAACATGAAGATACAAATATGACACAGGACGTCATACTGTTTGAATTTAAATTAAAGAAAATAAGACGGTTCATGAATTCAAACGTTTCTAGTTTAAACTGACGAAACACAAAGGCAGGTAATTCATTGTTGTAATTTAAATAGAAGACACAAAAGGCAGAGGAAATCATATTATTCTAATGTAAATTCACGAAATGAAGAAGGCACATAAATTCATACTGTTCTAATTTAAATTGAAGATAAAAAGAAGGCACATAAATTCATACTGTTCTAATTTAAATTGAAGATAAAAAGAAGGCATATAAATTCATACTGTTCTAATTTAAATTGAAGATAGAAAGAAATCACAGGAATTCATACTGTTCTAATTTAAATTGAAGATAAAAATAAGTCACATAATTCGTACTGTTCAAATTTAAATTGAAGATAACAATTCATATTGTTCTAATTTAAATTGAAGAATAAAGGAAGGCACATAAATTCATACTGTTCTAGTTTAAATTGAAGACAAACAGAAGTCACAGGAATTCATATTGTTCTAATCCAAATTGGAGAACCAAAGAAGTAACAGGAATTCATATTGTTCTAATTTGAAATTTAATTTTTAAACAAGAAGTAACAGTAATTCATACGGTTTGAATTTAAATTGAAGAACCAAAGAAAGCACACGAATTATTATTGTTCTACGTTAAATGAAAAAAAACAACAAAGAAGGCACAGTAATTCCTACTATTTTAGTGCAAATTGAAGAAAACAAGACGGCCCAGGAGTTCATTCAGTTTCGTTTTAAGTTGAAGGAAACAGTAAGGCATGGGAATTCGTACTGTTGAAATTGAAATTGAAATTGAAAAGAGACAAGAAGCAATATGAACTTATAATCTTCTTATTGAATTTTGGCACCGCAATTCCTTATGTTCGAATTTTAATTGTAAAAATTAAGAAGGCACAGGAATTCATACTGTTCTGATTTAAACTGATGAAAATAAAAATGCTTATGATTTCATATTGTGTTAATTTAAATTTTAGAAAATACGAAAGCACGTGAAGTTATACTATTTTAATTTAAATTGAAGAAAATAAGAAGGCACAAAATTCCTACTGTTCTAACTAAAATTAGAAAAACATAAAATAAGTAATGTAATTCGTATTGTTCTGATTAAAGTTGAAACACAACAAAGAGCGCATTGAAATTCATACTATTCTAAGTATAATTAAAATCCAACGAAAGCATTGAAATTCTTACTAATCTAATTAAAATTAAAAACCAATGAAAGCATTGAAATTATTACTATTCTAATTAAAATTAAAAACCAATGCAAGCATTGAAATTCGTACTGGTGGCATTCAAAATAAACCAAAGAAAGCGTTGAATGAAATCTTGTTCTAATTTAAAATAAGAGAGATAGAAGGCATTGGAATTAACACTGTTCTAGTTCTAGTTCTACTTAAGGCTCTGCGAAATGATTACAAGCATTGACTTGAATGGCTCTTACGGCTAAAGATGCCTTCTAGATTTACGGAAATGGCGAGTTTGAACTCCATGAGTAAGCTACAGATTTGAATTCAGTAACATTTGGTTAAAACAGCGGTATCACACACAAACATGTTCGTCTCAATATATTGCAGTATTTTGCCTTATTGTGTAACATAGAAAGATGTGTTTGAAAACAAGGGTAGCAGTGTTAATAGACATGGTCAGGTTCAATGGTTTGGGTGGTTATATTCCCAGGTACAATGATTTGTACACACGGGTGATGATGGCACAGTGATTTGCACATCATCGTGTTTATATTCACATGTTCAGTGGTCTAGATATGTGTGTGTTTATATCGTCAGGTGCGATGGTTTGAACATCTGGGTGTTATATGGTCCGGTACAGTGGTTTGGACATCAAGGTGATTATATGGCCACGTACAATTAGAAAGATTACAAGTTGTAGCCTTCGTCTGACTGCATAGAATCTGTCCTGCGAGACATAGTTTTGTAGACGTTTAGATTGTCGTCAACCGTTTGTTTTACTTGTATGGTCTCTAGGATTATGCGATTGTGTAAGCAAGTGTTGTGAAGATAAATATCTGCATAATTATACCGCCTCTTCACATGTCAATGTTTTATCTCTCAATCAGCTAGACATAAAAGAAACCCGTAACAATAATGACATAATCTTATATTAAAGTGTGCATGAATACATCTTGCACAATAAATAATCACTTGTAAATAGTAATACAGATTACTCATTTGAAACGGTATGGCAAGACAATTACCTATTTAGTCGATGAAAGATAATCAGGGTTTTGATGTTCGGCCTGAACTACCTCACTAGAGAAATGTCTTCAAAACAAATACTTCAGAGGGAAGACGTTTACAGATAGCAGTTTGCAGGCTGATACTATCGTGCGTACTGAATCAAGAAAAAGTCCACGCTACTGAAGTTTTCTGAGGTATTATTACAACATCAACAACAATTCAACATATTGAGTTTCATAAAGACAACATTAGATGTTGGTAAAAAATGAAATAATAAATTTGATTACTAAGCTCCTTTAAGAATTCCTTTGATCGTTATCGATTTTTGTCAAGAATAACTCAATGTGCGACTGGAAGTCACTAGAAATGTCAAAATAGCACGAATGTTGTGTTAATGGTTTGACCTAAAGTAGAACTGATGCTATCATTCAAATGGGAATTTTCGTGTCAAAGAATTATTTCAACGAGTCTCACTCGTAACGGAATTTTCAAATCCCTAAATAATTTTCGTAAGACCGAACAACCAAGACTAATAATCGATTAACTTACTAAATATATATATATATAAAAAAAAACATAAGCACACAAAACTATGACGATAAAGTGCACACTATTATAATGTAGATGTAATAAAACCTATTAATGTTGGAAATTTGTCAAATGTTAGTTATGTCTGAATGATTCTTCGTGGTAGGAAACATTTCTTCTCAAGGAAATGTCATAAAATAATTTGTACAGGATAATTAAGATCAATTTACATTCTGATGATGCAAAAGGTTATTGCAAACATAACAGTGTACACATGGAGTCAAGCAGCCCGTGTTGAGAAATGAAGACGTTCCAAAGTACAGCCTGATGCTTTAGTCTGTCGATGGTCATTGCTAGTTATTATCTTCGATGTCCATGATAATCACATGAAGCTCTAAAGATTCAGGTTACCAAACCTCTAGATTTTTCTCTTTCAATTTAAAATGTATTTGACAGGTTTGACTCTGTGCTGCAGATATTTCAACCCTGATCGATAACTACATATATTATACCTATAAATCAAGTAATCTTTGTATTCTCTAAATATATTTAAAAAGTGCTCATGCGTCAGGTATGATTTGGTTGGTATAAAGATATTTAGCAGAGTGCTAACGCGTCTTGTATGATTTGGTTTCAATAAAGATATTTAGCATAATGCTAACGCGTCTTGTATGATTTGGTTTCAATAAAGATATTTAGCATAATGCTAACGCGTCTTGTATGATTTGGTTTCAATAAAGCTATTTAGCATAATGCTAACGCGTTTTGTATGATTTGGTTTTTTATAAATATATTTAACATACCGCTCACGCGTCTTGCATACTGGAGTACGGACAATTCTAATCTCAAGGGTAGGTCTCCTACCCAACAGCCATATTTAATACGGTATTGACTTCCTACCTTTATGAAGGTACGATAAGGTTAAAAAATGGCGTGAATCAATATTAATACAACGTTTATAAAAATGGCGTGAATTAATATTGATACAAAGTTTTTAAAAATGGTGTGAATTAATATTGATACAACTTTTAAAAAATGGCGTGAATTATTATATTGATACAATATGAAATATTGATACAAATTTTTGAAAAGATCGCGTGCATTAATATTGATGCAACTATATAAGAGCATAGCACTATTCGACATACAATGAACATTAACTTAGAAGGATACGGTAAAGGCAGTATATAGCAACCAAACTGTACTGTAGATGCCTTGAGTAATGATACAAACTAGAAAAGGTCAAATTAAAGTTGCCTGCTCTAATTAAATAGTTTGAAAGAAGACCGACAAAAATAAAGTATTCCTCCATTCTTCTTTAATTTAGAAATAGTTTATCGTTTTCTGATAAAATATGAATCTAACAAATGCTATTATCCTGTTTGCGCAAAACTAAGTTCGACCGTTGAACGTTTTAGGACAACGTTATCTTGCAATGAATATTTGTCTTTATATTAAAGAATAAATGCACAATTGATGTTGAAAATAGGTGCCGTATTCCATTTGTATGCACTATTAATAACAGTGGACGATCATGTGATGAATTATATCAATTACCGGTGATCGACACTAGAAAATAAAATCCTACACGCATATAAATATTCTGAGAACATTTAAGAACCCTTCAAGTATGGTATATTTACATTCAACAGCTAACCATTGAGTAAAACAGCTGTTGTTTTAAAATAAGAAACCAGACAAGCACCGTTGTTGTCGTTGCTAACGTAATAGTGTTGTGTGCATTACACTGTTGTAAAGTCGTGCAATTGTATCTTACTTCTAGTCCCGTAACACTCCTACAATGACGTCTAGTCGTATTTATCTGGTCACTAAATACTAATGTTATGCCATTAAGTACGTTTATTATTCCAAACAGTATGGTAATTAAATAATTTGATATCAACACACTCTCATCCTAGTTCCCACAATTTGAAGTGCAATAGGAATGAATTACTTCTTTAAAAAGTGCTATGTGTACACATTTTCACTTGGCCGAAAGAGTAATTGAATGTGAAGAATACGACCTTAAACCTGTGCTAAGTAATCGTTGTATAGAACTTTCAACCATGGACAGAATGTAGGCACAAATTATAAATTAAATATTCATGTCATGTAGCCTGTTTGGTTGTGTGAAGTGCACAAGGTCCGTTAATTATATATAACGTTAGCGTGCATTTAATGCATGTCCCCATCAGTGGTTGGTTGTCTTGATCGAGAATAACATCAAACATAACTGAAAGCTAAATTTAGTTAAGGGAGATAATGCAGTAGACAATTTTAGAGTATATCTTCAATAGGTTTAAAATTAAATTGTATCAACGGACAGGCCATATACTTATCCGGCTAAATCCGTTTTTAATTGTCATATAAGTTTGTACAAAACCATGGTGCATTTACTGTATTAAGTTATTCTCTTTTTTTGTACCTTTAAAGCTCCATAACAGATCTTAGATATCTTTCTCTTATATATAGTAAAGGTTGTTGATTAGAAGTTCTGAAACAGGCAGTCCCTGAACCTAACACTCCATCCCTGTATACGTTTAGAACGTAACGCTCCTCCTTGTACACGTTTAAAATGTGACACTCCCACCCTGTATACATTTAGAAGGTGACATTCCTTCTCTGTATCCGTTTAAAATGTGACACTCCATCCTTGTACACCTTAAAACGCGACAGTCTCTCCCTGTACACGTTTTAAATGGTTTACGCCTTAGATGCTGTAATTCAAGATAAACATTTACTAACCTTGTTATAAGATTAAAGTTAGTAATATTCAGAAAAAATGAGGTTGGGTATTATGTGTGTAGGTTTATGTAACTTGAGAAGCATGTATTGGGAGCCTAACTAATTACAATAACCTTTTTCTACCGATTATACTTGATTACACTCTCTTGTTTGTATGGCATTTGGCGTCCATTTATAACGTATACTTAACGTCAGTATTTTGACTATTCACGTTTACTTTATATTTGTTATTGTACCAAATGACGCCAAAATGTGGCTGTAACTGTATTCTTCTACTTTCGTACTGTAAAAATGTACCTTAAGATTTGACTAAATATTTGATGTCAGTTTGTTCTTTTAGCATGTGACGCTAATTAGTGACCCTACGTATTTACATCTAGGTTGTTGCTGTAGTAAATGACGTCCATATATGACTTTATGAGTTTAGTCTTGGTTTGTAGCTGTATATATTGGGGTAAATTTGTAAAATATCGGCTGCTGTGAATTTTGTTCAGTTTCGAAAATTTAATATTGCGTCGTATTTGTTCATGGTTTCCAATAATTTAGATTGTCGCAGAATATAATATTGTGGGTTTTGGATTAAATGAACAACTCAAACACAATGTGTGAAAGATGGAAATATATGAACTTAATTAGTAAAAGATATATATGATGTATAAATATAATGCTTCTCACGCGCTCTCGATTGATCCAATCACTCTGTACAAACATTCACACATTGAAAATAAACCAAAAGTATGATATCGATCTGAAATACAGACCAAATAAACCTCGTTTCAAATAATAGTATGCAATGTAAGATATTCACATAAATTCAAGCATGTACAACGATTAAGATTCAAACAATCTCAAGGTATTCAGATACGTTTTAAATGTTCTGCACTGTAAGTGAGATTCACAAATCTTCTGGAATACAACTAAGATTCAAAATAATCTCATGTAAATAAAAGTTTACCCAAATGAAATAACATTTGGAAAAAATATATTCTTCTTGACCCTTGTACAGTCGTACGATTCATCCACCACATGTACAGTCATACGTATAGACACGTACAAACAACATACATCACCCTTGACTGTGCACTCCTCAACAAGATCCAAAGTGACCAGTGTTTCGGTTATACATTGATCTTGCTCAAATCGATAGGACAGTGAGTAATATTCAGGGTAAAATAACCGTGCATATCATGATTATAATGTCCCTCGTTACAAGTAATTTCCGGCGAGATACATGTTGGTTCCGTCGCATTCCTGGAACAAACAACACGTGTTCACCCTAGATAACGTTGTACGCATACACAACGAAAAAAAGTCAAATATTTTGAAAGCATAACCAATTTATTTTTATCCCTAATTCTCTGACATAGATTAGATATACGCGGAGTTATTTGAACACAAATTGGTTACTTTAGTAGTTATTAGACATGTTTGATTTAGCAATTGTTAGACATGTAATTTAGACATGTTGACAAATTGTATACATTACGTTAAAAGTAAATATATTGTAAATGTCAAAAAGAGTAACTAAACATTATTGACTTTTCATGCAGACAGTTGTATCTTTGTTATACCCCTGCGTTCGTTTTGTATCTTGATGGTGTTTTCGTACAGTAAATAAAAATTGTACAGGTCGAATGTAAAACTTAGAAAACGTATATTAATTTAAATTAAAACGCATTTCATGACATCTTGAAAGTATTAGTGTTTTTTATTTTATTGTTTATTACAGAGAGAGAGAGAGAGAGAGAGAGAGAGAGAGAGAGAGAGAGGTTACTGTAGCCGATCTTTCGGTGATGATCTTTGTACGCTTTAAGGAAAGGTGTTTTTTTTTCTTCCATCTATTTACGAATTGTTTAAAAGCTGATTCTTTTATTCTGTTGTGTTTGCTGTTTAATTCCATCAGTTCCGTACCTAGCGGAAAATGACGTATTCAGGCCATAACTTCATTAGCTTTGTATTACTAATACATTAAAATCCCATTTCATCACATTCATCGCCATTGCTGTTATAGGCATGTAGTCAATACTTCCTGTGATCTTTACTTAATAAACTTCGGTACATTTCCTTGAACTCTTTTTGTATAATAGAAAATGCACGGCAAATAAAATCGTGATCAATCAATATTGTACACTACCGTTCATGGACATCCTGTATTAGGAATGCTAACTTCAAACTCGGTTCTGAAGGTTTTGTGTCTGCAAATATGCTTATTTCCAATTTATTCTTGTCAGAACTTCGGCTTGATTATTTATGCTGGATTATGTATAATTGTTTAACCTATTCAAAAGAAGGTCATCACGATTAGATGACAGTGCGATTGAATTTTTCGGAATCATTTGACTTGCAATGGGCATATTCCTATAGACTTGCTAATACTTCCTGGAATCTCCAATCCTTTGTCTTTTGAACTGATTCAGAAAGTCCCGAGGACAAGCAATTCTATTTGCATGTGCATGTTTGTAAATATCAGAGGTTGTGAAATTGAAATTCATTTAATCTGAAAAATAATTATCTTGCATTGATGAAGGATTTTGCTTTGGATGTGACATTTAAGACCAGATTTCATCATGACGTAAGTTCAAAGAAAGATAGCAACGATAGGTTCGATGCATTGACGTTCATTTGTATTGGCTTTATCAACACTTCTTTCATTCAACATTGTTTTTTTAAATTCATTTTACGCAATGAGGGAACGTTTAACATTCTTACTGAATTAATTTGTGGATATTGATTCGCAGGGAGGCTTTTATAACAACACGAGTTGGATCATAAAATGTCATACTTGTTAACGTCATGATGGTTCAGTTGTATTTTTTTATGTGCTCTCATTTTATTGCTGAAATGTGTTTTTTATTCACGTTTTGCCTAGAAGCTCCACACGTTTCATTTCTCCTGTACGTTTGCCCGTTCTCACAGATGAATAAGCGCACAGTTAAATTTGTTATGTCTTTAGACTGGATCTGTTATCTAATCTCGATTTTGTCCAACCCTAAATATTTTGTTGCCTCGCATTGTTCTTTGTTTTGATCATTGAAACATAGTCAAGGATTGTCCTGCCTGGTTGTTGATAGGAACATGTGTGTGTACCTTTACAAAGGATAGAAAGGTAGAATAATTACACACGCCAGAGAGTACATCTTTCAATAATCTCATATAATAGGGAAACCGGTCAGATACACATGCAGGAAAGATTATGTTTTGTACCCACTTTTGGCATAGAAGAAGATTTCACGTTTGGTAAAGTCTTTATTAGCATTAGCGATGACGCACGTTTGGTCATCACGTTACCCAAGTTATCATTCAGCACTTGTATTGACGTTATAGATTCTAGCCAATTGAGAAGTTTGCGATTCTCTTGGCTTTATTTCTCATTTCGTGGTTGACATTTGTATACCAGACAACATGACTGTCAACTCTAAATTCACACGTAACATGCCTAGTTTCGTAGAAGACGGATGCAGGAGGATTGTTTTGTTTGTTTGATTAGAATTTTTAAAGCTGCTTTAACCACTATGTCAGTCATATCGCTACGATGTCTGCAGTGAGGCAGTTTATAGTGATGTTTAGCACTGGGGCATCTTACCACAGGCATGTAGTATGATGTCCCACCCAATCACATTAAACTGACATCAGGCCTACCAGTCCAAACACTAACCTCTTAATGCTGAACGCCGAGCGAGGCAGCTGTTAGTACCATTTTTGTAAGTCTTTGGTATGATTCGGCCGGGGATCAAACCCACGACCTTCCGCTCCCATGGGGGACTTTCTAACCACTAGGCCACACGGTTGCAGGAGGAAATGTTCAGGAAGGATAGTACATCAAGTATTGGGAAAATATTTTAATTCATGATGACATGTTTGTAAAATATCCTACAACGTAAGAAATCCTAAATGTGCAATAACTGATAATCAGGTAGGCTTGCATGAACCAATATTAACTTAGCGCCATTTCTGTACCTTGGTGAAGAGACGGCTTTTTTGCCATAAACAAGATTTTTCGCCATTTCTAAAGAATCGTTTGTTTTTTTTTTTTATCTTGGTAACGAAACGGCGCTTTGGACCGTTGGTAAAGAAAACGTTTTATATGTACCACTGGTAAAAAGACGGCTTTTGTGCCGTTGCTAAGGAAACGTTGAATGTTTTGGTCATGTTCGTGCAAAATGATGGTTTTAGCTCTGCATTACTTATGTCACTTCACCCAACACCCTTTTTCGAACACCTTATTTCAAACATTGTTTTACAAAGTAAGACGGGATATAGACCTGATAGTTTAACACTTTTTCTAAGCAGTCAACTAATTGTTTTGCGATCTATTCGGCTGAACGTCAAGCATTAGACATGAAACTGAACTTACGCGAGGAGATACCTAACAATAAAATACGTAACTGAGACGAATCTGACATTTTTGCTGTAATTTATCTTGAGTTGCCGAGAAACATTTCATTTTAAGATGAAAGTTACGTAGCCTGAAATGTGCACGATGTTTTATGGGGATGTACAGATATATTCAGTTTTTATGTAGCCGGAATGGTAAACTATGGACTATAGGGATATACAATATTGAGTTAATGTACTTGCAGTGGTATACGATGGACCATAGGGATGTACATATATTGAGTTATTTAGATGCATGGATACTCCGTGTGTGTTAGAGATGTACATATATTGAGTAGTGGTACACGATGGATCATTTGGATGTGCATATACTGAGTTGTGTATATGCAATGGTACGCCATGGGTCATAGGAATGTACATATATTGAGGTATGTGGATTCAGTGGTCCACGATGGACCATAGGGATGTACATATATTGAGGTATGTGGATTCAGTGGTCCACGATGGACCATAGGGATGTACATATATTGAGGTATGTGGATGCAGTGGTATACGATGGGTCGTAGGTCTGTGCAGATATTGATTTATGTATATGTTGTTGTTGTTTTAGGGTTTAAGGTCATTTTGCAGCACACGATAGGCTATACATGGCGGCCAGTATTATTGATGGAGGAAGAACCCGGGAAACCCCCAGAAAGAACCACCGACCCACGAGAAGCTAACAACAAGCTTTTTCACATAACTACATAAGCCGAATCTTAGACTCGAACCCACGCAGAGGTGAGACGGCAGTGATCCTTAACGGATAGCGCTTTAGACCACTCGGTATGAATCTGAAGTGATACACGTAGGGTTATAGGGTTGTACTAATATCGAGGGTTATTTAGCCATAGTTGTAAACGATAGGCAGTATAAAGGATGCAATAATAATGGGCCATAGGAATATAAATATAATGAGCATTTTGTAGCCGTATTGATACACGAATGATCATGAGGATATACAAATAGCGAGGACTTTATAGCCGTTGTGGTACGTGACGGGATATGCAAACATTGAGGATTTTACTGTTATAATGGTGGTACAAGATGGGTCTTGGGAATATAACAATAGGGAGGACTTTATTGTCGTAGTGGTACGCAAAGAGTTATGTGGATATACATACAATGAGGACTTTGTGCCTATAATTTTGGTACATTATATGTAATGAGGATATACAACATACTGAGGACTTTGCAGCCGTAGTGGTACACGATGGGTCATATGGATAAAGACTATGTAGCTATAGTCGTGGACTCGTGGTATATAGATCATTCAGATATACAAATACGAATGATTTTTTAGCCGTACTGATACGAGATAGATCATTCCGATATACAAATACGAAGGATTTTGTAGCCGTACTGGTATGGTACATGATAGATCATTCCAGTATACAAATACGAAGGATTTTGTAGCCGTACGTGTACTTGTTAGGTCATACGGATATGTAATAATGTCTTTGTAGGTGTAATTGTGGTACACGATGGGTCATTGGGATTAACACGTATTTTAGTGCCGTAGTGGTGGAACACGATAGGTCAACTTGTATAAACAAATACTGACGATTTTATAGCCGTAGTGGTGGAACCCGATTGGTCATTAGGATAAAAAATACCGATGACTTTGTAGCCGTAATGGTATATTAAAGGTCATGGAGATATACATACACTGGTGGCTTTTAAGCGCTAGTAACCACGAAAGTCATTGGGATAAACAAATACTGATGGCCTTGAAGCCGTAATGGTACAAGAAGGGTCATGGGAAAAAAATACACTGATGGCTTTGTAGCGCTAGTGTACACGACGGGTCATTGAAATAAACAAATACTGATGACTTTGTAGGGGTAGTGGTGCACGATGGGTTATGGGGATATTCAAATACTGCGATTATGAATATATTGATAAGATGAAAATGGTCTTCCATGAAAGCAGCTAACCCAATAAATTAATATATTTAATCAATTTGGTTAAATAATTAAAGTTTAGAAATTACTGTATAATATCACTTTGCGCTTCGTTTACAACATCTTTATTATTATCGCCAAACTGGGATAATTACTATCTGATCAAAACTGGGATAATTGCTTATCGGCCCAAACTGGGATAAATTAATTATCTGCAGCAGATTCTTTCTTATAATTAAATTAAAATACCCGATTTCTACAATTAGAGAGAATTGCACAAACTGTTTGAGTATGCATTTTTAAACCAATACTAAACAAAATTATTACGTATTATATAAATTGTTTATCAGAATCGTAAAATAAATTAAGAGACACAAGTGTGGCATAATGAGAATGTATTTACGGCAATAAATATAACGAACCAATACGGTAATTAATCCACAAAGCCCTATTTCGATCCATAAAGCTCAATTACGTATCATAAAGTTATATCACGATGTATTGAGACCTATATTGACGTACACCTTTTTGTCGTTGATCGTTGCAGGGAAGCAAGTCTTTTATCAAGTTTAAATGTTCTATATCCAGATGTTATATGAAATAAAACAGCTCTCTTATGTACGCCATCCAATACCGAGTCCGTTATCTGTCTGCAATCGATATTTTGCTTTTAGTAGTATAGAGATGCTCGCTATTGTTGAATATAAGATACATATATTTTCAGGTAATTTGCAAACATTACAATAATTAGTATATTCTGTTTCAACGAAACTACGTCAAATAACGCATATATTCTTGTGAATGTATGCTACTCAGAAAAATAAATGGACAAGAAATTCCAATTCTATTCATGGCTTCTACAGATTACATATTGCTATCGACGTGTAAATACATATTAATAGTCCTGTTGTGGATATGAATCACTTTCACTGAAAGAATCATGTTACATAGGCGTGAAATACTAAGGCATGAAGGTGAACACATTTTAACAAACCTAAATGTTTGATCGCTTCAGCATGAAGAACGTCCGACCTCATTGTCCCGACAAAGCATATGATCGTTTGGCTTGATAAAGCGTCTAATCGTTTTGGTATGATAAAGCGTCTAATCATTTTAACATGATAAAGCGTCTACTCGTTTCAACATGATAAAGCGTCTACTCGTTTCTGCATGATAAAACGTAAAATCGCTTGACGTGATAAAGCCTCTGTTGTTTCTGTACACGTCAACAGTAATACACGTTAGATGGTGTATGTAATCCCGGTGCAATAAAACGCATTGTTTCATAATAACATAATCAGCGTTCAAACGAAAGCTATTATCTGTGTATTTAACATGTATTTCAGTGTTCGGCTTTTCAATGGTGAATCTATGGACACAATTACTGTACAGCTAAAGTATATTTCGACCGTACTATAACGCCATCCCCGCCACCGAAGAAAAACATTTAGTGTTCGTCTGCACCAACCGATATTATCAACCTGCGTCCAAAGTTGTCATATTTTCCTACTTCACATTGGTATTTGTAACCTAGGAACGTCATATGATATTCAAACTCTTTGTAAAGATGTAACATAATTCGAACATTCACACTCTCACGGATATAATTACAATGATGTCGGACATTCACACTCCTTTTGTGGATGTGACTGTAATTAACGCGACCTTTTACTATATCGCGAATGTTATTGTGCGCAGGTGGAGCATTTGCTTTCTTATGTATGTGATTACAATGGGCTCGAACATTCACACTCTTGTGGGGGTGATTACAATGAGCACCAACATTTACACTCTTGTATATGATTACTATGGGCTCGAATATTCACACCCATGTATATGATTGCAATGATCTCGAACATTCACACTCTCGTGGAGGTGATTAATATGAGCACCAACATTCACACTCTTGTATATGATTACTATGGTCTCGAATATTTACACCCATGTATATTATTACAATGATCTCGAACATTCACAATCATATATATAATTACAATGATCTCTAACACACTCACGCTCATGGATGTGATTGCAATCAAATCGAACGTCACAGTCCTGGATGCGATTACAATGAGCGCTAAAATTCATACTTATATATATGATTACAACGACATGAAACATTCACACTATCACGTAACTGATTACAATGAGTTCGAACAATTACACTCATGGACGTGATTATAATCAACTCAAACAATCACAGTCTCATGTATGTGATTACAATGGGATCGAACATTCACACTCATGGATGTGACTGCAATGAGCTCGAACATTTAAACCCGTGGATGTGCTTACAATGGGATCGACGATTCAGAATCATGTATACGATTACAATGAGCTCAAACATTCACACTCTCATGAATGTGATTACAAAGAGCTCGAACATTCGCACTCTCATGTGTATGATTACAATGAGTTCGAATATTCACATTCATTTCCCTGATTTAAATGAGCTCGAACATTTTCACTTTCATGGATGTGATTAATATCAGCTCGAACATTACGCTCGTGTATATGATTAATAATGACCGCGAACAATTTTACTCTCCTGTATATTATTACTATGCGCCCAAACATTCACACTCATGAATGTTTACAATGATCGCTAACATTCATACTCCTGGATGTAATTACAATGAGCTCGAACATTCACACTCATGAATATGATTACAATGAGTTCGAACATTCACACTCATTTATATGATTATAATAAGTTCGACCATTCACACTCATGTACATGATTACAGTGAGGTCGAACATTTACACTATAATGTATATGATTACAATGAATTCGAACATTCACACTCATGTATATGATTACGATGAGTTCGACCATCCACACTCATGTACATGATTACAGTGAGGTCGAACATTTACACTATAATGTATATGATTACAATGAACTCGAAAGTTCACACTCCTGGATATAATTACAATGACTCGAACATTTGCACTCCAATACATGTGGCTAGAATGAGCTCGAACATTTACACTCTCATGTATATGATTAAATGATATCTAACATTCACACGCACATGTATGTTGTCATAATGAAACCTAATTTTTACGTTCTTATGTATGAAATTACATTTCGAATTGCGTGCAAGTGTTTTGCTTTTTAGTAGCAAAATATTCATTGTCGTAGTATTATACGTCGTATTAGTCAAATGCATTTGAATTATTCAACACAGCCATGCAATGCTTAATATGTGTATTTACAAGTAAATTTCAAGTCGAGGCACTGTGCTACTACTGTACATCTGACTAGTTTCTTTCATTTGTCTCGATCATGTGCCAGTACCTCTGTCTCCGCAATTTTTTTCCTGGTCCATTCTGTGATGTTGTCACTCAACCTTTTTCTCTGTCTACCTCTCCCTCTACCCTGGACACTGCCCTGCAGTACTGTTGTGGATAAACTGTTGGCTCTAATGACATGGCTATTGTGCTTAGATCATTTACAATTCCACAAATACAATATCCAAAGACATTTCAGCCACAGTACATACAAATAACATAAAGATATAACAACATTCTCTATACTGTGCATGTCGCAAATGTAAACAACTTCATCTTACACCCAACGCTTTCTCAGAAGTTGATAGTTTCGGTAGAGCGCCGCCGTTTTTGCTGAGGTGACGTTAACACTACCACACCTTTTCTTGTTGAGGTTTCGTGAAACACTACTACATCTATCCGTCCCATTCGTTCTGAGATTCCGTACGATACCTTCCAATATATTACATCTTGCAATATACACTACAGCTTTGGGATTTTAAATCTAGAATGTGCTACAGATGGTGGGAAATTACATTCCGCGGTTCAACTGATTACCCCATGGTAATGCACTTCGTGTACATGTCTTACGGAAGTAACTTCAAGTTTTACTATAGATCCGTTGTGTTCTTTCCAGATTGAAGTGTTTCCAAGTTATGATTGATAGAGTTATGAGAGGACTGTATGATACTCGTCAATACATTATCGACAGCTAAATGGAATATCATGATCTACTTGGACTTAATTACTTGCATGCAGTTGTCCTCTGATAATCTTTTAATCTAAAGTCCGTGATCGGTGTCATCTTACTTGATTGATGCCATCATAATTGATCGATTCCATCATAATTGATCGATGTCGTCATAATTGATAGATATCATCATAATTGATCAATGGCATCATACTTGATCGATGGCATCATAATTGATTTGAAAATTTAAACGACAAGCTTTATCTGCATATACATTTCTGTAAATAAAAGTGGATGTGCGATAGTGTCATTACTGCCAGTGTAATAGTGTATTTATTATATATTTGTAACAGTGTATTTATTATATATTTGTAACAGTGTATTTATTATATATTTGTAACAGTGTTCATTATATATTTGTAACAGTATATCAATTATATATGTGTAACATTGTATTCATGATGTGCATAAAGTGTTTTCATTGCATATATGTACCGGTGTCTGGATAAACGTGTATTCATTGTATACACGTAGTGGTGTCTTTTCTATATATGTGTAATAGTGTCTTTATACATGAATAACAGTGTCTCAAATATCAATATATATATATATATATATATATATATATATATATATATATATATATATATATATATATATATATATATACGTATGTATATGTATGTGTGTGTAACAGTGCAACATTGGCGACATTATATACGCAACAGTGTCATATATGTGTAACAGTTTCAACATTATATTTGTAACAGTGTCATTATATATGTATACCAGTTTGAACAATATATCTGTAACAGTGTCACTATATATGTGTAACTGTGTCGTCATTATATGTATAACAGTGGCATTATGTGTTTGTAACAGTATCGTCATTATATGTGTAACAGTGTCATTATGTGTGTAACAGTGTCATTATATGTGTAACAGTGTCATTATGTGTGTAACAGTGTCATTATGTGTGTAACAGGGTCGTTATGTGTGTAACAGGGTCGTTATGTGTGTAACAGGGTCGTCATTATCTGTATAACAGGGTCGTTATGTGTGTAACAGGGTCGTTATGTGTGTAACAGGGTCGTCATTATCTGTATAACAGTGTCATTATATGTGTATATGTTTGTAACAGTCTTATGATGTGTGTGTAACAGTGTCGTCATTATATTATAACAGTGTACAATATGTGTAACAGTTTCAACATTATATGTGTAACAGTGTCATTATATGTGTAAGTGTCGTCATTATATGCATAACAATGTGATTATATGTGTAACATTGTTGTCATTATATGCATGACAGTATCATTATATATGTATAAAAGTGTCATTATATTTGCGTAACAGCGTCATTATATATGTGTAACAGTGTAGCCATTATATGTATAACAGTGTCGTTATGTGTGTGTAACTGTCGCCATTATATGTGGCTCACAATTGAAGCATTGCTAGATACAAGCCATTCCTATATGATTACTTGATGGATATTGTAGTGACAACATAATTCATAGTGATATACGCTTCGTGTGAGTAATGGCTTTGGCAAGGATTTGCGGCATTTGTTACCAAAATGTCAGAGAAAGTTAATATAATTCTACTTACGAAATTTGAATAATGTCAGTCTTTCGTTGAAGAAAATGTAGCAGAAAATCTTGATGTAGGGATGATTCCTGAGATTAAAGTCTAATACGCATTGTGGGGATCGTTAACATGAAAAATAACTCTTAACCAATGGACTACATCCTATGTACCTATATACCACTACTGACGTTCTGTGTAGCTTTGAATCAAGGCATGAGAAGGTCACCATCGACACATGCCATTGAGAAAGATTCGGTTGAGTTCAACCTTTTGCTCGTATTTCCTTCTTCATATTCCACTCTGTCATGTTATTTACATATGTTAGCTCTTAAACATTCCCCAAACAAGCAAGACGAATTTTGTTCGTAATTTCGGAGCACGATTTATCAATTAGTAGATCAATATACTCGACAGTCTCTTGGATTATATTGCATATGTCATCTTATCAGTACAATCACATGGTGCATTAACTGAATATTCAGTTTGCAAACATGTTTCATCCACAACCACTTCCACACACCCACCCCACATATCGAATTGGTACGTTGCCTGGGGAACTCAATTTAATGTACTATTGTGCAATATGTATTGCCTGCCAGAATTGCAATACATATTTTGAGAACACGGAAGAGACTATAGTCGACATAACCAACCACTACTTGCTGTAAATCTTCAATCAACAATCATAGGAACACGACTCCATTGTTGCCGAGTAATAATTGCTATTAAATGAAACTTAAGTTCCTGGTGTGCAGACCTAAGTCATCTGAATATACTAATATCACCTCGAACGACACCATGACCATTCAAAACATTAAAATGAATATTTATATTGGTATATATGGTAATTAACTAACGTCTCAAATATCGAATGTCATAGCCTTTGGTCATATTTATTTAATCATACTGATGCAAAAATGAAAGAAGAAAAAAAATAATTTGCCGGTTTTGTTTGTATGGAAAAAAATGCCAACGTTTATTCGGCTTAATTTCTCACTGTTTCATACAAACATCCCGCTTTCATCGCTGTCATTGTCTTTAAATTCCTTCATTTTCGTCATCTGCGCATCCATAAAAATGATGGTATCTTGTACCGGATCGTTGTGAGCATGTATGGCAATTCCGGAAACGGAAATATAAAAATGTAATCTGGGGTTTCAACACGTAACTAAAAATCCTCACAAAATGCGATCCATCAACAGACTTCTAGGTTAATGCAAACATTTGACTAAATGCGTTATTTGATTTCGGTTTGTTTGGTTTTATTTGGCATGGCAACACATGTAGGTTATCCTGTGTTCATTGCGGCATGGCTACCCATGCAGGTTATATAGTGTTGATTGTGGCATGCCTACTGTAGGTTATATTTTGTTGACTGCGGTATGGCAAGAAAAGTTGGTTAACTAGTTTTTATTCTCTTGCCATATGACAGACCACGCCAGACAACCGGGCTTATCCAATTGTAGAATTTGAAACCATCCCTATCATTTTCAAATCTACCACTGGCCCTGCGCGGCCCCTGACCCCATACATGTTATTTTAGTACAAGCGGGGGGACATATCTGACATTGTGTAAATCCCTGAGCCCGCAGGGAGTCTAGATCCTATATATAGTTAGTTTTGTACCAGTATGCAGACAGCAAAGGAAAGTACACGTTCAACGCATATTGGATAAGGTTAGATACCGGAAACATTATGTTCACAAGCACACATGCACGGGTCAGATGCCAAAATCTTTATATTAACAAGCTTCCGGCACGTGTCAGACGGCGATAACTTTTTATTGGCAAGCATCCGGCACGGTTCAGATGCCGAGAACATTTTATTGACAAGCATCTGACAAAGGTCAGACGCCGGGAGCTTTCTATTGACAAGCATTAGGGCACGGTTCAGAAGCCGTGAACATTTTAGTGACAAGCATCGGGCATTGTTCAGACAGCGGGAAATGGCTATTGACAAGCACGTTGCACGGGTCAGACGCCGTGAACGTTTTATTAACAAGCATCCAGGCACGGTTCAGACACCGGGAACTTTTTAATGACAAGCATCCGGCACGGATGAGACACCTGAAACGATATTGAGAAGCATACATGTACGCATCGGACGCTGAGAATTGTACTTTGAGAACAATACGGGCACGAGCAGGCGGCCTGACACTTTATAAGCACGCATGCACATTTCAAACGCCAGACATTTTATATTGACACAAATACCTTAAGAAAGTGGTTATGCGTCGGTCTCGGTAGAACATTTATTATTTATTTTCTTTTATTTATCATGAATTTCTGGCGTGAATTTCATAGCGGCAGATAATCTGGACTAAATTAAAACTATTTCACTATTTAAAAGTTGTAAGTCCAAATGCAAATCGTAAGAGAGGTAGTGACATTCATGTTGGACATTACTTAAGTATGATATGAGAGTGATATGATAGTGTATAATATAATTTGGCAACGCTCTGAAGACGTTATTGTCACATTCTATTTTATGTGAGTATGAATGCCTGAGTTGAAAACGTTTATCATTGATAGTTAGTATTCTCTGCAAATGTGACAAAATCAAACAAACATTTGCATCACTTACGAATAGATTGATATTATTTGTTAAGTTGAATTGCTTCTTACACTTTGGAGATTTGTCATGTGCACTGTGGACGAAGTTATTGCCTATTTATATCAATGTTTAACGCCATGAAGGTGTGATATACCAGGAATTTTTTCAACATATTCTAATGACGTTTATGTGTACTTCTCATCGATATATATGTGCTACGTGTGAGCTTTGTCTCATCGCTCTACAATTTAAGAGTTATGGTTCCTGACAGTTAGCCTCATACCGCTACCACCATAGCCTAAGTATCAAATGAAGGCATCTATTTTTGGATCTATATAAAGCCCTTGACAATTACCCTAATGTCTTATCATTGAAGAGTAATTTTAACTATTATATTATGTTCTCTTCAAAATATTTTAATTTTAATTTTATTTTAATTTTTTATTTTTATATTTTTAATGGCATCACTATTTCTATTTTATGGGTGTAGTCTCCTCTACTACCATTCTTGATAAGAGTATTTTCCGTGTCGGGATAATGCATGTCTTCCAGATTTAACTTGAACTGTTGTCTGTATTCAGCACAGCTAAATAAACATTAAACGTGTTCTGATTTAATTGGCTATGACGAAGCCTCTTAGATCCAGATATCTTTCATATGTGTTGTCCTGTAAACTCGTTTAGGACAGTGTTATAGCCATTGATATTCATCTCATAATTGTACAGGAGACGTTGCTTTGTAATGTGCGTAGCTCGAGAATATTCAAAATATTATGGTGAATATTATGTTGATATTATTTTGAAACAAGTATGCTTTGTTGTGATCTGTCCCATTCTGGTTAGAGTTATGGCTCTTTGTTCATATCGTTAACATGTACTGTTGCTTTTTTAATGAAAGTTGTTTTATGTTCAATTTTTAACCTGGCCTGACTTATTGATTTGTAAAATTCTGTAAATAGCTAATACAAAACTGACCTTTTTCTCTATGAATATTGAATATTTGTTAGGATTACGTTTTAATTATTTCTAAGATTTTTTCTTTTAAACATTCAGATCCTTCGAGACAGACATTTTTCGATTAGGTAATATGTTTTGAGAAAATGTGACGAGTAACTTGAGGTCAGGTAGAGGACTAAATAATCTTGTTAATAGAATAGAAAGTTTTCCTGCTGTAAGACCTGAACAGAATCAGTTGTATTATTTTCCAATCCAGTATTTCCTTTGGGCTGGAATTTATGTATTCAGATTATTAAACTCTTCTATAGAAATACAAAGTGCTGAAAAATAGCATACTTGTAAATATGACTTAGATTTATAGCGAAATTTAAAAGAAGGATATTGTTTGTATTGTGTTTCAACAAACGACTGTTGTCACACGAGGACAACTGCCACCACAGGCGCATCCACACTTCCAGCGTTGGCTTTATATGAAAATACTACTAACGTTTGTTCATAACTTTAATCATTTTCGAAATTCTGTTAAGATATGCATCTAAATACCTTACTTTTAGTTTTACATTATTCACTTACTATTCTAAGGAATAATCTATTTCTGGAATTAGACAAAGCTTGTTCCTTCTCACACTATTCTATTATTCAACACAAGACCATAAAGTCGTGATACTAACTTTACGAAACATAACAGCAATTACCATTTCTTATGTTTTCTAAAAATAATCTATAAATAATTGATAATTTAAATAAAGTAACAGTGCCATTTTAATTAATTTTATGTCAGTTTAATTAATTTCATGAACTAATTTTAGTCGCAATATCATTTTAATGCGGTTGAATAATTCAGTCTCAATGTCGTTTTAAATTTAAGTAACTAATTCTATTGTCAATGTCGTTGGGATTAATATGATTGATAGAGTCCATTGTAAATCTAAGTAAATTAATGTCAGGTACATTAACTTCGATGTCTATTATTCAGTCTGAATGCCAGGACAATTAACATCGTTGACTAGTTCCAGTCTCAATGTCAGACACGTTAACTTCGTTGACTGATTTCAGTCTCAATGTCAGAACAATTAAAATCGTTGAAAAAGCCCATTCCCAATGTCAGAACAATTAAAATCGTTGAGAAAGCCCATTCTCAATGTCAGAACAATTAAAATCGTTGAGAAAGCCCATTCTCAATGTCAGAACAATTAAAATCGTTGAGAAAGCCCATTCTCAATGTCAGAAGAATTAAAATCGTTGAAAAAGCCCATTCCCAATGTCAGAACATTTACATGATTAACTAATTCTAGTCTTACGGTGAGATCCATAACGTGGTCAACAAAAGTCCAGTCTCTATTCCAGATCAATTACAGTCTCAATTCCAGATCAATTGCATGGTTGAGTAATTTTGTCTTTATGTGAGATCAATAACGCCTTTGACTAATTGCAGTCTCACGACAGATCAATTATATCTAAATCAAGTTCCAATGCCAGATCAATTATATCTAAATCAAGTTCCAATGCCAGATCAATTATATCTAAATCAAGTTCCAATGCCAGATCAATTATATCTAAATCAAGTTCCAATGCCAGATCAATTATATCTAAATCAAGTTCCAATGCCAGATCAATTATATCTAAATCAAGTTCCAATGCCAGATCAATTATATCTAAATCAAGTTCCAATGCCAGATCAATTATATCTAAATCAAGTTCCAATGCCAGATCAATTATATCTAAATCAAGTTCCAATGCCAGATCAATTATATCTAAATCAAGTTCCAATGCCAGATCAATTATATCTAAATCAAGTTCCAATGCCAGATCAATTATATCTAAATCAAGTTCCAATGCCAGATCAATTATATCTAAATCAAGTTCCAATGCCAGATCAATTATATCTAAATCAAGTTCCAATGCTAGATCAATGATATCGTTGATTAATATTGTGTCCTGATGACAACTTTATTAATATTGTTGACTAAGTAAAGTCCTAATGACAACTTTATTAATATTGTTGACTAAGTAACGTCTTATTGACAACTTGATTAATATTGTTGACTAAGTAAAGTCCTAATGACAATTTGATTAATATTGTTGACTGAGTAAAGTCCTAATGACAACTTTATTAATATTGTTGACTAAGTAACGTCTTATTGACAACTTGATTAATATTGTTGACTAAGTAAAGTAATAATGACAACTTGATTAATATTGTTGACTAAGTAACGTCTTATTGACAACTTTATTAATATTGTTGACTAAATAAAGTCCTAATGACAATTTGATTAATATTGTTGACTAAATAAAGTCCTAATGACAATTTGATTAATAGTGTTGACTAAGTAAAGTAATAATGACAATTTAATTAATAATGTTGACTAAGTAAAGTCCTAATGACAACTTTATTAATATTGTTGACTAAGTAACGTCTTATTGACAACTTGATTAATATTGTTGACTAAGTAAAGTCATAATGACAATTTGATTAATATTAATGACTAAATAAAGTCATAATGACAACTTGATTAATATTGTTGACTAAGTAAAGTCATAATGACAACTTGATTAATATTGTTGACTAGGTAACGTCTTATTGACAACTTTATTAATATTGTTGACTAAATAAAGTCCTAATGACAATTTGATTAATAGTGTTGACTAAATAAAGTCCTAATGACAATTTGATTAACAGTGTTGACTAAGTAAAGTGATAATGACAATTTAATTAATAATGTTGACTACGTAAAGTCCTAATGACAACTTTATTAATATTGTTGACTAAGTAAAGTCATAATGACAATTTGATTAATATTGTTGACTAAGTAACGTCATAATGACAACTTGATTAATATTGTTGACTAAGTAAAGTCTTATTGACAACTTGATTAATATTGTTGACTAAGTAAAGTCATAATGACAATTTGATTAATAGTGTTGACTAAATAAATTCTTATTGACAACTTGATTAATATTGTTGACTAAGTAAAGTCATAATGACAACTTGATTAATATTGTTGCCTAAGTAACGTCTTATTGACAACTTGATTAATATTGTTGACTAAATAAAGTCCTAATGACAACTTGATTAATATTGTTGACTAAGTAAAGTCCTAAAAACAATTTGATTAATATTGTTGACTAAGTAACGTCGTAATGAAAACTTTATTAATATTGTTGACTAAGTAACGTCGTAATGAAAACTTGATTAATATTGTTGACTAAATAAAGTCATAATGACAAATTGATTAATATTGTTGACTAAATAAAGTCCTAATGACAATTTGATTAATATTGTTGACTAAGTAAAGACATAATGACAACTTGATTAATATTGTTGACTAAGTAAAGTCATAATGACAACTTGATTAATATTGTTGCCTAAGTAACGTCTTATTGACAACTTGATTAATATTGTTGACTAAATAAAGTCCTAATGACAATTTGATTAATATTGTTGACTAAGTAAAGTCCTAATGACAATTTGATTAATATTGTTGACTAAGTAAAGTCATAATGACAACTTGATTAATATTATTGACTAAGTAACGTCTTATTGACAACTTGATTAATATTGTTGACTAAGTAAAGTCCTAATGACAATTTGATTAATATTGTTGACTAAGTAAAGTCATAATGACAACTTGATTAATAGTGTTGCCTAGGTAACGTCTTATTGACAACTTGATTAATATTGTTGACTAAATAAAGTCCTAATGACAATTTGATTAATATTGTTGACTAAGTAAAGTCCTAATGACAATTTGATTAATATTGTTGACTAAGTAAAGTCCTAATGACAACTTGATTAATATTGTTGACTAAGTAACGTCTTATTGACAACTTGATTAATATTGTTGACTAAGTAAAGTCCTAATGACAATTTGATTAATATTGTTGACTAAGTAAAGTCCTAATGACAATTTGATTAATATTGTTGACTAAGTAACGTCTTATTGACAACTTGATTAATATTGTTGACTAAGTAAAGTCATAATGACAACTTGATTAATAGTGTTGACTAAGTAAAGTCCTAATGACAATTCGATTAATATTGTTGACTACGTAACGTCTTATTGACAACTTGATTGATAGTGTTGACTAAATAAAGTCCTAATGACAACTCGATTAATATTGTTGACTTAGTAACGTCTTATTGACAACTTGATTAATATTGTTGACTAAGTAAAGTCCTAATGACAACTTTATTAATATTGTTGCCTAAGTAACGTCCTAAAAACAATTTGATTAATATTGTTGACTAAGTAAGGTATTATTGACAACTTGATTGATATTGTTGACTAAATAAAGTCCTAATGACAACTTGATTAATATTGTTGACTTAGTAAAGTCCTAAAAACAATTTTGATTAATATTGTTGACTAAGTAACGTCGTAATGAAAACTTGATTAATATTGTTGACTAAGTAACGTCGTAATGAAAACTTGATTAATATTGTTGACTAAATAAAGTCCTAAAAACAATTTGATTAATATTGTTGACTAAGTAACGTCTTATTGACAACTTGATTAATAGTGTTGACTAAGTAACGTCTTATTGACAACTTGATTAATAGTGTTGACTAAGTAACGTCGAATGAAAACTTGATTAATATTGTTGGCTAAGTAACGTCGTAATGAAAACTTCATTAATATTGTTGGCTAAGTAACGTCGTAATGAAAATTTGATTAATATTGTTGACAAAGTAAAGTCCTAAAACAATTTGATTAATACTGCTGATTAAGTAAAGTCGAAATGACAACTTGATTAATATTATTGAATAGAAAACGTCTTCATGACAACTTTATTCATATTGTTGACTAAGTAACGTCTTAATAACTGCTTGATTAATATTGTTGACTAAGTAAAGACTTACTGGCAGCTTGATTAATATTGTTGACTTAGTAACGTCTCAATGGCAGCTTGATTAATAGTGTTGACTAAAACAAGTCTCAATGACAACTTGATTAATAGTGTTGACTAAAACAAGTCTCAATGACAACTTGATTAATAGTGTTGACTAAAACAAGTCTCAATGACAACTTGATTAATAGTGTTGACTAAAACAAGTCTCAATGACAACTTGATTAATAGTGTTGACTAAAACAAGTCTCAATGACAACTTGATCAATAGTGTTGACTTAGTAAAGTCTTATTGACAACTTGATTAATATTGTTGACCAAGTAAAGTATTAATGTCAGTTTCATTAACAACATTGTCCCAATTTCACTAAATTCATGTCATTAACAAAATCGACTCTTCATAATTGTAGAAAGTGCGAAGTCACATGCAATTACTTCTTAAAAACATAACTGTATAATGCCACTAAACTTGGAGAAACGATTCACAAAATCAATAATAACAGACAGGTCGTACGCTTATGTGTGATATAGGCACTGTTGAATGAAGGCAAACATGCCGTTTAACATAGACACAGATGAGATCATAAAAATAGAATGCAATTTAACAAAGGCACTGATCGGTTTTGGACTCAGTTTCCCATATGCATAGATTAGAGAAGGCAATAATGCAGTTGAACATATGCAATGATAAGTATATGATGGCAAATATGCAGTTTGACATAAGCAATGATGAGTATATGATGGCAAGAATTCAGTTTGACATATGCAGTGATGAGTATATGATGGCAAGAATGCAGTTTGACATATACAATGATGAGAGCTTTAAGGCAAGCATACAGTGTAAGGCAGAAAACGACGAACGAATGCATGAAGTTTGTTTCACATCTGCAAAGATTAGAGAAGGCAATATATATATATATATATATATATATATATATATATATATATATATATATATATATATATGCAGTTGAACATATGCAATGATGAGTGTATGATGGCAGGACGGCAGTTCAACATAGGCACTGATCATTAAGGCTAGCATGCAGTTTAATTGCCACTGTTGAATGAAGGCATGAACTCGGTTTAACACATGCAAAATTCAGATATGTCTCGAATGCGGTATAACAAAGGCAGTGATACTGTAACGAAGGCAACTACGCAGATAAAAATAGCAATGATGAAATCAAGAAGGCAAGAGTGCAGTTTAACTTAGGCAGTAGTGCAATCATGAAGGCAACAATGTGCACTGATTAGTGAAGACATGAATTCAGCTTAACATATGGCCAGATCTGACAAGGCAATATTACAGTGTAACATAGGCAATCCTGAGATCATGAAGGTACGAATGTATTCGTAAATTAGGCACTGATGCAATTTTTTAAGACAAGGTTGTAATTTAACACTGGCACCAATTAGTGAAGGCATTAATCCGGTTTAACATACACAATAATGAGGTCATGATGGCAAGAAAGCAGTTTTAATATAGGCAAAGATGGGAGTATTAAGGTAAATATGTAGTTTAACATATACACTAATGAGGGAAGAAAATACACAGTTAATTAGACGCTGATGAGTGTGTGAAAGCAAGAATGCATTTTAACATACGCACTAATGAGACCATTAAAGCAAGCATGCAGTGTAAAATAGGCAATGTTCCCTGAAGGATTGAACACAGTTTAACTTAGGCACATATTAGCGAAGGCATTATTGCACTTTAACATAGGCAGTGATGCGATTATGTAATCAACTATGTAGATAGGCAATGGTGAGCTTTTGAAGACAAGGCTACAGTTTAACATAGGTAGTGATGCAATCATGAAGGCAACAACGCAATATACCATATAGGTAGTGACAAGATCATGAAGGTAAGAATGCAGTGTAATATAACAAATGATGTTATTATGAACTCAATAATGCAGTTTAACATCGGAACGGATGGGATCAAGACGACAAGACGTCTTTCTTACATTTGGAACGTATGCAAACCACAAATTGAACCTGGGCGACCAATATATGCAATCCAAAAATGAGACGATCATGTCAATAAAATACACCAACCTAAGTTTATGTTTCAAAATGTAATGTCATAGTGTTGCTAGGGGTAAACAAGTTTCTTTGCCACAAACCAAACAGATGATGACATTTACGGACATGAGCTATGGAAATCGGTTAGACTCAAGCAAATACTATGTCTACTAGCTTACGCCTGAGCATTCTGGCCTTCATGATCTCATAACTGCCAGTGGTAAACTACATGAGTGCCATCATGATTTCATCGCTATATTAAACTGCATTCATGCCTTCATGATCTCATCAGTGCCTATGTTAAACTGCTTTATTTCATTCATGATCGCATCAGTGAATGTGTTAAACTGCATTCTCGCCTCCATTATGTCATCAGTGCCTATGTTACACTCCATTCTTGCACTCACGGTCTCATGAGGAGCTGTGTAAAACTGCATTCGTGCCTTCCTGATATCATCAGGACCTGTATTAAACTGCGTTGTTTCCTTTATGATCTCGACAGTGCATGATTAAACTGCATTATTGCCTTCATTTCCTCATCATTTCCTATGTTACACGGTATTGTTGCCTTCACGATCTCGTCAGGGCCTGTGATAAACTGCATTCATGTCTTCATTATATTCAGGGCCTGCGTTAAACTGAATTATTGTCTTTATGATCTCATTAGGGCTTATGTTTATATGGATTATTGTTTTTATTATCTCATGCAGGCTTGTGTTAAAATTCATTCGTGCCTTCATTATGTCATTAGGGCCTGTGTTAACTGCATTTTTGCCTTTATTCTCATCAGGGTCTGTGTGAAACTGCACTCTTCCCTTCATGATATCATCAGCGATTATGTTAAGCTGCATTCTTGCATTCACGATTTCATCGGCGCCTATGTTAAACATTTTTCATCTTTTTCGCTGCTTGCATGCTGTCATATCGTTGCGAATCTGTCTAGTAATGAGCTTTGGGCGATTCCATACATGTTATATCCTTTTGCAAAATGGACTACATTATGGGCAATAATCGTGGGCACCATAAGATGAATATCGTGACATTAATTCGTGTTTTGTGCATAACAACGTAATATTATTATCGTAAACATAAAATACCATGCACATATATATACTTGAAAATTTGGAGAAGAATGAATATAAAGGTTTTTACATTTTCCATAAAACTGTCATAGATAAAACTTGCAGATCCTCCAGGTTTTTCTATATTTGATTTTAATCAACTGGACTTTGTAAAATTTGTAGGCATTTTATTCAAAATGAACCTTATAAAATTGATAGGCATTTAATCGACCCGACTTTGTAAAATTGATAAGCATTCCATTGGACTAGGTTTTATACAATTTATAGGCATTTTAAGCAACTTGACCTTGTAAAATTGATGGGGATTTTAATCCACTTAATTTTGTAAAATTGATGGTGATTTTAATTAACTGGATTTTGTAAAATTGATGGGGATTTTAATTAAATGGATTTTGTAAAATTGATAGGAATATTAATCAACTGGATTTTGTAAACTTCATGGGGATTTTAATCAACTGGACCGTATAAAATTGATGGGGATTTTAATCAACTGGATTTTGTAAAATTGATAGGCATTTAATCGACCGGACTTTGTAAAATTGATAAGCATTCCATTGCACTAGGTTTTTAGGCATTTTAATCACCTGGACCTTGTAAACTTGATAGGCATTCTATTGATCTTGGCTTTGCAAACTTGATAGGCATTTTAATCAACTTGATTTTGTAAAATTGGTTGGGATTTTAATCAACTGGACTTGGTAAAATGGTAGACATTCTATTGGACTGGACTTTGTACAATTGATAGGCATTTTATTCAACTGGACCTTGTAAACTTGATAGGCTTTCTATTGGACTGGGCTTTGTACAATTTATAGGCATTTTATTCAGCTGGATTGTGTAAATTAAATAGGCATTTTAATCAACTGGACTTTGCAAAAATTTATAGGCATTTTTTTAGACTAGGCTTTGTCAAATTGATGTATTTGATGTGTGCAGACATGATCCATCTATATCAAATGAAGTTTATTGTCTGGCTGGACATCATCAGCGATATGCACGGAAAGTGGATATACTTCCTGGCACTGACAACCACGTCGGAAAACATTTTATATTTGCATCCAAACTCGATTGGAATACATTCTGGAAAGATTTCTACTTATGCAACTGTCTGCATTATATGTCGTCTTATGCGAGCGTTAGTCGAATTACAGTAGTCTAACCATTTCAGCCATTCATTCTATTTCCTCAAAGAGTCGCGAGTTTCTCTGCATATAATTCAACGGTTCAACACAAAACGTACCAATTCGTTGCGTGGGTTAAACAATAGTATACGTTTTGTCAATCCTTAAATTTACCACGCTCAGGCGACATGCTGTCTGAAACTGTGGCTGAATTAATATCGGTTCAGCCGTTATTTTGATGCTGTTTCCTTAATTAATTTAGCTTATAATATACTGTCGTAGACCGCTAAGAATACAGATGGGAAATACCAAATTCCCACACGATTTATCTATTCTGTGGCAAGTGCATAGACGAATGGATACACAGTAATGCTGCATCAACACTTTTGATTAAAAGAACAGTTTTCATTTTACAGACGAATTAAATATCGATCTTCATTTCATCGTAATAGTATTATCTATTTATGTTCCACAAAGGTATAGCCCCGTGCGAACTGTTAATATTGAATAAATATCACGGTAAAACGATGAACCGATGTATTGATAACTCAGTCGCATCGATTCCTAAATCGGTGATATACGTAGGCAATCTACTCTAAACGATATTTAAATTATATCCGTTACTTTTAATATTCAACGTTCATAAATATTTTGTTGTTTGCATCTTAATTCTTTTTGCGTATCGACATATATGTTATTGTAGATTGTGTATCGCGATAGCATCGATACATATCAGAAATACATCGATTTAGTTGGTAAAGATTGTCATCGTTGATGAATTATCCTGAATAGAGAAATATCCTCAGCTTCAATAAGCAATGATTCGTGCTAGCTGGGTCTAATTTGAGGCATCTAAAGATCACAATCTTTTCTGCTGATGATTATTCATGTATGTAACGAACATATAATTTTATACTGATTCTTCGTCTGCAGTGTAGAGACCAAGGACTACGATTTTATACCAGTGCTTCTTTCGGCATGTGAATACCTTGAGCGTTTATACTAATGCTTCTTCTGCCATGTGAAGGCCGTGAACCTTTAAACCAATGTGTTTTCTGTAATGTAACGACTAAGGACTTTTTTATACTAATCCCTCTTGTGGCACGTGAAGAATATGGATTTTGATACTAATGTTTTTTCTGACATTTGAAGACCATGGGCGTCTATACAATGTTTATTTTGGCATGTGAAGATCATGGGCGTCTATACAATGTTTCTTTTGGCATGTGAAGACCATGGGCGTCTATACAATGTTTCTTTTGGCAAGTGAAGACCATGGGCGTCTATACAATGTTTCTTTTGGCATGTGAAGACCATGGGCGTCTATACAATGTTTATTTTGGCATGAGAAGATCATGGGCGTCTATACAATGTTTCTTTTGGCATGTGAAGACCATGGGCGTCTATACAATCATGTTTCTTTTGGCATGTGAAGACCATGGGCCTTTACAATGATAAATCTGCTGGCATGTAAAAGCAATGAACCGTTACACTGATACTTCCACAGCCATGCAAAGACCCTGAACTCATATATTTCTTCTGGCACGTAAAGACAATGGACTCTTACATTAATATTTTTACTGGCATGTACAGACCATGCAACCTTACACAGACACTTCTTCTGGCATGTAAAGCCAATGGGCGTCTATGCGGAGACTTCTTTTGAGTTCTAGGTGCTTTGACCACAGGTGCTTTGACCATAGGTGGTTTGACCATAGGTGGTTTGTCCACAGCGGGGGTTTGACCACCGGGGTTTTGTCCATAGGTGGTTTGTCCACATGTGGTTTTTATAATAATAATAAACTGTTATTTAGAGTTTAAAATTATGGTTCAATTAATGAAATTTTATATGACAAGTTTCCTTTGAGTTGCCAATAAGTGAATACTAAATAGTAATTAACATGTAATAAATAAAAGTCAATAACAGCTTGTTTTCGGTCCACATAAAGGCTGGTGCCAGGCCTACTCGATTTATTATTAAACAGAAAATGAACACAAATTAGGCAACAAGTCCAACGTTTCACAAATTAAGGCTGTAGATCTACTAGAAAATTGCACTCAGTCCTACAAAATACATACCGCATATAAATGATAAAATCTAATCAAAACATTAATGTCATGCAAATATTATAGTTAATGGAATAACAGTTTTATGGTTAACTAAATGACATATGTGCAATAGCACGCAAATATGTCAGTACATCTACACGCCGGCATCTCAAAATCGAGATCGTGTATGCTTTTAATCCCTCACTTTAATCCCCAAATATATTTACATCTAATGCTCCAACAACTAATCATAGTCTTTTCATATTATTCTTACCACCTATGGTCAAACCCCCTGTGGTCAAACCTCCGCTGTGGACAAACCACCTATGGTCAAACCCCCGCTGTGGACAAACCACCTATGGTCAAACCACCTATGGTCAAAGCACCTGTGGTCAAACCTCCGCGTACCACGAAGACTTCTTCTGGCATGTAAAGCCAATGGGCTTCTATGCGGAGACGTCTTTTTGGCATATTTCTTATATGATGTGTTAGCTTTTCGTTGCATATGTTTAGTTTATATGCAGCTAGGTGCAGACCGTTAAGCCAGTATTACCTTCCTTTACGTAAACATAATTGAAATTATGTGATCAATAGTCTACATTTAGACTCAAGGTTGTTTCTTCTGTGTGTTGGGTTTGGATAAATGCAGACTAATGCGCCGTGGTAATACAACCTTTTGATGTAGCGTCCTAATTCCTTAACGGATACTTTGGCAACGAGATACAAGCGGGTTCCAATTTGGAAGCGCAAATTTATTAAATCGGTTTTTCTGATTTCATAGATTGATAATTTAGAAATAAGAGTATTGGATAGTTTTAGATAAGTCTAAATCTTTCTAAACGAACAGTTTAAATTGTGTCGCAACTTAAAAATGAACGTTTAATATTAATGTTGCTATCAAACGTGCACTAACGTACTGTTAGCAACTTTTGCTTGCAGAAATCACCGCAAAAATCGGAAAGTTGTCCGTAGGATAGAACTAACGTCTTCTGGTTTCAAAGAGTACAGAGTTGGAATTCGTAGATATCGCCTACGAGAATAAGCTGTCTGCGTAACTGTCTTACAATGTGTAAAAGTCTACTTCTAAATGTGCAGATGCTCTCTTGTATTAGGTACATTTACAATACCGTTGCTTAACGTTGTAAATATATTGTTAACTTCACAAAGATAAGATGGATGTATTTGCGTTTCATGAATTTGATTTCAATAGCTCCCTAAGTGATGTACAATTGTAAAAGTGTTAAAGAAACATTTCCTTACGTCAAAGGGACCCGACTGCATCTTCTCAGTTCTGGAAAATATTTAACATGTATTCGTTGATTCAATTCGAACGTCGTGTCTTAAATATGGAAACATTGTACGATATGTATGTTTTATCAACTCAGTATTGGACAGCAGTAGGGTTAAAACCACTTGGCGCAGAATGCCAGAGCTTGACACAACATTCTAGGGCACAGGAAATAGGGCCAAATATTTTTTTCTCTTTGTTCATAACCTTTTTATTTTGTAGATTATATCATTAATTTTGATTATTCTGGTATACTGTATGAAGAACACAAAATTTATTTTAAAGTTTAATTCGATTTTCTTTTATGTAGTTCACCATTGAGCTCACATTGAACACTGCGCAATAACACACGTTGTTCTTTGAAACTGCGAGAGTGCATGGGGTGATTATCAGTCAGCAGTGAAAGAAACTCAGTTTCTTTAGAATGATGGAATTCCATGTAGCTAAGGAAACATAATGAGATTTTGAAAGTATGAAAAATGACGCAATACATTAAAGCAAACTATTCTTCCAACACAGACGAAAACACGAATTCGGTTTTATATTTCTTATAGAACCTGTCATTTTTCCCTTTTTAAATATATTTAGCTTTGACAGTAAGAAGAGTGGATCAGTAGTTTAAACCATTAACCGTTCTGGATCACTGCCATCTCACCTCCATCTGCGTGGGTTAGAGTCTCAGGCTTGGCTAACGTGAGTACGTGAGAAAACTTGCCAGTAGCTTCCTGTGTGTCGGTGGGTTTTTTTCCCCGGGGTTTTCCATGGTTCTGCCTCCACCAGTTATGCTAGCCACCTTGGATAGCCTATCTCGTGCTGAAAAATGGCATTAAACCCTACAACAACAACAACAACAACAACAACCACAAGAATAACGAAGAAAATTCAAAACGAATTGGGAGTTATAAATAATTCAATTCGCTGTATAACAGGAAGCAACGCAATTCAGCCATGCAGGATTAAATTGGTCAATTTGTTTAACAACTACCCATTTCATTTTATATGGCTGACCTGACATTCGGTACAGCTGTTCAATCCGCATTTCCCAATCAGATATCTAGATTAGAACTAGTATGATGTTTACCCTAACGTCTGCGCGTCGATATTATTAGATGAAATGAATATAACTCCTATAAACGACAACCCGTTTTAAATTACAAATATTCATAAATGGTAAACGGGGCGGAATATAATTATTGCAAATCTGTATTCGTTTTCTTTGGTATGAGTTGGGGCTACGATCTCGATTGATATGGCTTACGAATATGGCTTTATTTGACTACATTGACGTATATGTTATCCACACTAGAATTGTATTATTTGTTGGCTTTTCCTAATGATTGTACCCTGTGCATGTCTGTATTTTGTACCTGACCTTGTCCAAAACAAGTTCATTTTTATTGCAACATTAACGTTTGTACTTGTTATTAGTCATTTTTATTGCAACATTACATTTGTATTTGTCACTAGTCATTGACAATATTCATATCCTGAATATTGCTAATGAGGACTATTGTATGTTGTCCCATTACCTGTACGAGTCCGAATAAGCAACTTGTCACCATTCTGTCAGTGTGTCATCCGATTGTAAAGTGGAGAACAATTTCCTATAAGAGCAATGATATACGAAATTCTATTAGTGTGTATTTTCAAATATACTATTTTGATAACTGTTTTCAACATATACCATCTTCCGTGATTTGAAAACATGGTGTGAGGTCTATTTTTATTACATGAGGTTGTAATACATTGCAAGAATAATTTTTAAAAAAAATACTTTATAGCTTCTTAGCTATGCATTTCAATGTCTCGGACGTAAAGGACAATGTACGCCATAACAGAGCAAAGTGGGTGGTCAAGGCCGCGTGTTTGTTCATTTGCACAGCCGCAATAGCAGATTTTAATGGTTTTTGTTTTGAGCCGCTGATAGCATATTTTAATGTCAGTTTTGACCCCTATGTCACACCATCTGACACAAAGTAGGCCATTGTGAAGACCTTCTCCCTTCTCACCACTGTCAAAAAGAGAAAGCTGAAATGGTATGGGCATCTCACTAGAGCCAACAGTCCATCCACAACAGTACTGCAGGGCAGTGTCCAGGGTGGCAGAAGCAGAGGTAGACAGAGGAAAAAATGCACTAACAACATCACAGAATGGACCAGGAATTGTTTTGCGGAGACGCAGGCATTGTACATGATCGAGACAAGTGGTGGGAATTGGTCAGATGTACAGCAACACAGTGCCTCAACGACTACACTAGATCAAGAGACTGATGATGTATAGTGTACTAATTAACCACCATATACCTGTATACATTCCATAGTGTACAAATTAACCACTATATACATGTATACATTGTATAGTGTACATGTACTAATTAACCACCATTTACCGGTATACATTGTATAGAGTACTAATTAGCCACCATATACCTGTATACATTGTATAGTGTACTACATAGCCACCATATACCTGAATAAATTGTATAGTGTAATAATTAGTCACTATACACTTGTATACATTGTATAGTGTACTTATTAACCACCAAATGCCTCTATATATTGTATAGTGTACTAATTAACCACCATAAACCTGTATACATTGTATAGTGTACTAATTAACCTCCATATACCGGTATACATTGTATAGTGTACTAATTAACCTCCATATACCGGTATACATTGTATAGTGTACTAATTAACCTCCATAAACCAGTATACATTGTATAGTGTACTAATTAGCCACCATATACCTGTATACATTGTATAGTGTACTAATTAACCTCCATAAACCAGTATACATTATATAGTGTACTAATTAGCCACCATATACCTGTATACATTGTATAGTGTACTAATTAGGCGCCATATACCTGTATACATTGTATAGTGTACTAATTAGGCGCCATATACCTGTATACATTGTATAGTGTACTAATTAGGCGCCATATACCTACATTTGCTTATTAGCCTCTATATTGTTACGTGCTTAGGCTCGAATAAGCAGCAACACAGAAAGAGTGAAAACTAACAAGCTTGTATAACTTTAACAATGAATTTATTAAGTACAATTATTTTCATAAAATAAATAAACTTACAGTTTTAGAGAATCAAATCCAACATTAATCCAATATAGAATTCACAAAAATAATCCACTAATGGAATTGCAAGTCCTAATAAATAAATGTTCTAATAGTTCCAGGTTCGAATCTTGACGATGTAATCCAAAATGGCTGACAATGTCACGTGGTACAGTTCTTGTTTTTAATCATCCAAATGAATATCATAAACATATGTCCTTTTTCCAGATAATTCTTCTTTTCCAACGAATTGACACAAAGTCCAGAATAAAATAATAAAATTTAACACTCAAACAGATAATAAACACACTTAGTATCTTTAAGCCCAAAATCTACTGATTTTAGCTTCCAAAACACAGCTATATATAACTGCTTTTCTGAAGTAAACAAGTGATCACGCGCTTTTCTAGAAATTGATAGAAGGTCAGAGGAGGTGTTTACCTTCACCTAGTCACGTAATAATGAAATGTTCTAGAAGGAAATCATTCACTTCCCACCCTCAATAAAAGTGTTGTCCTTGAAATTAACCAATAGAATTGAAGACCTGTTGACAATGTCCAAAGCAAGGTCAGGATTTAGGTCAAACAAGCCAAGGTCAAAACTTGTTTACAATTAGAGAATCTAAGTCAGCTTAAACTTTCTAGAATAATTTCCCAGTTAATGGATATTAAACCCTAAATGATAAATTTGGCTTTAACAATAAAAAATAAAATAAATTAAATCCAATAGCCGTAACAATATATATGTAAATATTAGGTGCCTTGTGTGACTGGCGGTCTAAAGCGCTCACCTTTACTGATCACTGCCATCTCGCCGCTGTACGCGTAGGTTTGGATCAAAGTCTCCACCAATGTGGGTATGTGAAAAAGCTGGCCAGTAGTTTCTTGTTTTTCACTAGATTATTCCATCATCAGTAATTCTAGCTGCTGTATATCACTTATCATGTGCTGAAATATGGTGTTAAACCCCCAACAAAAACATCTTTAAATATGTAATAGTGAACTAATTTGCAGCCATATACACGTAAATATTTTATTGTGTAATAATGTACCACATACATGTCGATACGAATCAGCCGCCGTATACATATAGACGTTTTGTATACAGTATCTATAGAAAGGTTTTGTCTTTATTAAACGCTATACACGAGCTTACACATAAGTATTTTTAGTGTACTTGTTTAAGTCTTACAGTTGCCCTTTCTCTTTATCTGTTTTAAAAATATAGTCAGTTTTCGACATGATCTGATATATTACCCCACGAAACTCGTATTAAGCAGACTTTTGACGTGATCTGGTATTTCCCCTTGGTTCTCATATCACAAAGACTTTGATATAGTCTGGTATTTCTTCACATAGCGCTTATCACGAAGACGTTTGACATAATCTGATATTTCCCACTTCACGGAGAATTTAAGATACAAATCTCTCCTCCCGTCATGTTAGAGACGTATTCCTTATATATATATATATATATATATATATATATATATATATATATATATATATATATATATATATATATATATATAGATAGATAGATAGATAGATAGATAGATAGATAGAAGAATGCTGAACATTAGTTCTTTATGTAGATACACACACACACACACACACACACACACACACACACACACACACACACACATCATATAAATTTCTAAGTGACTCTTTATCTAAATTATTGCGATGTCATTATGCCGATCATCAAGTACGTATAGCTCGAAACGATTATGTAGCTACAATATTCTATGACAGTAGGACCATTAACAGGTACAGGTACGTAAACGTTCGAAAACATGTATGTAGCTACAGTATTACTGTGTCACTGATTCATTGTCAAATACAGATAATAATAATAATAATAATAATAATAATAATAATAATAATAATGACTTTGTATAGCGCCTAATCTTTAGAAGCTCTAAGCGCTTTACAACATCTATAATGATGACTACAAAATAAAAGCACCCAACAAGAAACAAACTCCATGAAATTAGAAAACATAAATACAATTCTGAAAATATTTAAGGTATGAAACATAATTATGTCTTTAAGTCTGTTCATGAAGTCGAAAAATGTAAGATATAAAGGCACTCTTGAATGGATAGCCAGTGTAGGGCACATAGCAGCGGGGAAGTGTGCTCTGATCGTGGTACTCTAAGGATGCTCCGAGTATCTGTGTTTCAACTTTTTGAAAATTTGGAGTAGATATTGAGACAAACCAGACAGAGTTGAGTTACAATAAACCATTGTCTTGATAGTACTAATGAACACACACGTGTTTAGTGGCACCATTTGAAAGATATTTGCAAATGAAGCTGTTGCGTCTCAGCTCAAGATATGTAGCCATGCATATATTCATTAAATGTTGATGAAATGTGAGCGTACTGTCCAGAGTAACACCTAGGATCTTTTACGCACTGTGTGAATTTAGTGTTGGTGTTGCTGATGTTTAGTTTTGAGGTAAAGGATGTGAATGAGAACGTCTTTCTGTTGTAATCAGAATGGCCTCCGGCTCATTCATCTGCAGCTTGTGACATGTCATCCATGATTTCCTATCAGAAATGCATCTTTCTACTCCTTGGATGGTAGCATCAACTTCAGTTGGGACGCTAGATTTGTATAATTTTGTGTCATCAGCGGACAAATGGTGATACACTGTGTGATGATCTATGACACTTGAGAGCGGACGAGTGTATATGATGAAAATAACAGGACCAAAACCAGACCCCCATGAAACACCACACCATAGATCAACTGGGCTAGAGTGTATTCGATTGGCATATACAATTTGTGTCATGTTGACTAAGTAGGACTTGAACCACAATAAGGCTGTTTTGTGAATGCCAAATACATGTTGTAGACAGTAAAGTAATATATAATGGTCTATTGTGTCAAATGTTGCAGGCAAATAAAGGAGAGTGAGGACTGTAATCTTTCAGCTATCCAAGACAGAGAGAAAATCATTAAATACTTTCAGAAGATTAGTTTCAGTACTGTGGCAAGGGCAATATTCAGAATGCACATTGTTAAAATGACTGTTTGAATTTAGATGAGTTACAAGTTGGGTCAGAACAACTGTTTCTAAGATATTTTATATGAACAAGAAATTGGAAACTGGTGGAGGGGAGTAGTTCATTTTATTGTCAAGTGTTGGTCTCTTCAGCGGAAGCTTTAAATTGGCAGTTTGATAAATGATAGGAAAAGGCAGACATATATAGTTACCCGGATATAAACACGCACATTGGCCCTTAGAAACACATTGTTGATATAGAATATAGAGAATCTAACCATTCCTAGTAACGATGCATGGCTGGTTAGTTCTTTTAACACTCTCTGGGTTTATTTTAGCTTCGCTGTAATTTGATGTCTTATTTCCGTACTTGCACTATTTACTAATTCAATATCATAATCCGATGACAGTAGTGGAGGTCAGTACTCATAGTTCATTAATTGCTCTAGTGACTAATTAAATATCATACCCAAATGTCCTTGTTTGCAAAACAAAGATGAATTGAACGCATGGTATCCTAAGTAATGCTTTAATGACAATACCACGTTTTACACATGTTTAGCTTCGTGTAGTAATATGAATAACATTCAGAAATTGCAGTTATACAATCAGGATCACTTATTTTTTCACACTTCTCACACTGATATTTGATTCCATAAAGAGTGACTCCGTCAAATGTTGGATATTTGATTGTTTTATAGGTAGTAATCATGAATCGTTTTTTCTTATTGCAATAACTCCTCAATATATATCCAGTTTTACTGATTTATCATACGTCTGCAGTTTGTACTGCATGCCGTTGCACTTTGTAAAACCTGGCGTTATAGTCTGATATGTATCTTTATTGTCCCAGCAGAGCTGACCCTTGTTAAGAAGACGTTCATTGACCTTTCTGATGAAACCGTTATTGACCTTTCTGATGAATACTTGTATTGACCTTTCTGATGAAGATTTATTGACCCTTCAAAAGAAGACTTTTATTGACCATTCTGAAGAAACCTGTATTGACCTTTCTGATGAACACTTATACTGACCCTTCTTACGACTTTCATTGACCTTTCTGAAGAAACCTTTATTGACCTTTCTAATAAGACCTTTATTGACCTTTCTGGTAAGACCTTTATTGACCTTTCTGATAAGACCTTTATTGACCTTTCTGATAAGACCTTTATTGACCTTTCTGATAAGACCTTTATTGACCTTTCTGATAAGACCTTTATTGACCTTTCTGATAAGACCTTTATTGACCTTTCTGATATAACCTTTATTGACCTTTCTGATAAGACCTTTATAGCCTATATGCTTCATGAGCATATTCATTTTCATTTTTATTAAAAACAATTGCCAAAATTATAAGTATGATAGCTTGGTAGCATACAGCCTGTCACTACTCAGACACTGAAGTTCAAACTTTCTATATACCTGAACTAAAATACAGTCTGCTGTATCAGGTGTTTGCAGTCAATTAGTTATTGTAATCAGATGCTGCTGACAATATTGGTACTTAATAAGTGTGGCAGACAGGTGGGTGGATTGGTGGTAGGATTTCTGTCCCATCTAACTAGATCCTAAAGTTTGATATGATTGATGCATAGTCATTGCAAATTACTTGCATAGTCCTTGCAAAGTAAAACAGCACTCGATGAAAATTGAAATACATTTATTAAGGAAGCAATAGCTGAATAAAAGCACTGACTACCCAATAGGCACTAAATGCCGTGTCATGGCTTCAAACGTTATATCTATTACCATTTTTATTTTGGTTCTTAAATTATTGAGTAAAGAAATGCATGTGTTCATGCCAACAAGACAACAACACATTTTAATAATTCATTGTTATGTTGTGATGCAGTCTTCTGTTTCAAGCATTTTAACGACCCGTTTGATGGTTTTAGTGTATTTTGTGCTCTTCTGGTTATTTGTATTGCATGCGTTGCATTTGCAGTTCTTTACAACCGTGAATATTATCACGTTTATCTATCAGTGAGCTCACCGATAGTAAAATGTTTTCAGATGAGTCCTCGGACAAAGTTAAATGTATGATTGTGCTTTTACATGAACATCTAGGAAAAAGGTTTTAATTAGTTTTCTTCAGAACTTTTTTTCATACATTCAACTTTAAATATCAACAACTTTTAATCAGCAGATAACTTTTTGTTGTTTCGAAATGTGCGATGAATATATAGTTAAGAATAACCATTTATATTAGCTCAATGGAAAGACCTATATGCAAGATGTATTCCCCGCACATTCTGTATCATGGAATTCCAAAAACATCCGGTGTCAGTTTACCTCTTAGTTTATCGTTATCTACCATATACTATTTTAAAATAATTTCATACAAATTAATGGCATCAGTTTAACATTAGCATTTTGTTCAACCTCTAGAGCGATTTGTCAAACTTAGGACTAAAAATGACGTCAGTTTGCGTAGATCCAATAGGAAGCTGGATGATTATAAAGGAAATATAAACATATTACTTTAAAAAGAAAGTATGTTACTTTAAACGTTTTGAATATCACTTTAAAATGGCTTTAAATTAAAATTGCAAAATTAAATGAAACAAATCAAGTATTATTACATTTCATTGTGTCCCTTTTCCGTAAGTTGAACTTTTTAAAAACCGTGTATATCTTTAAAATGATTTTCCATTTTTCTACACTTTGGTAGTAAAACGAGGTTCGTAAGAACCAGAATATCATTATTTAAATTGACTCAAGTGTAAGTTATTCAAAAGGGTACCTTGTACACCGAAGAGATTCAGCTCGATTCCTGCCATCCGTGCATGTTACACTTTGAATCAGATGGCACTAATGTTTGGTGACTAATATTTCTTCTTTTCAATTCTATTTTTAAATCCAATTATTTCCTTCTCTCTCTCTCTCTCTCTCTCTCTCTCTCTCTCTCTCTCTCTCTCTCTCTCTCTCTCTCTCTCTCTCTGTTTTCATTACTATCGCACAAAAGGAAAAGAAAAGGCTACGTTTTGTGAATGGAAATATGTATTGCTTCATAACCCAAGTAAAATTCATTTCTCTTCAAATGTTTTCTTTGATATATATCAAACAGGATAAAATTTTAATCAGTAGGATTTCTTAGACTGCACGTTGCATAATGAATCAATCAAAGTTCTAGTTACTAAGCAACCACACTCGTATTCAGAGAAAAAATAAAGTGACGATCCTGTTTGCAATAAATAGCAAAAATGGTCATGACAAAAATGGCATTCCTTGTGTTTTCGTGTGTAAAGGACACAAATGGCATCCCTTGTGGTTTTTGTGTACAAAATTAGGAGCGTTTTCGTTGTAAAATTAAGTACATTCTCTGGCTTTTATATGAACATTAAACATGTCACACTGTCATCGTCTGTTCATTTTAAAAAACCATTTCAGTTATAGCAGCTGTATGTATACCTTTCATTGATTCCATTTACACACACACACACACACACACACACACATTTGGTCTGTTTTGACTAAATAGTTTTATCTGAAGTCGTCTTTAAATATATATATATATATATATATATATATATATATATATATGTATGTATGTATGTATGTATGTATGTATGTATGTATGTATGTATGTATGTATGTATGTATGTATGTATGTATGTATGTATGTATGTATGTATGTATGTATGTATTCTGTCTAGCTTGGGTTAAATTTGTATTGTTTCAAGTGTTATTTCTTTTGTCAGCTGATGCTAATTTTAATATTTAATACATTGTTAAGTGTTCCAGTCAAAAGTCTGATTTACGTACAATTCTTGTGGGTAGTGACTCTTACTATGCACTTATTTGACCCAATGTTTGCATATCTTTTTACGTCTTTGGATTTTTGGGGGATTTTTTTAATCAAAACATGGCTGTCCCATTTACTATATTTTTTTCTTCAAATTACTCCTCATTGAAATCGGCTGTAATAGTTGAACTCATTTGGTTGAATGTTTATCGTACCATACAGAAAATTATATCTTACCTGATATACTAAAAATCATTATCTTAGTATCTTAGTGGCATTTGTAAAATTGATTATATGACCATCGTGGCCTACAATAACATACTATATATATATATATATATATATATATATATATATATATATATATATATATATATATATATATATATATATATATATATATATATATAAAGACAAAGACGGATAATAGACAAACATCGTGCTACTCTATTACTTGCGTGTCACCTCAGAGATCAGCGTCAGCTCCGGTGCATGACATTTTGGTGCCCTAGGCGAGATCAGATATCTGCCCCCCCCCCCCAACCCCTTCCACTCACGCCCTCCCCCACCCGCCCATCATGATATAAACCCTTAGAAAAGCGCCCTAGGCGATTGCCTAGTTCGCCTGCTAGAAGCGCCGGCCCTGATCAGCATGGTTGTTAGTTAAGCGAGCTTAACAACTTTACAAATATTTGTCTATTTAAGTATTAAAATGTTTGATGTCTTACATAATGGTAAATTGGTCATTGTGCTGCACGTTTACATTGTAAGTGTGGTAGCGCGCAAAATTTATTTTTGGATGTGAATATGTGCCATCATTGTTCTTTGTTACCATCATCGAAAACTGTTAGATAGCTCTCACGTACCAGGGCTTATGTTCACATGTAACCAAAACTATCTTCTTGTATAAAAACGTCATTTTATATGCCAATCAGTGTGCAAGTAATTACGCCACACAAAAAAAAAAATCTTTACAAACGGTGCATGGTGTTTCAAAACAGGGGACAATTGTGGGTTATTAGGTGCTGTTGGTATTACCGCGTTACAATTGATAATAGCTGCACCGTTGTAGGTACACCAGCATTATTTATCGGTCCAGGTCATCATCTGGTATTTCAAGTATCAGACTGGTGTCGTGGTATAGGTAGTTATACAATATCTGGATAATATAGTCAACGTCATGGTCTAGTAAGTATCAGACTGGTGTCGTGGTATAGGTAGTTATACAATATCTGGATAATATAGTCAACGTCATGGTCTAGTAAATTCATACATTATCTGGATGTCATGGTCAATGTCATAGTTACGTATTTCATACTGTTACGTATATTTGATTTAAGTCATTTATTTTTATTTTAATTGTTTGTTTGTCAGATTCAAATTTGACATTTTAAGTTTAAGATTCATTCATTAGGAGATATTTTTTTTAAAAAGTGGGATGACCTTTTACTTTACAAATAAACACCAGATGTTGTCCTCATTTGTGACCTGGCTTCAGAGTTGTAAACAAGCTTTCAAAATGATTGGTTGATTCCAGGAACATTATGGAGCTTTGTTATAAACATCTTTCTATGTTTAGTTCCTGAGAGTAAAAATAACTGATTCTCATCTGGGTCATACGGTGTGCACGAGATTTTTTGAACGTAAATTTGTTCTAAAGATTCTAGAAGATCATGAGTCCCCTTCCTTGTTTACGTAAAAACAGGTATATAAATTATGTTTTGTAGCGAACTATTTAGTAGAAGTTGGGCTGTTAGAATATTAAGTTGAGTTGTTTTGAGTTATTTTAAATTACCTTGTACTGGAAACTATTTCAATTCGTTTGAATCAAGAGGATTTAATTTCTTATTTATCTGGAAAACATTTGTGCTCATTGAATTTCATGAGACCAGAACTGACTTCATCACGTGACATCGTCTTCCATCTTGGATTCTTCACTAAGATTCGAACTGGGAATTATTAGGACATTGTATTACCAGGACTTTTGCAATTTCACTAGTGGATTATATTTTGAATTAATTTTGGATTAATTTTGGAAATTGATTCTTAAAACCGTAAGTTTTTTTCTTTTCTGGAAAATATTTGTGCTCAATAAAATGTTTATTAAGTTTTTACAAGCTTGTTATTTTCACTCTTTCTATGTTAATGTTTATTCGAGCCTAAGCACGTAACAATACATCATCCGGATGTCATGGTCAATGTCATATTTAGGTATTTCATGGTCAAATGTCATAGGTATTTCATGGTCAATGTCATAGTCAGGTATTTCATACATCAGCTGCATGGCATGGTCAATGTCATTGTCAGGTATTTCATGGTCAGTGTCGTAGTCAGGTATTTCATGGTCAGTGTCGTAGTCAGGTATTTCATACATCAGCTGTATGTCATGGTCAATGTCATAGTCAGGTATTTCAGGGTCAGTGTCATAGTCAGGTATTTCATACATCAGCTGCATGGCATGGTCAATATCATAGTCAGGTATTTCATACATCAGCTGCATGGCATGGTCAATGTCATAGTCAGGTATTTCATGGTCAGTGTCGTAGTCAGGTATTTCATACATCAGCTGCATGGCATGGTCAATGTCATAGTCGGGTATTTCATACATCAGCTGCATGGCATGGTCAATGTCATAGTCAGGTATTTCATAGATCAGCTGTATGTCATGGTCAATGTCATAGTCAGGTATTTCATGGTCAGTGTCATAGTCAGGTATTTCATACATCAGCTGCATGTTATGGTCAATGTCATAGTCAGGTATTTCATACATCAGCTGCATGTCATGGTCAATGTCATAGTCAGGTATTTCATACATCAGCTGCATGTCATGGTCAATGTTATAGTCAGGTATTTCATACATCAGCTGCATGTCATGGTCAATGTCATAGTCAGGTATTTCATGGTCAGTGTCGTAGTCAGGTATTTCATACATCAGCTGCATGGCATGGTCAATGTCATAGTCAGGTATTTTATACATCAGCTGCATGGCATGGTCAATGTCATAGTCAGGTATTTCATAGATCAGCTGTATGTCATGGTCAATGTCATAGTCAGGTATTTCATACATCAGCTGCATGGCATGGTCAATGTCATAGTAAATTATTTCATACATTAGCTGAATGTTATGGTCAGAGTTGAAGTGTCGTATTTTCATTTCAGATGGATGCAATGGTCAATGTCCTAATTTAGGCTAGATAGGTTGGATTTTATGGTCATGTATTTTATGTATTTGGCATGGTCTAGTATGCTATATATAAGCTAGATGTCGTGGTCTAGTATGTTTTATTTATGATAGATGTCATGGCCTAGTATTTTATTTATAAGCTGAATAGCATGGTCTAGTAATTTTGATATAAGCTGGATGACATGGGCTAGCATTTTATATATAAATTTCATGTCATGTTCTAGTATATTATATGACTGATGTCATGGTAAAGAGTGTTATATATAAGCTAGGTGAGATAGCCCATTATATATATATATATATATATATATATATATATATATATATATATATATATATAAGCTGGATGTCATGATCTAGTATTTGACAGATAAGCGTTATGTCATGTTCTATGTTTCATATATAAGCTAGATGACATGGTCCATTATATATATATATATATATATATATATATATATATATATATATATATATATATATATATATATATATATATATATATTTATTTATTTATTTATTTATTTATTTATTTATTTATTTACTATAATCTTGATATCATGGTCTAGTATATTACATTTAAGCTTGGTCTAGTGATTTATCGTTAAGCGGATGGCATGGTCTAGTATTTTATATGTATGGTTGATAACATGGTATACCATGTTATATATAAGCGAAATGTCATGATTTGGTATTTTATATTTAATCGATATGTCATGGTATAGTATTTTATATGTGAGCTTGATGTCATGGTCTAGTGTGTTATATATAAGCTAGAGGTCACGGTCTAGTATTTTATATTTGATCATGATGTCATTATTCATTATTTAATATATAAGCTAAATGTCATGGTCAAGGGTTTTATATGTAAGCTAGAGGTCACGGTCTAGTAATTTACATATAAGCTTGATGTCAGTGTCTAGTATTTTATATACAAGTTAGATATCATGATCTAGTGTGGTATGTAATAGCTATATGTCATGGTCTAATATTTAATATTTGAGCTTGATGTCATGGCGTAATAGTTTATATACAAGCTTCACTTCATGGTACATACATACATACATACATACATACATACATACATACATACATACATACATACATACATACATACATACATACATAATACATACATACATACATACATACATACATACATACATACATACATACATACATACATACATACATACATATATATCATAGTAATATTTCACATATCAACTAGATGGCATGATCTTGCACATTATGTCAGATTGATGCATCTATTATCATTATACTATAAACATTCAAACGTTAGTTCTGTAATTCTTTAGACTTTTAGGTTGTATGTTGCAACAATATGAATGAATATTTCTCCATTGGAATCATTCCATTCGGGTTCGAAAGTCTTTCATTAATTGGCATTCAGTTTTCATCATTTCATCAAAAAATACAGAATGTCAAGGTCAAAGTCAATGGTTCGGATGTGTCAGGGAAAGGATTTCCGATAACGTCTATATTTTAAACATTATTTATAATGTATCAACCTATTATAAAATATTTCACAAAACGTCTGTATTTTTGAATATAGTGTTGATCCTTTGTACAATCTGACTATTAGTACCAAAAGTCAGTGCAATCGAGATAATTTAGAAACTGTAAAATCCTGTTTTAACCAGTGTATATTCTTTTTTATTAATATGTAAAGGTAATGTCTGCTACAAAGGCTTCCAAACTTTCACACTAATGCAGGTCACATTGATTCTAACTATTTAATGCTATATACAGAAATGTTGGCATTAGAAAGAAGTTTTCGTTACATGTAATATATTATATTAGCGTTTGATAAACCTAATATAACTTTGTATATTCCACAGTTCAAAGGCAAACATAAAATAATTAATCGTTAAACACTTTGCTCTAGAAAAAATACATTTTAAACAGTAGTGCTTGAAGCTGATGGAATACCCAATTTCCCTTTGTGAACATATACTGATTTTGTTCCTTCATTTTTAAAGACTGTATGAACGTTAGTGCTAAAATCCACACGTCTTGAGAATCTAGCTACTAGTCTGGAAACATGTCCCCAGCACAGTTTCTTAATGGCTGTCACAAATGATGGAAAAGTCTCATTCAACACGTTAAACTATATCTCGAACTCTTGAATCGATTCCAGGCAGCTTCTGTCTTGGTGGACACGACGTTAAGTCGTCCTGCATATTGTTTGTTCATTTCATTAGACAGAATTTTTTGAGCTTTTCGAATCAACAGCAGAGCTAAAGCACTGGTATTGGAACATTTGCTGCATTAAATTTTGGGTATACATCATTTGCGTCAGCTTGGCATGGTTCTGTCCGTTGTCATGATTATGAAACGGAATTGTGGTGTGTTACGGAATTATGCATTGTTCATTGTCTGCATGTTACATGAATGATCTTAACTGACATGTACGGCTTCAATTTGTATAGCCGTTTCAATTTGTTTTATCTAGAGACAGAGGATATATACATTGCTTCTATTAATGGAAATCTTCTAATATTAGTTTGGAATTGATCCTCAGTATCGCAGGGAATATTGCACTTGATTTAACATAGGCTTTTTTAGTATTCAGATTATATTGAGTGAATTAATTTGGACGCAACTCGGATTTAAATTAAGCCCACTAACCCACGGTTTTGGTTTTGCTTTATTCTAGATGGAAGTTGCTTCGATGCTGAACACATTAGAATGACACTGTTATATAATTATTGTGTTTTTGACTGGTACCGGAATCGCCCGGAGACCCAGACGACCATTTATTAAAAAAGATGGAACTCTGTAATATATTTCCTAAGTGGAGATTCCTTCGGAAAATATATTTTACTAAGTAATTGGCAAACATCTACAGAATGTGTTGTATGCAACATAGAAAAGTTCGTGTCCTAAGTTTTGTATGCAGCATAGAAACGTTCGTGTCCTAAGTTCTGTTGCAGCATAAAAAAAGTTCGTGTCCTAAGTTCTGTATGCAGCATAGAAAAGTTCGTGTCCTAGATTACGGTCAGGATATGGAGGAAATACAAACATTCGATCAGGATTATACACCGGAGGAAAACGATGGATTTTTAACAGAGCAAGAAATGGCCGATGTGTCTGAACAAATGAGACGATTCCATCGGCAGGACAGTTTGGGATGCCGTAGGAAGTGCGTCGTACGCCTAGAGGGGGCCAAATACACTATAGGTAAGCTATAAGACCATCGATCAACCAATTTGTGTATCATCGCTGTATTGACCTTTGGAAGGGAGAGAGCAAGATTGTTTACATAAATGTACAACTTCCATATCGTCTTTACCGCTTGCTGTCATCTTTCTCAGTAGTGGAATTATTAACATATTTTACAGAACGTAAAGCATATAAACTGTACTGTGTATATTTATCAATATAATGCACAATGGTACATTCAAATATAAATATTTGGCTATAATTAAATAAAATGTTGAGTTGTAGGCCGGGTTTTTGGATGCATTGTAATGGATGCAGCTCATAACAAGCAATTAGCAGATTGTAGAGTATGACAATTGTGATCTGTAACACTTAAATAATAATCAGCAGATCAATAATAATGGCATGCTGATTTGTACCGGTTTTTGATCAGTAGCTAAATAGTAATGAGATACTATTCAACGCCAATCAATCCAAAATGACCCACATTTTATGCCCGTTTCTCTATAATTAAAATAAAATGGAACCGTTACCCAAAAATACATATTTATTTTATATATCCCGTGTTACAGCAGAATAATAAATTGTAATTCATAGCACGCAAAAAAAAATTTTTCGTCATTATAGAGCGTGAAAGAGAGAATTAGTACAAGTATCCCTTTTGTCTGCGTAGCCGTACGTACGTCAAGTTTTCTTGCCTGAGTGTCTTTGAATGAAGTACATGTACACGGGAGAGAGGAACCAGGAACATGCTGCAGAATCAATGTTTGGTTTGGCCGTGTTCAGCTCCCATTCGTATTAGACTAAAAGAAACACAAACCTCTCCGGTGGCCTAGTGATTAGAGCGTCCGCCGCGGAAGCGGGAGGTCATGGGTTTGATCCCCAACCGAGTCATACCAAAGACTTGCAAAAATGGTACAATAGCTGCCTCGCATGACGCTCAGCATTAAGAGGTAATTTTTATGACTCGTCGGCCTGGTGTAATGATAATGTGACTGGGTGGGAAATCATGGTACATATCTGCGGCATGATGCCCCGGTGCTGAACATCACTATAAACTGCCTCACTGCAGACATGATAGCGATATGACTGAGAAATTGTTAAAAGCTACGTTAAAAATCCTAAACAATAAACAAAACTAAAAGAAAGAAAGAAAAAAGGCAAACATGATTAACAGAATGATTGTTTATTAATTATTTTGTTTATTGTTTGCTATCGATAATTGTATGTTGGATTTGACATTGTCCAAAATTCAAGTTCGTTTTCGACACGATCTGAATCTTCACAGATTTCAATTGTTTTAAACAACATGTTGGTCTCAGTGTGAGTCGAAAACATTGGAAGTCCCATAAGATTACACTTGGAAGTCCCATAAGATTACACTTGGAACTCCAATAAGATTACTCTTGGACGTCCCATAAGATTACTCTTGGAAGTCCCCTAAGATTACTCTTGGAAGTCCCCTAAGATTACTCTTGGAAGGCCGAAAGCACTGGAAATCCCCTAGCAATAATCATGGACGGCGTAAACATAGGAAATCCACAAATAATACCCCTGTAAGGTAACATACAATCAAAATCGTCTAATAAGATTCCAGGAAAGCAAAAGACCAAGAACGTTGCAATATAAATATTTTAAAGGAGTATGTTGCTAGAGATAGCCAGGTTAATTATACTATCAGTTTAGTTGTATCTGTCCCATACATTGCGGATATATGCAATGGAATGCACCCATCTTGTAGTGACGTTGGAGTAACCAACCTTAGAAATTAAGAGATTATGAATAATCTAGACCAGAAACGTTCCTACATGCAGCAACATGAAAAGAATGAACAAAAACATATTACTTGAATATGAACACTTGCTTCTAGATGTTGCTGCAAGAACATACAAAATTTACCAAGACCTTGAAATTCTAGTTGTCCAACCGTACATAATGAACCCTCCCAAACGGGGATGTTTGGAGAGAAAAGAAAGAAATTAAATATTTGCCAGAGAATGATTTCATAGAACCGGGTACGAGTTCGCCGCATATTCTTGTATCGAAACCAGATAATGCTTTCCGCAAGTACACTGACTATAGAAGAAATAAATATTGTTAAAATATATATTCATCTACCATTGCCAGGAATCGATGACTGCTCTGATGAAATTGGAGACGCAAAATATGAAAGTTCGACATTTTTAAAGAATCCTGGAAAACTAAACGGATGGAAAGAGCAAAGAAACGTTCGACATTCGTAACTCCAGATAGACGTATCAATATTAAGTGATGCATTTTGGGAGTAAATGACCGATTATATATAGATAATTTATAGCTTACATCGATGATTGGATCTTTACAAGGATGCCTATTTAAGATCACTTAGAGACAATTCGGATCTTTTATGACAGGTGTAAATTTGATGATTAAATTATCCAATATAGCTTTACATTTCTAGGAAACGGTGTCGGACATGAACACGGTAAATCTATGTATCTTAAAATAAGGCCAATATCTGTATTTCTTTGCTTATCAGTAACAGCCACTGATGGATGTTTGGGTATAACTGTATTGCATCGGAAACTTTGTTCAAAGTTTCTTTAATTACTGACAAATATATTTAGTACGAACAGCAAGCTTGATGGCTGTGAATAATGTTAGTAGTATTATGTTAAACGCCATACGCAATAATACACCAGTTCTTTCGGCTGCAACGTTCGGTTAATCATTTAAACTGTATATTGTTGCAAGTGTTGTTGGAGTTGAAGCAGTGTTGATTCAAGAAGATAAAAAGGTGTAAATCATCCAATATGCTACGTATCTAAGAAATTAAAAAAAGCACCAGATAAATTATTCCACGATCGACCATGAATGCTTGACTTTGATAATGGCTTTGCAACACTTTGAAATTATTTAATTCAGCTCCTTTCCCGACTATTCTGCTTAGTAATTACATCCCCCTTATTTTCTTTGGTAAGATGAAAAAGGAAAATCAAAGAATATTAATGCAGAGTTTGATGTTGCAGTAATATGACAATGGAATAGAAAATCTAAGAACAGATACACCATCGTGTGTATAAAAAATATTATTGTATTTCTACGTTGTGTCACATGATTGTGTCTCATGTAAACTTAAAGGTATATCACATATATACTGGAAAATAACAAAAAAAAAGCTTTTTGCATCAGTCGTACTTTTTCTTTTTCTTTCTGAGGATAGATGTTATGTATAATTAATTAGTATTGCCTTTTTAATTTTGTATTAATTATATGCTATAGATAGCAAGTTAATTTACTACCCGACCTGAATAGTTGATTTTGGCTTTATAAACGACATGTTTATCTCCATCTGACTCTAGAAAATTGGACATTCCCCATGAAATGCCAGGTCTACCTTATCTTGTAAACATTTGGAACCTTTTAGAATGAACGTCTCATCCAGATAACAGTTGGTTTTTTTTTCCGAAATTGCTAATTGTGACCTGAGTTCAGATAGATGACAATATAATCATGTTTATCTAGAAATTATTCATTCTTGTGCAAGATCTGAGCATGATCTTTTGTATTATTGCTAAGTATTTCATTTGGATTGAAATTTATTTATTCAAAGTATTAATCGCTGTAAGTACCAAATGGTCATAAATAACATTTTTGGGGAAATCAATGGATGACTTTATAGTGAAATTGTTTTTAAAAAATGTTTTTATTGTTTTATTGTTTGTATAAAATGACCGTTCGCACATCACTACAATAGAATCATTACAGGCAAATCAATACTTCCAGCATTGCATTTATTTCGGAATGCCACTAAAGTGTGTTCATACATTTAATCGCTATGACTAGTGTTAGGAATTCTAGGATTATTTGGGATTTTATTTGCATTACTTAAGTTCCTATTACATTTGTTATTTTATATTCCATAGATAATTAATTGTTTGTTGAATGTTAACTTTTTGGTTTCGCTCTCTTCCATCTGTTATTGCTTAGCTTAAGGCCTTTTATTCCACTCTCTCTCTCTCTCTCTCTCTCTCTCTCTCTCTCTCTCTCTCTCTATATATATATATATATATATATATATATATATATATATATATATATATATATATATATATAACCTAGCAGGTCAATATATGTATATGAATTTATTAAAGGGATTCGTGTTTATAAGTGTTACTAGGTCATGAAACGTTTAATGTTTGGCTCTGTACGTCATTTTATGTGTTTTGTTCAATGATAGAGAGAATAGTTCATCTTTTATCTAGATCGTTGTTAATGACATGGTTGGGACAAGTGTATTAGTTAGCTACACTCATTCATTCTCTTTTGATATGAAATCAATGACGACTCTGAGATATTCTGCGTAGATAGATTTCTCACATCCCTGTCTGATAGCTTTCTCACGTCTTTATGTTGGCCGAATGAGACTCAAACGGACGCTGACAGAAGCGAAATGTGAGTGCTCGACAGAAGCGGGCGCATTTGAACCAAATCACCATAGGTAGATAAATAGATAAATATGTTTTCAAGTGGTAAACTGTGTGTGTGTGTGTTTATTAATCCTAACATTCTTGACAATGTTTGTGTCAATATTCATAAATTACATTCTTAAATATGCTACATTTGGTACAATTAACGCGATGCGTGGGCTGCATACATTTCCGGATTTACTAGTAAATGAAATATTTAGTTGGTAAATAGGTTAGAAATTATTAATGACGGCTAAACAATAACTACCTGCTCAGTGTTTATGAATGATTATGTTCCTCTATGCCAAACTTTAGTTCTGTATTGCATGAAAGTCATGGGAAATATGTTTACCTACACAATACAAGGCGCCAACCAAAATTAACTTTAGTACCATCTGCTATGGGATCAATAAACGCCTACTGTGTTGATTTAAACAGCCGATAAACACAGAACAATAATAACATGATGCAAGTTGGTCAAAACTGAATTATACATCTGGAGAATGTTTTGTTTTGTGATGGAATTGTCTACTATAAATGTTGACTTATCTTCGCTCGCAATGGAAAATCTGGTTTTACACAATTGAATAGGGAGATAGAAGCTCTTTGATCTTTGGAACGTGCCCCTAGATATGCATTAATAATTACAGTGCGAGAATAAGACCTTCTGCGAAATTATTAAGTATGACTATTATTCACACAGGAACAACCATATTAAATCACGGACAAGAAGTACATGGTCCATGATTCATAACAACCCAGTGGCTAGCAGTTTTTGGCATATGTCTGAAAAATATAAAAGAAGGATGAAAAGGTGTATGATTGAATCATATAGAAACACTGTCAAGCAGTAAATGGTAATTGATTTAACGTTATACAGACACGGCAAGCACTGCGGTCTCTCGTCGAATAACACGGCAAGCAGTGCATATATTTTGATCCAATAACACGGCAAGCAGTGCATAGCCTTTGGTCAAATAACACGGCAAGCAGTGCATAGCCTTTGGTTGAATGACACGGCAAGCATCCCATACTCCTTTGTCGAACAACAAGACAAGCTTTGCAAGAAATATGTATTCTTTGGTCGCATAAAACGGCAAGACTCTTGTAGTCTTTGGTCGAATAATGAGACTACGCCTCGGACGTTTCTTATATGTCTGTTTTTATATGTAAAACATTGGCAAACAATTGTGCAGATGATTTCATTAAAATCGGTGCTCATCATAATCTGCAAGAATATATATATATATATATATATATATATATATATATATATATATATATATATATATATATATATATATATATAAAAACAAATCATCTTACTAACACTAAATGCATCCATTGTGAAAAGATTGACAATAACCTTAAAGGCAAAATGAAACCTTAATCTGGGTGTGACGTTCTAATTGAGGACTCAATATAACTAGTCATTCATACACTGAACTTTCTTTAGAAGCAAGCGAGAAGGATAATATATTGATAGTAGTAGTCTATGTATTTGGTGACTTTAGATAGATTCACCCAGAAGGAATACACGTAAAATCGCGAAAGCGGTCAAATTTTCACACAAATATAAAATCAGATTTAATATCTTCTTAAGACTATAGAATCAATATTTACATGTAGACGAGTAATTTGAAGTAATGCAATCGTTTCTTAACCGAAAAGGATAACGATGCAGAATACAAATGCAGTGCATAGAAACTAGAGTTGTAGGTATGTGCCAAATACGTTAAAAGCGATTGGATTTTCACATGATAAAAGTAATAACTTATATGGAGAATAGTATCGTGTTGAGCAGGGAGTACTTGTTCGGAGGTTAAGATGCCAGTCAGAAAAATAACTAAATTAAAATTGGATGTGTAAACAAGTTTAGACTCACTTTTACTTCATTCTGGCAAATAGCAGGGGTCTTACAAATGAATTGTTAAATCAAATCATCAGCGCAAATACGATTTGAATTTTATTAACACAAGTATTTCAGAGAACGCTTCATATGGTATGTTTCAACAGTAAAATGACATACATCATGTGGTTACTTCAGGCGATCAACGTTGCAAGACATGTACAATTATTGTAGTAAAAATGTAATAATGTATAACATATGTATACGTGAAATTGGGGTGGTGTTGTATTGTCGGTATTGGTTTAACTTAGTATCAAGGTTTTGAAAATGGGTAGTGTATTCAAATACAAACTTACACAAATACGTTGACTGAATGTTTGGATTAAACCCTGCCATATCTAAAAAGACCGGTACTCCAAATCGTGATAAGCTTTTTGTAAAAATGCAGGAGAATAATAATACAAACCAATCTGAATAAAATCAGATCTCACCTGTCCTGGACGAAGATCTTACAGCGACAACGTAGGGGTCATCTTCTGATGACCCTTTAATTAGACAATGGAAATGCAGCTTTCATATATTTTGAAGTAGATGAAAGCTATTGGCACACAGTGATGCTCTTCAGCCATACTGCTCAGTCTCCAAAACGCGAAGTTATACGACTTCATCCGATTGACCGAAACAATTATGATTTTGGTAATAGCATAGGTCAGTAGAACATGACCCCAGAGCGGTCACTGTCAGATCTTCACGTTGGACAGTGAATATCTGATCTTAAACATATTGTAATGTAAATTGAGTAAGTGTATGCACAGGACAACGATTGTGATGATGAATAACATCTGTCATTGTGATTAGATAAATGGACGTTCGGATGATTTATGGACATTACAGAATACCTGGGCAAAGATATTAATGTTATCACAATAACAATAAACCACCGTACTTATTGAAATGAATAGTTCCTATCGAGAACTATTAATGCTAGGACCGGTTAAAAGCCACTGGTCAAGCTCTGACTGATGGAGCCATTTAGGAAGCACTAATCAAACCATGGTGAAGCCAGTGAAGAACTACTCATCAATCGATGCATGAATAATAAGTGCTCTCCTACTATGCTCGTGAAACGTTCAGTTATGTTAAATGTTTGGCTCACACCGATGACCAAACATATAAATAATAAATGTTTTAGCGCAATAAAAATACCATAATATGTTTAGCAAGACAAAAAAAATATGTCCAGCTAATATTTGCTTTCCGATGGAACATCACATTTTTCCGCTTCCTAATACCAAGCTAATGAACCTTTTGGAACATTTGCTTCAATCAAATCATAAGTGTTTATAGCAAACCTAAGTTTTATTGTTGTAGGTACTTTGACATATTGTCCGTTAAACAAATGTTTGTGCATTTTACCTGCTTGTAATGTTTCTCAAAGTTTACAATTTATTTGTTTGAGTGGGTTTATATATATATATATATATATATATATATATATATATATATATATATATATATCGAGCTGTTTGATATTGAATTGATTGCCTTAAGTATTAATTTCAGTACTTTCCAACTTTTCTTGGAATGCAGTTTGACTTGGACCTCTTTCTTTGCTGATGTATTTCTTTTCTTCTCCTGTTCTTTATCATATACATATTTATATTTATATATTTTTGCTTTAAACTGACAGTCTCCAATACCGATACCAAATCATTCAAGTCTGTTTTTGCTCCCATCCAACCCCACCTCTAAATGAGGAGTTTTGAGTAACGCGATGTTCGTTCAGAGACAAAGAATGGTAGCCATGAAAATAATACTCTAGAAAACAATAGGGACTTTTCGAAAACAAACGGAGCAATAATTCATAGTATTTAAGCCCACCTGTTGGAAAAGGGGTATAAACATTGGACTTAAAACGAGTAGGAAAGGTTAACAGAAAAATTGAATCAAGCAGTTGTATTCAATATGCGTGTATGCTAGAATGGCTATAATATCCAGTACATTGTCAGGTAGTGTAACCGACACTGTTACATCACTACCTGTCAGGTAGTGTAACCGACACTGTTACATCACTACTTGTCAGGTAGTGTAACCGACACTGTTACATCACTACTTGTCAGGTAGTGTAACCGACACTGTTACATCACTACCTGTCAGGTAGTGTAACCGACAGTTACATCACTACCTGTCAGGTAGTGTAACCGACACTGTTACATCACTACTTGTCAGGTAGTGTAACCGACACTGTTACATCACTACCTGGCATAATTGTATTCCGATACAATTTTTAGACAGTTTCCAAAAGAACCGAGCATACCATAATATTGTTCACTATTGTCATGTGTGCATTCATTGTATACCATAATATTGTTCATTATTGTCATGTGTGTATTCCTTGTATACCATAATATTGTTCATTATTGTCAGGTGTACATTCCTTGTATATCATAATATTGTTCATTTTTGTCAGGTGTACATTCCTTGTATACCATAATATTGTTCACTATTATCAGGTGTACATTCCTTGTATACCATAATATTGTTCACTATTATCAGGTGTACATTCCTTGTATACCATAATAGTGTTCACTATTGTCAGGTGTATATTCCTTGTATACCATAATATTGTTCACTATTGTCATGTGTGCATTCCTTGTATATCATAATATTGTTTATTATTGTCAGGTGTACATTCCTTGTATACCATAATATTGTTCACTATTGTCAGGTGTACATTCCTTGTATACCATAATATTGTTCACTATTGTCAGCTGTACATTCCTTGTATACCATAATATTGTTCACTATGATGTTTTGGACATGCCTTCTTTTTTCTCTCCAGTTTCCGTATCAGCATTTGCATGGTATATACAATTCATTTCCTCCATGATCTAAAACGCCGTTTGTTCAAGTCTGGCTATCTAGCAATTTTCAATAGATTGATACTTGTGTCTTTTGTATTCATATGTGTAAATATCATCAGATTTTTGTCTATTTTAATTGGGTATAACATCTTCAATTTGTCATGAATGGAATCATCATCTCTGTATAAGATCGGAAACATTAATCGGAAACATTCAAACATGATATGGCATTATGAGCTGCAGTGTCGTCATCACGCTCACTTTAAGTTTTAAGAGACTTAGCTGCCATATTTCTACCATCTTACATCCAGTTGATTTTTTAAATTTCCTTTCAAATAACTGGAACGTGGACAAGATTCAGACAATGATCAATGTACAGTTAGCGAACTTGAACAGTTCAATTCAGAAACGTCAAAAGGGCCACCTTGTGCTGAACTTGGTAGACAGCTTAGAAAACATTCAAGAACACTTAACACTGAACAGGTTAATCTGAGCACGAAGTTATTAGATACTATAAAAGACCTTTATCTGATATAATATTATCTATCAGAAAAAAATCGATTATCTAAGTTTGGTTCAGTTTTTTCCCTCTTTTCAATTTGTTTTCGTCTTTAATTATGTTGTCTGTTGTTCGCTGATAAGGTTAGCACTGAATTCGTTCTTATATCAATCTATTTATACCGTTGCTTCTACTTTCTACATTTGTTATCTTTTGTTAAATGAATGACACTTTTTGTCTTCTGATTGTTATTTATGTAGACGTTCTAAAGTTTTCGCGAGATTTCCTATTCAAATCTGAAAAGGTTTGCTGGGAATTTGTTGCTTCTAAGTTTGCCCCATTTTTGATGGGTATGATAGAAGCATTTTCTTTGTGCGTGGTGTTTATACGGCTTTTGGTTGACAATGTATTGAATTTGTGGATACTGAAATGTTCTTAATGTAGTTTGTCATGATCACATTTGTTTTCTTGATATATATAGGTGCTCATGGTTAAGTCTTAATGGAGTTTGTTTTCTGGGAAGATATAGGTGATCTTGCCGAATTTGTGCTTTGAAATGCCGCTTTTTTGCTTCTGTTTCCGTTGCATGGTCTTATCGAATTAATAGCTTGAAATGTCGTTATTGTCCTTCCTATTTCCACTGCAAGATCTTGCCGAATAGTTGCTTGAAATACCGTTAGTTTTCTTTCCAGAACATAATCTAGATGAACTAATAGACAATACCATTTCCACAGCATGAACTAATCAAATCTAGTGCTGGATATGCACCAATGAGCTCCCATTTCCACAGCATGAACTAATCAAATCTAGTGCTGGATATGCACCAATGAGCTCCCATTTCCACAGCATGAACTAATCAAATGTAGTGCGGGATATGCACAAATGAGTTCCCATTTCCATAGCATGAACTAATCAAATCTAGTGCTGGGTATGCACCAATGAGCTCCCATTTCCACAGCATGAACTAATCAAATCTAGTGCTGGATATGCACCAATGAGCTCCCATTTCCACAGCATGAACTAATCAAATCTAGTGCTGGATATGCACCAATGAGCTCCCATTTCCACATCCTTATTCAGCATATTTAAGATTGATAGTTTGTTTGTTTGATTAGGATTTTTAACGTAGCTTTAACAATGCTTCAGTCATATCGCTACGATGTCTGCAGTGAGGCAGTTTATAGCGATGTCTAGCACTGAGGCATCATGCCGCAGACATGTAGCTTGATGTCCCACCCAATCACATTATTCTGACACCGGGCCGACCAGTCCTAACACTAACCTCTTAATGGTGAACGCCAAGCGATGCTGCTGTTAGTTCTATTTTTGTAAGTCTTTTGGACGACTCAGCCGGGGATTGAACCCACGACATCCGGTTTCAGCGGCGGACGATCTAACCACTAGGCCACCGGAGCGGTTTGCATAATTAAGTAGCGAAGGTGACGTTAAGTTCTGTTAATTAATTCCCATTTCAACAGCATGGGCCGGGGCCCCGAGTGGCCTAGCGATATAAAGCACTCAAAGTTACGGATCACTGCCGCCTCACCTCTCAGTGGGTTAATGTCTCAGGAGCTCGGGCTAGGCCCATTTGGGTACGTGGGAATGCTTGTCAGTTGCTTCTCGTGTGCCGGCGGTTCTTTCTTGTTTTGTTTTTTTTTTGTTGTTGTTTTTTATTTATTTATTTTTTTTAAAATTCTTTTGACGTTATTCATACCCGCCGTCATGTTGTGTTGAAATATGGCCTTACAACCGTTAAACAATAACAGCATTGTTTAGCTAAATCAAGTAGTGTAAGTGTCGTTACATTAGTTCCCATTTCCACAACAATGGTAAACCGAAAAAGTACTCAAAATTCCGTTATTTGGCTCCAATTGCTATTTCATTAATTAACCATTTCCACTTCATGAAGTAACTATTCCAAAGTCATGATCTAACCATTTCCCCCTTCGTCTTCATGTACTAACGATTTCCACTTCATGAATTAATAAAATCAAGAGCTAAATTGACATTTGTGAAAATTAAATAGCATAAGGTCATACATCTTACTTAAGTGAGGTCCTGTTTTACTTAAACGTTTGTCTCTACCTATAGAACGATAGTGTCTGGAGAAATACAATGACGTCAGTATACACTATTTCCTCTGGATTCATTGTTTTATATCCTTTACTATCTATCTCACTGAGAATTAAAAATATATTACGAAACCTCACTAAGATGTCTGTTATTATTAAGTCAACTTAAACTCTGGGCTTTCTAATTGGTTTTGGATGTGAAAAATAGTTATGGAAAGTCCTTGTTTCAGTAGTATTACAAGATACGGAACTAAATAATGCGTATAAGGGGCCTGTAAATGGGAATTTAATACTATGTATACAGGGCCTGTAAATGGGAATTTAATAATGTGTATACAGGGCCCGTAAATGTGAATTTAATAATACGTATACAGGGCCCGTAAATGGGAATTTAATAATACGTATACAGGGCCCGTAAATGGGAATTTAATAATACGTATACAGGGCCCGTAAATGGTATCAGATAAGACGTATAAAGGACCCGTAAATGGTAATACAGTCTATTTAAAGATGGCATGTAAATGGTAATAATTGATACGTGTAAAGGTCCTAAAGATGGGTATGACATAATACGTATTAAGGGCCTGTATATGGTAGTAAATAATACGTATAAAGGGCCTGTATATGGTAGTAAAAATAGGCATTAAGGACCTGTATATGGTAGTAAAAATAGGTATTAAGGGCCTGTATATGGTAGTAAAAATAGGTATTAAGGACCTGTATATGGTAGTAAAAATAGGCATTAACGACCTGTATATGGTAGTAAAAATAGGTATTAAGGGCCTGTATATGGTAGTAAAATAGGTATTAAGGGCCTGTATATGGTAGTAAAATTAGGTATTAAGGACCTGTATATGGTGCCATTAAAACCCAATTGACCACCACCACCATCATGCATGTGTCTTTTTGTACAGAACTAACTGAATATTCTTAAATGCGCTTTTAGTAACATCGAACTGACAAGAAATGTACATGTTTGAATTGATGTGTGTGTGTGTGTGTGTGTGTGTGTGTGTGTGTGTGTGTGTGTGTGTGTGTGTGAATGGTGTAATCGGGTTAGTCGTCATAAATGTGAATTCTGTACTGTTATATAGAATAATCTCAGTTGAGTTTTTTTTAAGATCGTGTGAAGAGTTTCTACGTGTCTAATTTTAGTAGGCATGTTTAAGCATCTGCGATCCTTCCGATAACGCTTACAGGAAATTGAATTAACCAAAAACGTTTTGAAATCTTGACACTTGTGTGGCTGCAGTCTGGCTATACATCTGTCATACTAATGCTAACTTGAAGGTTGTTCAGGATCTTTAAAAAGAGGCTTTATTGAAATCGGTAAATCCTTTTTCCAATTTGTAACAGATATAACCTGGAGCAAATCAATCAGGCTTCATCGGTTGCTTTAGCTCGGTATAAGTGGCAATAAGAAATTAGATTTTCATATTGACACCAAAACGTGATACAGTTTAATACATGTAATTGATTGAATTCTTCAAATTATCATAAGTCAGCTGATTTAAACGAAACGTTTCGAGTCAGTATCTGTCACCTTACCATGCCCAATCATCCGGGATGTGTGTGCGCCTAACATATCTGTCTACGTATCCTACTCATGCCCAATCGTCCGGGATACGTGCGCGCCTAACTTATCATCTGCGTATCCTACCCATGCCCAATCGCCCGTGATACGTGTTCGCTTAACGTATCTGTCTGCGTATCCTACCCATGCCCAATCGTCCGGGATATTTGTATGTAAAACTTGTCTTTACATGTATCATACCCATGCCCAATTGTCTGGGATATGTATGTACCTAACGTATCTGTCTAACTATCATACCAATGCGGAATCGTCCGGGATACTTGTATGCTTGATATATATGTATCATGTGCATACTGAATTGTCCGGTATACTTGAATTCTTATCTTGTATATATATATATATATATATATATATATATATATATATATATATATATATATATATATATATATATATATATATATATATGTATTTATCCTGTACATGCCGAATTATCCGGGATACTTGTATGCTTACCTTGACTATATATGTGTCCTGTGCATGCGAAATTATCCGGGATACTTGTATGCTTACCTTGACTATATATGTATCCTGTGCATGACGAATTATCGGGGATACTTGTATGCTTACCTTGACTATATATGTATCCTGTGCATGCGAAATTGTCCGGGATACTTGTATGCTTACCTTGACATTATATATGTATCCTGTACATGCAGAATTATCCGGGATACTTGTATGCTTACCTTGACTATATATGTATCCTGTGCATGCGAAATTGTCCGGGATACTTGTATACTTACCTTGACTATATATGTATCCTGTGCATGACGAATTATCCGGGATACTTGTATGCTTACCTTGACTATATATGTATCCTGTGCATGCGAAATTGTCCGGGATACTTGTATGCTTACCTTGACTATATATGAATCCTGTGCATGCGAAATTGTCCGGGATACTTGTATGCTCACCTTTTTCTATACATGTATCATGTGCGTACTGAATAATCCGGGATACTTGAATGCTTATCTTGTCTATATATGAATCATGTGCATGCCCAATTATATGAGATACGTGTGGGCTTACATTGTCTATATATGTATCCAGTGCATTATTATTATTATTATTATTATTATTATTATTATTATTATTATTATTATTATTATTATTATTAAGACTATAGAGAGAGAGTACATTCACACACATTAATGATACGTCAGTGAGATGACACACGCAAAAAGGTTTGAAAAAGTAAACTAAATTGGCTTACATGTGCTAACATGTCAAACACTTTGCTTTAAATTTGAATGGAGATATGATTGACGTTTATATCAGCTATACTAAGACCATATAGTGTGGACCCTGTCTGTTCTTCCGTCCTTGCATTCAATATATGTTCAAGGGTCTAAAATATATATTAAAATTTGATATGTGATTTATATCATGAAGACATCGACAAGTAGGAATTTCTCTTTCATTTTCTCGTCAAATATTTTAGACTGAGGACACTTTAAACTTACAAATGACATCAATCACGAATTTTACTCGTCATAACGTTTGAAACGAACCTTGGACTAAATTGACATTTGTGAAAATTAAATAGCTTAACTTACTATAAAACACAATCGAGGTCATACATCTTACTGAAGTGAGGTCCTGTTTTACTTAAACGTTTGTCTCTACCTATAGAACGATGGTGTCTGGAGAAATACAATGACGTCAGTATACACTATTTCCTCTGAATTCATTGTTTTATATCCTTTACTATCTATCTCACTGAGAATTAAAAAAATATATTACGAAACCTCACTAAGACGTCTGTTATTACTAAGTCAAGTTAACCTGGGCTTTCTAATTGGTTTTGGATGTGAAAAATAGTTATCGAAAGTCCTTGTTTCAGTAGTATTACAAGCTACGGAACTAAATAATGCGTATAAAGGGCTTGTAAATGGGAATTTAATAATACGTATACAGGGCCCGTAAATGGTATCAGATAAGACGTATAAAGGACCCTTAAATGGTAATACAATCTATTTATAGATAACATGTAAAAAGTAATAACTGATACGTTTATAGGTCCTAAAGATGGGTATGACATAATGCGTATTAACGGCCTGTATATGGTAATAAACAATATATATTAAGGGCCTGTATATGGTAATAAATGATACGTATAAAGGGCCTGAATATGGGAATAAACAATACGTATAAAGGGCCTGTATATGGGAATAAATAATACGTAAAAGGCCTGTATATGGGAATAAATAATACGTATAAACTATAAAGGACATGTATATGGTATCAGATACTATATATTAATGGCCGGTAAATGGTATTCAATAAGATGAGAAAAGGACTTGTAAATGGTAAAAGATAATACGTATAAAGGGCCTGTAAATGGTTGTCAAACAACATGTATATAAGGTATTTAAATTGGTTGTAGAGAATACATGTATAGGGCCTTGAATGGGTTCGTGACAATACATATAGTGGGGCTTGAATGGGTTCGTGACAATAAATATAGTGGGCCTTGAATGGGTTAGTGACAATAAATATATAGGGTTTTGAATGGGTTCGTGACAATAAATATAGTGGGGCTTGAATGGGTTCGTGACAATAAATATAGTGGGCCTTGAATGGGTTAGTGACAATAAATATATAGGGTTTTGAATGGGTTCGTGACAATAAATATATAGGGCTTTGAATGGGTTCGTGACAATAAATATAGTGGGCCTTGAATGGGTTAGTGACAATAAATATATAGGGTTTTGAATGGGTTCGTGACAATAAATATATAGGGCTTTGAATGGGTTAGTGACAATAAATATATAGGGTTTTGAATGGGTTCGTGACAATAAATATATAGGGTTTTGAATGGGTTAGTGACAATAAATATATAGGGTTTTGAATGGGTTCGTGACAATAAATATATAGGGCTTTGAATGGGTTAGTGACAATAAATATAGTGGGGCTTGAATGGGTTCGTGACAATAAATATAGTGGGCCTTGAATGGGTTAGTGACAATAAATATATAGGGTTTTGAATGGGTTCGTGACAATAAATATATAGGGCTTTGAATGGGTTCGTGACAATAAATATAGTGGGCCTTGAATGGGTTAGTGACAATAAATATATAGGGCTTTGAATGGGTTCGTGACAATAAATATAGTGGGCCTTGAATGGGTTAGTGACAATAAATATATAGGGTTTTGAATGGGTTCGTGACAATAAATATATAGGGCTTTGAATGGGTTCGTGACAATAAATATAGTGGGCCTTGAATGGGTTAGTGACAATAAATATATAGGGCTTTGAATGGGTTCGTGACAATAAATATAGTGGGCCTTGAATGGGTTCGTGACAATAAATATATAGGGTTTTGAATGGGTTAGTGACAATAAATATATAGGGCTTTGAATGGGTTCGTGACAATAAATATAGTGGGCCTTGAATGGGTTAGTGACAATAAATATATAGGGTTTTGAATGGGTTCGTGACGATAAATATAGTGGGCCTTGAATGGGTTCGTGACAATAAATATAGTGGGCCTTGAATGGGTTCGTGACAATAAATATAGTGGGCCTTGAATGGGTTCGTGACAATAAATATAGTGGGCTTTGTCGTGGGTTCGTGACAATAAATATAGTGGGCTTTGTCGTGGGTTCGTGACAATAAATATAGTGGGCCTTGAATGGGTTCGTGACAATAAATATAGTGGGCCTTGAATGGGTTCGTGACAATAAATATAGTGGGCTTTGTCGTGGGTTCGTGACAATAAATATAGTGGGCTTTGTCGTGGGTTCGTGACAATAAATATAGTGGGCTTTGAATGGGTTAGTGACAATAAATATAGTGGGCTTTGTCGTGGGTTTGTGGCAATAAATATATAAGGTCTTGAATGGATTCGTGTCAATATATATAGTGGAGTTTTTCATGGGTTTGTAACAACAAAAATATAGTGGGCGATTAAATTGTTTCTTGGAATAAAAATATACGGACTTTTCATGAGTTTGTGACAATACATATATTGGGCCCCTCCCTGGGTTTTTGACAATAAGTGTCGTAGACCGTTAAATGGGTTTGTTGCTATAAAATATAAGGTCTTTTAATGGGTTCGTGACAATATACTGGACTTTTTCATTGGTTTGTGACAAAAAATATATTGGGGCTTTTCACAGGATTTTGTCAATAAATATGTTGGGCTTTTTATGGGTTTGTGACAATAAATATATAATGTCTTTGCATGGGTATTAGAACATAAATATATTAGGCCTTTACATGGGTATTAGATTTTTTTAAAAATTTATATGGCCTTTTTCATTGGAATTTAACAATAAAATTATAGGGCCTTAAATGGGTATTATATAATTAATATATAGGGCCGTCACAATCGATTTTAACAATATGTCCTTTACATTGAATTTTAACAATAGAAATATATCGCCTTTTCATTGGATTTTAACAATAAATATATATGTCCTTTACATTGGATTTTAAGGGCCTACACATTCGATTTTAACATCAAATATTGTTCGAGGCTCATGCTCGTCTACTGCGGGTATGTGTGGAAGCTTGCCGGTAGATTATCGTGTCTAGGTGCATCTTTCCGGGGTTTTCCCAGGTTCTTCCTCCACCATTATTAGTGGCCGTCATGCATGGCATATCTTGTGCTGGAAAATGGCGTTAAACCCTATAACAACAATATCAACAATCAACAAGTCAACCAATATATCCACCAATACAAGTCAATGAGTCTATCAACCATTCTATATATCTACAATCAACATCTCAATCAATATATCGACAATTCTATCTATCTGCAATCAACAAGTAAATATATATACCATGCTGTCCATCTACAATCAGCGATTCAATCAATATATCAACCATTCTACAATCAACACGTCAATTAATATATATATATATATATATATATATATATATATATATATATATATATATATATATATACCATTCTATCCATCTACAGTCAACTAGTCAATCAATAGATCAATCACTGTCCGTTTATCAAAAGATCAACTATTCTGTTCATTGGCGATAGGTTGATAAATCAACCATTCTGATCATTTACGATCCGTTGATTAATCAATATATCAACCATTCTGTTCATTTACATTCCGTTAATCAATAAATAGATCAACCGTTCTGCTCATTTACGTTCAGGTAATCAATCAATGTATCAACCATTCTGTCCATTTACGATTCGTTAATCAACAGATCAACGACTTTGTTCATTCCCTATCCGTTAATCAATAGATCAAGCATTCTCTACATTTACATTCCGTTAATCAATTAAAAGATCAACCATTCTGTCCATTTACGATTCGTTAATCAATAGATCAACGACTCTGTTCATTCCCTATCCGTTAATCAATAGATCAAGCATTCTGTCCATTTACGATCCGTTTATTCATTATTAGATCAACAATTCTGTCCATTTACGTTCAGGTAATCAATCAATAGATAAACCATTATGTATGTATGTATGTATGTATGTATGTATGTATGTATGTATGTATGTATGTATGTATGTATGTATGTATGTATGTATGTATGTATGTGTGTGTGTAATAAGTCGTTAGCTGATATAAGCTGTAACCTTGCTATAGTTACAACAAACACCTATCTAATAAATATTTGTACTGTGAAAATTATGTTTAAAATGCTATAGTAATATGTGCCACGATGTACAGCAATTATATTAGGGACCAACGATTTAAGTTTCCGAAGCAGGGAGCCAAGAAACGTTATTTATTTTCTTCACATTTTTGGATGTCAAATAGATGGAACAATAGCTTTTCCTGATTCGAAACACAATTACAGGATGATATATATCCGTTATATGTACTTATGTACTGTTTTGTGACTTTGGAACAAAACTAATACTGCCTTGCAGTAGATGTATGTGTCACACTATAGTACCAGCGAATTTTCGACACGTACACATACATATTTATGGTAAACACACACACACACACACACACACATATATATATATTAAAATTGTTGTCCTCATTGAAATATAAGTAGATGTATACTTGCTAGAATGAACATAAATTCAAACATGTACGTAATGATGTTAAACAAGACGATTAGTGTGTTTGTTGCTTGTCGTATAAAATAGTACGAACAATTGAAATATACGTAATAGTAAAATTCACTTGCACCTATAATAGAGTAACGGCCATGACAAGAAGCGATCCATTCCATCCAGTTTAGTTTTTAGACCATGTATTGCAAATTCAATACCTTCATAAAATATTTAAAAGAACTATAAATGTTATATGTAATAAAGCCGGAGATATATAATGATACGGTATATATCAAATAAGACAAGATTAATGAAATAATACGGTATATATGAAATAAGATAAGATATATGAAATAATACGGTATATATGACATAAGACAAGATATATGAAATTGTACGGTATATATGAAAAAAGATATATGAAATAATACGGTATATATGAAATAAGACAAGATATATGAAATAAGACCAGATGTATGAACTAAGACAAGATATATGAAATGATACGGTATATATGAAAAAGATATATGATATAATACGGTATATATGAAACAAGAGATATATGAAATAATATGGTATATATGAAAAAATATTTATGAAATAATACGTTATATATAAAATAAGACAAGATATATGAAATAATACGGTTTGCGATTTCAACTCAACTACAAGTCGATGTCGATGTCATTGGTTTCCTGGAAGGATCTATCATGTACATACAGTCTTTCATTACAGCGTTAAACATAATTATACTACTCCGCTAAAGTTAACGTTCTTTGTTGCTATGGCGTTGTCATCTGTGTCTCCATACAGATGAAGAAAAAAAAAAACAATCGACTAGTGACTTCACGCACACGAGACTGCAAAATCAAAGCAAACAATGCTCTCCAATGTGACCTTTGATCCTGATATCAAAACGTACTGAAAAGTATGCAGTTGTCGCGGTTATTAATCGTACATTCTAGGTCGATAACCCACTATTTCGATGCACGAACTCACTCATGAAAAAGAAACTCCAACCTGAAGAATATCTCTGATGCTGAGTCGATATTTAATCACATCGTACAATAGCAAACGTAAGTTTGATCTTTAAAATATAGCATTTAAGGGCGTGACCACTAATTTTGGAACATAAGGACCCACGCACAAACGAACTCAAAGCCACATTTCTTAAACAGCATTCTCAAAGATCAATACGAAATATTGTATATTTAAAACGAATGAATCCTTTCACTGGTTTGGCCAATATAGTGCCAATAGTCGTATTCTTGATAATATCTGGTCCGAGATGCAAAGTGATGGAGGAAATCTTTATTTGAATAAGGGATATTTTACCGAGCTCCATTCGATTTGATGTTTATGGAGCCATTATCGTTATGATAAGACTGGGACTTTGCCGTTTTACAGATTATAGTCCCACTGAGACATTTAATGTAACATGGTTTCGAATCTCCATCTCTACTTCTATTTGTGATCATTATTACTATCCAGGGCGTACATCAATTTACGTTTTAGTTTTATTTCTTTTCATATTGCATACTAGAGCTCAATTTGTGCATTTAATTCCTATTTTACAGTGAAGCTCTATCCCATTTAGTGTTACCGTCATAATCTGACCTTGTCTTGAGTAAGGTTAAACAAGCGTATGGTATGGTCGTTCGTCGGTTGTGTGTCGTACGTCATCAGTAATTGTTGTTTTAAACTTATTATAATCTGTATAAGTGAATTGACTTTAACCACATTTAGTATTGAACGTTATTTCGTAAAGAAATTTGAATGTTGGTCGTCGTTACTGAACATGTTAATTCCTTTCAATGATTCATTTGTTATACCCCTGATCGGAAATTTACCAACTTTCAATGAAGGTATCTTTGTTTAAAGAATTTTCAATTTTATTAAAATGATGGTGATCAGCCGTTAGTAATGCTAACCGTTACCAACAAATAAATAAAAGACAATACAAGATAACTTTTATCTAAAACTGATGAACAGAGTTATGTCAATAAAGAAAGCAGAATATCTTTGAATTCAGCGAGTTTGCAAATGATGGTGATCTGCAATCCAACATGGCCCACGTTACTAAAAATTTAAGAAAACATCTTTTAAAAGACTTTTATTTACCCAAACGTTGCCGAACAAACCGTTTGACCAGAGGATTCCAGTATATCCTCCTTGCAAATGAAGCTAGTATGTTGTCAAATACAATGGCGAAAATTAGAGAAAACTTTAAACGATCTGTGCTAAAACCACAAACATAATTTGAGACATTTGACTGAAGGTGTGTTTCCTCAACGGACTCCAATTTGATTACAAATGATGCACAATTGGCATCAACTAACGCTGCTTTTGAATTTAGCGAATTCTCAAGAAAACCACTTTCGAAACTAGACTTAAAGTTTACAGAAAGAACCAAGGAATATAAACCTTTTATACAATGGATTCTGATATTTCATACAATATGGCCACCGTTACTTAAATACGGGCGACATATGACAGAAAACGTTTGAGAACGAATTATTTTCACCTTATGCTGATCCATCAAAATAACGATTACATTTAGTAAAACTAGACAAGTCTTTTAATAGCCTGCTTAAAATACGACCAAAGACTCGCTGTACAGTGTTAGACCAATTTGGACATAATTCAATCTTTATGAAAGTCTTTTAACAACAACAAAAAATTACAAACTGCTTTTAGATATCATTGACGTTAGATTCAAGCAGCTTCTTGTCAAACATCGCTGAATATCACTTGAGCAATTTGACAGAAGGGACTATGGTGAAGCATTATTTCTAATTTGCCGACGTTCTGCTGCGCTGCTATAAAAGATGCATAGTAATACTGAATAGAACAAACGTGTATCATTTAAATTTGTATGACTTGACCATGTTTTCTGCAATTTAATTGGATGAAAACGATCACGTGATCCTGATCTGGATTTTTTTTTACACATCAATAAATTCGTCCGACTACTTTAATGTCCTGTTTTCGGGTCATTTTGTGTGAAGTTTTATCCATAATAATAACATTAACAAGCCCACACTTATCCACCTCTGACTTCCGACAAAACATATATATATATATATATATATATATATATATATATATATATATATATATATATATATATATATTTATATAACAGATTAAAATTGTCTATTAAAAGTTAAGACAATTGAATTGCACTGGAACATTCGCTCCATTTGCAGATGAAGGCGTATGGCAGGCAAACCAATCTTCACAAGCCAGTCTTCAAAAGTATTGTATTTCATTCCGAATACACGTATCAGCGGTTGTTATTAAAGATAAGGGTCATCTGATGAGCAATGGATTTCACTTAAAATGGTCATACACAAGCGTAATGTTAAAAGCGAGAATAAACTGGTTTAAATAACATCATTTATTTTCTAATAAATTAAAAGTGAATGATCATAACGAACTGATTAGTTATCTGTCATGACCCGCTATGGCACTCTAAGCTATATTAAAATGTAACAATTGAGCAAGTTTTAATAACTAAGGAATTAATTAGAATATTGCTATTCTAACTTGTCAATTATTTTTTAACTGTAATATCTGTACGTATTAGGGAATAGCTGACTTTCATGTCCCAAACCTAGCCTTAAGCAATTTGTAAACTGTCCAAGAATACAAATTGTTTCAATCAATGACGCCATCTTCAGGTGTGTAAGGCGTTTGAGTTGTGTGTGTGTGTGTGTGTGTGTGTGTGTGTGTGTGTGTGTGTGTGATTTGGACTAGTAACGTATCTATGTATATCATATCGCTACGATGTCTGCAGTTTGGCAGTTTATTGCGATGTCTAGCACTGTGGCATGTAGCCTAGTGGATAGCTAATGTCCCGCCGTCACATTATCCTGACAACAGGCCGACTAGTCCTAATACAAACCTCTTAATGCTGAGCGCAAAGCGAGGCAGCTGTTAGTACCATGTTTCATAGTTTTTATTATGACTCTACCGGGTATCGATCCCGCGACCTCCCGCATCCTAGGAGGATGCTCTAACCACTAGGCCACCGGATCGGTCAACCATCAGGATTTCATTCAAAGCATGCTCAAAGAACCCACAAATGTAACACCAACACGGGTGTTTATGATATATTGATTAATTGGTAATTAGCAGGATCTTCACGCCTTGAAAGGAACATATTACCACTCTACACATCTTGAAAGGGTCATTTTACCACTCTGCCCACTTTGAAAGGGTTATTTTACCGCTCTCCACGCCTTTGAATGGAACTTTCTAAAACTCAGCACACCTTGAAAGAGTCATTGTACCAATGAGAACACCTTGAAGGGGCCATTCTACCACAGCACACTTTGAAAATTAAATTTTACCACTCTCCATACCTTGAGCCATTGTAGCAAACTAAACACCATGAAAAACTAAACACCATGAAAAACTAAACACCATGAAAAAGCCATTTTATCAATCTACACTTTGACGGGGTAATTATACAACTCTTATCACTTTTTTTAAAGGGCAATTTTACCACTCTCCACACATTGAAAAGGCCATGTTACCACACTGTACACTGTGAAATGACCATGTTACCATTCTGCAAACTTTGAAAGGGCCAATTTACCAAATGTCGTGTCTTGAATTGATTTTTTTACCACGCTGCGCATATTGAAAAGGACATTTTACCAAACTGCACACCTTGAAAGGATCATTTTACAACTACACCTGGAAAGGGTCATTTTACCAACTTCCACATCTTGAAATGGTCATTTGACCACTCTGTATACCTTGAAAGTGTCATATTACCAGTCTGCACATCCTGAAATGGTCATTTTACCACTCTGCACACCATGAAAGGACGATTCTTGAATTGCGATTTTACAAGTCTACACACTTTGAAAGTGTCAATTTGTCACTCTGCACACATTCCAAGGGGTTATTTTACCTTTCTAGACATCTTGCAAGTGCCATTTTACCACTTTTGCACACTTTAACAGGGTCAATTTACCACTTTGCACATTTTAACAGGGTCATTTTACCAATCTGTACCCTTTTAAAGAGTCATTGTACCAAGTTCCACACCTTGTAAGGATCATTTTTGCCACTCTCCCCATCTTGAAACGGCCATTTCACCACTCTCAATACATTGAAAGTGCTATGTTACCACGCTTTAATCTTTAAAAAGGCCATTCACCAATTTGTACACTCAGAATAGATCATTTAACCAATATATACACCTTGCAAAGGTCATTTTACAACTCTCCACACGTTTGAAGTGTCATTTTACCACTATCAACACTTTAAAACGGCCAATTTATTCCTTTCGCACCTTTAAATGGTCATTTTACAACTTTTCACACCTTGAAAGGACCATTTTACCACTGTGCACACTTTAAAAGAGCCATTTTACGACTCTGCACACTTTGCCAGGGACACTTTATCAATCTGTACAATTTTAAAGGGCCCCTCTTGCCACTCCCCACACAGCGAAAGGGCCCATTTACCAAATCCCACACATTTAAAGGGTCACTTTACCACTCTCCACACATTGAAAGAGCAATTTGACCAGTCTGCATACTTTGAAATGGTAATTTTACCAATCTACACTTTGACGGGGTAAATATACCACTCTCCACACTCTGAAAGGGCCATTCCACCAATGTCCACACACTGAAAAGCTCATTTTATAACTCTCCACATTTTGAAAGGGTCATGTTACCACCCGGTACACTTTAAAAAGGCCATTACACCAATCTTCTCACTTTGACATGTCAAATTTATAAATCTGCACATCTTAAATTTTTTATTGTACCACTTTCAACACCTTGAAAGGTTCATTTTATCATTCTGCACACATTGAAATGGTCCTTTTACCACTACACACAGTCATTTTACCACCACGTCTTGAAAGACTAATTTTACCACCCTCCACATCTGAAATGGCTATTTTACCAATCTGCAGACTTTGAAAGGTCTATTTTATCACTATATACATCTTGCAAGGACCATTGTACCACTGTAAGCTCATGAAAGAACTATTGTACCACTCTGCACACGTTGAAGTGGTAATTGTCCCACTCTGCACACTCGGAAATGGTCATATGACTGCTTGTCACACCTTGAAAAGGATATTTTACCATTTTGTGCCCCTTGAAATGGACTTTTACCACTCTCCACACTTTCAAAGGGCCATTGTACCACTCTACACACTTTCAAAGGCCCATTTTACCACTCTCCACACTTTCAAAGGGCCACTTTACCACTCTCCACACATTCAAAGGGCCACTTTACCACTCTCCACACTTACAAAGGGCCATTTTACTACTCTCCACATTTTCAAAGGGCCACTTTACCACTCTCCACACATTCAAAGGGCCACTTTACCACTCTCCACACTTTCAAAGGGACACTTTACCACTCTCCACACCTTGAAAATGACATTTTACGACAGCATTAGTTTTGTAATTCATACACAGCTGTGATTAACAGACTTAGTTCCAACCTCAAATTATTGAAATAAGAATACTTTGTAGCCGTAAATCACCTGAATATTGTGTTGCCTTCAAATCAGAGAAAAGAATTTTTAAAATTTCAGTACTTTATATTATCAACCATTTTGCTATATTCTAAGTAAACACGTATAGTTATGTTATAAAGCTTTTCCTCCGTTATTATTATGCCTTTAAATATACGGCTGATGGTGTCGTATGATTTGATGAGAGTTCTTACAGAGTTTTCTCCCTTACATTGGTAAGCCCTAGTCTGCTTTCGTTGGACATTTTTCAGATTTGTTCATGTCAAAGATATATGATTATGTTCTAGATTAATGATTGTTTATTGCTGTACTTTGTCTATGAATATACATGTGTTTACCGTAAAGCTATACCAAAATGTCATTTGTCTCTAGCGTGCTTTTTTATTTACCTTATAGACCATACCTTTTCTTTATTCCCCGTGTATCATATATATATATATATATATATATATATATATATATATATATATATATATATATATATATATATATATATATACGGTATATATGATACACGGGGAATAAAGAAAAGGTATGGTATATATATATATATATATATATATATATATATATATATATATATATATATATATATATATATATATATATATATAATGCTTTGTTTTACCGTATAGCCATACCTGTATGTCCTGTGTCTCTAGCGTGTTTGTGTTTACCGTATAGCTTTAACTACTATATGTCCTGTATATTTAGTGTTATTACTTTTATCTTACAGCCATACATATACGTCCTTTATATCGCGTTTCATTTTACCGTATAACCATACCTAAATGTCATTGTCTCTAATGTATTGGTTTGTTTGTTTGTTTGATTAGGATTTTTAACGTAGCTTTAACAATTTTTCAGTTATATCGCTACGATGTCTGCAGTGAGGTAGTTTATAGTGATGTCTAGCACTGAGACATCATGCCGCAGACATGTAGCATGATGTCTCACCCAGTCACATTATCCTGACACCAGGCCGACCAGTCCTAACACTAACCTCTTTATGCTGAGCGTCAAGCGAGGCAGCTGTTAGTACCATTTTTGTAAGTCTTTGGTATGACTCGGCCGGGGATCGAACCGACGACCTCCCGCTTCCGGGGCGGACGCTTTAACCACAAGGCCACCGGAGCGGTTTTAATGTATTGGTGTGAACCAAATAGCCGTACAGATTTTTGCACGCAATAATATATTTTTTTTTGTTAATCATGGTGACCGATTGGCATTTCATATTAATAATTGTAAGGTCAACAGTAAAATATTGTTAGGATACTGACTATTCACTGTCTGCGATAGTATTACAGGAAGACGAAAAATGTAGTGGCACGAATGTAAAAAAATATATCTTTTTGGCCAAATTGCTATAAATAACAAAAGCTATGTTGTTTAAATTATATTCCTTAATCGTGAGTGCTTTTAAGGTGGTAACAAAACACTCCGCACAGAAAGTTTCCAAACGATCTTTGGAAATTAAATAAAGCAACTTCTCTCACTGACCTACCCAACCTAAAATACGATGTATTTGCAAAATAATTAACTCTACATAGGAATGTTATGAGAAGATGGAAATGCACTATGAAATTATACAGTCCTAAGTATTTTTTTTTTTTTGCTAGTAGCCTTTCAGGCAGGTGTAACGGCTTGGAAAATGTGAAATATCGCTACACAAGGTCATTGATTTTCCCTCCTGATAATTTTGTATCCAATATAGTTTCTGATAATTTCCCTTTCACAGCCTGTTGAAGTAGATTTCATATCCAATGGAATTGGAAACAAGAAACGTCATTAATCACCACGGTCATATAGTATTTATGTGATACCATCGTCCATCGTGGCAGTTCTTTTCAGGGAAAATGATTCTATATAATGCTATTAATAGCATATTTGTCAATATTAATGTACAAAACGTGAGTTTAAGAATATGGCCTATCCTATCATTATTGTATTTGGCTTTAGTTTGCTTGAGAAATATGGATGCACGTATTACTTTCAGTTCCTAAATTCTGACGTGTCATCCATCGTGCATGCATCAATTAGTAATGCAGCATTACCTCTCCATAGTCTTAAAATAGTTAATTGAAAAGAGTGAAAAATAACAATCTTCGTAAAATTCATCAAATAATTTATTTCGCTTGAATAGAATGTGACAGTTGTAAGAATAATATTGCGAAATAAATCCTAAATGTAGCTGTAACTCAAATTATAATGATTATTGTTCTGAAAAAAACCTTAATGGTATTCCACAATAAATCCAATGGTCGAAGTGGAGATGTTCCTATGATGGCACATGTCGTTGCACTATGCAAATAGTCTTTTGTTGGATCACAATAATACAATCCTTATATCCTTGTATGGATTTCACTATAAATCCAAGTATATTTTTCACACAATGTTATTTTTGTGCGCTTTTTATTTCTAGTGAAGAATCACAGGAACAAAATAACTTGAATAAATAAATTCCTTCCCAAATATAAATTTGGACACAACAATATTACAATTGATTTCTCGCACATCCACCAGCACGAATGAACAATTTCTAGATAAACAAGATTATATGGTGTTCTCCTTGACATTTGGTCACATCATTATTTAAAGTAAATTGTTACCTATGGCAATTTTTAGTCTGGAAGGTTCCATGTGTTTCAAAAATCCAGTCTTAGTTATAATTAGGTTTGTTACTAAAGATATGATATAAAATATGGCAAACAAACGGTAGGTTTAAACTTTCATTGGGAATAGCAATGTTCAGGACTCATATTGAGGCATATCTGTTTACAATACCAAAATTTTCATTGGTAATTGCAATGTTCAGGACCTAGATTGAAACAAACTTGTTTACAAAACCAAAAGCAATGATTCAGATCAAGTAGAAAATTAATTTGATTTGGAACAAGGACATGTCCGAAATAGATTTATACTTATCATATAATGAATTAAAAACACTAACAAACAATGCGAATTAAATATACCTAACAGTGGACTGTGTGGATAATAACTTAGAAGATTGATTATTTGCTGAAAGGGCAAAAAAGGGTATCGTAAATTACCATAATGCATATACCGAGCGAATAATTTACCATTCCCCTTCGCCCGATTCACATAAGACTTTACAGTCTACTTGGTGTTTTTCTATCTTTACTTACTGATCTGTTTACACGTACAACCCTATACATGTATATCTGTTATATATTTATCTATATTCAATTTATATTCTGTGTTTTAACTTTTTCCATTAATGAGTGGTATAGTTTGACCTGCCTGGCTATTGTTATATAATGTATACCTGATATTTTGTTATCATGACTATAATTTGCGTGCATGATTCTTACTCACATTTAAAGTGGAGCATTGATTTTGTTTAGGAATTTGTGAGTCGTTTCCATTCGGAATACTGTTCAGGAATTGTGAGTCGTTTCCATTCGGAATACTGTTCAGGAATTGTGAGTCGTTTCCATTTGGAATACTGTTCAGGAACATTCCGTAGCGTCATAAGTAAGGACACTATATGACGTCATAAGTAAGGAAACTGTATAGGACGCACAGTGGGTTATTATTTATTTAATCCTGTTTTGAGATCGGTCTTTGGGAATAAACGATCATTGTTTACGTTGTGTTCAGTTATAATTTGTGAGGAATTAATTATTTATATAATAATATGCATGTAATAATAATTGGAATTACAACGTGCGCATTGACGTTTTGAAATAAAACACAATATTTTTAATATTATTGAAGGCTGATTCATATACATTTTGGATTATATCATGATACATCAAGACATTCAAGACTATTTTAATTCATACGAAACATGATATACGTTCGTACGTATGATAGTTTTGATTTAATTCACAGTACTTAAAGTTCATGATACATTTAAATTTTGATATCTATGGAAAATACGAAATGTTGTTTTAACTAAACCTTTTGGTTTTATTTCATTATGTTAATTAAAACATTCGAATCGTAACATTATCTTTACATTAAAGCACTGACCAGCCCATTCATGCATCTATCTATCCTTTTATAATTTAAGTTCTCTGTTAATCTGTCTATCATTTCATAATTTAAGTTCTCTGTTAATCTGTCTATCCTTTCATAATTTAAGTTCTCTGTTAATCTATCTATCCTTTCATAATTTAAGTTCTCTATTAATCTGTCTATCATTTCCTAATTTATGTTCTCTGTTAATCTGTCTATCATTTTGTAATTTAAGTTCTCTGTTAATCTGTCTATCATTTTGTAATTTAAGTTCTCTGTTAATCTGTCTATCATTTTGTAATTTAAGTTCTCTGTTAATCTATCTATCATTTCATAATTTAAGTTCTCTATTAATCTGTCTATCATTTCCTAATTTATGTTCTCTATTAATCTATCTTTCCTTTCATAATTCAAGTTTTCTGCTAATCTATCTATCCTTTCATAATTTAAGTTCTCTGTTAATCTATCTTTCCTTTCATAATTCAAGTTTTCTGCTAATCTATCTATACTTTCATAATTTAAGTTCTCTGTTAATCTATCTTTCCTTTCATAATTCAAGTTTTCTGCTAATCTATCTATCCTTTCATAATTTAAGTTCTCTGTTAATCTATCTATGCATCCGTTTTTAGAATCTTATTTTGATTCAATTTTTCGGATTCTATTCTCGTTTCAGGTGAGTAACAAGACTAGATTAGCAATAGTTGTTTAAAGAGAACAGGTAAGATTTCTTTTATATCTTATTAGAATTACTATTTTAAACATAGCATTATTGTAGAATCCTTTGAGTCATCGTATTGGGTACACATTGTATCTCTAGGTATACAAGGTTCGTTGGAATCCTTCAAAATATTTCATGCATTGTTAAACAAATAAGATTGGAAATCTTCAAACCTTTTCGTGTATGGGTATATAAAGATCAATGAAACTCTTTTCATGTTTTATGTATACAAAGAAGATTGCAAACCTTCACATCTTTTCATGTTATATATATATATATATATATATATATATATATATATATATATATATATATATATATATATATATATATATATATATAAGTAAACCATCAGACCTTCCCGTGTTTTATGTATATGTATACAAAATTGATTGGAAACCTTCAGACCGTCCCGTGTTTTATGTATATGTATACAAAATTGAGTGGAAACCTTCAGACCTTCCCATGTTTTATGTATACAAAGTTGATTGGAAACCTTCAGACCTTTTAATGTATTGGGAAACAACCAGTAAACATCATTGTGCATTATATACACAACGCGCGGTTTTCGCACACAACGCGGATTTCGTTTATAACACAGTGTTCGTAGTCCAGATAGTGTAGTCGGTGTATATATATATATATATATATATATATATATATATATATATATATATATATATATATATATATATATATATATATATATATATATATGGCAGCTGCGACGACTTTTCCGTCAATCTTGCCGTTCTTGTGGAATGTTTAATGAACATAAAGAAAATAAATAATTAGAAAGAGAAGAATTTATTTTCATAATTAAAGTAAACACTGGATCACGTCTACTTAGTGAAATGATGTATTTACAAAAGTCCCGCGTCTTGATTTTCCGTTATTTTCATTCAGTTTATTCATGTTCCGCATAATACTGTTGGTATAGATTTAGTTTGTTCAAACATTATGACCTTTGTCATTAGGTTTTTATTAAAACAGTTGTATCTGTTATACATCTGGTAAACATATATCTGACCCAAGTATAAGAAAAATTTGGATGTAACAAATATATTAAATCTAATAAACATTCTTCATCCAGGGATACGTCTCACTAAACCCTATGCAAAATACAAAATTAGCATATCTCATTCAAGGTTCAATCCCATTCAACAACAGGTCTCATACATGGCTAAATCTCATTTATACCCTTTGTCAAATCCAGTATAGATGTCTCACCCAGGGCTAAATCCCACTGGGATATATACCAGTCAAAAATGTATCATACAGGGTTACATTCCACTGAGATAATGTGACTCAAATAAATGTGTCTAACACGGCTAAAACTTAATTTATTCTCATGTAAACTGCTGCATATAAGTTCATCCGAGGCTAAATTCCACTGAGATAGATGTCAATCAAATAAATGTCTCATACAGAGCTACATTCCACTGAGAGATATGTCAATCAAATAAATGTCCCATACAGAGCTAAATTCCACTGAGAGATATGTCAATCAAATAAATGTCCCATACAGAGCTACATTCCATTGAGATAGATGTCAATCAAATAAATGTCCCATACAGAGCTACATTCCACTGAGAGATATGTCAATCAAATAAATGTCCCATACAGAGCTACATTCCACTGAGATAGATGTCAATCAAATAAATGTCCCATACAGAGCTACATTCCACTGAGATAGATGTCAATCAAATAAATGTCCCATACAGAGCTACATTCCACTGAGATAGATGTCAATCAAATAAATGTCCCATACAGAGCTACATTCCACTGAGAGATATGTCAATCAAATAAATGTCCCATACAGAGCTACATTCCACTGAGATAGATGTCAATCAAATAAATGTCCCATACAGAGCTACATTCCACTGAAATAGATGTCAATCAAATAAATGTCCCATACAGAGCTACATTCCACTGAGATAGATGTCAATCAAATAAATGTCCCATACAGAGCTACATTCCACTGAGAGATAGATGTCAATCAAATAAATGGCTCATACTGGGCTAAATTTCATTGAACCCTCTGTAAAACATCTTCGCTAGCCAATGTTTGAAAATGTTAACATATGTACCTCTTGGTGGATCGATCCGATATTACAGTTCTTTGCAATAGCAACATTTATTACAAGTTGCAACCCAAAGTATGCAATGCCGTTTAACCACTAGGATTGCGTTTAACAGTGGTGCATTGTGCATCGGCCGAAAGTAGCAGAGAAAGCCAGGCAGGTTGCTGTGTTCTTGGCAATGACAAAGATGAATGTAAGAGCGATTTGGATTGGATTTCTGTTGTGTGCAATAAAATCCACAGACCCGAAACACTGTCAATACCGGTATGTCTGTGTGATTTGGATTTTTAACGTAGTTTTAACACTTTTTCAGTCACATCGCAACGATGTCTGCAGTGTGTCAGTTTATAGTGATATCTAGCACTGGGTAAGTGAGGCAGCTCTTAGTACCATTCTTTGTAAGTCTTTAGTATGTCTCGGCCAAGGATCGAACCCACGACTTTCTGCATCTGAGGTGGGCGCTCTAACCACTAGGCCACCTGAGCGGTTCTGATTGATCAGCAAAGGTCAAGATAGATTAACATATCGGACACTGGTTCATGAAGAGGCATGAACAGTTTAATAAATATATCTCATATAGGACTAAATTTCATTGAACCCTGTGTGAAATCGAATACGTATATTTAATAAAGGGATAAATGCAGTTGAACCCAGTATGAATTTAAATAATATTGTCTAACTAAAGGGCTAAATGTTGTTGAACTCTGTGTAAAATCCAATGAACAGTGTCATATTAAAGTTATGAATATAGTAAAATAGTTAATTCGATTGATCGACCCAGCCCCATCTTATCCACCCATTGTATTTGACGTATTTGTTTGGTTTCAGTCCCATGTGTATTCCATTACGAACAATTGCCTGATGTATATAGTTTCAGTAGTCTTTTAATTTGAAGGAAACACTAGACGTTTAACAGTAATGAACAAAAATCGACAGATGCAGTTCCGGTGAGATTCCTTGCTGATTGTTTCCGATACTGTAATTCGCTGTAATAGGTTTTCTTATGCAGCGTCCTTGACACGTGTGTGTTCAAGGCAGGAGAATGGCCAAGTTTGTTTTAAATGAACAGGTGGTATTATTTATGGTTTTGACGTCTATGATTATTATATTTAACAAAATGGTTTCGATACTGTAGATACTGTTATGAACGAAAATTGATAATAGCTAGAATATTTTGCTTTTAGTTTTTTTATTAAAATATATCAGCTTGATCTGTTTCTGTTGTTTGTGTTTGTGTTTTTTTTTACGCCTGTTTTCACTCAATGGTTATCTATATAGACATGGCAACCAGTCTATAACTGGTAAAGGAAGAACTTGGAAAAAAAGGACAGAAAGGTCCACCTACCCATGAAAACTACTGGCAAATTATCTCATATACCTATTTTGGCAGAGCCTGAGACTTGGACCTAAGCGGAAAGACGTTATATGGCAGTGATCGGCAAAGCGCTTGGTTTTATTTGTCCATGCTTCTTGACGTATAATAAACTACTTTAAGCGGAGAAAGTCCATGTTTCTTGACGCAAGATGTAGTACTTTAAGTTGAGAAAGTCCATGTTTCTTGACGTATAATAAACTACTTTAAGCGGAGAAAGTCCATGTTTCTTGACGCAAGATGTAGTACTTTAAGTTGAGAAAGTCCATGTTTATTGACGTATACTAAACTACTTTAAGCGGAAAAGTCCATGTAGCTTGACGCATGATATATTACTTTACGTAGAGAAAGTTTATGTTCCTTGTCGTATGATATAGTACTTTAAATTCCATGTTCCTTGACGTATGATATAGTACTTTAAGTGGAGAAAGTCCATGTTGCTTGACGTATGATATATTACGGTACGTGGAGAAAGTCCATGTTTATTGAGGTATGATATAGTACGTTAAGTCGAGAAAGTCCATGTTCCTTGACGTATGATATAGTACTTTAAGTTGAGAACGTCCATGTTCCTTGACGTATGATATAGTACTTTAAAGTCCCTGTTCCTTGACGCCTGATATAGTACTTGAAGTGGAGAAAGTCCATGTTTTTTCACATTATACGGTACGTTATATGGATAAAGTCTAAGTTTCTTGTCCATAGACATAGCTTTCGATATGATAATGTTTCATTTAATTCGTTATCTACTCTGCTAAGTGTGATAACAATAAATATGAAATAGTTTTGAAATGCACTGCTTATTCAGAAAATCCATTATCTTATCACGTCTGCTACCGCTTCGGTTGTCTAGTGATTAGAGCGTCCGTCTCGGGAGCGGGAGGTCGTGGGTTTGAACCACGGTTGAGTCATACCAAAGACTTACATAAATGTTCCTAACAGCTGCCTCGCTAGGAGCTCAGCATCAAGAGGTTCGTGTTAGTACGGGTCGACCTGGCGTCAGGATAATGTGAATGGGTGGGATATCCTGCTACGTTTCTGGATCATGATGCCCCAGTGCTAGACGCGATATGAATGACAAATTGTTAAAGCTACGTTAAAAACACTAATCACATCACAAAACCTTACATCCCCTTTAGGCATTGTAAGTGAAAATTTATATGGAAAAATAAAGTTTGCCTGGCAATTTTTTCGTGTCGTGACTTACATAAACAATCGTATAGTTTTCTAGTAGACAAAGTATTTAGGGAGAAAAGTTGTATTCATTGTATCTATACAATGTATTCACTGAACCGATAATGTAACATTTGTTTTATAGATTAAAGGTAGTGGATGGTGGCATTGTTTAAAAAAAAAGTAATTAAAAACAAAACTATACACTAACGTTTTCTTCATTTTATATTTCTCTTTACTTTTTGTTTTTTCGGCTTGTCTTGTTGTTATTTTTACAGGTGATGTCTGTCTTTAATATCTAATTAATATATTCAGAGAAGTAAAAGGCACGAAAGGATTAAATTCATTTTCCGATGAAGTTGATATGCGTTTATACTAAAACGATTGATTTGTGCAGCCACAGGGGCGAACTATCAATCAAACGCGTGTAATTGAAATGTAAGCTGTTATTCAGCTTGGTAATTTTTGTCCCCCTATCTGTTGTTGACTGTCTTAACTTAAGTCGAGCAATGATCTATTGGCATTTCCATGCAATACGATTTGGTTAATGAGATTCCAATTTCTTTTTTTATTATCCCTTATATATCTGTTCCGCAGGTTTTGAAGTTACTTGGATGGAGTCAGCGCTAATATTTAATTTTTAATCAAATTAATATTTTATCTTAAGCCTGTTCGCTAAATATAAACCTACTCAAACTTAGATGTTTATGTACATCCAACGTCACACTAACGGCTAGTCTAAAATGGGTAGTGTCGAGTAAGAACGGAATAAAACAGACAGTTTTAAAAGTACTTCCATAGGACATTACACTGACAACTTCCGGATTTATGGTACTAATTCAGATCGCATATTAAACGTTAAAAAACTTTAAATTGATGATCTCTCATGACCAAACCTATGTTTCTTACTATATACATATCCAAGATATCACCTTCGCGGTAGCAACTGTCATATGAACCACATCTTTGTTTTGGATCTACGCGTGTTGAAAGTATTTGTTTTTCAGTCCGATCAAAGAGTGTGATGCTAATTCCAGTGTTTTAAACCCCAGCCTGTAAAGACATAAAGACATTCCCAAAACATAAATCTCTTTTGTTTCAATAAAGCAAACTAGGAAAAGGTCTGAAAAGAATATTTTTACTAAATCGCAATCCCATTATTTAACAATAATTGCCAATCACACCCATATGTACTTTTTAATCAGCACTTTCTAGACTAGTTCCCATTCATCCATATCATGATGTACGTAAAGTCCAATAAAACAAGCAGTTACATCGGATAGTAGCGTTATTACATATTTCCTATTGTTCCTATTAAATTTAAGTGTTTAGTGTAAGTTGATATTATCATGTTTGATATACATTAACATGCTATCAGTTTTGTCTAACATAACAGCCGCCAAGGTACAGTCATATGGATAACTCTGTCGAAGATCTGAAAGTGGATGAGAATACAAGGGATGTAAAGACATTATATCCATCGCCAAATGAAACATAAAGCGAAATTATTACCTAAAATGTATCTAGCAAACACAAATTGTATTCAAAGGGAACCTTCATTTTCTTTGATTATTAAGGGAGATATGCACATGGATCCAACCGGTTCCAGGATTAGGTAAATATATTACAAATACCATAATTGAATTGTAAACTTCAAAATTCATTTCTTGACAATATAAACTTAAGCTCCAATGGCTGTCGTTTTGCATAGTGAATCAAACCTAATATATTTACTAAATAAAGGCAAATATCAGATGTAGACATCAACAAACCTTTACAAAATGAATAACAGTCATTGTACAATACAGGTTACCATTGGGAATCGAAAGATAGCAGACGGGTCCGGTAAAAGACCGTACGTTTTGGAAATTTTATAAGTATTATGTTATCTATAGTTGATGCTTTGATGTTATCAAGTTATTTGCATTATCATATAAAACCACTGTGTGCAAGTTTTCTCCGAAATGTGTCTTTCTAAATGTATTCATAGTTTCTTTGAAACAGAATGGTGGAAAGGATATGCATATCATTCGGATTACCTTCCTTGGACATGCATATCTTCATTCGGATTACCTACCGTGAATATGCACATCTTCATGATTGGATAAGGGGGGGGGGGTCATGTAAGAGGCAGAACGTTTCGGATATTTCTAAATCATTATGTTACCGATAATTGATGCTCAGGCATTATAATTGAAGTCATAATAAGTAGGAAAAATTTAATTTACGGTGTTTGTAAAGTATTTACCAAAATCAGCAACATTTGTTCTCCTTCTGTATGATTACCGTATGTTTTATGACTTTTTCCTTACTTCTCTATTAGTTCCGTATGTATTATGACAGTTTTTCTACTCCTCCATGACTACCGTATTATGTTACGATTTTTAAATAACTCCTTTACGACTGCCATGTGATTTTTAAATTGTATTCCTTCTGTTTCATGACTATGAATTATAACATTTGTCCTACTTTTCTATGACGACCGTATGTTTTAAGTTTTTTCTCCTCCTCCTCCGCGATGACCACCGTATTTAATGCACCTTGATTTATATAATGGCCCGGATATAATACACCTTGATTTATATAATGGCCCGGATATAATACACCTTGATTTATATAATGGCCCCGATCTAGTACACATTGATTTATATAATGGCCCCGATCATTATAATACACCTTGATTTATATAATGGCCCGGATATAATACACCTTGATTTATATAATGGCCCCGATCATTATAATGCACCTTGATTTATATAATGGCCCCGATCATTATAATACAACTTGATTTATATAATCGCCAGGATATAATACACCTTGATTTATATAATGGCCCCGATCATTATAATACACCTTGATTTATATAATGGCCCGGATATAATACACCTTGATTTATATAATGGCCCCGATCATTATAATACACCTTAATTTATATAATCGCTCAGATTAAATACATCTTGATTTATCTAATGGACCGGATATAATATATCTCGATTATATAATAAACCGGACATAATATACCTTGACTTAAATAATGGACATCTTGATTTATCTAATGGTCCTGATCTAATACACCTTGATTTGTATAAAGTCCCGGATCTAATGCACCTTGATTTATATAATGGCCCGGATTTAATATACTTTGACTTATATAATAAACCGGACTTAATATACCTCGATTTATATAATGGCCTGGATCTAGCACACCTTTATTTATATAATGAACCGGACTTAATAAGTTAATATACCTCGATATATATAATGAACCGGATCATATACGCCTTGATTTATAAAATGACCCGGATTCAATATACTTCGATTTATATAATTGTCTAATGCTCAATCTTTTTAATACAGTCGAACATATCCTAAATGCTTGTACGTTTTCTATGAATATAGCGAAAATTATATTAATCGAACATTCGGTTTATCTGTACATTTTCTAACATCCTTGTCAGTGATAGAATTTCTGACAATCAATAAACATGATAGAAGCTCTATTAATCGAACGATCGATTCATCTGAAATAAAATCATGACCCGTCTGTGTCATCCTTTGTGGAGTTGATATTCCTGTATTTGAAACTAGTGCAATGGTCCTCAGTGAATCTGGACAAACGATGTATAGTTCCGTTTGCTGAAAAATTAGTTGAAGGTTATGTTATCTAATTTACCTGTTTTAAACTTATCTGTGCTAACTGAATCTTCAGCAATTACGTTTCGTTCACTTCGCTGACCAAGAAAGTTTTGTGTGACCCATGGTTCATGAAACATATGAGAAATATATTGGATTTGTTTTCCTTCATGTTTAATTTTAATTAGAATAAATATAATGACATTGGTGCGTTAGTCTGCGGGGAAAAAAATCCAAGATCGGTCATAAACAAAACTTAATTCATAGACAATGAGATCACACTTTGTAGGCAACGTAAGAGGAAACAAATATGAAAGGAACGATCGTTTTTCTTCTACATGTACCTAATTACATACGTGTTTTGTTCTCAGAGGGATGAAATAACTATTTTCATACAGCGTAGATACAAAAGGCCTAGAGATAACCGTACACCATATCATACATATTATTTACCTTATTCGTAACAAAAGACAGATAATGATTTGTATTTTTTCACACACTCTTTAAATCTTAACTTCATGTTATTTGATGATAATAACTTCAATTTAAATAATTAAAGGTATCGTTGATTTATAAAGGTATCATTTAATACATTAATGAATATCAAATTCTATAAGTTAGCGGAAACATCGAAAAGATTAGGCTGTGATGTGTGATACGGATATGTTGATGGAACTGACATGGAATGGCAATTCGATGATCTTAAATTAAATGCGCATGTAACATACAATCACTTAAACAATAAATGGGATGGTAACAGGAAAATGGTGCCAGATTCAAGCTAGAGCTTGAATGGCGTCGACTGGTTATATTTTCAAGAATAATGTTATTTAAAACACGAAAGATTCCAATAATTTAAGGATTTCACACCATCTTGTATGTAGAAATGGCTGCCATTGGAAAGGGAGACATTTCGGCCCGGAGTTCAAAGTCGTTTCCAAGTTGTATGTATGTATGTATGTATGTATGTATGTATGTATGTATGTATGTATGTATGTATGTATGTATGTATGTATGTATGTATGTATGTATGTATGTATGTATGTATGTATGTATGTATGTACGTATGTGTGTATGTAGGTATGTGTGTGTGTTTGTGTGTGTGTGTATGAATATATATATATATATATATATATATATATATATATATATATATATATATATATATATATTCATACTATTCATACACGAATATATATATATATATATATATATATATATATATATATATATATATATATATATATATATATATATATATATATATATATATATATATTCGTGTTTTACTTAGCGGGGAGATATATAAATCAGGTGGGCGGTATTGGCCTTTGATTACTCAATAACTAGCATTCTTCCCACTAGAATGAAATGTATGAAAATTCTGCCCACATATACAGTGTATTTATGCAAATGTAATTGTAAATTTAAAACAAAGAATTGAAGGAAATATTTATCATTACATAATGTACAAATTATTTTTTGTCTCAATGAAAGGCAAATGAGATTCATGTACATAATTTTGACATCTTCAAACAACAACATTATTTAATGTTTTCAAATTGTCAGGAAATGTTTCAGCTGAAGTATTCTAGTAAATGCTTATTATTGCTACCATATCAACTATTTATCTTTTACCATTTTTTATTTTTTTATTTTTTTTTTTTTTTTTGGGGGGGGGAGTCTTCGAGTGGCCGTGTGGTCTTAAGCGCTCTCCGTTACGAATCACTGTCATGCCACCTCTGTCTGCGTGGGTTTGAGTCTCAGAACCATTGTGAGTATGTGAGAAAGCTTGCCAGTAGCTTCTCGTGGGTCGGTGTTTTTTTTCTGCTTTTTCTTGGGTTCTTTCTCCACCATTAATACTGGCTGCCATGCATAGCTTATCGTGTACTTAAAATTGGCATTAAACCATACAACAACAATTTTGTTTGGGGTGTGGCTGGGGTGGGGGACGCACTAGATATATGGCTCCCCCTCCACCTACTTTGCCTCCCAAAATATAAATGTGTTTTATGTGTTTTTGTATCCCCCGTAGGTGTGTATATCTTTACTTTTTATAAAAAGAATTTCGCACAAGAGCTTATAGGTGAGAATTTTGTGGGGTATTTATGCCCTAGTGTTATCTAAAGGGTAATTCTTGTGATCTAGGTTTGATTACTAGTCAGGGTCATCTACCTTTGATTTTAATAGTGACCTTTGCCAAGGGTTTTCTATCTCGTATATGTGTTATTTATATGCCATATAAGGTATGAGTGCTATGTATGTGTGTGCAAGGATGGCATGTTCACTCAAAGTATATCCCCAGTTATCCTGAAATAGTATTAGATAAGGAGTCTTTACAAGTTTACATGATCCAGCTTGATTTTATTTATTTGACAATTTTGAATTTGGATCGGATATGGTGTGTTGTATAAAAGTTAAAATTAATGCTACGTGTTACGAGTGCGTGATCATGTGTGTCGTTTCCCATATATTATTTGTATTGACATGTAAGGTGGGCTCACCTTGAATCAGGAGCCGCATTTGCTTTATTAAAATATAATCCTCTTATCACAAGCTTATGCCTTTCCTTATTTTAATTTTTTTCGCCAAAGATAAATGTTCCAGACGGGTATATTTAAAAAGAACAAAATATAAAAAAGAGGAAGACGAAACTGAAAGGGTAATTTTCTATATATATATATATATATATATATATATATATATATATATATATATATATATATATATATATATATATATATATATATAAGTACTATCAAAAGCATAAGAGGCACAAGGCACAAAGTGACAAAGTGGCACTAATTAGTCGTCAAAGCACCTATTAAAGAAAATGCATTAAAAGTTGGTAGTAGTTGTAGTGGTAGTAGTAGCAATAGTAATTCAATTCATGTACATCAGGCTCTCAGCGACCATAAACTCAAAAGTGAAGAAAGACAACTCTTTGTATTCAGTGTGATAAGACAGCGAGGTTTATCTTTCACTTTCAGTTAGATTTTTTTCAGCGCCGTTTATGACCAGATATTTCAGTGAAGATGATAGTGGTTATTTTGCTCCATAAATTCACACTAGGCTTCACCTAGTAAGACAGACTCATTTCAAATAGTATTTTACTATCAATACATAGCGACCAAAACAATGTGAGCGAAGCGTTTTTAAGTACTGTTTTTTAATGATTTGTGAAAAACATTGAACAGTGATAAAGTATAATTAATTCATGCACAGTTTCAACTGAAATGATCAAGTCATATACATGCTACTGAAGTCTAATATGGCAGCCATAACATTATTATATGTCCTTTAATCACATTTGTGTTATTCTATCGTCATTTCCGGTAATGAGATAATGGCAATATGTCCTTTAATCACATTTGTGTTATTCTATCGTCATTTCCGGTAATGAGATAAGGCAATATGTCCTTCAATCACATCTGTGTTATTCTGTCGTCATTTCCGGTAATGAGATAATGGTAATATGTCCTTTAATCGCACTCGAGTAAGCTTCCGATCATATATCATTATTGTTGATGTTACTTATTAAAAATGCATGTAGTGTACATTAATGGAGACAACACCTATTATTTTTAAGAGTTAAGCAATCCTAATATATATATATATATATATATATATATATATATATATATATATATATATATATATATATATATATATATATATATCAGCACATAATAACTATCTTTCCATCTTTTAAAAATTATTTCTTTAATGTTGGAGTTGGACACAATACAATTTCTCTAACCAGTCCTGGCATCTCACAATCCTGGACACTTGTATGCCGAATTTTCAGCTATATGCTGTGTTATGTTTTCCTTTATATGTTTAGTTCCTTTTGGCATCTGTAAATGTCGTATCAAGGTTTGCAACATTATCGTCGGTTCCCCAGAAACCCTCGTATGTACCATCACCTTTCATGCAGAAAAGTGTGGTCGATCCCAGTCATCGCCAACATCAAACTGCAAAAAGGATCGTAAATCATTCAGTTGTTGCTTGTAATAACGAATGATTATTTTTTTTCACAGATCACTGACATGCATACGAATGTGTTTTCAGCAGCGCAATACTTCCGAAATTTCATCGGCTTCAGATTTTGTAACTTTTCAGTCGTTCATTTTCTTTTCCTTTCTGTAATTCCGATAATCTTGCTTATGTTTGGAAAGTCCATGGAATCTTATAACTTCGTTAAATTTTCCGTATGTGTCTGCTGTATCTTCCTTCCTGACACTTTGTCTTATCAGATGTATTGGTTCCATTTTTCATCAGATGTAGGTGTTAGCTACATTACCATATCAAGCTCCAGGAGGCATTGTGAAATGCAATTTATATTTTTTTTTTGTAGCTGACAGCAAATTAACAAACAAACAAGCGACTGTACGGAAAAACAGATTCTTCTGGTTCTCGATTAACAAATATATATGAGAGAGAGAGAGAGAGAGAGAGAGAGAGAGAGAGAGAGAGAGAGAGAGAGAGAGAGAGAGAATACTACATTCTAGAGATACATCTATAAAGCCTTTATATTTAAACTATACGAAATACATACAAGATTAAAATTGTACACTTTTCCCTCGAACTTACCAACTTCATACGTTTGTATAATTTCTGCATTTTAGAATATAATACAGATAGTTAAATATCGATTAACTTCATTTCAGCCAAAGAGTGTAAAATTGATTTGTTGTGATTACTGCTAATCATTTTGAAGGCATGTATTTCACTAAATTTAAAATAGAATACTAATTTGGAATATGTTACTAGAACATCAGTCATTGTTACTTAAAGAATCTTTTATTTAAACAGTAAATCTAAACATGAAACTGGTAGCTAAATTTTGTCTTTTATAATAATAATTTACCATAAATATAAATGTATAGAAATTCTTTGAAACAATTAAAATTGCATTACATTAAAATATAAAATAGAATAAACTCACAAACATGTTGCAGGACTAGCGAGCCCATATTGATCCTTTACGAACTCAGACCTTTCTTTCCTTTAAGAAAATACAGTCTTCTGATTCTCGATGAACGAATTAATTATGCGCAAGCTTTCTCACATTTTATATGCAGTAATTGTGCTCGGTAATTTCGAATAAGAACAAGACTCTCATCCTTTCCCACGGGAAGCGTGTCCATCATCGAGGTTACTCATCAATTAGGGACTTAGACATTTGCCTGTTCAGCAGCTTTCCACCAAGTCCAAAATTTGCTGACCTTTAGATACAAGATAAATGTAATTTATAGGTTTTTGCCCTGGCTCGTAAAGCGAAATCTTTATTAATATTATACAGTTGCAGTACAGAAAGAGACAAAATTAACCTCAATATATTTTATTGGAAAATTACTTTCAATATAATGTTAATTTTTTTTTATTTTAATATAATTTAGAGAAAGTTTCAATGTTACTACATTAAACAAAATTCTGTCCTAATATATACAATTTAATACAAGGCCATGTTTCATCAATGCCGTTGTTTCGTCTACTCTGACATTTATTCATTTTCTTATTGATTTCATGCAGACGAGATTCCGTGTAACGTAATTTGTGATGCCCGTTGGCAAGCGGCTACCCTATGGCACCAGCGTAATGATGTCGAATTCCAATGTTTCAATAGGCAATTGATTTTGACCCTACACACCAACATAAATCTAAAAATATGACAAAACGGGTGGCAAGCATCAGAGCAGACTTAGCAGAGTTAGATTATTAAACTGCAAGGCGTATCACTAGCGCACCTGTAAGGTTAAAACTTGCTTTGCATTCAAATCCGGCCTGTTGACTCATTTGAGTCTCACAATGATTACGAAGTATATTGACTCATTTGAGTCTCACAATGATTACGAAGTATATCCAGACTGTTGACTCATTTGAGTCTCACAATGATTACGAAGTACAGTCAATTATATAGTAGTAGTGTTTAATGCTATTTTTCAACACACGATAGGCTACACATGGCGGCCAGTATTAATGGTGGACGAAGAACCTGGGAAAAATCCCCGGAATGAACCACCGACCCACGAGAAGCTACTGGCAAGCTTTCTCACATACCCACATTGGCAGAATCTGAGATTCGAACCTACGCAGACAGAGGTGAGATGGTAGTGATCCGTAACGGAGAGCGCTTTAGACCACTCGGCCACTCGGGACCCAAGAGGAATAAACAGTCAACAAACATTGCAATACTGGTATCTAACTAGCCTAAGGAATTTCGACTCTTAGTGAGACTTTTCCAAGGGCAAATACAATACATAGCTAATGCAAACAAATAAAACACAAAAACTGTTGTGATTGCAAAACTTTACTTGTTGTTTCTACATGAATTAAATCTTTAATTGCATTATGTTTCAACTAGTTTATTTTAACGTATTACGGATGCTGGAAAATATTGACATAGACATAAATCTCGATGAGCCATAACGTTCCATCTATTTTAATCAATCCCTGACACACGTGATCCAGTACACTTGAAAGTACTGTCACACACACACACACACACACACACACACACACACACACACACCCATCCATCCATCCATCCATCCATCCATACATACTCGTTTGTAATAATTACTTTCATTATAAGATCTTTGAGTAAAGCAGAATCAAACGGCATGTAAAATTAAGCTTACCATCATCTACAGCGTGACATATAGACATACAGGCACAAGCTGGTAAATGAAAATACCTGTTGAATCGCCTTTGATAATACTGTGGTCATTATCAAAATGAGATTAAAATGAAAGCCTCTGACAATGGGTCAAAGACGCAAGCGCTCAATCATGCGACAAACAACACGTTTTACAACTGTTGATTATTATGATTGTTTCTTTGTGTTATCTGGAAGATGGGCGACCTAGTTTGTGTTGCCCGGATCCAGTGGATAATAAAAATATGAAATGAATGGTTGGAGTATATAGCGATATTAGCATAGTTATAGAGTAGAACAACACGAGTCCCCGTATGTGAAATATAACAATTAAATCAATTATACTAAACAAAGAAATTGCACAAGACACTGAAGCATACAATTCCATTAGCAAATTATTACCAAATGTAACTAACCGTTCTGTTTAAACTGTAATGACAAAGGTCATCTTAAATTCGAATTAGCGATCGAACTCGAATGTTCAGTATGATGCATAACATCCCATTGCCTGTACATCCAAATTCAATGTTTGTGCATGTTAGAGTTGACGTATTCCGTTGGCTTCTCTCTCTCTCTCTCTCTCTCTCTCTCTCTCTCTCTCTCTCTCTCTCTCTCTCTCTCGCTCTCTCTCTCTCTCTCTCTCTCTCTCTCTCTCTCTCTCTCTCTTCCGGCCTCTTTCGGTTCATCAAACTTACTTTGATTGTTTGAGTGTCTGCTCTCTGCCCTCTCTATAAAAGGTGTGTGCGGAATTATTTACATTTTAAAATAACAATATTATCAACCCAAACATTTTTCAGGTTTTTACTTTTTGAATTGAACATTATCAATCTCTTGTTAATTCGAATATCGTCATATCCTAATTCAACATAAACTAAAGACTAATATGGGTAACTTCGAAGCCTGACAGCCTATACAAAAATCCTAGTACAAGAAGATTAATGCATAACCCTTACGGTTACTCAATGTCATTAACTGCACTATAACACAATCTATACCTTTTGTTGAAACATTACTCCCGGATTTGGACATTAAAAGGACTAACTGAACTAAATGTCGACAGGCACGTGCTCAATTTCTCGATTTGAAGAACGTTCTAATAATACAAACGAATCAACGAAATTCGCTTGATTTTGTAACTATGTTAGCTAATGATTTATTTGCATAACGTATACATACTTAGTAATATAAATTCATTGCCTACATGATTTGCATTACACGTGATAATAATAATAATAATAATAATAATAATAATAATAATAATAATAATAATAATGTTTACTTTTTAAAGCATGTTGTGAAAAATATAGAATAAGTATGTATATATGATACTTTAACTTAAATTGTATCGGAACTATTTATACGTATGATCGATATGCCGACATTCCAGTCCTAAGTTAGCCTCGAGCAGTTAACTTTCTTTTCAAAGCTTGTTTTGATGAATGTCGCTGATTTTCTGGCGGCTGTGTGCTAAATTGGTAACAATAGAACTTGCGATACTTTGTTGTGTGTGTTTGGAACGATAAATTCCAGGTGAAATTTATTTAAATTGTGATTGACTTTAGAAACATGTAGCACACAGATGCTGTTTGTTCTCCTCCAGAGTGATATTTTTTTCTTACCGAGATTTTATGCTACCCTTGTCTGGGGCTTCTATCCTGTGGAGCTTTCGTCCTAGGGGACCTTTTCCCGCACCCCTCTCAAATCATTTACAAAAGTCGTATTCACAAATGGTTGGATTCATTTCTTGATTTACAGGCGACAGATTCATAATAATATGAACAAATCATTATTCTCTCTCTCTCTCTCTCTCTCTCTCTCTCTCTCTCTCTCTCTCTCTCTCTCTCTCTCTCCTATATCTTTAACATTTCTAAGATGGTGTCAACAAATGAAAACTGGTTCTAATAAATATAACGCGATGTCCTTCAAATTTGAAGGACATTTGACCGTATTGGTTTACTCAGCTTTGGATATTATATTTGTTGTATTCTAAACTTTTCCAAGGGTACCAGTTACAAAATGGATTTTCAAAAGGTGTTTACATGCAAACTTTGTAAGAATAAAACGGAAGATATCTAACAATTTTTGTCACAGACACGTCTTTTGTGTTTAAATTATTTCAAGAAAACTACATGTCATGAATATAACATAGTATTTTGTATGCAACGTTCATTCTCAATCTTAAACGTAACAAGTTCATCGTGTAACCTTCCTTGCCAACAGGATTCGTAGTCATCCAGGCGCTTTCATAGTTAACAAAGCGCTGAAAGAATTTCTTGATCGTACACAAAACGTGATATTCAGCAAGCAGTATCACGTATCACGTAAAACGGATGTATTGGTCCTGTGTTTTGCTGCTCTGCATCTTCAGTAACGATAATAGTTCCTTGTTCCCTTTTACAAGACGTAATTGCTTCTATATTCACGTGTTGAAATAACGAAGCCATTTCGCCACTGAATTAATCGGGCACTTATTTGACCTGATGGAATGGATACGTATCATTACAGTAACGAAGGAGGTACTTCAAGTTGTCTCTCTGAATAATTACTAGAGATCTGGATACAAAATCGATAGCTCTGCTATCAGGTTAGGGAGCGTACGGGGCATGATTAAAAATAATCTATAATTTCCACAGAAGCACAATTTGCGCTGTAGAATTATGGGTATTAAATCCTGGACAAAATGATCTTTTCATTTTCTTTATAGTTGGAATTAGAAGCGATTTTAGTGGCAAATACGTCATCGTTATTCTCAATCATCATTTGGTTTATATTCGTATGTGTAATAATGTTCTTATGTACATAATCAGTACTGCGCTGACGTGTCGTTAAATTCTCGACATACATATATAACTTTTTGCGTAGTCTCAAGCATTTATACACACATGTGGATACAGTGCACGGCCTCGTTACTAATTTTAGAATAATGGACATGTGCTAATTTTGTTTCCATTGTCCATCTATACAATACAACGGCACGTGAAGTAAATACATTGTTTTATGACAGTGTCTTAGAAATATACAGGATGAATATATTTCACTGTCGTAGAAACATTTTTGGACGACTATATGACACTGGCCTTGAAACATAGATGATGGATATATTTTACTGGCCTACAAACATTGTTGACCCTGGCCTTAAAACATAGATGACGAAAATATGACACCAGCTTAGAAATAAATATGATGAATGTATGACATTGGTCTAGAATATTGGTCTACATTGGTCCGATCCAATATTCCATTTCCCGCTTTATTCAGTTCTTGTCCGCCTCCATTCGGCGAATGTTTATAAAACTCAAGCATACAGTCTATTGCGGTCTACACACGTCTGATATCTATAAGCATAGCATACAATCAATCGCTGTCTACAGACATCTGAGATTTATATTTTTAAATTTAAAATAACCCACTAGTATACAGTCTATCGCTGTCTACAGACATCGCTGTCTACAGACAGCTGAAATTTATATTTTTAAATAAACAAATAATAAAAACTTTTTAAAAAAACTAGTGTACAGTCTATCGCTGTCTACAGAGAGCTGAATTTTATATTTTTTTAAATAAACAACAAAACAAACTAGTGGCCAGTCTATCGCTGTCAACAGACAGCTGAATTTTATATTTTTTTCAAAAACAAAACAAACTAGAGTATATTCTATCGCTGTTTACCGACAGCTGAGATTTATTTTATAAAACACAAGCCAAATTCTCATACAATCTATTGCGGTCTGCACACATGTGACATTTATAAAGGCCTCACATATCATAGTCCGCACGCATTTACATTTATTGAGACAGTTTAGGCTGTCATATCTGACGGTTACTCAGCGAGGGATGTCAAAAAAACTAATTGATGAATGCATTGAAATGTGGGTTTAATGGGCGATCAATACAACACTTGATGGCAATAGGCAGACGTATTTACATTGATAGGTCAAGCGTGTAAATGATATATATTGTCAGTACATGTGTTGGAATAGGGTGTGGAGGGGTGATGGGTAGATGGGTAGTTAATTGATTGTACTTTCTTACAAGGTATCTTCTTTACTCTGATCGCCCTCAGTGTTCTCGCCTGGATCGAGGTAATATTTATAAAAAGTGTTGAACTTATAATAGACAATACATAGAGATCTGCGCATACATACATACATACATACATACATACATACATACATACATACATACATACATACATACATATATATATATATATATATATATATATATATATATATATATATATATATATATATATATATATATATATATATATATATATATAATAAAACATAATGACACGAGTTCCCCGTACATAAAATACAACCATTAAATCAAATACATACAGAACTGTGAGAATACATTGCATTAGGAAGACACTTCTTTTGAGATGAAATATTCACCGCCATTCAAATACAAATGTATTTATAGAAATGGCCGATCTGTTGGAATTAGTTCATCATAGCAACTAGTGAACGATCGAAGTCATTGCCTTGTACAACTTCATAACCTGTTTCTTTCCAGTTCACTCCAACGTCACGGCGGTTGTTATCTGTCCTTGCTCGCTTCCCAGATTCTCTGTTTTGTCTCATCTACTTTCGTGCCCTCCAACGTCATGTTGATAGGTGGACGTGTTAGTACTTAGACACGTATATATTACGGTAGGTCTTCGGTAGGTGCTCTTTGGGTCTATTACCCTTGTGCTTTATGCTTTGACCTCTTTTACCGCCCACACTTTGTCGACTTGTCAGAACCGCTCCGGTGGTCTAGTGGTTAGAGTGTCCGCCCCGGAAGCGGGAAGTCGTCGGTTCGATCCCCGGCTGAGTCATACCAAAGACTTACAAAAATGGTACTAACAGCTGCCTCGCTTGACGCTCAGCATTAAGAGGTTAGTGTTAGGACTGGTCGGCCTGGTGTCAGGATAATGTGACTGGGTGAGACATCATGCTACATGTCTGCGGCATGATGTCTCAGTGCTAGACATCACTATAAACTGCCTCACTGCAGACATCGTAGCGATATGACTGAAAAATTGTTAAAGCTACGTTAAAAATCCTAATCAAACAAACAAACAAACAAACAATCGACTTGTTAGACATCTGGATAGGGCTAATGATTTACGAGAGGATGTCATCCAAATGCACCCTCGGAATACTTTAATTTCACTCTTGCAGGAAAAAAACGTGAACTAACTAGATTTTTAGATGGGTCTTCTTTAAAACTCGGAATTTAGTGTGGGAACCACGGCCTCTTATTTAACGTGATCTAAAGCGCTGTCCGTTACAGATCACTGCCGTCTCACCTCTGTCTGCGTAGGTTCGAGTCTAAGATTCGGCTAATGTAGTTATGTGAAAAAGCTTGCCAGTAGCTTCTCGTGGGTCGGTGGTTCTTTCCTGGGGTTTTCTCGGGTTCTTCCTCCACCAGTAATACTGGCCGCCATGTATAACCTATCGTGTGCTCATTAATGGCGTTAAACCCTAAAACAACTTATTTAACGTAGAAAATCGGGGTTTAAAATATCTACCGGCTTTTATCACTAGGCCACAAAAATGTCCGATAGCCTGACTATACAATTTCAAATAAAGGTTTATGTAGAATATCAGTTTTGACATTTTCGATCTTTAATCGAACTTAACCGTTTCTGTTATTTTTGTTTGAAACGGCTTAATAAGCGAAGGCCTAATTAAAACTCACTTCCCTTTTCTGTTATTTTTGTTTGAAACGGCTTAATAAGCGAAGGCCTAATTAAAACTCACTTCCCTTTTCTGTTATTTTTGTTTGAAACGGCTTAATAAGCGAAGGCCTAATTAAAACTCACTTCCTCTCCGGACCAGGCATTATAAACCATTGCAGCATAGGGATGTAACAAGCGCATGCCACCATAAATATAATAATTGTTCTCTGGCCCAAGTAAATGTGCTCTTTACAGATCTACAGAAATGTCCACCCTCACATATGAAATGGTCAGTGTGGACTTATTTGTCCTTTGCCATTGGACCCTATGATTCTCCTCAGTTGGTCACGGTTTTATGTTTGTATGGGGTTCCCGGGTAAGGACTTGCAATCCAGTCTCAGCGGTTTTTGTAGTCATGTGTAGGGATCTGAAATCTAGTATCAGTGACATTTGTAGTAATGTGTAGGGATCTACAATCCATGTCATTGACATTTGTAGTAATGTGTAGGGATCTACAATCCATGTCATTGACATTTGTAGTCATGTGTAGGGATCTACAATCCATGTCATTGACATTTGTAGTAATGTGTAGGGATCTACAATCCATATCATTGACATTTTTAGTCATGTGTAGGGATCTACAACCCATGTCAATGACATTTGTAGTCATGTATAGGGATCTACAATCCATGTCAGTGACATTTGTACTCATGTATAGGGATCTACAATCCATGTCATTGACATTTGTAGTCATGTGTAGGGATCTGCAATCCATGTCATTGACATTCGTAGTCATATGCAGCGGCGTCGCTAGGATTGGTGTCACCCAGTGCGGTAAACTCATGGTGTCACCCCTCCAGACTTCCACCATGGATTTCTTCTTCTTAAAATAAGTCCACCGTATAAAAATGACAAGAACAAAAACAAATTAATTGAAGGTCAGAAGGTAAAAGTATTTAAGAACTTTAACAACGTTAAGTTATAGTTATTTTTACATTAAAGTTACTTTATTTAAAATTTTCCTTTTGGTGTCACCCCTCTGAGATGGTATTACCCGGTGCGGTCCGCACCCCGCGCACCCACCTAGCGACGCCACTGGTCATGTTTAGTGATCTAAAGTCCATGTCAGTGACATTTGTAGTCATGTGTAGGGATCTAAAATCCATTTCATTGACATTTGTAGTCATGTGTAGGGATCTACAATCCATGTCATTGACATTTGTAGTCATGTGTAGGGATCTACAATCCATGTCATTGACATTTATAGTCACGTTTAGGGATCTGCGATCAGTGTCAGTGGTATTTGTAGTTATGGCCAGACATCTGCAATCCAGTGTCATTGATTTGGCTAGTCATGTGTCGTGATCTGTAATACTTTGTCAAAATGTTTAATAATCATATTTAGGGATATGCAGTCCAATGACAGTGGTTTTTACAATCATGGGTAGGGATCTGCAATCTACTGTCAGTGGTTTTTGTAATAGTGAATGGTGATCTACAACCAAAGTCAAGTATTCATAGCTTCTGGGTCATTTTATTTCGTAGTGATTTCTTTTCTCGGACTGTTTGGGGAACTAACGATCGCCTTCGAATAGGGAAGTTAAGGGTGTTAGCGATTTTCTTATTACATTCAAGGGTAAATTGGCAACACCTTGACTTGTAATGGCGAGCATCATACAAAATAATTTTGTAATCCAGTTAGGAATACAAGCACCTGGTCATTTTGTTATCTAGTCTGATATACAAGCACCTGGTCATTTTGTTATCTAGTTTGATATACAAGCAATTGTACATTTTGTTATCTAGTTTGACATACAAGCACCTGGACATTTTGTTATCTAGTCTGATATACAAGCACCTGGACATTTTGTTATCTAGTTTGATATACAAGCACCTGGATATTTTGTTATCTAGTCTGATATACAAGCACCTGGATATTTTATTATCTAGTTTGACATACAAGTACCTGGACATTTTGTTATCTAATTTGACATACAAGCACTTATACATTTTGTTATCTAGTTTGATATACAAGCAATTGTACATTTTGTTATCTAGTTTGACATACAAGCACTTGATCATCAAAGGCAATATTATTATAATTCATTCCATGCGCTGCCGTTTTGTGCCAAAAGCGAAAGTATCGTCCCAGACTGATTTATGCAAACATATCTCGCCTACACTTTACATTGATGTGATGATATATGTCAAATTTGCACTACCCAAGGTCTTGTTTCCTATTTGTGATGAACATGGTGGGATTTTGAAGTGAATATTAAAAATATAGCTAATATTATTAGGCAGTTTATTATGATAATATAATGATCTTATTAAAAGAGTGATTTGTTTGTGACGGAGGTTGTTTTATTAGGTCAGGCATTTATTTAGAAAATGAATTACTTTTGATAAATATTAGCCTTTACAAATATACACACCGCCGTAGAACAGCTATAGAGTAAATGAGAGATCATATACATGTTGTATATAACAGAATATCAATGATGTCACGTGCACATTACGATGTATTTTGGTTTGTTATGGTGGCCTGAATTTATGGACGAACTCGATCGTTTAGGTGACCAGAATATAGCATGTGTATAAAAACTCCGAAGACTACTAAAATAATTCTGTGATATTCCTAAGATTGTGTACACGTTTTAGTCACTTTTTGTACATTTTCGACAAGTTTTAGTCATACTCTGTACACTTTTTAGTCATACTCTGTACACGTTTTAGTCATACTCTGTACACGTTTTAGTCATACTCTGTACACGTTTTAGGCATACTCTGTACACGTTTTAGTCATACTCTGTACACGTTTTAGGCATACTCTGTACACGTTTTAGTCATACTCTGTACACGTTTTAGTCATACTCTGTACACGTTTTAGTCATATATTGAGCCTAGCCATGATACATTGTCCATCTAATGACATCGGCTTTCAAAGTATGATTTTTTTTATACCTGTGATTATACGACATGTAGTGTGCAGTTTTCTTTTATTTCTTGTAGTTTACGTTGGTGTCGGTGGTATTCAAGTTTCCTACCCTTAGCGTTTTATTTACTCATTTCTAAATACAAACAACATACATAAACACAAGAAAGTATTCAAAAGTGGATGTGGGAGCGGGTGTCCAGAACTGGCTCCGTCCTCTATCCCCCCAAAACAGGAACGCGAAACGATAGAAAGGTTGCACAGAGTTAGGTGTATTGAGATGGTGTAAAGCAAGCACTGGAAAATTGCAAAATGTGGGCGCTTTCAGGGGCTTACCGAACTAGGCCTCAATCAGTGGTTTCGTCGCACTGATCCCATGTCCATACACACATACACACAAAACAAGCACACAAACACACAGAGAAAGCATATGCGCACACAGGTAATCCATTGCTGGCAGTATGAGAAGTGGTGGTCAGATGTTGAAAGGTTGAAAGAGCCTTGTGAAGTCCCCAGCCTTTATCTACGCAGATGCTGCCTGGATGAAAATGGCCATTTACAATTCCCGAGCCTTACCTTTTCCCAGTCCTATGTCATCTAGAGTCATATTTATAACACACTCATTGATTTCGTTTTACACACTGTCAATTTGCAAGTAATATATTTGTAATACGGATACTTGGCAATGTCCATTAGTACGAGATAACTGCTCTCTGCATGTGAATAGACCAGGTGTAGTTTCGATCAATGGAACAAGAGGGTCCAATTGACTAGGATGAACATTGCTGTATTGGCCTAGTTGGATCAGTTTGTTTATTTGTTTCTTTGATTAGGATTTTTAACGTATATTCCTACGATGTCTGCAGTGAAGCAGTTTATGGTGATGTCTAGCACGGGGGCATCATGCCGCAGACGTGTAGCATGATGTCCCACCCAGTCACATTATCTTGAACCCAGGCCGACCAGTCCTAACACTAACCTCTTCATGTTGAGTGCTAAGCGAGGCAGATGTTAGTACCATTTTTGTAAGGCTTTTGTATGACTCAGCCGGGGATTGAACCCACGGCATACTGTTTCCGCGGCAGACGCTCTAACCAATACGCCACCGGAGCGGTCTTAGATGGATCAGCATGTATGGTTGTTGGTGGCAGTTTTGCGAGGCTCTGCTCAACGAAAGTTCACAAAACACAAAAATAGCATACCATTATAATATAACGAGTATGATATACAAATATTACAATTGTATTTAATTTATCTAACAGTGTAGCTTTTGTCTCTCATGCAGAAACTTGAACGTGTAGATTTCTTTCTTCTATAGAAAAAAAAAACAATTTTTTAAATGCTTGAAAAATATATACTGCAGTTTAATTATTTTTGTAATTGACGAAATTTATTAATTATTATTAAGTACAAAACATATCTTCAACTCATATGTATGTATGTATGTATGTATGTATGTATGTATGTATGTATGTATGTATGTATGTAGGTAGGTATGTATGTATGTATGTATGTATGTATGTTGCCCCACAAGATGTTTACATTTTTCATTAAAATTAAACGAAGCTTGCCGAGTTACATTTTAATGAAAAATGTATACAACCAGTTGTATATCATTGATACAGCGTACATAATTTACATGCATTGTTTTACTCGTATACAATTACTTATATTTGCCCTTTAAACGGATTTAAGATTTACTACAGGCATCTGTGTATTGACTGAGTGAATGAACTCCTCATAACCCGGAGTGTGTCCGCACAAAATGTAGTTATGCACCTTTTGAGGCTGTTCACAATTACTTTTGCATATTGATCAGTTATTTTCTTATTTTTGTTTCTCTTTTTCTTTACAGTGATTAAATCAAAATAATACACTCTTCGATTTGAGCATGCAAGATGGTTTTAATAATAAAAATAAAGCAATACAAACACATGATTATATATGCCATTCACATGAACGTTACGTTATTCTTATATCGGCGCATGAAAATTAATGTGGAATAGAAACTAAGCGACATGACGAACCAACAAGCGTTACGTAAAATATGTTAGTATATTAACAGTTGATCTAAGTCATTATTCTGCTTTTCAACAGTGATACCGACCATAAACGGTATTTCTGTATGTCTGTCTGTATGTCTCTGTCTCTCTGTCTGTCTATCTCTCATCGTTAGGTCGTTTTGACTTTACTTTTACTATTATTCCTAAGTCCAGATATATCGTGGGGAGAGAGAGAGAGAGACAGAGAGACAGACAGACAGAGAGACAGACAGACAGTTTATGGTCGGTAGCACTGTTGCTAAAGAGGGTTACATTTCTGTGAATCTTCATCCTTTTGAAGCTTTAACTTCTTTTTGTCAACAAATAAGCACCTTGTCGATATTGATGAAAAACTGACATTGACATTGAGCCAAAGGTATTTCCAGCATGGCTGAGTACGACCTGGTGCAAAAATCAAAAACCGCTGTCTGCCATATGGATTCATTTATGCATTAAGGAAGAGTAAAAGGGATGGGGCAATTTATGAGGAAATTGCTGTGCGCCGACTATGTCAATCTCATGTTTAAGTTTTCTGGCGGAACTACTAATCTACTTTACCACATGAATAAGCACCATCCCGAGACAGTGGTAATTACAAAATGACATATAATAGACCATCGATCCATGCAAATGCGCGTTCGTCATGTGAAGATAATTCGGATCTTTCTAAAGCTAAAACGTTACAGTCAATCCAGAAAACCTTACCAGGGCTCATTCTTCTCGTGCTTTACATATAAATGACAAGGTCTGCAGGCCACGCGTCCATACCGAATGGCAGATTCGCCAGAGTTTAGATACCATTTACATACACTTGACCCTCGATAAAATGTTCCAAGTAGAAACTAGCTTGCAGAAGTGATCATTCCACAAACATATGCTTACGTCAAGATACTGGTAACAGAAAACATACAAAATGCTGAGCAGGTTGCATTGACAACAGATAGTTGGACGTCGAGGTCAACTGAATCATATCTGACTGAAACGCTCTGAAATTCTCCTATGATTCGTCGAATAGTTGGATTCTTCCACCAAAGTATAACTGCAGCAGCTAAACTGAGAAGCCAGGCTGAATTGCTGGGTCTACCGGATCATAAGCTGATAGTTGATGTGCCCACTAGATGGAACAGTACTTATGACATGATTTTAAGGTTTTTTGAAATGCAGTGTGCAGTAATTGCCGTTTTGAGATCCAAAGCTCTTGTTAAAATAAAAGCGAAATATTTTAACACATTATTAGATGACGACATTTGCATGGCAGATGAGGTAATGGTTTGTTTAGAACCTCTTACGTTGGTGACAACCACTAATTGTGCTGCGTCAGTTCCAACCCCTTATGTTATCATGCCTCTTCATCGCAAACTAATTGACGACATTTTCCAACATAGCGATGATGACTTTCTAGTAATTTCTCAGATGAAAAAGACTGTGGTTGACGATCTTCAGGATAGATATACGCATGAAGAAGAAACTCTCACCATTGTTGCTGTCTTGGATCATCGTTGTAAAGACTTACCTGTCCTCAGTGATGCACGAAGAAATGAAATCTTTACCAATGTTTTCCGTAATGCATCAGAAATCATTGTTAGAATGTAGGCTGAACATGACACTGATCACGCACCTGTAGGTAATAGTGGGAGGCCAGAACTGCCACCTTTACCACAGCTACCCGAGCAGTTATGCGTGTCTGCCAATTATGCTGCTAAGGATGCTCAAGCAGTTTGCATGAAGCTCAAGTGAGACATTGGTCAGAGTGATATAAAGGTATGTGTTGTACTGGTTGCAAAAACTCATGGTGATGTCTACATAACTGGTGTTGAGATTTCAAACACACAAATGGAAGAGCTAGAAGAAAATCTTAAGACCAAAAGAGTGTTTCCGTCGATTCCATTGGATTCAAATCATCTTCAATGTTGGAACAATCACGAGCAGAGATTTCCTAGATTAACTAAGCTTGCTAAATTCTTTTTTTTGCATCCCATCAACAAGTGTCCCTTCTGAGTGGACGTTCTCCACTGCTAGAGATAACGTAAATGCACAATGTTCATCATTATCACCGAATCATGTTAATGCTCTATTTTTTTAAAAACAATAATGTTCCATCATGTGAGTTTCAGGGCTGTTCAGTTTGAACTACACGAGGTAAAATGACATTTAAGAGACCAATCTGCAGATTTATGCATTTTATGTTTATCAAAAAGTAAAGCACAAACTGTGAACTGTTCAGACAAATAACTTAAAATTGCAACGCTTTATTTATGTGTTAGGTTTCAACTCATGTACTCCATTTTATTAATGTCCTCTCTGTATTTTAATTATGTAATTAAATTATTTTAAGTAAGTTTGTGCAGTTTCCATTTATTTTATATCAATAAATTAAAAGTAATATGCACTTCTTACCTCAATAAATATATTTCAATAATATTGCAATATTTCGCTTAATATTGTGATTCATCGCAATAACTTTTAATTAAATACCCACCCCTACTCAGTGTCTACATTATGGAATTCCTTAACACTATATACACGTAATTCAACTTCCCTTGCTTCTTTTAAATTTTCATTAAAAATATTCTTTCTCGACCAGCTGTAATGAGATATGAAAAAAATGAATAGAACTCTTTATCATCACATTAATAAATGGTATGTCCAGATCGTATTCGATATATATATATATATATATATATATATATATATATATATATATATATATATATATATATATATATATATATATATATATATATATATATGTGTGTGTGTGTGTGTGTGTGTGTGTGTGTGTGTGTGTGTGTGTGTGTGTTGAATATTGTTCATTTTTGTATTTTTCCCAGTATAATCACACATAGTCATTCATGTTAAATATGTATGAATGAGTATGCAACGATACCTGGTCATGTGCACGGTCTTGTATTTTTTTTAAAAAACCTAGCCAATTACAGACACTGAGTACGATTTGGCAGATGGGTCAGCCATGACCAAATGTTCTATCCTCGTTAAAGATAGTTTATTATTAGTACCAGTATTAGTATTATTGCCTATATAACGCCAACCAATACAATCTCTTGCAATGTCGTGATTATCGCGTGATTTACAGGAACAGTGAAATTTAAAGTGGAATAGATTTCGTGGAGAGAAAGAAAATTGAAAATATGTTTTGTTTTTGTTTGTTTGCGTTCATCTTCTCTTAAAGCTTCCTTATTTGGATTTAAAGACGAACTAAGACCATAAGATTCAACAGGATCACATGACCAGGATGCAAGCGCCAAAAAGTGATATTCACAAACGTTAACACACAGGTTAATGGACGTATTTTATATTAAATCTTTGATGTATGTGATTCTGTGAACTAGAATGAAAATAACCCCACACCATAAAACTGCCAGCAGTAATCCGCATCATACAACTGCCATCAATAATCAGCATCATACATCTGCCAGCAATAATCTGCACCATACAACTGCCAGCAGTAATCAACAGCATACAACTGCCAACAATAACTCGCACCATACAGCTACCAGCAATAACCTGCACCTAACAAATAAGTAATACAGCTGCCTACCGTAAACCACACCAAACAACAACCAACAATAATCCGCACCAGATAGCAGCCAACAATAACCCGCACCAGATAGCAGCCAACAATAACCCGCACCAGATAGCAGCCAACAATAACCCGCACCATACCATTACCAGCAGAAACCCGCACGATAGAGCTGCCAGCAGTAAACCACACCATACATCTGCCAGCATTAAACAACATCATACAAAATCCAGCAATAACCCGCACCATGCAACTGACTGCTGTAACCATCACCATTAAAAATCCAATAACCCGCACTAAACCACGTCCATCCAAAATGTTCACCATGAAACAGCATGTAAAGGTCCACACCATACATTTATCATGTATAAAACAAACTTCCATAAGCATCCGTACTGATAGGAAAATTAAATATATATATATATATATATATATATATATATATATATATATATATATATATATATATATATATATGTATATGTATATGTATATATATATATATATATATATATATATATATATATATATATATATATATATATATATATATATATATATACATTTCCTTCAGGAATGTTGTCCAGATAATTTAGAAAACTTTTCATATGTCTCTATCCCATATTGTTTCAGTTTAAATATTTTTCAGTCAGTTAAACATACATAAAAATAATAATTGAGTAGCATTCGTAAGTTGTTATCAGTTAAAATTCCAAGTCACAAGTAATTAAACGGTCCAAATTTGAATAATTTCTCGAACATTATTCTTAATAGTCAAATATATTCTTAAGAAATTCTGCACATGCTAACGTAGAATGTCTCTCTGTTTTTTCAGAAAAAAATCTAAATGAATGCTTTCTAGATTAGATGATAGCAAAACGTGCATCTGGTGAAACGTGTACTTTAATATTCTGAAACTAGTACTGGCTAGGGGCCAAGGACACAGCACTGAAGTTGAGTTATGTACCTTAAATGATACCAGAACTCAAGAGTTATTACCTGCATAATTAGAAAACAACGTCAACAGAACATACACATGTTGTAAATCCATCTTTTTTAATGAAATACATTACTGTCTGGCATTGAAACTAATGGGCTGGCTTAAAATGCTGCGACGTTTTGTTCTTTAGAAAAGAAAGAGTTTTGATGAGATTTTGTTTGGATATTTTTTGTTCGTCTTCTGGTGAATCCAGTAGTATCTTTTGTTATTTTATGACAGTGTGTACAGTAGTATCTTTTGTTATTTTATGACAGTGTGTACAGTAGTATCTTTTGTTATTTTATGACAGTGTGTACAGTAGTATCTTTTGTTATTTTATGACAGTGTGTACAGTAGTATCTTTTGTTATTTTATGACAGTGTGTACAGTAGTATCTTTTGTTATTTTATGACAGTGTGTACAGTAGTATCTTTTGTTATTTTATGACAATGTGTACAGTAGTATCTTTTGTTATTTTATGACAGTGTGTACAGTAGTATATTTTGTTATTTTATGACAGTGTGTACAGTGGTATCGAGCAGGTCTTGAGTTTATTAAATAATTCATTATGCGTAAACTATTGGCATCGGCTTGATTTATGATATCATGTCCATTAATCTACTGTTTTCAAATAGTTTGAACACCATGCCCGTTACAAATGTCTTAGGCACAATATTAGTCACTTGAAGCAACAATATTGATGCTTGAAAACTAAAGGGCAGTCTCAGTCGAGTCGACGGAAGTAACCTACTCGATGCCTGTCAGTGGGTAATATCAGTCAACGGAAGTAGCCTAGTCGATGCCTGTCAGAGGGTAATATCAGTCAGTTGAAATAGTCTAGTTGTTGCTAGTAAGAGGGTAATATCAGTCAACGGAATTAACCTAGTCCATGCTAATGATAGAGTAATATTAGTCAACGGAAGTAGCCTAGTCGTAGTTTGTCAAATGGTAATATCACTCAGTCGAAATATCCTAGTCGATGCTTGTCAGATGGTATTATCAGTCAGTCGAAACAGCCAAGTCGATGCTTGTAAGCTGTTAAATTCAGTCAAATGAAGTAACCTAGTCGATGTTTGTCAGAGATGGTATTATCAGTCAGTGGAAGTAGCCTAGTCGATGCTTGTCAAAGGATAATAATATCAGTCAAAGGACGTAAACAAGCCGATATTTGTTTAAGGGTAATATCAGTCAACCGAAGTTAACTAGTCAATCTTGTCAAAGGTACTATCAGTCAACGGAAGTAGACAGGCGATGCTTGTCAAAGGGTAATATCAGTCAACCGATGTAGAATAGTCGGTGTGTGATTGTCAGAGAGGAGTCTCAGTTAATGCATGTAACCTAGATGATGTTTGATTACCCAAGGGCAATTTACAGCTATTTGAAGTAGCCATGTTGGTTATTAATTATCAGAGAGCAATATTTTGTTTTACCTCACTGTCACATGTAAGATTTGTCAATATAATTACATTTGCCATAGCCTGTAATGAATAGAGGAAGCATAGTTTCGTTCGATGATTGTTCACTTCATTCATATGCAAGATTTAATTTAATTTGGCATTGGTGTAGCTGACATATGGCCTCCTTTAAGATAATGGCTCATAAAATAATCATCTGTATAAAGCACGAGAAAACTTTTGTAAGGTGGTACTACATACTTGTAACGATGGCCATTATTATTGCAAGGATGTAAAACAAACATACAACGATGGTAATTGATGATGCTTTAGGTTGTTATTAGATACTAAATACAACGATATCGTTGGTTATGCTTTAGTTTGCAATGATGTACTAAGTAAACACAACGATGATATTTAGTATCGCTTACATTGTAAGGAGATACTATATACATATAAAGCTGGTCCTTTGTATTGCTTTAGTATGTAAATGGGTATTAAATACATACAATGATGGTCATTGGTATTGCTTTAGTTGGTAAGGAGGTGCTAAATACATACAATGACGGTCATTGGTGTTGCACTTACATCGATTGGTATTGACATTGATTTAATTGGTAAGGAGGTACTACATAAATACATACAACGATGGTCATTGGTATTGCTTTAGTTTGTAAGGAGGTGCTAAATATATACAACGATGGTCATTGATGTTGCAAATACATACATCGATTGGTATTGACATTGACTTAATTGCTAAGGAGGTACTACATAAATACATACATCGATTGTTATTGACATTCATTTAATTAGTAAGGAGGTACTAAATAAATACATAGAACGATGGTCATTGGTAGTGCTTTAGTTTGTAAGAAGGTGCTAAATACATACAACGATGGTAATTTGTATTGCTAATACATAAAACGATAGTTATTGGTATTGATTTAGTTTGTAAGGAGGTGCTAAATATATACAACGATGGCCATCGGTATAGCTCTAACATATAACGATAACTATTGGAATTGATTTAGTTTGTTAGGAGGTACTACATACATGCAACAATAGCTACTGGCATAGATTTAGTTTGTAAGGTGGTACTAAATACATACAAAGATGGTAATTTGTGTTACTATCGCTTGTAAGGAGGTACTACATAGAGGTAATACATACCTAGAACGATGACCATTGGTATTTCTTTAGTTTGCAAGAAGGTACTAACTACATACAACGATATTAAATGGTGTTGCTTCAATTTGTCAGGAGGTGCTAAATATATACAACGATATTAAATGGTGTTGCTTCAATTTGTCAGGAGGTGCTAAATACATACAACGATGGTGATTGGTATTGCTAATACCTACAACGATTGTTATTGACATGTATTTATTTTGTAAAGAGATGCTATGTGCACACACCAATGGTCATTGGTATTTATTTAGTTTTTAAAGAGGTGCTAGATACATACAACGATGGTCATTTGTATTTCTATTACATACAACGAAACATTGGTATTGCTTTAATGAAGAGCTACAAAATACTTGCAACGATGATTATTGGTATTGCTAATGCATACAACGATGTGCATTGGCATTTCTTTAGTGGGTAATAAGGTACTAAATGCACTCACAATGGTCGTTGGTATTGCTTTAATAAAGCGTACATTTTACGTTGATACTATATTCAATGATGTTGTATACAAGCTAGTGTAAGGACACAACATCAAGACAAATGTATGGTGAATTTTAACATCTAAGTTGCGATGAGTTAAAACAGATGTTTCTTCAGGATGTATCCCATTTTATTTCATTCTTGCTGTATGAGTGGCATTAACCAAAATCAATTTAGTGGAAGCACTATAGCAAGAAATGACTTCAAATAGTATCATTTGTTTAGCAATTATCAAACGGACACGGTAAAGTGTCATTAGCTTGCATCAAGCTAGTAACAATAGAGTGTCATTAGCTTGCATGGAACTGGTAACAATAGAGTGTCATTAGCTTGCATGGAACTGGTAACAATAGAGTGCATCACAGTGTCAACAATAGAGTGTCATTAGCTTGTATCCAACATACTCGTCGTTTCCATATAAAAAAGAAAGCGACGCACCCTGTGGAGTGGCCATCTACTCGTAGTTTCCATATATAAAACAAATGAGGCGTACATAGAGGAGTGGCCATTTACTTTTAGTTTCCATATAAGAAAATGCTTGAGGCGTACCCTGTGGAGAGGCCATCTATTCGTAGTTTCCATATAAAAAAGAATGGAGGCGTACCTTGTGGAGTGGCCATCTACTTTTAGTTTCAATATAAAAAATTATCGATTCGTACCCTGTGGAGTGGCCGTCTACTCATAGTTTCCATTTACAAAATAATCGAGGCGTGGCCGTCTACGTTTAGTTTCCATATAAAAAAGATCGATTCGTACCTTGTAGAAAGGCCATCAACTTTTAGTTCCCGTATAAAAAAGAATCGAGGCGTACCTTGTGGTGTGGCCATCTACTTTTAGTTTCCATATTTAAAAAAGTCTAGGCGTGCCCTGTGGAGTGGCTATCTACTCTAAGTTTCCATATTAAAACGAATCAAAGCTTACCCTGTGGATTCGCACATCTTCACGTTGTTTCCTTTTTTTTTTCACACGGGCCTTCACCAGTAGTATCTGGTTCCCTGACATGCCTATGACTGACTACTGGCGATATTTAATTTGATCAACAAAATGTTGAATTCATCTTTGCTTTTACAGTACAGCATACGACATTATGTTATATATCGCAGAAAGAACTGGAGTTAAGTACCTTCCTCAGTGGCAGACCCAGAATACCGAATAGGGGTGAACACATAATTAGATTTAAACGAAAAAGGGTCGGTCGAGTGTGTGGTGCACAAGCTAGTAAATCACAACGGTGCCCCTACCCCACCCTTTCGCTTAAATATTATGGAAACTAGAGAATGCAGATTGCACTGATGAAAGGCGTTTTTTGATTATTCCGGTTTGAAATGTCGAAATGAAATTGCCTTTATTGCAGTTTGTGGCAATTTAATTTACTTCAGTTATCAAAAAATAGTTGAAAATGAGTGAATACTGTTTTCAGTCTTCATTTACATTTAAATGATAGAATAACAAACGTCCTAATTTACCGTGATAACCATGTCGTAATTATTTTAGATACATTCTTCATTATAAATCTATTGATGCAATCAGTGAATTAAGTGTATGCACGAATCTATGATAGTATGTCTGATTGAAATGAAAGCATGGCATCTAGGTTGTTGTTGTTGTTGTTGTAGGGTTTAACGCCATTTTTCAGCACACGATAGGCTATACATGGCGGCCAGTATTAATGGTGGAGGAAGAATCCGAGAAAACCCCCAGACCACCGAACCACAAGAAGCTTATGGCAAGCTTTCTCACATACCCACCTCACATACCCACATTGACCGAATCCGCAGACAGAGGTGAGGTGGCAGTGATCCGTAACAGAGATCGCTTTAGACCACTCGGGCACTCGGATCCCCTTAATAAAGCATAATAACGAAAAACACCATCACCAATGCATAATAATAAAAATTGCAGGTTTCATGTGGTAACTTTTGTATAACTAGTTGTCAACACGAATGAATCAAATTGTGAGTTGCTCACCTTCCATGACCTTGTTATTCGATAATACGCTAATACGCCTCCTTGGCATTCTCGACGACAAATGGTACACAATTTTATGAAAACAACATTCGTGAGTACCTATATTAATGCAACTGTTTATTTAAGTAACGATTTTAATTGTCATCACAATTTGAGTCATGTCTTCGGGTGTTAGAAACAAAACATCAGCCATTGATTATCATCGATTGCAAACGGATATTAAGTGACAATTGAAATTAGGGTGATGCGTCTCTTATCGAAGTAGACTGCAAACCTGCCAGCACACAACCATTCACATTTGAGCAATAAACAAAAACCAGCCGTCAAAATCGTTACAAGTGAACTCGAAATTATTAGAATGTCTTGTTAAATGGCGCTACCGTTAGAAGCATGTCACGGAGTTATTATTTGCAATGTTCACTATATCACTTCGAGCACAAAATATTGTAATGAGAATGAACATCTCTTCATTTTCGCATCAAAACATTCATTAATTTGATAAGATATACCATTGTAAAAATTCAATACAATCTAAATACACAATTTGAAGAATTATGAGTATAATGCAAATACACAATTCGAAGAATTATGAGTATAATGCAAATACACAATTTGAAGAATTATGAGTATAATGCAATACACAATTTGAAGAATTATGAGTATAATGCAAATACACAATTTGAAGAATTATGAGTATAATGCAAATACACAATTTGAAGAATTATGAGTATAATGCAAATACACAATTTGAAGAATTATGAGTATAATACAAATACACAATTCGAAAAATTATGTGTACAACCTGCATAACGCCACTGCCCTTGTGGCATTGTAAATTTTCATAAAGTCTTTTTTAATCGATATCTTAATTTAGCCGTTAATCGCATTGAGTTGTAGAACTAAATCCACGCAAATTGGAGGTTTGTACCTTGTAACCATATAATTAAAAGAAAACATACGTTTTTAGATATAAATAAACTTTTTACTAAAGAAGTGGAAATGTTTTGTAATGTTACGACCGAAAATACGTTGTTTGCAATTTCCTTGTGAAATAAGTCCTTATATTACTTAAAAACGTGGATATCGTTTAATAGTCCTTATATTACTTAAAAACGTGGATATCGTTTAATAGTCCTTATATTACTTAAAAACGTGGATATCGTTTAATGGTCCTCATTATATTACTTAAAAACGTGGATATCGTTTAATAGTCCTTATATTACTTAAAAACGTGGATATCATTTAATAGTCCTTATATTACTTTAAAACTTGGATATCATTTAATAGTCCTTATATTACTTAAAAACGTGGATATCATTTAATAGTCCTTATATTACTTTAAAACTTGGATATCGTTTAATAGTCCTTATATTACTTAAAAACGTAGATATCGTTTAATAGTCCTTATATTACTTAAAAACGTGGATATCGTTTAATAGTCTTTATATTACTTAAAAACGTGGATATCGTTTAATAGTCCTTATATTACTTAAAAACGTGGATATCGTTTAATAGTCCTTATATTACTTAAAAACGTGGATATCGTTTAATAGTCCTTATATTACTTAAAAACGTGGATATCGTTTAATAGTCCTTATATTACTTAAAAACGTGGATATCATTTAATAGTCCTTATATTATTTAAAAACGTGGATATCGTTTAATAGTCCTTATATTACTTAAAAACTTGGATATCGTTTAATAGTCTTTATATTACTTAAAAACGTGGATATCGTTTAATAGTCCTTATATTACTTAAAAACGTGGATATCGTTTAATAGTCTTTATATTACTGTACTTAAAAACGTGGATATCGTTTAATAGTCCTTATATTACTTAAAAACGTGGATATCGTTTAATAGTCTTTATATTACTTAAAAACGTGGATATCGTTTAATAGTCTTTATATTACTTAAAAACGTGGATATCGTTTAATAGTCTTTATATTACTGTACTTAAAAACGTGGATATCGTTTAATAGTCTTTATATTACTGTACTTAAAAACGTGGATATCGTTTAATAGTCTTTATATTACTGTACTTAAAAACGTGGATATCGTTTAATAGTCTTTATATTACTTAAAAACGTGGATATCGTTTAATAGTCTTTATATTACTGTACTTAAAAACGTGGATATCGTTTAATAGTCTTTATATTACTTAAAAACGTGGATATCGTTTAATAGTCCTTATATTACTTAAAAACGTGGATATCGTTTAATAGTCCTTATATTACTTTAAAACTTGGATATCGTTTAATAGTCCTTATATTACTTAAAAACGTAGATATCGTTTAATAGTCCTTATATTACTTAAAAACGTGGATATCGTTTAATAGTCCTTATATTACTTAAAAACGTGGATATCATTTAATAGTCCTTATATTACTTAAAAACGTGGATATCGTTTAATAGTCTTTATATTACTTAAAAACGTGGATATCGTTTAATAGTCCTTATATTACTTAAAAACGTGGATATCATTTAATAGTCCTTATATTACTTAAAAACGTGGATATCGTTTAATAGTCTTTATATTACTGTACTTAAAAACGTGGATATCGTTTAATAGTCCTTATATTACTTAAAAACGTGGATATCGTTTAATAGTCTTTATATTACTTAAAAACGTGGATATCGTTTAATAGTCTTTATATTACTGTACTTAAAAACGTGGATATCGTTTAATAGTCCTTATATTACTTTAAAACTTGGATATCGTTTAATAGTCCTTATATTACTTAAAAACGTAGATATCGTTTAATAGTCCTTATATTACTTAAAAACGTGGATATCGTTTAATAGTCCTTATATTACTTAAAAACGTGGATATCATTTAATAGTCCTTATATTACTTAAAAACGTGGATATCGTTTAATAGTCCTTATATTACTTAAAAACGTAAATCGTTTAATGGTCCTTATATTACTTAAAAACGTAGATATCGTTTAATAGTCCTTATATTACTTAAAAACGTGAATATCGTTTAATGGTTCTTATTATATTACTTAAAAAAGTGGATATCGTTTAATAGTCCTTATATTACTTAAAAACGTGGATATCGTTTAATAGTCCTTATATTACTTAAAAACGTGGATATCGTTTAATAGTCTTTATATTACTGTACTTAAAAACGTGGATATCGTTTAATGACTATTTTTAAACTAAATTCGTAAATAGCGTCCAGCCTGATCTTGGTTTTGTTTCTCAGCTAGCATACAACTTGTTTTATATCATATACAAACAACTTGTGTTTGTCTCACCTAGCGCTACATTTTTTTCAGCTAGCAACTTAATTGCTTTTGTATCAACATGCAAACAACTTTTGTCTCACCTAGCGCTAATATTTTTTCACAACTAGCAACCAATTTGTTTTTGTATCAACATGCAAATATTTTGCTTTTGTCTCACCCAGGGCCAACGTTTTTCTCAACTAGCAACAGCTTTGTTTTTATATCAACGTGCAAACAACTTGTTTTGTCTCACCTAGTGCTAACTGTTTCTCAACTAGCAATTAATTTATGTTTTGTACCAACATGCAAGCAACCTGAGGTTTTTTTTTCACACCTTGCGCTAACTTTGTTTTATCAACTAGCAATCAATTTGTCTTTGTATCAACATGCAAAATAAACATGCGGCTAACGTTTTATCTGATCTAGCAACAATCATGTTTTCACCTCAGTACTTATTACTAAGTTTTTTCTACAATTACTTCTGAATTCAAATGTGTGTCGTTGCAATGTTTTGTCTTATATTTTTACCTTTTCACTCGCGAGGACGCTGTTAATAACTTTGTATAAGTCTTTAGCCGGAAATCGAATCCGCTTCTTTCCTCACCTGAGGCAGACACTAATTACTAGGCCACAGGAGCAGTATGTTACAAGACAGGTACGTATTCAGTTTTGCAAAACAGGTATTCGCTGATGCATATATTTTATAGCAACACGGGTTATTCGATGTTGCATATTGTACGTTATAGCAACAATAGTTAATTGTTGTAGACTTTCTTTTTAGTGCAATTTTAGTTATCCTCGTATTCTGTTATTTTCGCGGATATTGATTTTATCTGGTGGGAAATGTTGTAGATTCATAGATTTTAGATATAAATCAACACCGTCTTTACAGATGGAACATTTTTTTGGCGGGCCTTGCAATTCGAGGTTTATTGAAAGCACTAAAGCTTCGAGAACTGTTAACGCACAACCCGCCTGAAAATTAATTTCACTGTATACGGCTGCTTTTGGTCGATATTATTAAAACGGAGGTTGAATTCATGTGATGGTTTGGGGAATCTCGCTTAGTAATCACCATTACCAGAAAGAACAAAGTATTATGACTATGTCTTCATGATTAATTTAATGCGCTACATTTTGATCCATCATCGTGCGGCGGTTTCTACTTTACTAGAAACGACATAATGAAAAGGACCCATAGATGACCTTATATTTCAGGAGCTTCTATGATTTGAAATTAGGATTTATCTTCTGTGGACTAATGTTGAAAACAGTTTCATTTTTGCCATCCATGCATCCAATATGCCAAAAATAAATCAGATGAAAGCATAATTTATCAAATTTATTTTGCTGAACGAATGCTTTGTTTGATTTCTTGCTAAGGCTTTAGTGTGTTGGACTGATGCATCGTATGAGTTCCTGTCAACGCACTCTTCATAAACGCCCGAGGTGATTGCCTTGGTCCACATTCTAGTGCTTTTCTAGACTATGCATATGTCGCTATCATAATTTAGGATTTGTAACTATCGTCTCGTGATATGAAACATAATGTAGACGTCTTTCAAGAAATGCGGCATACTGCGTAAATGTGCAAACACGCAAGTTCCATCATTTACACACTCAATATGAGTATATTTCTCTACGACACAGCTCGTGTTGCAATTAACATTATTTCCCAATATATTAGAGCAGTGCTGTAAAGAACAACTTTCAGAGAAAACTAACCAGACAAGGTACTGTGCTTTAGGACTAAGAAATTGTTTTCTATACCTACAGATTCCATTTTCGTCACGGAAGAAAGAAACGCCTATTGGTCATTTCATTTAGCAAGAAGAATCGTTTTCATTTGTCTATAACAACATAATTTAATGACTGAAGTAACGAAACACGATGTCTGTGAAGTCGACCCATGACCACCCATAATTTAGTCTAGAAAACAGTTATTGTAATGTTAAAATCCACAAGTAATGATCGGGCGATTATAAGTCAGTATGAATTGGCGTCTAATGGCACATCATAACAGTAGAGACTTTGGGTGCAAATCAAAATGTTAATTCCAAAATTATAAAAATAGGCTATACATGACGGCCAGTATATAAATGGTGGAGGAAGAACCCGGGAAAACCTCTGAAAGAACCACCGACCTACTGATTTATTGGAATAGAGAGAACGAACAGTAAAACGAGGATCACTGTGATCAATACCTATTGATTGCTTACAATAGAGGGAATAAGTAGTAAAACGAGGAGCACTGTGATCAATACCATCTGATTGGAATAGAGAGAATTAGTAGAAAAACTAGGATCACTGTGATTAATACATACTGATTTGAATAGAGATAATTAGTAGAAAAACGATGATCACTGTGATCAATACCTATTGATTGCTTAGTATCGATGAAATATACTTAAAACTAGGATCACTGTGATCAATACCTATTGATTGCTTAGTATCGATGAAATATACTTAAAACTAGGATCACTGTGATCAATACCTATTGATTGCTTAGTATCGATGAAATATACTTAAAACTAGGATCACTGTGATCAATACCTATTGATTGCTTAGTATCGATGAAATATACTTAAAACTAGGATCACTGTGATCAATACCTATTGATTGACTTCAAAAGAGAATGAGCAGTAAAACGATGATCATTTTGATCAATACCGTCTGATTTGAAATAGAGAGAACTAGTAGTAAAACGAAGATAACTGCGATCAGAGCAATTCTGATTGATCATTACTATGACAAATTAAATAATCATAATACTTGATTAATCACTTGGAATCAAGTTAGTGGTATCAGGATGGAAAATGTATGAGTAAGCGTATTGTCGTCAAGTTGACGGGTGTCACATGTACCGGTGCGCAAACGGCTGGTTCCAGATTGTTGCTCAACTTCCAGCAATAACGTGGAGGCATACAATGAGACAATCAAAACCAGGCACAGGTACTTGGATGACTTGTTCATCTACATTGAAAAGAATGCCTTTAAACTATCTTGGCAGTCTGATCACATCGATCGATTTGGTGTCTTGTTTTCCCCGATTCAAATGTTATTATTTTCGACAAACAGATATCTATGTTTCAACACCTTTGACACTTTCATTCAAACGTCTCAGGACTGTTTTTAATAGGCAGTTAACAAATAGGAGCCCATCCTGCAAAACCCCGTCCAAGGTTCCATTTAGTAAAATCAGCTGAAGAATTAATAACCAAGATAGTGTTCCACGGTGTCAGGAACATCGTTAGCATTTATTTCCCCTTGATAGACAACCACATCTCATTCACCAACCGCAAACAAACAAAAAAAAAAAAAAAACGATCGTCCATATCCTGGATCATCTTCCTTGGATTCGTGACATTTTTTAAAATGATGAAACCTCCTCAGAATTGTAGCACACGATTGAGAAGTACATTTTACAGGAAGTACAACAGTAAACTTTATCCAAGTCGTCCTTGATATCGGTCAGAGAGTTCTGCTGATATCAGTCAGGGACTACCATTGATACCAGTCAGGGATTAGCCCTGATATCAATCAAGGAGTACCCTTCATATTAGTCAGGGAGTAGCCATATTAGTCAGGGAGTAGCCCTGATATCAATCATGGAGTACCTTTCATATTAGTCAGGGAGTAGCCTTGATATCAGGCAGGGAGTACCCTTGATATTAGTCAGAGAATATCCTTGATATCAGTCAGAGAGATGCCTTGGCATCAGTCAGGGAGTAACCTTGATATCTGTCAGGGACTACCCTTGATATCAGTCAGGGACTACCCATGATATCGGTCGGTAGTGGCCTTGATATCAGTCAGGGAGTAGCCTTCATAGCAGTCAGGGAGTAATCAAACAAGTCACGGATTGTACGGTATGCTCTTTACGCAGAATTGTTATCTTTCTCAGGCATTTTCACATCACTCTAATTTATTGCACACACAATTATAGGTCATACACATGTATCTGTAGGTGTTCATCGTGTTGCACGCGCATATACAGATTATATTATAAAATGTTGATTTGTATATAGTTCGGCGTTAAATATATTGAGATATTCATTACAAAAGCACGAAAGATATGTATTCCGAGCTTGTTGTATACCTCGTGGACAATACTTCTGTTACGATGAATACTTAATGTAACGATGATCCATCCGACGGGAGCATTGTGAAAATCATTTATTTGTTGATATCAATATTTATTATAACTTGAATGAATCTTCAGTAACAGTTATAGTGTGTATTGTGAATGAACCAGTATGAACGAAATACAGTTGTATATGCCATTGTTTAAATGTATTCGATGTTTGTAAATGCCATTGTTTAAATGTATTTGATGTTTATATATTCCATTGTTTAAATGTATTTGATGTTGATATATGCCATTTTTTCGTGATAGCCACATATACCGATTTGTTTAAAAAAGATCGGTATCTGACAGTGATATACGGAACTGTCATTTATATATGGTACTGACACTGATATGGAATTGGTATTCGCCGAATCAATATGGTATGAACTGTGATTGGAGTCTAACGTAATCAAAAACAAAATGTCCTTGGGGAGAAAGATAGAATACTGCTCTGCAGTTTGATTTTGCTTCTAAACTTTAAGATCTTAAATATAATTAAATGTCTTGATTGAATCTTAACGAAAGTCCTGATTAATTATATGAAAATCGATATCACTAATCAAACTACAAAAGACTCAACGACCTCCACTGTGCCGTCTTTTACTTCTTGCTACTATAGGCTTTACTTTTGCCAATTCCGTATTTAAAACGATAGTATCTCCTCGTGACAGGTATTTTAACGTCAATTTGAACGAAGTATCTTCTCGTGACATATATTCACGTCGATTTGAACGGACTATCTGCTCGTGACATATATTCACGTCGATTTGAACGGAGTATCTGCTCGTGTCAGGTATATTTACGTCGATTTGAACGAGGTATCTGCTCGAGACAGGTATATTCACGTAGTTTTGACCCGATTATGTCGTCACAGCAAAAATCACACAAATTGAACGGAAGCATCTCCCTGTTTGCAAGTAAACTCGCATCAATTAAATGGAAGAATCTCTGTTTGCAAGTACAATCACGTCAATAAATGGAAGAATCTCCCTGTTTGCAAGTAAAATTACATCAATTAAACGGAAAAATCTACCTGATTGCAAAATAAATTCACATCAATTGAACGGAATAATCACCATATTTGCAAGTAAACTCGTATCAACTGAAGGGAGGAATCTCCCTGTTTGCAAGTAAAATCACATCAATTAAACGGAAAAATCTCACTGTCTGCAAGTAAAATCGCATCAATTAAATAGAAGAATCTCCCTTTTTGCAAGTAAAACCGCATCAGTTAAATGGAAGAATCTCCTTGTTTGCAAGTAAAATCACGTCAATTGAACATTATGAACGTAGAGCAAATTTAAAAAGAATGATTCATTGAATTGTTGCTCACGAGTTATTTTCTAGGATGCGTTTTTCTGTGAGATAGTTGGAATAATATATCTTTAATAAAAAGTGAAGATTTTGTCGGTACATGTATTTTTAAGGAGACATAAAAACATGTTCTATGAATGCTATTGTGGCATATAAAAAGCATTTTAAGATAAATTTTTGGCATGTGCACGGTATTATTACAAACAGTTGGCGTATTTATCGATGGTGTTTAGACTCTTTCAATTAGTTGGTATACATATTGATTTTGTTTAATTAGTCTTTTTAATTAGCTGTTATACTTATCAATTGTATTTAACTGTTTGTTTTACTTAGCTTGTATATTTATATGCAGTATTTAACTAGTCATATTTTATTAGTTTTTATACTTTTTCATGTATTTAATTAGTCATTTTGATCAGCTGGACTTACTTATCGATGGTATTTAACTAGTCTTTTTTAATTAGTAAGTATACTTATCGATTGTATTTATTTAGTCTTTCTTAATTAGTTGATATACTTATCGATGCTATTTAATCAGTCATTTATAATTGCTTGGTATACTTACTGATTTTATTTAACTAGTCATTTTAAATTAGTTGGTATATTTATTAATTGTAGTTATTTAGTTTTTTTTAATAACTTCCGATAAGTATGGTGGTATTTCATTAGTCTGTGACTGGTAGGTGTTAGACAACTCTATTGCATTTAGTGAAATTATTTCGGCAGGAAATGGTATAATATGTTATGCAATATTTCACTAATTGGGACACTTCCTATTCTTCATTAAGGCGAATTGCTCAAGAACAGGTTACCAACGAATATCAGAAAGATATGGTATAACTGCTGGTTATAAATACACTAGCAACACATACTCTGCATAGAATAACTAACAATGTGTTATTTGCATGGGATAACTAACATTATATTGTTTGCATGGGATTACTAAGAACGCGTTATTTGCGTGAGATAACAAGCATTGTATTGTTTGCGTGAGATAACAGACATTGAATTGTTTGTGTGGGATAGTTAACATTGTATTGTTTGCGTGGGATGGTTAACATTGTATTGTTTGCGTGGGATAGTTAACATTGCATTGTTTGCGTGGGATATTTAACATTGTATTGCTTGCGTGGGATAGATAACATTGCATTGTTTGTGTGGGATAGTTAACATTGTAATGTTTGCGTGGGATAGTTAACATTGTATTGTTTGCGTGGGATAGTTAACATTGTATTGTTTGCGTGGGATATTTAACATTGTATTGTTTGCGTGGGATATTTAACACTGTATTGTTTGCGTGGGATAGTTAACATTGTAATGTTTGCGTGGAATAGTTAACCTCATATCCTATACGTGTTGTAACATAAGGTCTGCTTGATGCACCTTACGTGCACCTTATGCACCGTGACATTAACATTAAATTTCACACAGCACCGTGACATTAACATTAAATTTCACACAGCACCGTAACATTAACATTACATTTCACACAGCACCGTGACATTAACATTAAATTTCACACAGCACCGTGACATTAACATTACATTTCACACAGCACCGTGACATTAACATTAAATTTCACACAGCACCGTGACATTAACATTAAATTTCACACAGCACCGTGACATTAATATTAAATTTCACACAGCACCATACGATACACAATGTACATCAGTTTGTGATTATTTTTAATGTTGCGTAATTTTCCGTATTTTTAGGAATTTGTTTTGCTTTTGGTTTGAAAAGTATTACAGCCCTCATTGATTTAGACTCCTTAATCTCAAAGAATATTTGTTTCGTAAGCTTAATTTTATGATTTTTTCTTAACGTGACACACTAAGAACTTGCGTGACGTGCACATTTATCTTCTAATTGTATCGGCCTTGTATAATTTTGACATTATAAGTAGGGACAGTTTGTTCTGTCGAGACATATCTCCTTTTTGCTACTCTTGGGGATTGTATGGTATTTCAGTGCCATCTATTGTCTGAAACATGATGAGACTTACTTATGAGAAAAATCGAAAGTTCTATAAACGTATATATATATATATATATATATATATATATATATATATATATATATATATATATATATATATATATATATATATATATATATATATATATATATATATATATGTATATACATATATAATTTTGTTGGATCACAATAATATATTCCAATAATATATCCTTATTTGAAATATCACTATATCTTCTTTATTTCCAAGAATGTTAGTTTTGATGAGCATTATATATATATATATATATATATATATATATATATATATATATATATATATATATATATATATATATTAGTAATTTGACTATTGTCGTGTTAAAATGGCACTTCTGGATTAATGACGAGCAGGAAATTCAGCGTTTGGAGTTGAGACATAAGCATTACTCACTCTTACAACAGCTACATATGAAAGTCATACAAAAATCAAATAAACTCTGCCTTAAAATTATGTTGTGTACCAACAATTGCTACCTTGTGTAATTAGAAAACACGCATGGATTGCACGTGCTGCAACACTTGCCATATATGTTATGGCAGATGATAAATTTCCAAAGGACTTGTTAAACCAACGACTTTTCCGCACTCTTAGTTTCGAGTTCTTTATGACGAAATTCAGTGATCAGATAATTAAGGTTATATCTCCCACTGGTCTTAATGGAATAATCCATTTTAAATTAGGAATGTAGGATCATGAGCCAGTTTTTGAGATAGCCTTCTGTTGCTTTCAGCAAACGTTTTTTTTTTCCAAATGAGACTGGTCAGACAGTAGAAATAGCCGATTAGTTCCAAATGAGATGGGACAGACAACAGTTACAAACATTGCTATTTTTAAACTTATGGATATACATGTACATCATTAATATTGTTACTATTTTTCGGCACCTCCCCCACCACCACATATGCTTTTATAGATAAAGGCTCATGCACGTGTTGCATTGAAACATGATTATACAATGTTACAAGTTTATCACTGGTACAAGAACAATAAAAATTGTTATCAAATATTTAATTTTTTTTTCTCTGAAAACGTGATCATAAACTTATTACCCTACTCGCAGTGAACGTCTTGTTTTACGATACAATCGTTTTACTAATGGCGAGATTTTTGGTTTAATACATTCACCGTGGCATACGTTAATTAGAGAAAACAAGGTGTATCAATTTGTCCTACATGAAATTGTTCTTTAGGTATCAACATTGGCAACTTAATCTCTTCATCTTTGTTCTTATCGTTATTGTTAATACTGATACAAAATGAAGCTTTCAGGTTCACATATTGTAGATGTTCCACCCCAGTAGTTGAATCAAAGTTTAGAATCTAAATTCTACACAAGGTCCCCGTTTAAACCATAAAGACAGTAACTAACTAGCCACGTGACTTTATTGAATCCATTTAGCTTCGCTGTATTTCTTTATTTTGACATATTTTTTAATGTCATGTTGACTAGCTGAAGATGTCTTAAAATCTCAGTTCCTCCATGTTAAATACCGGTAATCTTTTCAGAAGTGACATTTGGACGCATGAGTGACGCACTATACATTGTTTGAACGTTGAATAGAAGGAACAGTTGTGATGTCACAACGTTAAAGTCTCTGACGTATTAAACCCTGCTTTAACCACTGTATGTTCTTCCTTGATTTTCCAATATGTTGTGTAGTAACATTTATATTTTAAAATATTTATATGCTAGTAACAGCAATGTCAATGACGTATCTGCACATACATACATACATACATACATACATACATACATACATACATACATACATACATACATACATACATACATACATACATACATACATACATACATACATACATACATACATACATACATACATACATACATACATACATACGCCCATACAAACCTCTGGTGGCATTCAAAATTAATTCACGATATTCTAACATGGTTTTTGAAGACAGCAAGATCTGAAGAAAGAATATACTTAATGCCATCATTGATTTAGATATATCTAGATAGAGTTTATTCAGAGTCATACCGGCAACAAAAAGTGTAAAGCGAGAGAGAGAGAGAGAGAGAGAGAGAGAGAGAGAGAGAGAGAGAGAGAGAGAGAGATGCGGGCATTCTGCTTTAAGTATTAGAAAATAATGTTTTTGAAGTTTATACAAATAAATAATTATATATATATATATATATATATATATATATATATATATATATATATATATATATATATATATATATATATATATAGTAAGTTTTAAAAAAAATATCTATAGAGAGAAAGTAATTTTAAAGCAATGGCTGACAATTGTGTGTTCAATATCATATAAAACTTGTTTAAAAGCTTATTTCCAAATTCCGTGCTTACAGGAGGTCAGGCTCTCCAATCCACGGGGCCCCGCCAAAATGATTTAATTGGGACCCGCGTTTGCTAAGGCTGTTAATGAGTGACTCGGTCCTTTGTGACCAATGTGTTCATTTGAATTCGAGACCATGATTTAAATGAACAGGAATTCGGGCTTCGTGACTTTGTGAATCCAGCCTGTGCGTTTCTAGCGTCCGCAGGGCTATATTTGCTTTTCCATTTCTCCCACGGGTACTACCGAGTACTATAAGTTTATGCAGTGTGTCATTCCTATCTCATGAAAGGAAACTAAACAGATAGAGTTAGAAAAGCCTGCATTTGCAAACTCAACACCCACAGAGCAGCACGAAATGGGCGACCAGTGCAATATGACGTAACGTTTTACCAAGTTATATCTCCTCACAGTGGGTTGCCTCTTTCTGTTACTATAATCTCCACTGCATCAACGCTTTGCTTTTCACCGTACAATGCCGCTCGGAGAATACCGTAAGCTTTGCTAACTTGGTCATACTAAAAATTTAGACTGCTTTTTCTGCAATATTTTCGTTGTATTCGATTTTTTGCAGAATGTGCATATTTTACAGGGTAATTAGGAAGACAATGTCAGGATTTCTTTACTCGAAGATATCAGGCACAGAGCTGACAAGGTAGCACGCCTATTACTTCACAATATACAAAGAACGATACAATGAAGTGCATCTGAATCAACGTACATTGTCTGGTTCTTTATCCTATTACGGTACTTCACAATATACAAAGAACGATACAATGAAGTGCACCTGAATCAACGTACATTGTCTGGTTCTTTATCCTTACTTTTGAATTGATGTCTTTAGATAAAGTTATGATGTTTGCAGACAGCTCTCTCGCGTAGTAACGCACGGAGACGATTGACTAAGGTTTATATGACTTAGGATAAATATTATAATTTGGTAATGATATATTCTGAAATAGCACAAGTTGTGAGAAGCGCGTGTTTATCGTAGATGTAAAATGACATGACTTTATTAGCTTGCAAATACAATAAATATTGTACCGTTTTTGTAATCGCAATAAAGTTTTATGTAAGAGAAGATGATAAAGTCAACGAAGAATATATGAAACATGGTTAATCGTTAGAGATTTACTACATGCTGTGAACCGCACGCGCAGAATGTCTATTGCAGAAAACCGTTTTGATCTCAATAATTGTGTCGTACTGCAAAAACAAATTCACAAACGTTAGAGTAGTATATGATCTGTAACCTATAGAAATTTTTTTCAGATTCATTTAGACATTGGGTATTTACTTAGAGAAGACTGGTCTGTAAAAATGTACAGATGTGTAAATAGTAATGAAAACATTGTGTATTTAATAAGAGAAGTCTGGGCTGTACAAATGTGTAATTATTAATTAAGACATTGTGTATTTAATAAGAGACGTCTGGTATGTATAATGCACAAATGTGTAAATATGAAATAATGCATGGTGTAATTAATAAGAGCAGTCTATAACCTGATCAAAAGTTTGTTTGTTTGATTAGAATTTTTTAACGTAGCTTTAAACATTTTTCAGTCATATCGCTACGATGTCTGCAGTGAGGCAGCTTATAGTGATGTCTAGCACTGAGGCATCATGCCGCAGACATGTAGCATGATATCCCACCCAGTCACATTATCCTGACACCAGGCCGACCAGTCATAACACTAACCTCTTAATGCTGAGCGTTAAGCGAGGCAGCTGTTAGTACCATTTTTTGTAAGTCTTTAGTATGAATCGGCCTGGGATCGAACTCACGACCTCCTGCTTCATCGGCGGACGCTCTAACCACTAGCCACCGGAGCGGTTCCCTGATCAAAGGTTGAAGTACCCATTCAGAGACAGTATTATGGGCGCTTATTGACATTGCACTTGCTTTCCAAATCCATTTGATCTAATGACCTTGACCTGTACACAGCTATTCAACTAAGCAGAGCACTAGTATGTGCACACAGCCATGTACATTATAATGAATTATTTATACAAAATCATGTACATTATAATGGATTATTTTAGACCCTAACTGTATAAAACAAAATCATGTACATTATAATGGATTATTTTAGACCCTAACTGTATAAAACAAAATCATGTACATTATAATGGATTATTTTAGACCCTAACTGTATAAAACGAAATCATGTACATTATAATGGATTTTGTTTAAGACCTTAACTGTATAAAACAAAATCATTGTTGTGTTATAATAAAAAAGTGAAATACTCCAACAATTTATCATACTTATGTCATATCTACTAATTGGAAGCAGTATTTTATTGTTTTTTTGAAACACATCGCTATCAGTATTACCAAGATGGAATTTCGACCAAATAAGTCTAGATAGCACAAGTACGAAATGCGTGAAGTGGCACTGTTTTTTTATATGCACTCAAAGACTGATGTCTGCTTCGAAGTTTAATATTTTGCGATGGATATATGAGCAGCGTTTTTGTTCCTAGTTTTGAACACCAGTAAATTCTAATAAAATATCAGATAGAATCCCATGCACATTGTCCAAAATGCCTAGGGAATATCTCATCCAGCAATACTTATTACTACAGGAAGATTGAGGTCGCTCAACAGTTCTTGTAATTCATTATGTTGTCGATCAAAAACGATATATTTAGTTTGTGAATTACCTGTTTCCCTGTTGACTATATATATATATATATATATATATATATATATATATATATATATATATATATATATATATATATATATATATATATATATTTGTAGAGTATAGAGGGATAATGCATCTTTCCTTTGTGTATGTGAACTGATACATGCTATAGCCGTATTTTGTCCCAAAGTATTCTTTAAAAGACAAAATAGCTATGTTTTAAGACCATTCGTATTTAAATATACTGCAAACATTAAATGTTTCTTGAAATGATCCATACATTTAGCCTAGTAAAAAAAATAATTAGATTTGAGGCAAAATGTTATTGATTTTGAAAGCCGACATTGGTTTGCACTCTTCCATTGTTTGTATCCTTATATACAGTGAAATATATTGTGCATTCTTAAAATCATCCATATTATTCACCGATTTTGTATTAATGAAAGATAAATAAAAATATAATTATTTCGTTAGTTGTTGCAAATGTCATCATCATAGCAGAATACCTATACAGATAACATCATTGTGCTACATCCACTGATGGGATAAAGAGCCTTATTTCATCTCCGCATGCTCTCGAAATACATTAAAACACAATGATTTTATGGATCAAGAATGTATTTTACCAGACCTGATTCATAATCCTGTTTGAGGATATCGTTTCTGTATTGGTCGAAAATGAAGGAAGAATTGGGTTTTGGTTACCAGAGTGCGCATGATCAGTATCTATTCCTTTCGATAACCCAAATGGATGCAAAAAGTCAGCTAAAAATATCCTGATGTAATTATCTCGGACGTAACTAAGGCTTAGTAAGAAACGGTAAATGAGATTGTCATTTAGATACAGTAAATTGAAACATGGCTGCAGAATATTACAAACTAAATACTTGTCTTATGGATGTTAGTTGAGATATTTTTGAATTGACGGAGAATGTATATATATATATATATATATATATATATATATATATATATATATATATATATATATATATATATATATATATATATATTATCCTAAACCATTTATTAAGTACATGGATGATGTAGATACATGTATATTTGCAAAATCTTCTCTCTCTCTCTCTCTCTCTCTCTCTCTCTCTATATATATATATATATATATATATATATATATATATATATATATATATATAAAGTTATTAGGTTGACGCTTTGTCCCCAATTTAAACACACATATTAAATCACTGTTACTGACACATACTAATTAATTTTCATTTAGGCATACAACATCATTGTCATTGAAACATACTAATTCATTTCATTTACGCATGCTAAATCGTTGTCATTGACACATACTAATTAGTTTTCATTGACATCTACTAATTCATTTTTTTGGACGCATACGAATTCATTTTGATTACGCATACTAAACCATTTTGCATACGAAAATCAGAAATTAATCTTACTTTTACATGAGCAGTTTTACGTTAATATTTTCTTGGGTAATAGATCGTATCTTACTGCTTTGACATATAGACAGGCATAACTGCGTTATATGCTTCCATTTTCTGTAGACTGGTATAACAGCTTGATATACTTCCATTTTCTGTAGACTGGCATAACTGCGTGATACGCTTACATTTTGATTATTGAAACTGGAAATATAATATACATATGTTAGGGAACAAATATAAGTATGCTAGCAAATTGAATACACGAATCTTTGGAAATATAAACATGTATTTCTGAAAGTGCAAAACAAGTATGTTTGAAAATATAATATATGAATGTTTGAAAATACAATGCACGTATGTTTGAAAATATCGAGCAATTTGAAAGTCAACATCAAGAAAAGATTTAATTTTCCTGAATTTCGACTTTGTAATCCATGTGCCAAATAGTCATTTAGACAATTATAATCAAAAAGAAATTATATAATTAATTATACTCTAAACGAAATTGTATATTTATATTTTCGGACGTTTCCTATGTATGGTTGTATAAATAAAAATAATTTTTTCTTGAGAACAATTAACATATTGGCAATGTCGGACCTCAAAGCGGGCCTTTTTGCAGAAACAATGTCTACTAATGAAGTCAAATAAATTATTTGAGGCACGGAAATGGCTGGAATACATAGTCCATTTATAGCTAGCTGTGAAAGTACTGAAAACTTGTAATGCTGTGTGTTCTGACCATTTCAAACGATCCTAATCCAACATTGGCAGAGATTCGATCCTGAATAGGTCTACGGCAAGCTTCACTCGGTCAAGTATGTGGTGGGTCGGCTGGTCCACCCTGACAAATATAACATCGTCCAAAATCAACGCAAGTCCAATCAGAGGAGGGCTCTTACTGTCAGAGAGAGAGAGAGAGAGAGAGAGAGAGAGAGAGAGAGAGAGAGAGAGAGAGAGAGAGAGAGAGAGAGAGAGAGAGAGAGAGAGAGAGTCTGATATAACCTAATCTGCTGAAACAAAACTAAGATACAATGCATTTCATTTGGCATACCCCTTTCATATTCGCTTGTGTAGTAGTGTTAATGTAATATATGCTTCGTCGTTACAGGGAGAGTTCAGTAATATTATGCACATGTGATATGATACAATTTTAAAAGGGGAATCCGTTTAGAAACATAGTCAAGCATACTGACTTGAGTCGAGGATCCATTAGTGTACATTCATGCAGAAACTAACGTTTCTTCATGTACATAAGAAAATAAAGTTTAATATAAATGCTTGAGTAAACTTGTATCGCATTAAATATGACAAATGTGTGTGTGTGTGTGTGTGTGTGTGTGTGATTTAAGGTAACCTTAAATCGTTGTAGTAATATCGCCAATATGTCTGCACTGTGGCAGTTAAAGGTGATGTATATCACTGAGGCATCATGCCGCAGGCACATAGCATCATGTCCCACCCTGTCACATTAACCTGGCACCAGGCAGATTAGTCCTAACACTGACCTATTAATGCTGAACGCCTAGCAAGGCAACTGTTTGTACCATTTTAATAAGTCGCTGGTATGACTCACCAAGAGTTTGAACCCGTGAACTCTCGCATTCGAGGCGGACGCTCTAAGCGGTCCAAAATGATAATTATAATGAGGACTTTGTATAACGCCTAATCTTTAGAAGTTCTAAGCGCTTTACAACATTAGACAACACCTAACACATAAAAACATATATAATGCTTTCATTGCAAAACCCAAATACCATGAAATTAGAACATAAATAACATTTTTCTAGAGTAGATATTGAGACGAAGCAGACATAATTAAGTTACAATAACCCAGTCTTGAAGGTGGTAATGAAGTGTTTTAGTGGCATCAACTGAAATATATTTGCGAATGGAGCTGATACGTCTCAGCTCAAGACACGTAGCCTTGTATATGTTCAGGACATCTTGGTGTTGGTGCAATGTGAGAGTATGGTCTTGAGTAACACATATGTCTCGTACTGACTGTGTGAATTTAATGCTATTGTTCCTATTTTTTGTTTGATGTAAAGGATGTGAATCAGTTTTATCATCATATATCTGCAGCTTGTTAGAATTGATACGTGATTTTACATCGGAAAGCCCCCCCCCCCCCCCCCCATTGCGTATAACTTGGATGGTAGCATCACATGCAGTTGGGTGGCTAGATTTGTAACTTTGGGTGTCATCAGCGTACAATTGGCGAGACTGTGTGATCATCTGAGATCGGCGGAGTGTATAGAATGAAGCGAACAGGTCCAAGCACAAACCCCTTTTGAACACCACAACATATATTAACTGGGCTGGAGTGTATTCCATTTGCAGACACAGTTTGTGCCCTTTCGACAAAGTATGACTTGAGCCACAGTAAGGCTGTATCATAAATGCAAAATACATGTTGGAGACGGTGAAGTAGTATATCATGGTCTCTTATGTCAAATGCTGCAGACAAATCAAGGAGGGCGAGGACTGTAATCTTTCTGCTATCCAAAGCAGAGAGAATGACATTATCTTCATTCAAAAGAGTAGTTTCATTACTGTGGTAAGGGCGACATGCAGACTGTACATTGCTATAAAGACTGTTTGAATTCAAATGAGATACAAGCAGGGACAGGAGAATGTTTTCTAAAGATTTTTTTCATATGAATGGATTATAAACTGGGTGGTTTTTCTTTAAATTGTTATGGTCAGTTGTTGTTTCTTCAGAAGTGGCTTTACTGTAGCAGTTTTGAAAACATGACGGGAATTCGCCGGATGAGAGATGTATTACTAGCTTCAGTTAGTGATACCACTACTGGATCTAAGCACTGCAGCAGTAGTTGTGATGGAAGTGGATCGAGCTCACATGACGTTCGCTGTTCTCTTCATCACGATTGTACGTACTAAATCAATAGAGACATGTTCTAATGCCGCTTACGATTGCCGCTGAAATTCTGTATCACAACTATATGGTGACGCCCGAGTCAATTGAAAACTGTAAAACAAATTTGAGTGGCCAGCGGTCACTATCAGCTTGTTAAGTCGTCCGTGTCAATGCGAAAGGGTTTGATGTTTGAACTTGCCAAGCAGAGGTTTTACATAATGTGACCTATTAGCGGACAGAAGAACATCATAATGGAGTCGTGTCTATTTCTCGCTGTTGATAGAGTCGCTTGACAAAATACATTGCAATTAATTTGAATTATGTTTATAAATAGCACATTTTGTACTATTTTGACATTTGTGTTGCGTATAAGACCTAGTCTTTATTTGTAGTAAAATCTTTAGAATGAGAATAAGGTCAGAGCTTTTATGGTTATTAGTAGTTTATTAAAGTCTAGTATACTTACCTGGCAGACCAATCATCACAATAGCCTTTTATCATTTATCTGACAACATGAGTAACTCTTTCTGGGTAGCTAAGGTAACGGACAGAAGCTTTGTCAGGAATGAAAATATGATAACACTGGTGTCTTCTCCGAGGTCATAGGTTTAGTCATTTCAAAAAGTGGAATCAGGTAATTTGTAATGGCCCCGGAAAGTGTAAATCTTTCCGCTTACAAAGAACTCAATTTGCTGGCGTTGCTTCTCACTTCCTTAGTGAATACAGCGGCATACACAGCAGGCAGCACTTCTTGAACATTTCATTCATGTAAACAGTTGGGTTTGACCTCGTGCAAACGTCTTGCATCAGTTTTACGTTTTAATTCCGATTAATTTATGAACAAGAGCTGCCGCATTGCTCCTCAAAAAATTGATATAATCCTTCCAATTCGACTAAGAATTCTTGACAAGCCGTTGATATTTAACGCTTTGCTCACTGCTAGGTTTAGAGTGTGAACACAACTGTATACATAGGGGCAGCATCCCGACTCCAAAGCAGCCACAGTCATATTAGTGGCATTGCCCATCAGTAAGGTTGGATACTTGCAGAGACTCTTCTCCTCAAAATCAGCCATTAATACATGGATAGCCACACAAGATTCGGCGTATCTAGTGGTCCAGCCATCTGTGGTGGTACAAGCGACGGTAAGTCATATCGAGACTCCAAAACCCTAACCATTGTTTAAGACCATCGTTTTCAGAAATACTGAAAGCTTGCAGATCTTTTACAATTAATCTGGCGATGGGAGTGATTAAGTTCTTATGTCGAACACTTCTTCTTTATGTAGGTACAACTGAAAATTTTGTCGAAGTTGTCTTTGTGTCACCTTTCACCATGGCTGAACAAGTGCCACTGGATGACTAAGCAGCTGATGCTATCAGCTTTGTTATATCGTGATTTCTAGTTATATGGATACACAACGTGCTGTCATATTGTGATTTCGAGTTAGATGGGTACACAACTTGCTGTCAGTGTGAGTTCGAGTTAGATGGGTACACAACTTGCTGTCAGTGTGAGTTCGAGTTAGGTGGGTACATACATTGCTGTCATATTGTGATTTCGAGTTAGACGGATGCTTAAATTGCTGTCATATTGTGACTTCGAGTTAGATTGGTACATACATTTCTGTCATATTGTGATTTCGAGATCGACCGATGCTTAGATTGCTGTCATATTGTGATTTCGAGTTAGATTGGCACGTCACATAAATTGCTGTCACGTTGTGATTTCGAGTTAGATGGGTACTTACATTGCTGTCATATTGTGATTTCGAGTTAGTTGGGGACACAAATTGCTGTCATATTGTGATGTCGGGTTCGATGGGTACACAATTTGCTGTCATATCGTGACTTCGAGTTAGACGGTTGCTTACATTGCTCGTTCCAACCCTATACCGTGCTGTGTATTGCACTTCTTACTGAAATACCTTCTTCAATTTCGCAACTACTCTTTTATCTTTAAACCGAAAACTTACCACAGTGCACTATGTGCTGTTTTGTTGGGAATGATTTCAAAGTCCATTATTTTATATATATATATATATATATATATATATATATATATATATATATATATATATATATATATATATATATATATATATATATATATATATATATATAAACCGGAAAAATAAAATCCAGGTCTAAAAGCCTGTAAACTTACTCGAAAAATGAGTCGACGTTAATTTATATTTGAAGACAAGAAAAGTAAGGTAATGTAACATAGGCACTTCGATCTGATCAACCATGTAATATCAGACGGAAAACATTAGATACGGACACCATTTATTTAAACGTTTTGTTCTCTTTTTATTCATTGAAACTAATATGTAGATAACAATAGCAGGTTTTTGCTTGCTGTGTTGTATGTACAGTTGGAGCATTTGATAAAAATATATTTTAGAGGAATTAATATATTTACGAACATGGACTCGTAAGAACTGTTCAGGTAGTGTCATAACGAATAGGATCCAAATATCTGAGGCAACGTGAGCCGACAAATTGTTATTGGAATAATATCCCCTGGCCTTGACGTGCCATCCCCTCCCACAATTACGCTTTGTCCGGTCATGTGCATCTTGTTTTACATTCATTTGCAATCTTGTGCTAGGGTTACATCAGGGGAAAGCAAGAAAATATTATATTTAAATTAGAAAACGTGTGGTATACGGGGATTTGTTTGATGACAGCACGAAGGTGAACAAATCGCGGTATAGAAAGCCGTAATGCGGTCTGTATTGCCAGAACAGCAAACGGCAATATTACCGGTTTACCACCGTTGTACCCCATAATATAACAATTTAGAAAGGGGCTGTGATGTTGATCATGGCCACTGCACAACTTTACCAACGGAATTTATACTGTTACTGTACTTAACATTATAATCCAAGTTACTGTGTGTGATTTTATTTGATGAAAATAAAAAGGGAAAGATACACAACATGTTTAGAACAAATGTAAAATATACATGCCTGAATGTGTCCATTTAATTGAAGCGTGACAACCTTTAGATCTGGCCTGTACATTTCCTGTATGTTTAATGCTTCATGCATACAATATGCATCACACAATATACGGCATTTTGTGCGCGGTCAAGGATCATCAAACCGATCGTGTGCTGCATTCTTCTGTCAGTCAAGTTTCATGGCACGGACTAGGCGCTGAAATTGAGTCAGAGTTCAGACGTATCGATGGATACAGACAATCCCTGACGTTGTAAAACAAAAGACGTTTTGCTATAGTGGCTGAATGCCAGCTGTATAATTTGCAATAGTCTTGAAACCATCTAATTTAGGTCCATCTGAGAAGACGTTCTACGTTGTATTCGCTCTGTTCTCGACAGGGGTTCTATTTTTGCGTTTTAACTGAAAGCGTTTTAAATTGTTTGACATTTGAATTGCAGCCAAAAAGGTTTAAATCTGACTGAATCATTGCTTTTACTTTGGCACTAGTTTAGCATTTTATCTTTTTTCAGTTTTTGCTGGAGTCTGGCTTCTGGAACGGAATTTATGACGATCTTGAGTATGATGTGTTGCAGTAATAATGAACCATTTTTAGTCCCTGTAGTAATCTGTTAAAATCTCTTTTCCCGGTGTTGTTTCTAATCATAATTTCTCGCCTATGCGCATGCGCTTTTAGCTTGGGGTTGGAGTTGGGTGGGGTTTTCATCTTTACAAGCAGTTGATCACTCCGATCGTGTATTACCTAACGTCTTTTCAGGTAAAATGATTTCGTCATAGGGCTCTGTTGTATCACTGCACGTATGCCTGTTTACATGTATAAATTGAATCCCAATTCAACATTATAATTAATAATTTTATAAACCTTATCATGAGGATATACGCTGTGGGAAACATTTGTATTTTGATGCGTTGTGTAAGATATGTTTGTATTTCTATCATTTGTAATAATTCATGAAATCAGATATAATGTTTCCCTCATCCATAATAGCTGAAACGCATTATAAGAGCCTCCAGGCAGTAAATCTAATCGATTTTCTAATATCTATGTAATGGAACAGACGCTATAAGGAATTAGATGCACAGTGAGCATAAGCAATTTATTGCATGATCAGCATGCAACTGGGCACTCCTACCGGTGTTTTGTTTATTAAAAATGTCGCAACTTGAAACTAATGAAGACTATATAGATGAGATGAGAGTTTACATAATTTCACGCTTAATATATGTGTTGTCTTCTTTGCTTTTGTATGCTAAATCCAACTTAGGACGATATATTACATACGGCATGTACGGGCTACAAAGACAGTACGTTAGTCACAAATCAAGACACAGATTTCACTCGTTCGATAGGACCTTAATTGCTTTTATTCAGGTCAATATCAGGTTTATTATTTTATTTTCTGTACGACTAGATATTATATGTTTGTACGTAAGTATCCAGCAAGAAAACGAGTCAATCTGCAACAGGACATAGTTGCTAAAGAATTTCATCTCAGAGCAAAGTCTCATTATACTAGAGTGTTTTCCACATGGAATAGCATGGATGCCTTGTCTTTCTAAAATCCCATACACTAAAAATTGTCAATTACATTTAAAATGAAGTAAATAATTATAATCATATAATACAGAATATATACAGCATATACAAAAGTAAAATAATTTCGTTCTGAAGGCATTTTTAAAAAAAAACAATTACGATGATACATTATACACAACATGCATCAATGCGTTTGCACAAATTATGGAAATGTCATTGACTTCCTCCCCCAAACACCTCATCCAGGAGAAACCATTGAGTTACTCTCCCCCCCCCAACACCCTATCAAAGATATACCATCGATTTCCTCACCCAAATACCCCATACAAGACATGGCATTAATTTCCTCCCCAAACAACTCGTCCATAACATGTCATTGATTTCCTCCCCAGTCATCTAATCCAAGATGTACCATTGATATCTTCCCCCAAACTCCATTTCCAAGATGTACCACTGCTATCTTCCCCCAATCACCTCATCCAAGATATGCCATTCATTTCCTTCCCCAAACACATCACGTAACATTCCAGCAGTTTCCGTAAATTAATGTTGTCAACATATTGACTTGGTGATTCTGATGGTTGACTGATAAAACATTAGAAAAGCGAATTGTTCTTTTTTTTTCTTCGATTGCTTCCAACTTGAATGTGATATGGCGAGACCCATCTTTCTTGCTGTTATAAGCATTTGTTATTGAAGTGTTTAATATGAAACACGGTATAACAAAGGTGAATGTAACAGGCTCTTCCAATTACAAACGTGTAGGTATGTTGATTATAATAATGTTGAAGTGTTAGTCATATGTAAAACAATTTTCCCCTGATTTTTTGACGGTCTTCATGAATTCGGTCTTTTCAGGTGGACACATGTCACTATACCTTTTCAGGTGGACACATGTCACTATACCTTATCAGGTGGACACATGTCACTATACCTTATCAGGTGGACACATGTCACTATACCTTTTCAGGTGGACACATGTCACTATACCTTATCAGGTGGACACATGTCACTATACCTTATCAGGTGGACACATGTCACTATACTTTTTCAGGTGGACACATGTCACTATACCTTATCAGGTGGTCACATGTCACTATACCTTTTCAGGTGGACACATGTCACTATACCTTATCAGGTGGACACATGTCACTATACCTTATCAGGTGGACACATGTCACTATACCTTTTCAGGTGGACACATGTCACTATACCTTATCAGGTGGACACATGTCACTATACCTTATCAGGTGGACACATGTCACTATACCTTTTCAGGTGGACACATGTCACTATACCTTATCAGGTGGACACATGTCACTATACCTTATCAGGTGGTCACATGTCACTATACCTTATCAGGTGGACACATGTCACTATACCTTATCAGGTGGACACATGTCACTATACCTTATCAGGTGGTCACATGTCACTATACCTTTTCAGGTGGACACATGTCACTATACCTTATCAGGTGGACAAATGTCACTATACCTTATCAGGTGGACACATGTCACTATACCTTATCAGGTGGACACATGTCACTATACCTTATCAGGTGGACACATGTCACTATACCTTTTCAGGTGGACACATGTCACTATACCTTATCAGGTGGACACATGTCACTATACCTTATCAGGTGGAAACATGTCACTATACCAAAGCAAAATATTGACACCAAGCGAATATATTGATTTAAGAACATTGACAAAGATGAAAAACTGTCTGTGTTATGGATATTTAGTTTCGACTTTTTATTGACTTTTTCTCCACGAGTTTACGTTACTCATATTTATATTTATTACGTGACCCTGCCCTAAGTCAAGATAATAGTGTAATGTATTTATCGACACGATGTGAAAATGGTAGGTTGTATTTTATTTATCGATCAGATAGTTTAAAATACACACACACACATATATACATACATACATACATACATACATACATACATACATACATACATACATACATACATACATACATACATACATACATACATACATACATACATACATACATACATACATACATCCATACATACATACATACATACAATTACCGTGTAATAGGTGTAACAGTTGTTTTAAGATAGATTTAGGCTCGTGCGCAAATTGCAGTCGTACCTTTGGTTTGTTGTCCGAAATGTATTGGTCCCTTGCTAGTATATATGAATTTATATCGAAGGGTATATGACACCACGAGAATAGCCTGTCTGTTTAACAGGACACTTTAAAGGTACCAGTTTACTAGATAAGGAATCACATGGACTATACTACATGATAAGGAATACGTATATCAGCGAATAGTCAACTGGGTAAAGAATATTAGGGACTAGTCTACTAGATAAGGAATCACAGGGACTAGTACACTAGATAAGGAATATCAGACACTAGTATGATATATAAGAAATATCAGGGAATAGTCTTCTAGATAAGGAATATTAGGAACTGTGTTTGTCACGTTCCCCTGCCCGCGGTTGCGTAGTCACTAGTCAGGGGAGCAAAGGAATAGTTAGAAGCCATGCATATATTTTACACACCGCGGCTATAGTTGGTCGTCTTCGTAAAGGAACGAGAACCCAAATTTGTTGGGTGTAAAAAGTAAAACGTGGCCGCTGAAAGCTTTGGTCAAGAACAAATGACCCTCATTGGCGTCGTAAATCTCACCACGTTGACAAACGGCCCGTTGCGTTTGTGTGCTAAGTTGAATAGAACAGGCTAGAATCGACATCTATTCGGAATTATGGAAGGGTTTGATCACCATTTTCATCCGAATTTAATTTTGTATTTTAGAGCTAGGAACTTGAGGAAGCGTCGTGCTGGAAAGTTACAAAGCATTACCCAGGAAAGCCACTCATAATTTATCTGGAAAAACTAGGAAATTCTAATAAAGACAAAGCTTCATAATGGTCAGTACGTTAATTGCTCGATTGTTGCATAATATCACGGCATTGTAATTGTAATTAATGCAGTATGTATACTTCATTACTAGAATCGCTAGTACGTAGAATTACCTTTGTAGTGGTTCATTTACATGTATACTTGACAATTTAACTATGACTATGTAAAGAATTATGCAGATTGCTAGCTCGTGGTCAGAATTAATATTTTAATTTGCTGTTTGGTTAGATCGTAATAAACTTGTGCATTTATTCCTTCAGTATTCAAGATTGTATAACTGTTGAATTGAATATTAACTTTGTGAATGGTTGCAGTGTGTACAAGTAGTTAATATGGGTGTAAGGATATATCAGAGCATGGATATATTTGAATATTTGTGAACACTTTATAGGAATGTAATGTACAGATATGCATCTAATTCTTGTATCTTTCAGCGTAATGGGATTAAGAATATATATATATATATATATATATATATATATATATATATATATATATATATATATATATATATATATATATTACTGATGTGACGCAATTTATTAATGTCTGTACGCAAAGTAGTTGATTCCGTGCTTTTCTTACGATGTTGTTTGCCATATAATAACGTATGTGTATTTCGATGCGGGCGAATGCGTGACAGCATATGTAATAGCCTTTATCTGATGATTGATTATTGGTTAGTGTTAGACGAGATCGCTAAGGAAATATACTATTGTCCTTGTGTTTTCACGAAAAGATTTTAGGGGACGGACTTCCAATATAGTTGAGTCCCGAGTGTCTAGGAGGGAGACGGACTAAAGACTAGTGGATAAGTCAATTGTGAATCGAAGGCTAATCGGAAAAGGAATCGAAGAGGAGAAATTGGAGAATAATCATTGGGAAATTGTATCATTTGACTATTGATTGTATTAAATTGTTATTCATTTGAATCTCACCTTTATGTGTACACAGTAATTTAACTGTCGGCATTGCTGGTTGGGGTCTCTGAGCTTTCCCTCTTTCTATCACTATTTTCACTTCCTACAAAATCAACCCGGTGTGGTACTTCGATAGTTATTTAAAAGTTATATTGGGAGCACCCCACTCCAACCATAATAACTCACCTACCAGAGTGGCGGCATAACAATCCGTCACAACACAGGTCTGCTAGATAGGGAATGTTAGGGATTAGTCTACTACATAAGGAATATTAGGGACTAGTCTACAACATAAGGATTATTATAGACTAACCTAATAGATAAGGAATAATAGGGACTAGTCTACTAGATAAGGAATATTAAGGACTGGTCTACTAGATAATGAATATTAGGGACTAGTCTACTAGATAAGGAATATTAGGGACTAGTCTACTAGATAAGGAATATTAGGGACTAGTCTACTAGATAAGGAATATTAGGGACTGGTCTACTAGATAAGGAATATTAGGGACTAGTCTACTAGATAATGAATATTAGCGACTAGTCTACTAGATAAGGAATATTAGGGACTAGTCTACTAGATGAGGAATATTAGGGACTAGTCTACTAGATAAGGAATATTAGGGACTGGTCTACCAAGTGAGGATTATTTGGGACTAGTCTACTAGATAAGGAATATTAAGAACTAGTCTACTAGATAAGGAAAATTAGGGACTAGTCTACCAGATAAGGAATATTTGGGACTAGTCTACCAAGTGAGGATTATTTGGGACTAGTCTACTAGATAAGGAATATTAGGGAATAATGTATAAGATAAGCAATATTAGCAACTAGTCTACTAGATAAGGAATATTTGGGACTAGTCTAATATACCAAAATTATTATGGACTTGTATACTGATGAATAGACACGACATAATTCGTCCAGACTTCGCATATATTGTCTTGCATCTGTTGTGTCTCGCATTTTTTGTGTCACTCAAATGTTGTGTCTGGCAAATATTGTGGCTCGCATATCTTGTGTCTCACATCTGTGCTGTCTCGCATATATTTGTCACGCTTCTATTGTTTCTCGCCTCTGTTGTGTCTCACTAATGTGGTGTCTCGCATCTGTGGTGTCTCGCATACATTGTTTATGATGGATAGGCATACGATAATTAATCCCCACAATATTCGCACCTATTATCATCATTGGAACAGACTTTATGGACTAAGCGTTCATATTTATTATCATCATTGGAACAGACTTTATGGACTAAGCGTTCATATTTATTATCATCATTGGAACAGACTTTATGGACTAAGCGTTCATATTTATTATCATCATTGGAACAGACTTTATGGACTAAGCGTTCATATTTATTATCATCATTGGAACAGACTTTATGGACTAAGCGTTCATATTTATTATCATCATTGGAACAGACTTTATGGACTAAGCGTTCATATCTATTATCATCATTGGAACAGACTTTATGGACTAAGCGTTCATATCTATTATCATCATCGGAACAGACTTATGGACTAAGCATTCATATCTATTATTATCATCGGAACATACTTTATGGACTAAGCGTTCATATATATTACCATCATCAGAACAGACTTACGGAATGTGAGTTCATATATATTCAGAACTGACTCGACTGGTCTGTGAGGTCATATATATTAGAAGCATCGTAACAAACTTTATGGACTGTGAGTTCGTATCTATTATCGTCATTAAAATAGATTGTTGATTGTGAGTTCATATATATTATCATCATTGGAACAGACTTTAAGGACGGTGAGTTCATTTATATTATGATCATCGGAACAGACTGTATGGACTGCGAGTTCAAATCTATTATTATCAAAAGAACAGACTTTATGGACTGTGATTTCATGTGTATTATCATCATCAGTACAGACCTTATGGAATTTAAGTTAATATATATTATAATCAAAAGAACATACTTACTGGACCTCAAGGTCATAACAATTATTATCATCATCACAGACTTTATGGATAGTGAGTTCATATCTATTATCATCATTGGAACAGACTTTATGGACCTTGATTTCATCATCAGAACAGGATTTAGGGACTGTGAGTTCATATATATTACCATCATCAAAACAGACTTTATGGACTGTGAGTTCACATATATTACCATCATCATAACATACGTTGTGGTCAGGTGAGTTCGTATCTATTTACATCATCAAAACAGACTTTATGGACCGCGAGTTCATATATATATTACCATCATCAAAACAGACTGTGGACCGCGAGTTCATATATATTATCTGCATTGAAACAAACTTTATGGACTGTAAGTTGATATATATTATCCTCATCTGAACAGACTTTATGGACCGTGAGTTCAATACTGTTATCATCGCAAGCATTGATTTGGTTCAAAGATATATGTCTTCCGTTCTTCATTGAAATAGTGAAATTAACTTTTCTCTGCCAAAAATATAAATATGTATTGCTTTACACGCGTCCGTATTTGAATGTGTGTCGTATACATATTTCACTGTACTCATATACACCTTAATGTTTACTCTGCGCGGTGTTTCCATTCCTTCCTATGTGGACCAATTTCAAATGGCAACTGTATCCGTGCTATGTATTTAAAGATTATTAAACTGTATAAACTGTTAAATGTAAATGCCTGATCTTTGTTTTCTGATGTTACGTAAGCTAACCTTATTGTATTACTGGATGCTAATATTTTCTATTATCATAGTATCATGTTACCCACTGTAATCATGTAATAAGAGTAAACAAATGTATATGTGTGCTAAACTATGTTATTCAGTTTCACTTTCCAGGCAATGTTCAAGAGTTGTTTCATTTCCACCGTAATACTTATACCACTGCTTAGGTCCGCTATGGAGTCAGAATCACGGTCCTGTTTAAGACTGACAACTGAGATATATTTAACCTAAGACAGATTCAAGTACTTCTCGTCAGTTTAAAGTCATACTGTAACATCTGCCTAGAGATTATTCTCAGCGATATTATTCTTTACGGTTTTAATGTATCGTTTGGGTACATAGCCTGCATAGAAAACATAAATGAAACTGAAGAGAAACAAATTTTTTGAAGTCACATCAACAGCGAATTACTGAAGGATGACTAGTATATACAAAATGACAAGGACTTCAAGTCCAGGTCAGTGGTTTAGTAAGCATTCTAACAGAATGTGAAAGCGCTTTGCCAGACGTTCAATACATATAATTACGTGAACCAATATTTCCGATCTCATGTGAAGCTTTCATATGTTAGCTAAATATTTTATTATTGATATTCTAAATGTAACCGGGACATTGAAGAAAAACAAACATAGGAGGATACCATTGCTAGGTTTTGTTGGTTCCATATATATATATATATATATATATATATATATATATATATATATATATATATATATATATATATATATATATATATATATATATATATATATATATATATATATATATATAAAGAATACAAATCATATGGCATATAACAGTCCTTTCAAATGCACTGGATCCAGCAAGGGATCACGTGTGTCAGGGATTGATTAAGATAAATGCTTGTCAGTTTTTTGCATTTTTATATATATATATATATATATATATATATATATATATATATATATATATATATATATATTGAAATTGTTACCGTATCCAAAGCTACTTGACCTAGATTTCTGAATGGACTATAATTAGAAGAAGAAAGTGAGTTACATGTGACCATACAAAGCTGTAAGAATACATAGCAAAGCAGGCAAATATAGATTGTAAAACTATGTAAATGTGAAAAGAGATATCACTATCCGCAACAATATTACAAATAATATGCTTATAAGCATATTATGAACGAGGTCGTGATGTAATGTGTGAACTCGAAGATAAAATTTGAAACTTTGTGTCATTTTTGTAAGAACTGAAACATAACCTCAGTGGCAGACGGACGTTTTGATGTGGTTTGCTTAATTTGATTTTGTTGGATGTATGCAGCTAAACCAATGCTATATATGACAGACAGAATATTATTGTCTAAGAGCAATCCAGGAAGAACCGACTACCCACTGGAATCTGCTGGCAAGCTTTGTCATATACCGCGCATTGGTCGAACCGAGACTCGAATCAACGGGAACAAATGTATTACTGAAATGGAGAGCATATTATACTATTTGGTCACTAGAGGCTCGGAAATCTGAAGTCATGTTTTAATATCAATGACAACGATGCAATCATCATTGATTGCATTATTGTGTAGAGATCACCTTTTGTGTCAAGAAACGCAAATAATGCAAAACATTGTTATATACTAAATTGTCTCTGTCAATATTGTTTATATTTGAGGTAGTTTACATTATTCTGACGCATATATAAAAAAATTGGGCTTGTTCTTGACTCATTTGCCATGTCCCCGATGTGACCTTTTGTATACAAAATTTTCTTTTGTTCTGTGTCTAACACTCCTTGAAAAGAAAGGATTAACATGCTGTGATGTGCGTGATTGAATGATTAGGTATTAATACATTCGGTTTGGCTGTGTGTGTGTGTGTATGTGTGTGTGTGCGCGTGTGTGTGTGTGTGTGTGTGTGTGTGTCGTATTTGCCTTTACTTGGTGTTATTAATTAACCATTGATTGGTGTAAATACATGCACCATCACATATACATTTTACCAATACGTAGTTTTTATAGCAGAACTGGAACAACATGATTTGTTTAACGTGACTTAAAACATGGTCGCTACGTCCATCTGTTTGTCTATCGCTTATTATTAATTTCCTTAGCAACTATCTCAAGTCATTTAAGTTATTCGGACTACAACATGTTTCACATATCAAGTAAGTTGTTGTCATCTATGGTTTTAGCTTTGAATAACTTTAGAAACGGAAATCAATGTATTTTTGCCAAACCTTCCGGATCAACGCTGTTTAATCTGGATTTGAAATTCACTTAAATCATTACACGAATTATGCACAAAATAAAATATATACGCGAAATGAATCTGTTGAAAATGTACTCTTGATCGACCTATGGACGCATTCGAAGAGAAAATTATCTGGTATGCGTATTTTTTATAGTAAACAGTGTTGTAACAGCTGAGATTGATTAGGCAGTTGCATGATTCATTGTCAATACCTACTGGTTGATTGATTGACATTTATGTGTATTGACTCAGTGTTTGAGACAGTTTGGCTGACTAACAGCAACGGATTGTTGCTTTTATATAGTGTGAACTTTTTGATAGATCCGTCTTCAACGAAAAACGTTTTCAGGTATGAAACAAAAACACATGCATTATATATGTGTATATATATATATATATATATATATATATATATATATATATATATATATATATATATATATATATATATATATATATATATATATATATATATATATATATGTGTGTGTATATATATATATATATATATATATATATATATATATATATATATATATATGTGTGTGTGTGTATATATATATATATATATATAGATAGATAGATAGATAGATAGATAGATAGATAGATAGATAGATAGATAGATAGATAGATAGATAGATAAATAGATAGATAATGCATGTGTTTTTGTTTCATACCTGAAAACGTTTTTCGTTTATATATATATATATATATATATATATATATATATATATATATATATATATATATATATATTCATACTAGGTGTTGAGTGTGATGAATGGCTATGTCAAGTTTTAAGTAGTAGTAACGAAAAAACAGAAAGTAGGAAAATATTCATAATTATATGTGCTACGTTTTTAATAAGATAATTAAAAAGTTAATTAATTACCTGCTTGCTGTAAGTAGTATCAGCAGAGTGGTAATTAATCTGTTTTGCCATCACGATTAGGTTTCATTGTAGTTTGCACAGGATTAGAATTTTAAAGACCAAGAACCTATGCTTTCCTTTTTTTGTGGTGTATGATTGATGGGTGTGATTTGGGTTATACATATAGTATACAGTTTGGCCTTGCTCCAGATGTTCACCTTTCAAAAACAAAGTGCTAGCTCCACTTGGTTATTATTTTCACTTCCTGAACTTAGACGTGAATTATAAAATAAAGAGCCGATAACATTTTCATACATTTTATATATTTGGTTATTCATTCGTTTATTTTCCGTATTTTAATAGCTGCTAAGGATAGGTACTTTGGACAAATTCTGGCTGATGTTTGGAGCTCAAGTTAACAGTCATTTTAGTTAGCAATGTGCTTAGATCAATTACAATTTACAATATCCATCACACCACCACCACCCCCCCCCAAAAAAAAAAAAACAATTTTTTTTAGCCACATTTCATTAAAGTAGCATAGAGATATGCCAACATTCTCGCCACTGTGTATTTTTCAAATGCAAACAACTTCACCTTACATACGTCACTCTCTCAAATGTACAAAATAACTGGCGAGCGCTATTTTGGTGCAGCAAACTTAAGAGAGCTTTGTTTTTCCGTAGACGTGTGTTTTCTGCGTGTTTGTACAAGTAATGTGTGAGATGCAATCATTTATATGTTACATGTATTGACAATCCGTATTTACTGTTGTTTGCAATTAGTTTTGAACCGTGATCGAACTTTTCTCGCAGCGAATGTAAAGTCAGCAAGTTGAATGTCGTATATAACGATCTGACGATAGCCAAATTTAATTCATCGTTCAGCGTGAAGTAAACACCACAAATGCTGTTCTCTCTCTCTCTCTCTCTCTCTCTCTCTCTCTCTCTCTCTCTCTCTCTCTCTCTCTCTCTCTCTCTCTCTCTCTCTCTCATTGGCCTGTAATATGTAAAGTTTACGAATTTATCTCTGTAGATTGGCTAAAAACTCAAATGAATCAGAAAACTAATGGTAATTTTAAAAAATGATTCATATATGCCTCCCTGTTCTATCCATGCATATTTTGTATGCGAAAATGTTTTGTGTATTTATTGTTCTTAAATAGGACAAAGGCACTCTTCCAAATGGCTTTTAAACCCTTTAAGTCTGTGCAAACCGAAATCAGTTCTCATTCGGATTATTATGGATGTTTTCCATGCGTCATTGGCATGGTCTTTAATGATTCAGTTTGCGGGGAATCGACAGGATGCTTTTTATAATTAGATTATTCTAAGATCAATTTAAAAAAAAAATATATGGCAGTTTTATGTCGATTCTACATTAACTGTAGTCCAGTGAAATTTATGAGAGAGATCGAAACTGATCTGCGATTATTGTGTCATTCAGTCCATTTATTGTATTGTTTATGTGAAAATCGTTTTGTTGGCTAGATTTGAACATGTACGTATGAGAATCGAGCTGTCTCTATGGTGGCACCCCTGGGCGCTCACCTTATTGTATGTGTGTGTCTATGTGTGTGTGTCTATGTGTGTGTGTGTGTGTCTATGTGTGTGTTTGTGTGTGTGTCTATGTGTGTGTGGAGACTTATTTCTTTATATTTTTATTTGAAACTATTTACATGCAAACACAACTAGGAATGTACATTGGTTACTGAGCTTTGCCTTCTACACCCTTTGGGATACTGATAGAGTAAAACGAGAACAAACATGTAGTTCGTTCCATTCTTCTTCACCCTTGGAGCACTGATACGGTGTAAGTAAAACCCATGTAAATGGTTTTTATTCATCACCTTTGGGAAATTGCTACAGAGTAAATCGTTTTTATTCATCACCTTTGGGAAACTGCTACAGACTAAATGTTTTTTATTCATCACCTTTGGGAAACTGCTACAAAGTAAATGTTTTTTTATTCATCACCTTTGGGAAACTGCTAGAGAGTAAATGTAACCCATGGTAACTACTCAGTTCTTCCCATTGGATCTGAAAATGTGAATTATTTTAAGAAATATATATATATATATATATATATATATATATATATATATATATATATATATATATATATATATATATATATATATATATATAATAGGTATTATTTGTTGACTTTTCTAAGTATTTATATATTATATACATCGTTATTTTGTACATGACTTTGTCTTAAATTAAAGTCATGGTGTACCTGAACAGTAACATTGTTTTTGTAAACAACATAATGCATAGCCAACATCTCTCTGAGATCACATATTTAATATTCAGATTATACTTAATAGAAGTAAACATATTTAGTTCTTTCTTTTCATTTGTCATTTGACCTATATAATACAAACCTGTCATTTAACCGATGTTACACAAATCTGTCATTTGATCTATATAATACAAATCTGTTATTTGGTCGATATCATGCACATTTCTAAAATCAACGTATTTAGTTTACGACGAAACTATAAATGTACATGGCAATGATAATAAATGATTATTTATTTCGTGGATAGTTAATCTTTTCATAACTAGTAGCTTTCCAAATAAAATTGAAAACTTTTGTTCGACTTAATTATCAGGTTCTCAATTTCCGGAATGTAAGATGGATGATTAAGAATGCAACCCTGATTAAGTTTATATTTTAGACAATATTTCATATTATATCATGTTTTACTTCTAACACAAACTACCTTTCTCTTTCAATATGTATAAATTGGCCAGACAATTTGGAATATTGACATTAAACAATCCACAAGAGATTTCAGAGATGTTCCTGAAGCAGGAAGCTCTTTAGATCCATTAACAACACTTTTATAAACAAGATTAATGTTGTTTTTTAGTCTTATTGTATACTGCAATCTCTGCAGATAGATTGAAAATACATGTAAATGGAAGGAAAGGTTCTAACAGTCTAGACCCTCCTTCAGTACCAAACCAACTAGATATATCAAAATGAATATTTGCATAAGATGTTTTGATTTACCATTTCAAACTGACGAAAGAAGAAGAAATAACTTTGTTATTAAATGGACAGGCAACCGACTCATTACAATTAATTCAAACTCAAGCAAATAAACAATTAGATGTGCATTATACTTATTGGTGCAAAATATTAACTCATCTAAGTTTCTCGCGTCTTATACAATGTATCCTTTTTTGAGACATTGTTTGAACTTTATGAATAATTGTGGGAGGGCACACAGAAGCCATTTCGTATCATTTCGTATCATGTGTTTTGAAGTGGAATGGTTCTCCATTCTGAAATATGCAGCTTTCGTTTGTTACCGTTAAATAGCCGTTATTAGAAAGTTGAGTAACCCTCTACATAATAATAACAATGTACAAGTGTGGCAGTTAATAGTGATGTCTAACACTGGGGCGTCATGCCGCAGACATGTAGCATGGTGTCCCACCCAGTCACATTATCCTAACACAAGGCCGACCAGTCCTAACACTAACCCCTTAATGCTGACCGCCAAGTGAGGTAGCTGTTGGTACCATTTTTGTAAGTCTTTGGTATGACTCGGCCGGGGCTCGAACCCACGACCTCCCGCTTCCGAGGCGGACGCTCTAACCACTAGGCCACCAGAGTGGTTAGAACGTTTCTGTAAATCAATCAGTGTTTGATATTAATTAAATGAAGCAGATTCATGAATATCAATAGGATGAACCGGTACAACTTATATACATGTATAATATTAGAAGGGGTTTTGTCTAAATATATCAAAGAATAACTGCTGGCACGTGTTGAATCCAGTAATAGCTGGCTAATTGTGAATCCAGTAATCGCTGTCTAGTGTTGCATCCAGTAATAGCTGACTAGCTATGAATCCAGTAATACCTGACTAGTCTTGAATCCAGTAAATGATGGTTAGTGGTGAATCCAGTAATTACTGGTTAGTGATGAATCCAGAAGAACTGGTTAGTCTTGAATCCAGTAATAGCTGGCTAGTGGTGAATCCAGTAATGGCTGGATAGTGTTGAATACAGTAATAGCCGGTTAGTTGTGAATCCAGTAAATTACTGGCTAGTGGTGAAACCAATAAATGCTGGTTAGTGTGTTGAATCCAGTAACTGATGGCTTGTGGTGAATCCATTAATTATTGGTTAGTGTTGCATCCAATAATAGCTGGCTAGTGGTGAATCCAATAATTACTGGTTAGTGGTGAATCCAGTAATTGCTGGCTAGTGGTGTATCCAGTAATGACTCGCTAGTGTTGAATCCAGTAATAGCTGGCTAGTGTTGAATCCAATAATAGCTGGCTAGTGGTGAATCCAGTAATTGCTGGCTAGTGGTGAACGAAGTTCTTTTATATGTATGCAGTAAGCAGTGTAATCTGTACATGTGTGCAGTAAGCAGCGTAGTCTTGCATATACATGCAGTAAGCAGCATAGTCTGGTATATGTATGCAGTTAACAGTAGAGTCAGCTAAATGCATGCAGTTAGCCTAATATTTAGTTCCATATTTCTTTTGTACGTCTAGAGGAAGATAATTAATTAAATTGAAAGTTAAACATGAACGTACATCTGCTGAACACTTATATAATTTTATGAATATAACTTTATCTGACATTAAATTTATAACGTCTGGTCAAATTTTCTTTGTAATGCTTCTGTTAGAAATTATATATTGGAAACAAGTTCAGACGCCGCTTTCAGAAACGAGCTTAAGATTTGACAGTAAATTCAACAGCAGATGTATATAAGCGGACACAATATAAATCAGCATCATCATTCTCTTGACCTAGTGTGGTCGTCAAGGCATTGTACTGCTGACCATCTGACCAGTTTCCTCCACATATCTTGATCATGTGCCAATGCCTGTGTCTCCACAAAACATTTCCTCTCCATTCTGTGATGTTGTCAGTCCACTTCCTTCTCGCTCTACTTCTCATTCTGCCACCCTGGACGCTGGCCTGCAGTACTGTTGTGGATAGACTGATAGTGACATTGCTGTACCATTTCAGCTTTCTCTTTTTCACGGTGGTGGAGAGGTTTTCATATTGGCCTACTTTTCGCCTGGTGGTGTGTTGCGCACTTCGTCATTTGGTCTATGTAAGATATGCCAAGGATGGTTTTGTAGCATTTCATTTGAAGTGACCCAATTCTTCGTTGTAATTCTGCTCTCATGGCCCAGGCCTCACATGAATACATTAAGAGTGAGATGACTAGTGCTCTCAATAGTCTGATTATAGTTTTTAGACATATAGTATTGTCTCTCCAGATGAGTTGTAACTTTGACATAGATGCCGTTCTTTATGCTGCTCGTGACAAAATGTCTTCTCTTGATCCCCCTTCAGTGATTATGGACCTAAGATATTTGAACTGGCTCACTGTTTCAAGTTCCTCTCATCTGACTTTAATCTTGGCTGTGCATTTGTTTGCCACTATTTGTCGTCAACTTTGTCTTCTCAGCTCTTATTTAGATGTCGAATCTTAAAGGTGTTTCATCCAGGGTCTTCACTACGGCGTCACGCTCGTCTTCAGTGCCTGCCAGCCCATCAATGTCGTCTGCAAAGCGGAGGTTGGTGATGTTGCGTCCTCTAAGTAGAGTTTTAAAAGGGTGGGTGACAGTAGACAGCATTGACGCACGCCAACTGTTGTCTGGAAGTTGTCTCTCACAGAACCTTGAGCAATTACATCACTGGTAGCCTTGGCGTACAATTACTTAATGGCATTGGTCAACTTTTGACCCACGTTGTACTTCTTCATCGTGGCCCACAATGCCTCATGCCACACTCTGCCAAAGGCCTTTTCGAAATCTATGAACACATGATAGATGTCTTGTTGATGTTGCGAGTACATTTCACACAGAACCCTGAGATTGAATATATGTTCTCTTGTGCTTCTTCCACTCCGGCACCCTGCCTGTTCTGCAGCAATGATTTCATCTGCTTGTGGTTTCAGTTGGTTCAGGATGATCTTCAGCATCACCTTACTAACATGGCTGATCAAACTGATAATTTTGTAGTTTTGACACAGTTGGAGATTGCCTTTTTCCAGAGTGTTATAATCAGTGACTGTGTCCACTGTGTTGGCCATTCACCTGTCTGCCAGATCTTCTTGCAGATTTGTGTTAGTAGTTCTATCACTGGTTGTCCATCATTCTTGATACTTTTAGCTGGGAAGTTGCGTACAGCTGCTTAATGGTATTAGTCAACTGTTGACCGATGTTGTACTTCTTCATTGTGGACCACAGCGCCTCATGCCACACTCTGTCAAAGGCCTTTTTGAAATATATGAACCATGCCTGTTCTTAAGCACACCTAACTAACGCTTGGATCGTGAACTTATAAATATCACACAGATTAACAAAAATAAAAACAGATAATACCTTACCCACTGCACAGATAGGACTTGAAGACGTTGTTAGAACAATGTTTAAAAGTGATTTGGTACATGCATTTCGATCTGAAAACCTTGAAACAATCTGATGCAGGCTATCGTATAGGTATTCCTGACGTTTAGTTATTCATGATAACCATTTAGTTTATTTTCGTTTTCGTTCTGCTGTTTAATTATTGCTGAGAAACATTTGCTTTATTCCTACGCACCCAATCTTGATGTGTTATAATACAGCTGTAGATTTTATGAAAGGTCTTCGATGTTTCAATCACTAAGAAGTCCATTAAACATATTAAGACTGTTCACTTATAAACCAGGTTTAATATTATAACTTAAGTGGATATTTATGGTTAAAATTGTAACTGTAGATTTAAAAAAAAGCTTGAATACCATTGGCGATAAAATAATGTTAAATCTATTTATATTTTAAAATGTATACAATGAACGACTTCAGTCTGGTTACAGTGTTTAGTGATTAATAACATACTTGAGTCTAAGATCGAAATGTCATTCACTTTTAAGTCTTGTTACTTGCCATTTTATATTGAATGAAATGTTCGCCTTCATTCCTTTGTAAGTCATGTTACTTACTATTTTATGTTGAATGAAATCAACGTCAACTTTAACATGACCATTTTCAAATTATGTACAGCAACAAATTCTTCATAAATATGTCCAAACATATGGTGAACGTCACTGAGTGAAATGAAAATATCACAATTAAACTTCAAACATCCACCACATCGCTAGAGATTGGTAACCCTGTCATAATAGAGTTGTCAGAGATGAGGTGATATTGTGCCAGTCACATATTGGATTAAATCACCTGACGTATGGCTCGTGAAGGACAGTCGTCGAACAAAATACATATCATGCCAATGGGCACTGACAGAGGAACACAGATGCAGTGGGCACTGACAGAGGAACACAGAATGCAGTGGACACTGACAGTGGAACACAACTGCAGTGGGCACTGACAGAGGAACACAGATGCATTGGGCACTGACAGAGGAACACAAATGCAGTGGGCACTGACAGAGGAACACAGATGCAGTGGGCACTGACAGAGGAACACGAATGCAATAGGCAATGACAGCGGAGCTCATATGCCAATGGGAAACAACAGAGTAACACAAGAGGCAGTGGAAAGATTGGAGTACGGCGGTAATTTAAGCGGTACATCCAATAACCATCTCTAGATGGTCCAGTTGATGTTACACCGGAAGACCCAACCTTGTCTCCGTCCTTCGAACCGTCTGCACGTAGTACATATGATCACGATAGGAAGCTCTGATGTTGTCGATATTTACTCTGAGAAAAAGGGTTGACATGGTCTTTACCAGGATTAGGTTCAGGTATTACCCCGTTATTTCTCTCTCTTGTGGTAAACTATCAGTTTCAAATTTTGGTTTAAAACGGTAAGTGTATTGATATCAATAAGGTAAGTGTATTGATATCAGTAAGGTAAGTGTATTGATATCAATAAGATAAGTGTATTGATATCAGTAAGGTAAGTGTATTGATATCAGTAAGGTAAGTGTATTGATATGTATTGATATCAACAAGGTAAGTGTATTGATATCAGTAAGGTAAGTGTATTGATATCAGTAAGGTAAGTGTATTGATATCAATAAGGTAAGTGTATTTATATCAATAAGGTAAGTGTATTGATATCAGTAAGGTTAGTGTATTGATATCAATAAGTTAAGTATATTGATATCAGTAAGGTAAGTGTTTTACATTTTCATAATAACTAACGCAGTGATATTATACTTTATTAAATTAACTTCGAAATACACGGATTTCTTAAGAATAATTCTCTTGCGGAGACTTGTTCGAGAATGTTTCGGCAATTGTATTTGAGATTTTATGTACGGCCCTGACCAATTCATCAAATTGTATTCAACATTTGATACAACTGCTTCCATGTAACATTGATTTTCATACCATATTCTATTCTGATTTGAGAAAGTAGAAACAGAGAGACAGTTCAACCAAGAAACAGGATTCCCATATTTGCTTCTTGCAATCTTTACTGCTACAACTAGATTTAGATGGACATATTTAAAATTTATTCAGATTTTCAGATTTTGCATTGGACAATAAATGTTTCAGGATATCATTTCTCTTGCCATTGACCTATTCGCATGCATTATTACGGCAGGGTTTGTTGGTATGTTAATGAATTGCAGAGACCTATGGCAGTGTATACCTGGCAACAGTCTGAAATGAACAGAATGATGACGAATATTATACAGAAGTGAAATAGAAGTAAACATCATCAGCACAATATGCACATATAATGTCGTGAAGGTAGAATGAAAGACACAAAACATCAATTATCTTTGAAAAGGTAACTTGTTTACACGAAACAAATGTAATCAATGATGATTTCCGTTTATATATATCACACTTAAATACTGTAATTGTCTTTGTGAAGGGAAAGTTATAAGCGACACAAAAGACATCGCGCCGATAAATAAAAATATAAATGACAGGTAATTTCTGTAATACATCTTCATGTCATTTTCATCGCTTCTCGGGATCTTTTTATCAAATTGTAGCAATGCGTTACTGTATAATATTGACCGCTCCGGTGGTCTAGCGGTTAGAGTCATACCAAATGGAACTAGCAGCTGCCTCGATTGACACTCAGCTTTGAGAGGTTGGTGTTAGGACTGGTCGTCCTGGTGCCGGGATAATGTGACTGGGGTGGACATAATGCTACATAATGCCCCAGTGCTAGGCATTACTATAAACTACCAGACTGCAGACATCGCAGAGATCTGACTGTAAAATTGTTAAAGCTACGTTAACACACACACACACACACACACACACACACACTGTATAATATGCAGCCGACACATGTTGTGCTATATAGATTATATAAAGTTTAGTCAATCTAAACAATCTCAGCCAACCAAAGGTAATATATATATATATATATATATATATATATATATATATATATATATATATATATATATATATATATATATATATATATATATATATATATAAACACCGATGGAGTAGCAACAGTTTTGGTGATGAATACTTAGCCGTGATGGAATATGGGATCATATATGCAAACATATTGATGGGTGCCGTTTACTCCCGGACTTGGGTTCGAATCTCCGTAGAGTACGAATTAAAAAATCTATAATCTGTATGATAGTATTGTTTTTAAAAATATTAATTCTGCGTACTTTTATCAAGTAGTCTTCTATAGAAACAGGGAATATCACTTTCCGTTCTGTCTGGCGTATATTTATAATTCTCTATAATTAATTCTTATCTCTTACATAGGAATCCGGAATGACTGTGTATCTAGATGAGAATTAATTACAAGGTCGTGAGTGTGTCTGCTACACACGAGTGCATATATCACCGATTGAATAGCATGTTTTGGCGATTGTGCTCAGTCGTGATAGACAATGAGATCGTGTGTACAGGCAAGGCGATGGATGTCGTTTGCCTATGAATCTGGGTTCGAATATCCGTACGAATTAATAATTCTCTAACCTGTATGATTAGATAGTATTATTTGTAATGTTATGAATCTAGCTCTTAGAAAAAGTAACAGGAAAAATGTGAGGACAACAGGCTTTGTACAATTTAAAAAATAATATATTTTCCTAGAATATCAATGAAAAATGAGAACATAAAGCGTACAGTTTTACGGACTAAATCTAAATATAATCTAAGAATTTAAAATAAATTTCAGAGTATGTTGAAACCCTGACAAATAGTACTTGTTGGTGTGACATTTAAGTATGCAACCTTTTTCAGGATAAATTTGATTCTCTTGTCTGTGCGTGATTATAAAATAAATTGAAATAGCTTTATTCCAGGGGTCAAAAAACTCTATTCCAGATCTGATTTACAAAATTGATTTATACCTTCCGTTTCTTAATTCTGACTGTAGGAATAAATTGGAAGTAGTATTATGTGTGTAGTTTTTCTTGCCGCAACACAATGGATAAAAAAGAATGACAGAAGTCCTACCAATAATCTGATCGAGCAATCACCTTTCGCAAAATAAGCTTAGTGAGGGAGGACAAAGGCGACGCCAGTAAAGATTCGATAAATCAAATTGACTGAAAATAATTAAGAAGCGCATTGCCCGCGTATTACCTTGAAGTTAATGCTCAAAGAAGCTAAATGCTGCCACGTAAAGGACATTGTCATTTATAAACTAAGCACATAAGTATACAAGTCACATGTTGATATTACATAAATATGTACAGGAGAAAACGTGTATTAATATCTGTGGAAAGTCAGTGTGCAAAGTCAGTGTGGAAAGTCAGACCGTTTGCTAAGATTTCATCTTCAGAAGTACCTCTCAGACATCTGATGTCACTCTTAGATATACACTTTAAACTCCTAATGCCAACACAAGAAGTACATCTCAGACATCTGATGTCTCTCTTAGATGTACACTTTAAACTCTTAATGCCAACATTAGAGGTACATCTCAGACTCGTAATACCAACATTAGAAGTACATCTCAAGTTCCTAATGCAAACATTAGATGTACATCTCATACTCCTAATACAAACATTAGATGTACATCTCAAGTTCCTAATGCAAACATTAGAGGTACATCTCAAGTTCCTAATACCAACATTAGAGGTACATCTCAAGTTCCTAATGCAAACATTAGAGGTACATCTCAAGTTCCTAATGCAAACATTAGAGGTACATCTCAAGTTCCTAATGCAAACATTAGAGGTATATAACAAACTCATAATACCTACAATATAGGTACAGTACATCGCAAACCCCTAATGCCATCATTAGAGGTATATAACAAACTCATAATGCTAACATTAGAGGTAGATAACAAACTCATAATTCCAACATTAAAGGTACATCTCAATATCCTTATTCCATCATTAAAGGTACATCTCAGACTCCTTATTCCAAAATTAGAGGTACATCTCAATCTCCTTATTCCAACATTAGTGGTACATCTCAATCTCCTTATTCCAACATTAAAGGTACATCTCAATCTCCTAATTCCAACATAAGAGGTGTATTTCAAACATCTAATGCCATCTTTCTATAATCAATATAACTACTAACCTAAAATAATATTTGTATAAAGAATGTATCCATGTAACCTCTGTTTATAGAATGTATTTTTAACATCTACCTATATAATGTGTTTATCTCCAGAATTTATATTTATAAACAATATTTATTGTATGCACATATCCCTGTAACCTTTATGCATAGAATATATGAATCTTTGTAAACGATATGTAAAGAATGTATGTTTCTCTGTAACTTTGATTTATGGTATGGTATCATATCAATTAAATATATATATATTATCGTTACAAGCTGGAGACTGAACTTCCGTTGCTGTTTTTTATTTGTTTTTAGCTTCTACTTATGGTAATCAGAAAACTTTTCTCTCACATAATATGTTTCATTCAAACAATAATTTATGTTTTACGAATCTATACTCATCAACTAGATAACCAGAAAATATTTTTCTCTCATAGTATTCTTCATTCAAACAACTATTTATGTGTTGTGAATCTAGAATCATAAACTTGCTTACAGGAGGAAAACGAAACAAACAAGTTATATAAAATTCAACCAATACATTATTTACCAAGGAAATAAAGTGAACGTTTTAAAGGAAAATACAGTATTAAAAGCATCACAATAATAAACGTACAGAATGCATTAGAATGAGTCCTCAAAAATCCCAAAGAAGTGTTTTTTTTTTCCTAAAAACTTAAAACCACATTGAAATTCCAATTAACAATTTTTAATCAAAAGATTCCTCAAATTATATCCGTAAAAAAAAAACAATACTACCTCTGGGAAATTAAAAGATGAATGAATGGTCTTGATGATCTAAAACCTATATACATCCCCACTTAGTCTTTGTGACAATAATATTATCTGAAAAGAAAGAACTGAACCATCTTAATAATTTTTTTTTTACCTCAAACTGTAAACATGTTCATTCCTAGAACCTTCTTAGGTCATAATCAAGTCTGGGTCTTCAACTCCCAAGATGATACCTAATTAGAATTTACAAATAAGACAAGAATCAGTTACGTACCAAACCTCTATCCGCAATCAAAGACATAAGAAACTGTCTAAATAAATGATATTGTATCTCGTCCTTAACTCTTTGATGCCTTTAGTAATTATGTTTTAAGCAAATGCTCATGACGTATAATATCGTCCCTCCCCATGCATTAACTAGTTGCTATACACTTTCACAATTCATTATCCTCTAGATCACGTGATACAATGTTAGAGGTTATGTAGGATACATCTATGTGTAATTATATCATTAATTTACTACGTGCTGACATTTGATGTTAATGAATGGAGAAAGAAAGCAGTCAACTATACTATTTATGACGTCTGTATTTATAATAAAATGCCTACATATTCTCATTTGTTTTGTTAACCTATAAGCAGTGTTAACGGTATGACATCTATCATTTAGGAAAGGCGCAATTCCTTCTGCATCGATAATATAACCTTATCAGTGGTGTCATTTCGAAGTGTGTCCTTATCAGCGGTATCATTTCGAAGTGTGTACTTATCAGTGGTTTTCTTTCGAAATGTGTACTTATCAGTGGTTTTCTTTCGAAGTGTGTACTTATCAGTGGTTTTCTTTCGAAGTGTGTTCTTATCAGTGGTGTCATTTCGAAGTGTGTCCTTATCAGCGGTATCATTTCGAAGTGTGTACTTGTCAGTGGTTTTCTTTCGAAGTGTGTACTTATCAGCGGTGTTATTTCGAAGTGTGTACTTATCAGCGGTGTCATTTCGAAGTGTGTAGTTATCAGCGGTATCATTTCGAAGTGTGTACTTATCAGTGGTTTTCTTTCGAAGTGTGTACTTATCAGCGGTGTTATTTTGAAGTGTGTACTTTTCAGGTGTGTCATTTCGAAGTGTGTATCAGTTTTCTTTCGAAGTGTGTACTTATCAGCGGTGTCATTTCGAAGTGTGTACTTATCAGTGGTTTTCTTTCGAAGTGTGTACTTATCAGTGGTGTCCTTTCAAAGTATCTTACTTAAAATCTACTAAATATACAATAGCGAAAACATCTAAACATAATTACACAGCATAATAGGTTTTCTTATATATTGACCTTATTCAAAAGTGTTCCAGGGAAGCTGTATCTCGTTTGATAGTGCCACGGACTAGTAATCCAAGAGTCGTGGATTCGGTACCCATCCAGGCAAGCCTGGATAAGCTGCCTCAGTGTGTACTTAGGTCTCACTGGACAGTTTTTTGGGCAACTTTCGTCCGACAATAATCTATTGCAGAAAAATGATAAGAATATTACATTAAAGATGCAAAAAAATAGCTACTGATATTTGTTGAAAGGATGCTTGTAAGATTCTGATTGAGGTATTACAATTAATTCCTTATGCAAAACTAGTGACATTTATACTGAACCAACACTGCCACCAACCACTCTTTTTACATTCAATTTTAGAGGAAATACCTATTTTGAATATTTTCCTGTGACAAAAAAGCTAAAACAAATCAGTATTCACCGCTCCGGTGGCCTAATGGTTAGAGCGTCCGCCGCAGAAGCAGGATGTCGTGGGTTCAATCCACGGCCGAGTCATACCAATGACTTATAATAATGGTAATAACAGCTGCCTCGCTTGGCGCTCAACATTAAGAGGTTAGTGTTAGGACTGGTCGGCCTGGTGTCAGGATAATGTGACTGGGGGGACATCTTGCTACATGTCTCATGATGCCCCAGTGATAGACATCACTATAAACTGCCAAACTGCAGATATCATAGCGATATGACTGAAAAATTGTTAAAGCTACGTAAAAAATCCTAATCAAACAAACAGTGTGTGCCCTATGTATGAATACAGTTCACTAGTACTGTAACAAATTAGCATACTTTTCATCACCCCTCAACCAAGTCGGCTGCTCATTTGTAGCCCAAGTTACGCATTTAATCTCCAATGCTTGTCTAACTGTGACCAACAAGTCAACCCATTTCTAAACCTAACTCAAAGTAATTCTCAACTACATTACAGATTTAGCTTATGTGTGAACTGAAAAATGATAGGATTAAATATTAGGGAGGTGTCAAAATATGAAACTATCCAGTGAGACCTTAGGAAAAACACTCAGCATCCATTTTCTTGACCTTATACAAAACATAATGTGTTTAAAATGCCGTCAAGAAACTTAAACACAAACAACATTCTAAGTGGGCGCTCACCAGCTGTGATGCACTTTTGAAAGAGTTGCCTTTAAAGGGTGAAGTTGTTTGCATTTAAAACATGCACAATGGAGAGAATGTTGACATACCTCTATGCCACTCTGATGTAATGTGACTGCAATTTGTTTTTGGATATTGTGCGTTTGGAAATTGTGCATGATATAAGCACACTGCTAACTAAAATGACTGCTCCCTTGTGCTTAATAAATCAGCCCGATTTAGTCTAAAACCCACTATTTTTATCAGCTATTAAAATAGGGAAAATGAATTTTGACGGACTAGACAATACCAGCTTCGAAAAGTGCAATAAATGAATTGTCAAATACTTAAAATGTAAACAGATTATTGGCTATATTTTACGTTTCAGAAGTGAAAATGACCAAGTGGAGCTAGCACTTTATTTTAAAAATGACCAAGTAGAGCTAGCACTTTTTTTAAAGCAGCACATCTGGAGTAAGGTTAAGCTTTATACCCTATAACGCATTTTACACCCATCAATCATACACCCAATTAAAGGGAATTAAAGGTTCTTTAAGCTACACCTAAGATGTGCAAGGTAGGTTTTTTCTTAGTTATCCAGTATAACCGGTGAGGAAAGACTGGGAACTTCGTTATCTTTAAAATTCTAACCCTATGCAAAATACAAAACTGTAGAGCCACCCCCACCCCACCCCACCCCACCCCACAAAAAACATAAATAAATAAATAAAAAAGATATATATGCACAAAGCAAGTAGAGAGATACATGATTCAGAGATACATGATACATAGATACATGATAAGTACAGCCAGCCTACGCGAAACAGACTCTTACCAAAAGCGATGTAGCTTCCGCATTATACTGATAATGTGACAGAGAAGCGAAAAACTCATTTAAGCTTAATTTTGCTTGAATTTCGTATGTTGTTTGTCAGTTGTAAGTTTGATTTACGTTCATACATGGACCGCTCTGATGACGTAAGTGGTTACAGCGTCCGCCTCGGATGTGGGAGGTTGCAGGTTCAAAAACCAGCCGAGTCAGACAAGCTAAAGTCTTGTACAAAAAATGGTACTAGCACCTGCCAGGTCGGCCTTGTAGGCCTGGTATCAGAATAATGTGACTGGGTGGGACATGATGCCATCATGCCACATGTTTAAGGCATGATGCCCCCGTGCTAGATATCACTATTAACTGTCACGCCTCAGACATCCTAGCAATATGACTGATTTTTTTAAAAAGCTGCATTAAAATCCACACACACACACAATCACACACACAAACACGCGCGCACACACACACATTCACACACATTCACACACACAAACACGCACATACACATACACACACATTCCTTCATCTAGGTGATATTTCTTGAATCATTCGACTTTGTGAGACATAACTTGGCCCAGTTGCAATATTGAATTAAACTGTGGAGGGAAGCCAACGTTACTTTGTTTCCATAGCAACACTAAGATGAGGTACACGTATCAGTTTCCCATTGTTGTTGCTGATGATTTCGTTCATGTTGTTTATGATGTTGTTCATCTTTTTGCTGCTGATGGCACTGATGCACGAATCAAAATAAAGATCCCTTTGTAATTTGCCGCCATTTTTTAATAATTGCATGTGAAGTCTTGAAATATGAGTGGATTGCAGTGGAGTCAGTAGAAGACGTAGTCATAGTGAATAACGAGTTTGCATATTTGTGTTTATGTCACTTTGTGACATTTAGCCCCATTTTATGTTGCCGCAATTTATAAACGAATTCATTTTTAACCTTGCAGCCTCGTTCTCGAGTACTTTTAACAGGAACCGTCCTTTCGGGTTGAGTTTTTGAACAAAATGATGTTCATTTTTTTTAAATTTGCGATTGCATGCGTAAATTGGTGACATGGCATTCAGGCGATGATTGGTAGTAAATGCACTTAATAAACTCAAATGTAACATTGCTATATGTCTTACACCCTATTGCAATAATGCAGTTTAGTACAGTATGACATACAGTTTAGTACAGTACGACATACAGTTTAGTACAGTACGACATACAGTTTAGTACAGTACGACATACAGTTTAGTACAGTACGACATACAGTTTAGTACAGTACGACATACAGCAGTAAAGAAGACCTTAATTAGGTAAGTTTTATGTAATCCTTCTGTTGGGAATTATGACGAAGAACGAGGGTAGGAAATGGCGATTTCCTAAGTGAGGCATCGATTACTTAATTGACGAACGTATCGTTTGATATATACGGCAATATAAAGATGGATGCTATTGTAAGTTCTGACTAATTTACTTGAATCCGTTTCGCCTCCTGAATAGTAATATGCTTACCTTTCACTGCAATGACATGCACTGCGTAATCATACTCCCATACATAGAAAAGACAACGGTAGGAAGGCATGTGTTTAGTACACATATGAACGAATTACCTGGTTTAAACGTTGGAGAAATTATTTTGTATTCCCACTGTAACCATTCATTTATTTAAATCAATAATACACGAAGCAACTGAAGTCCAATTACTTCTCACTCACTGACTGTGGCAATTCATTCTCTCACAAATATGAATATGGATTTACGTACGTTGTAGCTGTCGTCACAATAGGAATTATAATGACGTTGTGATTGAAGCTAAATTGTTCGTAGCTCTGTATAATGGATATAGGTGTTGTTTTGTGTCGTGTCTTTCTGCAATACGTTTAAAATACAATATCAAAGACTTTCTTGGAAATATGTTCTGGAACTAATGAACGTGGAATTCTGTCAATTCATTTTGCAGTTTGAAAGTGTGGAAGTGATTCCTTTCATGGTGATATTTCCGATATGTATTATCTACAGTTGTAGATGGAAGATATGTAATATATACAACTCGTTGTCAATCGGAAAAAGGTATTAGCTCAGAAACAGGTTAACAATGTCCTAAAAATCATCAAACTGTGAAGTTTAATATGAAAACCTTATTTTCGGTACTTCGTACAAATGCTCTCTCTCTCTCTCTCTCTCTCTCTCTCTCTCTCTCTCTCTCTCTCTGCCAGCAGTTACGTTCGGTCAAACCATACAAGTTACATTGAATTAGTTAAAAGTTGTAACAATAAGACAATATGAGTCAATTCCTCCACTTACCTCTTTTTGTTTTATGATTATTACTAAGTTTCGATAACTTTTTATCTTCAAAATGAATAGCCTGAAATGGTATAGGGTCATTATATTCCAGTTGGAGAGTCGAGGTTCCATGTTTTAACGTATAAATGCTTGCCAATAACGGATCTGTTTAATTGTGCAGTTAAATATACTAGGAGTTAAACATGGCTGGTATCTATTGGAACGCCAAACACATAAAAATTGCAATACTGAACAAACGTGAACTAAACAATGTGCTGGCATTTGAAATATTCCCAAATTAATAATGTTATCGGAGGATTTAAGGTATTTTCAAAGGTAACACACATTCATTACTGTGGAACTATAATATTGAAAACAGTATGATTTCATGAAATTGTAATCCCATTCAATCGTCTGTTTACGCTCAAACTATTTAATTTACGACACCCTCCAAACGCACACAAACATACACCCTTATTATTTGACAGTATGTAGACCATTGTTACAGTGTCGTTTAAAATCGTTGCTAGGATATGTAGGCTGTTGTGAATCGTATCACGTGCAAGATTTTATTATTACTTTAGAAAAGAAGCACTTTTTGTACTTGTGAAGTCTGCAGATGTTGTTCGCTCTTTGTTGAAAAACACGATTATCTACAGTCGTGCTGTTGGTATGTTCATATGTTTTAGCAAGGATAGTCAAGATCTAACATTAAGTTATATGTACCAACGGATAACTGGTATTTTTTGTGTGACAATATATGAATCGATACAAGTTATATACTAACGGATTGCTGGTGTTTAGTGTTACAAGGTACGAATAGATACAAGTTAGATATCTCGATATTTATGCGGGGGTGGGTGGGTTTTTGTCAAGACGCAAGAGAATGAAGATCATTAGTTGTAGAAATTAAAGGCTTTGTGTCTTGACTATTCTATGACATTTTGCAATGGTGATATTTTTGATATTATTGAAATTGTTTCCTTGTCTTGTTTTACACTAGTTATAGGTAACATACAAATGCTACAAAATTGTGCAATTTCATTTTGCATTCTTTGCATTCTCCTCTCGCCTGTTATCGGTAGCAGATTTAGATAACTTCTGTCATCGAACATCTGTGTATTATCTGTTTTCAGTGAATGATTTTGTATGGCATGTGAGTTCTACATAAATAATATCTTTTACAAGCACGCGTAAACATTGTTCCTCCGCGGTCTCTGCAATATGGTATAAAGTTTAACTATAATAAGACTTGACATGCATTTTAGGTTTGAAAACAAAAACATTGCATTAATTTAAATTGATACACGATTCTAATAATGAACATGCATGTGCAAACGTGCTTTTTTAGTTATGCTGTAGCCCGTATATCCAGACATATGACAACGATAATACCAGCATTACCGGCGTGATTTGACAACGATAATACCAGCATTACCGGCGTGATTTGACAACGATAATACCAGCATTACCGGCGTGATTTGACAACGATAATACCAGCATTACCGGCGTGATTTGACAACGATAATACCAGCATTACCGGCGTGATTTGACAACGATAATACCAGCATTACCGGCGTGATTTGACAACGATAATACCAGCATTGCCGGCGTGATTTGACAACGATAATACCAGCATTGCCGGCGTGATTTGACAACGATAATACCAGCATTACCGGCGTGATTTGACAACGATAATACCAGCATTACCGGCGTGATTTGACAACGATAATACCAGCATTACCGGCGTGATTTGACAACGATAATACCAGCATTACCGGCGTGATTTGACATCGATAATACCAGCATTACCGGCGTGATTTGACATCGATAATACCAGCATTACCGGCGTGATTTGACAACGATAATACCAGCATTACCGGCGTGATTTGACAACGATAATACCAGCATTACCGGCGTGATTTGACAACGATAATACCAGCATTACCGGCGTGATTTGACAACGATAATACCAGCATTACCGGCGTGATTTGAGACTAGAGACACACGTGACTAAATTATTGTTTTCATGGACATACTGTTTCCATTAACTAAACAAAAAACGTAAAAAGAAAGTCATGATGAGGTTGTTAACATTATCAGTTCTTCTTTTGTATAGTATGCCAACACCGGGCAAATCTTGCACGAAAACAATGCTGTTTGACTTTAATATCCACGACACAAGTACACTCCCCGTACTGCCTGCATATCAAGCAAGTACCTGCTATATATCAATAGCATAGGTAATTACAAGTCTAGAGAGAAGATTTAGGCTTTTTGTTTGTTATCGAAATCAGGATAAACTTGCCCAACCAATGATGTAATCGTTAACGCCGATATATATATATATATATATATATATATATATATATATATATATATATATATATATATATATATATATATATATATATATATATATATATATATATATATATATATATTCCTGTCAAGTGCAATGGATATAGCATGAAATTGCATATGCCATGGATTGATTAAGATAAATGTAAAGAAAACGTTACTACAGACATTGCAAGGTATAAGCTATAAAAACATACAATATTTTACCGTCAAGTTGTCAACTCTAATATGTTGTGCCATGTCAGATATAATGTATAAACCTTTATTCAGGTTATGAAGTTACAGAAAAATAATAAATAATACTTGATTAATCAATACACGTGTCGAATAGGACTACAACCTAGAACAGTGGCAAATTAGGTTCTGTGTTTGTTATGCAAAAATTCTTAAAGTTTTTATCAGTATTTAGATCCATAAATTATAAATAAACATTGTGAATTTAACTTATACATGTTTTCGCTATTAAAGGCAGATAACAAATTTATATTATCACGACTATATGGTTTTCAAATAAGTAATTGAAAATAGTAAGAAGCAACATGCTTTGCAAAAATCAACAAATAAATTCACTTCTCTTCAGAGTTAAAATGAATAAATAACTTACGGTCATATGAATTAAATTTAATATAATCCAAGAAATACAAATACAAGTCTTATTGAAGCAATGTTCTGAGTAAACATTTGCGGAAATAAAAAAAAAATTCAACGCTGAAAGTCTTGATGTGCCTGTGGTGGCTCCTGTCATGTTTTCATACTAACAGTTTTTTGTTGCAACACATTAATACAATCCAAGAATTAAGTCCTTGTTTACAATTTCGCTATAAATTCAAGTCTCTATTTACAAGAATGTTATGTTTTAAGACATCACTTAAATACTTTGAATAAATAAAAATCCAGCAAATGAAATTATGGATTCAACAATAATAAATCTGATTCTGCTAGATCTTAAAGTACGAATTAATATTGTTTTCCAGTGAAAAGTTATATATTTCTCTACCCGGTCCCATGTCATAATGATCGTTTCTAAAACAGACAAATTACTAATCGAAAATAACCTTCTTAAACTGTATAATGTTTAGAGAATATGCCTTTTGTTATAATTGGCAAGTCAGTTATTAAAAAATAATAAAATATTGAATATATCATGTAGGCCAGGTATATAGTTTGGTGAATTCCAATAGCCTTGATCCAGACCCAAATAAATATGCTTGCTTATATTAATAATGGTCCTAATATTAAACCCATACACATATATAATGGATTAGCTATGTATTAGTTGCTTACAGAAAAATCAATAATTCAGGTCATGTAGAAATGAACTTGATTTTTGACAAGGTCAAGTCAAACATTCAATGTTACATTAAAATAGCATATAATACAATTAAAAACAAAGTAGAAACACAAATAAATCACATAAAATCCAAATTAAATTATACATTGCAATATTAACAGAGTTATTTATACAAATATTGTGTCATTTTTACCGACATCGAAGTTCATTCATCTGTCATGCACAATCCAAATAACATTCTGACACAAGATACATGTTACAAAAGGTACATATTGTATCGTAGTAGTGTGTATGAACATGCCTTCTTGTATATATTCTAAGGTAAAAACAAATAAACAGCTCCTTGATTTACAAAACGATACTCTACAGTGAGGCTGTACATTAATATGTAAGAACGATCATGATTCATAAACTCTAATGCTATCAGATTAAAGTATATGGCTACACCGTATCTATATGTCTAGAGAGGCTCCACCGCGTTTGTATATATATATATATATATATATATATATATATATATATATATATATATATATATATATATATATATATATATATATATATGTCAATAGAAGCTACGCCGACTATATGCTGCAAGAGAGGCTACGCCGTATCTCTATGTTGAGTGAGGCTACGCCGTATCTCTATGTCGATTGAGGCTACGCCGTATCTCTATGTCGAGTGAGGCTATGCCGTATCTATATGTCAAGAGAGGCGACGCCGAATCTATATGTCAATAGAGGCTACGCCGTATCTATATTGATATGTCAAACGAGGCTTCGCCAAATCTATAATTGTAAAAGTATATATCTGAATTGCCAGCCTATAATTGGCAGTTGATAATATCTTAAAATTTATGCTACAAATTGCAAAGACCTTTGGTTTGTTGGATAATAAAAGAGAATGTATGGCATGAGATAAACTTACCTTTGAGACCCTGTGCCCGTTGGGATGATCCATCTCAATTGGGAATAAATTAAAAGTCTTGAATAATTGATTACACGTCATTTAGATTCATTCATATCAAGGAGATTCGGAGAAAATCTCAAATATTTCAATTGGACTTTGCCATATCAAAACAGTCTTTGATTACTAATCAGACAGGGTGCAAACAACCTCTATCTACATATTTAAAAACTCAAAACGTAAAATCTTTGCTACATCAATCCAAGAGTAAAGAATAATCTGATTAGAAATTCATTGCAGTTTCTTTTGACAGCATGTGCGAGAGTTTACAACTTTCTGGAAATACTAATGTTGAAATTGTTCCGACTCAGTGGTCTTAAACTGAGAGAAAGAAACAAAACAAAATAGTTCTGTAAAATTCTGGAAATAATTTATTTCCCTACAACACAAACATAAAACCTTAAAAGGAACTTACAGAATTGTGAACTCAATCCCATATAAAGGTTCTATTACAAGTTCAAAAATATAGCGTTCCGATGGAAATCCACTATTAAATATGATGTCGTACCAATAGTCTATAATACGTTCATGTGCCAACATTCTTTATATATCACAATAATATAATACAGAATGTCTTTCAATGAATTCACGATAACCCAAAGAAGGTGAATAAGTCCCAGGTGTCAATGAGCACTTTGTAATTCTAATAGAACAAAACAAATCACGATTCCTCTCAGATGATATATGACGAAAACAGCAACTGCCGGTATTATCGTTGTCATGAGATTATATATGTATACAGTCTACGAACTGAACTTAAGGAAGGAAGGAATACTTTTGATGACAACAACCTTGTAAGAAACAAAGACAAAATGAAATGACCAGAATTTGGGTCAATAGTTCTCTTCCAGAAAATTCTAAAGTTTGCGAACAATGCTAGGCCTAGAATTCAAATAGTAGTGCTAAAAGCCAGGTAGGCTATATCTATTATACTGTTAAGAAAAAGGACAATAACACAAAGTAATATATATATATATATATATATATATATATATATATATATATATATATATATATATATATATATATATATATATATATGTGTGTGTGTGTGTGTGTGTGTGTGTGTGTGTGTGTGTGTGTGTGTGTGTGTGTAATGGTTTGTTATTAACTGAGCATTGATTAATGTAATTATTTTGTTTTATGGCATTTATCATCTCTCGAGATTATTACAAGTATAGTGATTCATTATACAGCTAATGAAACTAGTCAAATGTACACTTTTTCTAGATTGTACTAGGTTTATTTTGATCTAGTATGGCTTGTGCGTGACTTTCTTTGCATTAAATCGATAATACATGGAAGAGGGAGTGGTGCAAATTTCTAGGACAACTTCTTAATGAGCAAAGAAACCAAGTATAAGCGTGTTTAAAATGAAATATGACGTATATATATATATATATATATATATATATATATATATATATATATATATATATATATATATATATATATATATATATATATATATATTAAATATTGTGCAACTCATTACATCAATAAGTTACAGTATCTTTGATTTTCTTTTTGTTAAGGAAAATGAAACTAAATATAACATGGTCTTTTGTACTTTCTACATGTTTGCTACATACGGAATATATTCTCAATATATCATTTTACAAACTTCTTAAACATCGGTCTTTGTAACAGTTCGTGCTTGCAACCGAAGTTTCATTTAGCAAACTTCAGAAGCACTGGTTTGATTAATCGTTCTGTGATTGCTACGTAAGGTTATCTCTTCAATGAAATTTGTTCGCTTGGTATAACAGTGTTTTGTTTAATAGTTCTGTGTTTGCTGTGTAACGATACCATGATGAATGTATCACATTGCACACTTCCGAATCACAATTCTGAATAATTGATTTGCTTGTAACAAATGGCATTTTATTAAAACAACTATCCCTTTAAATACCAGGAAATTATTGTAAGATAAATTTAATTACAGTGTATTTATGATATGATAGATTTAAACGGAGCAATAGAGCAACACTAGATTTTAAAACAGGTCATCTTGATATTAAATTAATCTTTCCAGACAGACCACCTGAAACAACCGTACATTAAAATATAACCGTGATAGTTGGGTATGTATTTATAAAGAACACAGTATGTTCACATCTTTTGACTAAAAGGTCAACACATCAGAGACTATGGTATGATAGATGGACATTGTTGTTCAAGAAACTGAACTTAAATTGCATTGCTTATTAAAGAATCATTACAATATTGTATGTTTCTAAGAAACCAACTAGTCCGATCTTTCTCCTTATTGCCAAAGAACAATCACCGTTAATACGAGGGTATTTCAAATGTTCTGAATATGAGTCAGCTGTACCATAGTGACCATAGTGACCGCTCTGGGGGACATAAATGGTAAGAGCGTCCGCCTCTGCTGTGGGATATAGTGAGTTTGAACCCCAGTAGAGTCATACCAAAGACTTATAAAAATGGCGCTAGCAGCTGCCTAGCCTGGCGCTCGGCGTTAAAATGCTAATATTAGGACTAGTCTGCCTGGTTTCAGGATAATATGAATGGGTGGGACATCAGGCTACATGCCTCCAGCATGATATCCTAGTGCAAGACATAACTATAAAATGCAAACGCATAAAATATCGTATCGATATGAGTGAACATTATGAAAGCTAGGTTAAAAAATTGAAGCCACACATACACACACACCACACACACACACACACACACACACACACACACACGATACAGTTTTTTTAAGTGAACATTACGTCGGTACTTTTAGTGTTCTCTCCATGCACATGCTTACAATCTGATTATCGACCGCTCTGGTGGCCTAGTGGTTAGAGCGTCCGCCCCGGAAACGGAAGGTCGTCGGTTCGATCCCCGGCCGAGTCATACCAAAGACTTACAAAAATGGTACTAACAGCTGCCTCGCTTGACGCTCAGCATTATGAGGTTAGTGTTAGGACTTGTCGGCCTTGTGTGAGGATAATGTGACTGGGTGAGACATAATGCTACATGTCTGCGGCATGATGTCTCAGTGCTAGACATCACTATAAACTGCTTCACTGCAGACATCGTAGCGATATGACTGAAAAATTGTTAAAGCTACGTTAAAAATCCTAATCAAACAAACAAACAAACAATCTGATTATCGAGGGCCCCGAGTGGCCGAGTGGTCTAAAGCGCTCTCCGTTACGGATCACTGCCATCTCACCTCTGTCTGCGTGGGTTCGAGTCCAAGATTCGGCTAATGTAGTTACGTGCGAAAGCTTGCCAGTAGATTCTTGTGGGTCGGTGGTTCTTTCCTGTGATTTTTCCGGCTTCTTCCTCCACCAATAATACTCTACAACAACAACAACAGTCTGATTATCAAATTATTATATGCCGTTTTGTTTTCGCCTTTTTGTATGTTGATCTTACATTGGCGAATTGCACTTTCAAGCGCATGTCGGCTTCTAAATCACACCAATCTGAATATCCATCAAGAAATGTGCGTCTCATTTTGCACAAACAGTTCTGAACTGCCAATGATTCCTCAGTGTATAAAATACAGATGACGAATCAATGCATGTGATTACCGAAATATATTCCACTATACATGTATATCGAACATTTGTATGAATTGTCCCACTGACACTCGACACAAATAGCTCACCATTCGCCGACAGCAGTCGTGCAGAACTTTGGCAACTTTCACGGATTAGCTCCCATATTCAAAACGATAAAACCACCTCAAAATTGAAGGATATGCATGAGAATTACATCGATGATAGGTAAATGGCTACTCTTTTACTAGACAAATACGTTGATAAGTTACTACATACTATTATTACTATCAAGTAGGCTGATTGATAAATAGATACTAATTTTACTAATCAAAGAGGTTGAAAGGAATATATCTAATATGGTTCAGGTCCAATATGTTTGATAGGTCAATACTTACTATTTTACGTCAAATAGGTTGATTGATAAACGCCTTCTATTTTGTTATCAAATATATTGATTGGTAATTCATACTATCTTACAAGTAAAGAAGGTTTATATTATATACATACTATTTTACTAGTCAAATAGGCTGACAGATAAATACCTACTATATCAGTACTAAAATAGGTTGATAGGTAAATAAATACTATTTAACTAGTAAAATAGGTTGATAGGTAAATAAATACTATTCTACTAGTAAAATAGGTTGATAGGTAAATAAATACTATTCTACTAGTAAAATAGGTTGATAGGTAAATAAATACTATTCTACTAGTAAAATAGGTTGATAGGTAAATACATACTATTCTACTAGTAAAATAGGTTGATAGGTAAATAAATACTATTCTACTAGTAAAATAGGTTGATAGGTAAATAAATACTATTCTACTAGTAAAATAGGTTGATAGGTAAATAAATGCTATTCTACTAGTAAAGTAGGTTGATAGGTAAATAAATAATCTAGTCAACTAGATTGATAGGTAAATACATATTATTTTTAACAATTAAATAGGTTGATAGGTAAATAATACTGTGGTACTTGTCAAAACGTTGCATAAGTAAATACCTAATGTGTTAGTATTAAAATGATTTGATATGTAAATACATGCTATTTTACAAGGCTAATATGTTGATTGGTAAATACACACTAATTTGCTAGTCAAACTTGTTGTTTGGTAACTAGAAACTGTTTTACTTATCAAAAAGGTTGATATGTAAAAAATACTATTTTGCGTGTCAAATAGGTTGATAGGTAAATACATAGTATTTTGTACTAGTCAATCAGGATGGTTGATAGGTAAGTAATACTGTTCACTAGTCGAATAGGTTGGTATGTATATAAATACCATTTTTACTAGTAAAAATGTTGATAGGTAAGTACATACTATTGTACTAATCAAATATGTTGATAGTTAAATGCATTATATTTTACTAGTTAAGAAAGGTTGATTGGTAAATACATACTATTGTACTAGTCAAATAGGTTGATAGGTAAATGCATTAAATTATACTAGTCAAATAGGTTGATAGGTAAATGCATTAAATTATACTAGTCAAATAAGGTAGATAGGTAAATGCATTAAATTATACTAGTCAAAAAAGGTAGATAGGTAAATGCATTAAATTATACTAGTCAAATAAGGTAGATAGGTAAATACATACTATTGTACTAGTCAAATAGGTTGATAGGTCAATGCATTATATTTTACTAGTCAAATAGATAAATATATACTATTTTAATTAATCAAGTAGCCTGATAGGTAAATACATACTATTGTACTAGTCAAATAGGTTGATAAGTAAATGCATTATATTTTACTAGTCAAATAGATAAATATATACTATTTTAATTAATCAATTAGGCTGAGAGGTAAATACATAATACTGTTTTAATCAAATAGGTAAATACATAATATTGTACTAGTCATATAGGTTGATAGGTAAATACATTATATTCTACTTGTCAAATAGGTAAATGTATACTATTTTAATTAATCAAGTAGGCTGATAGGTAAATACAATATACTGCTTGAATCCAATAGGTAGATAGGTAAATACTATTTTACTGGTCAAATAGGTTGATAGGTAAATATGTTCTGGTCTAATACTCATTTAGGTTGATTGGTAAATATGTATAAGACGAATATTATACACAACAAAACAATTGCCAGTGCTGGAAAAAGAAGGAATATATTCACCTTGCACGGACATTTATTTTCGATAATGACATGAGAACATATTGTTACATGCACAGCGGTATTCAATTGACCGAGCGGTGTCAAAACCCTAGCTCGAATCCCGCTGGAAGTCATATGTTTTCCCCAAATTTCCAAAGACTTCCATACAACTTGAGTTGTAAATTGGAAAGTCAGACGTGTCTGTCTTTATTTACTAAATTTTACTCTTATAAATTGGAGACCACAGTTAAAACAACTTGCCCAAAAAGTCCATTAACCGCACCTTTTCTTCATTATCATCAGATTTCCGTACCGCCAGCCGGTTATACCATAGAAAATACACTAGTATTCCCTTTCTCAATGGGAACTATTTAAGTGCGCCCCTATGCCAGTAAAAGTACAATTTTACCGGCGTATTACGCTTATATAGTTACACCTATTTTCCACTATGGACACATAAACGGTATCTACCAAGTCCCAACTTATCGATTCCATTGTGTAATTTACTGGTTTCCTACCATAAATACTGCCACCTCAACCACAACACTATTATACACCACTAGATTTTAATATGGACTATCATAATCCGGGGACAGTCATTCGGTTTGGACCTACTTCTAGCGAACCATAGCATAGTTCAAACTCACTAACACTCGACTCCGTGACGTTTGCTCCTACTAATTGGCTAATTATGTCGGGCTATTAATATTTCCATAGCGCCGAATACCAATACTCCAAACTTATCACAATAAAAACAATGTGCAGAGAAAATGACTTGCAGGTTTATTGGTGAGTCTCAGACACTATCAAACTGAAATATGTTGTAGTATTGTCCACGTGTCCTGTACAAGGTCCTTAATTTAAGTAGTTGCCATGTTAAGCATATTTCAAACCTTTGAAATCTTATCCGATGAAACGAAATAACACGATGGTCACGTGTCAGTACAAAATTTATAAATGCACAGGCGTGGGAGAAGTAAAATTAGTTCGATCAGAATTTGGCATCACTTTATCGAGTGTGAAGATTCTATTCTCCCACACCAGGGCATTATGGATTATGTTTCTCATTTCTAACCAGGCAAAAAATGGTGGCAAAATATGGCTGATTGTTTGAATGTACGTGACCATCGAAATATTTAGCATTTCCTTGGAGTTTGTATATCATCAGAAAGAGCTTGAAAATAGCCAGTAATCATTGTTTAAACAATATTTTGGTGGGGGTAGGGTCAAAACCTTTGATTAAACAGATCATACCAGTTGATAAATTGGCATTTTGTTATTGATATTAATCAAATTCAAAAATTGCACAATCTCTCGATATCCTTAGAATGATGACGTAATATCTATTCTAAGTGCACTAATATGGATAGACTTCTTCTACAAGGCTTTCTCATACGGTCAAACAGACTTTGATTTGCTGGAATGGCAGAAATATGGAATCATATGAAAAACATAACCTTTTATTCAACCAATCTTGAAATATACTGCTTGACATAAACGACGAAATACCGATACAGATTGGAAGATTGTATTCAGCGTGACAAATTTGCTAAAATCCGCTGGGAAAGAAAAATTGATGCAGATGCATTTGTGATATTGCTACCACGAATTTCATCACTCTCCTGAAATTGGATTTAGTCATTCAATTTCGAAGAATGCTGTAACGAAACTATGTAGAAATTGATTTTTGCAATCAAGTTACTAAAGATTTGCAGCCTAAATTTTTGAAATTAATTCTTGTAAACACTTTGGAAAGCGACGTGTACCAAAATTTAAAATACTATTCAAATTACTTTCATCAAACAGAGATTAATATATTTACCTCCTCGATGGAGAGTGGATTTCAAAGCTCGTTTTGTTAAAACAAACATATCTTAAATCTGATATCGCAAACACATTAAGAACGTGTCATTTAGGATGAAAGGATTTGCTAATGATTATAAGATACATGGATAAATGGGTTTTTGGAAACCTTACGGTATGTAGTTTAATACAGTTTGGGCAATCCTGTCTGTTTGAGTTTGACATGGCGAGGCATTATTATTTACAAACAAAATAAAACCTTTCGTGTTATTGTAGTCATCTCAAATTAAATGTGTTATTCCTGAAAATTCGCCTGATTAGTTGTATTGTATTGTATCGTTAAACTTCCTTATCCTATCTAAATCAGTACAAATACAACCGATTGATGTAAACCAGCCAAAATATTACCATATGCATGGGTTTATTTTAACATATTGTTTAATCTATGCCATTTCTGAATTCTTATTTTGATGCCGTTTTTGTAAGATTATTTGAACATGAGGAGTTTAAATAACATATAAGTACGTAGTTAAGGGTTCCCAGAGCTTTAAACACTTGCATGTAACTTTGGGCTGGTTTTACGTGAATAATTTTGAGTTACTCTTTATCATCCGTATGCATGAAAATCAACAGTAATTGTTTTCATTTCCCAAGGGGTCTCCAAATACAGAATTCTGGGAGCAGCCAGGCGCTGATGGGAATCAAATTGTTTTGTCTATGCAATTTTAAGAACGCTTTAAATAAATTATCAGCATGCGCACAAGGACAGACATTGAGCGGAGTGATACATATATATATATATATATTCTAAATAATTCATAGCCTTTGTGTACACTTACACGACTTCATTTTACAAGCAGTAAAATATATATTCCCGAGCCATATATGACAGGGAATCTAAATGTAGCAAATAGAAAAGGAATTTCATCGACAGGGGGATGATATAATTTTCATTGGTTAAGAGAAAATCTTGGATATTACCGAATTTACGTCTAAGGCAGGATTGGATGTGAATGTGTTTTATTTTTGACATCAGGATACGTTTCTTGAACCAACCGAATCAGGCATCCTTATATAGGAATACAGGATAGGTGTCGATACGACTGTTAATTGGCCTGAGGTCAGACCTTTTTTTTACCAAGACTGATTGTTGTCTAAACATCACACAGATTTTGGACACATAACTCTCATATGATTTACAGCTGGAATAATACTTCACCATCTGTTTGGCGAAAATATAACATTTACGGTTTGAATTTATATGCGAAGATGTTGTCATCTGCAACTGAAAACGAGACACTTTTCAACTATATTTCACTGATTCAAAAATGAACGGAAGAGGAATAGGTGTTTAATGTTCTTTCAATTGGAGTTTTTTTGACTTAAAGATGTCTAGACTTACAAGCCTTAGTGTCCATCATGGCCATAGTCGATCTCTTACTAATCTACCGAAAGTCACCGTCACTGGAATCGAAGGTGTGTCAACACTGGAGTTAGGCGAGGAACTGAAAAGTCGATCGACACCATGTTCACCAGTTCCCTGCAAAAGACGAGCATTTTCAACATGTTTTGGAGGTGTTCGCTATACAATAGGTAAGCTTTAACATTTTATTCTATGCACTGTTATGTATTGTACGTATCGCAATAATGTGGCTCATATATTTCAGGGTTCAAACGAATAATTTGCCCTTAAATAATGTAATAGTCGGTTATGGACACAATTTAAGAATTTGCAAGAAAATAATTTATAGTTTCAACAATTAGCATTCTCTTATTTGCAAGAGGAGGTGATACACATGATGTACATATTGGGTACTTGTGCGTACCAGCGTTGTATCATATCTTGTTATATTATTTGTAACTTGGTACATACACATCTTTTGTTATTGGTACCGATTTATTGTATGTTACAATTTTATATGGCCTCTGCTGTTTGTGTATTCATTTAGTGGCTTTCAACTAATTTTGGAAGTAGACGACACCAGTTGTGTCTTCCATTGCATTACGATTATATAAATCAAGTATTATTCTTTAAAAACTATAAGTGAAATAAATGAACTTCAAAGTCAACAACATGACCCAATTGGAATATACTGAACTGTGATAATGTGACATTAGTTGAATACAATATGCGTATTTGTGATAGACTAGTATTATGACCAATGAAATAAAATGTAATAACAAAGTAATAAAGTGTGCGTATTTGTGATAGATTAGTATTAAGACCAATGAAATAAAATGTAATAACAACGTAATAAAGTATGCGTATTTGTGATAGATTAGTATTAAGACCAATGAAATAAAATGTAATAACAAAGTAATAAAGTGTGCGTATTTGTGATAGATTAGTATTATGACCAGTGTAATAAAATACAATGACACAGTAATAAAGTGTGCGTATTTGTGATAGACTAATATTGTGACCAATATAATAATATAGAATGACACAGTAATAATATGTGCGTCTTTGAGATTGACTAGTATTAGTACCAATGTAATAAAATATAATTACACAGTAATAAAGTGTGCGTATTTGTGATAGACTAGTATTATGACCAATGTAATAAATAGAATGACACAGTAATAATATGTGCGTCTTTGTGAGAAACTAGTACCATTTACCTCCTCGATGAGGTCTTCAGCAGTAATTAATTATTTTAGTTAATCTTTAATTCTCCATGAATATAAAAACAAACCAAATTTTTTTTAATAAATACCACATTTTAAACAGAGTTGTCCTCATCTTTAAGCTGATTTTAATTTCATGCGAAACAATATACACAGCTATAACAAATCATTTTCTGGTGGTCTGGTGTATACCTCTCTGCCAAATATTGGCGGTTTCAGGCAGTCTGCTATAAACCTCTCTAACACCTATTGGCCTTTTAAGGCAGACTGACCTAAACCTCTCTACAACCTATTAGCGTTTTCAGGCAGCCTGATTTAAAAATGTCTACCACCTACATGCAGCATCATACATACCTCTCTACAACCTATCGGCGTTTTCAATACGTCTGATATAAATCTCTCTACAACCTATCGGCGTTTTCAAGCAGTCTTATAGATTCATCCATGCGTATTGACATCTGTATTATCTACTAGTTTTCATGCAATCGTATGGACATGTGTGTCATCTACTATGTTTCACACAATGGTAAACACATATGTATTATCTAAATGTAATCGTATAGACATCTTTATCATCTAATAGGGACTGTATGCACTTGTATAGACATGTGTATCACCTACAAGAGTTTATTCAGGCAATCGTATAGACCTGTGTATCACTTACAAGAGTTTATTCAGGCAATCGCATAGACATGTGTATCACCTACAAGAGTTTATTCAGGCAATCGTATAGACATGTGTATCACCTACAAGAGTTTATTCAGGCAATCGTATAGACATGTGTATCGCCTACAAGAGTTTATTCAGGCAATCGTATAGACATGTGTATCGCCTACAAGAGTTTATTCAGGCAATCGTATAGACATGTGTATCACCTACAAGAGTTTATTCAGGCAATCGTATAGACATGTGTATCACCTACAAGAGTTTATTCAGGCAATCGTATAGACATGTGTATCACCTACAAGAGTTTATTCAGGCAATCGTATAGACCTGTGTATCACCTACAAGAGTTTATTCAGGCAATCGTATAGACATGTGTATCACCTACAAGAGTTTATTCAGGCAATCATATAGACATGTGTATCACCTACAAGAGTTTATTCAGGCAATCGTATAGACCTGTGTATCACCTACAAGAGTTTATTCAGGCAATCGTATAGACATGTGTATCATCTTCTACATTTTTCAGGCAATTGTATGGGCATGTGTATTATCTACCAGTGTGTTCAGGCAATGGTATGGAAACGTGTATTATCTACCAGTGTGTTCAGGCAATGGTATGGACACGTGTATTATCTACCAGTGTGTTCAGGCAATGGTATGGACACGTGTATTATCTACCAGTGTTTCCACGCAATGTTATGGACACGTGTATTATCTACCAGTGTTTCCACGCAATGGTATGGACACGTGTATTATCTACATGTGTTTCCACGCAATGGTATGGACACGTGTATTATCTACCAGTGTTTCCACGCAATGGTATGGACACGTGTATTATCTACCAGTGTTTCCACGCAATGGTATGGACACGTGTATTATCTACCTGTGTTTGCAGCCAATTCTATACAAACGTGTATTATCTAACAGTGTTTTCAGGAAAACTGACACCTGCATATGTATCACCTTCAGGTGTTTTCCGAATTTGCATAACACCATATTGTGTTTGTTTGTTTGTTTGCTTGAATTTTAACGGCGCACCAGCACTTTTAGGCTATTTAGCGCCATACAATACGTTAGATGTTCAAAAATAAGAAAGGTTTAACATCGACCAGCGATAAAAAAAAAACATAATAGTTAAATATAAAATGGTAAGATGTTGGTGACAGGAAAATATGAAGCTTCCCAATCAACGGGAGATGTAAATGGTGTGTGTTGATGAATTGTGAAACCTGGCAGTAATTTATAACATTATCTGAATGACCCACACCCACCCGAGTTTCAAGAAAAGCTTTTATAGAAAACAATTATCCAAACAAGTGTAATGTTTGAAACAGTTATTCAAAGTTTGAAGATTCCTACATCGTAAAAAACGTTATAGTATTTTCGTCAACTTGTAAGAGAATCCTTCAAACCCAACCCACCCCTCCATATCAGTTATAACGTAAAGCTGACCGACCATTTTGAGTTTCAGATCGCGTCGAAGAGTTTGAAAATAGCTACCGATAAAATTCTTTGGTGCGCGAAAAGATGAAGCATATCATCGCTGCTAATTATTTTGTATCATCAACTCCAGTCAGTTGTATCAAGAAACAATTTCCAATGACGATTAAAATATCTGATACTGACACCGAGCAAATCTATCGTAAACAATTGAGAACATGTACATTGTGAATACAAAAATATGACAATGTGTCTCGATCCTTTATACAGCGCCTCATCTCCTACTAATGAGATGCTTACCCTTTAAAAGATAGCATAAATGTTGAAATATGAAAATTAAACTTTATTCCTTAAAGGCATATAACACTGTATAAAGCTGTCTACCTGCTTTGTTCCGCATCGGCAGAAAGAACGAGTTTTAAGGGTGCCAATGAAATTTCGTTGAAATGTAGCTTAGAATCATACGTACATCAAATTAAGCTAGTTAATAATTAGTTATACTCTTTCGATTGCGAATAGTACACGTCTTGTAAAAATTGCGGAGATACGCCTAAAACACTATTATGAAACCCCCACATCATATATATATATATATATATATATATATATATATATATATATATATATATATATATATATATATATATATATATATATATATATATATATATATATATATATATATATATATATATATTGGTGTCACCGTAATTCTATTCTGACTACTAGATCATGTTCATTTATCGTCAGCATCGCATGCAAATCATGACGTGACGCTACTATATAAGATCAAATCTCATTACGTTGATAAAGGTATTTTATTTTTATCTAACTTTCAAAACCGAATTACATTTTGATCAGCTGACAAGCGCATGAATATTTATCTTTGAATGAAAAGCGTTAAACAAGTCATTCCTTTTCATTTGTATGTCAATAATAAGAGTTGTTCGACTCATGGGGCATGCACGATCCGTATATTTGATTTACAAGTACTGAGTAATTGTCAGATTTCAGTACGTGAATGACTCTACGAGGTCAGGTTGATAGAGGTTGAATTGTCTCAGGTTTGATATCGTGCGAGGAGAATTGACATGTGAATGCCATCATTAGTTTGAGTTAGGTACCGTGGGATTGGACTAATTGTTAAAACTTGATGATTAACTTTTCTAGCAACACATGTGAACTCTGGGTATTTTATTGATTAATATTCGTAGCCGATACAGTCTCGTCTATATATTGAATATGTTAATATACGTATCCACTACGGACTGATAAATATGTAATGATTAATTTAAGTATCTAGTACAGACTTGTCCACATATATAACTGGTTAATATAAAAAGTATAATTAATGAGATAATATACGTATCAAATACAGCCTGTTGCATACATTAAAGGGTTAATATTCGTATCCAGTACAGCCTAGCCCATGTGTTAATGGGTTAATCTGTGTATCTAATACAGCCTAATACAGCCTAGCCCATATATTTAACGTTTTAGTAAACGTATCCAGTACAGCCTAGCCCATATATTTAACGTTTTAGTATACGTATCCAGTATTGCCTATCCCATATATTTAACATTTTAGTATACGTATCCAGTAAAGCCTAGCCCATATATTTAACGTTTTAGTATACGTATCCAGTACAGCCTAGCCCATATATTTAACGTTTTAGTATACGTATCCAGTACAGCCTAGCCCATATATTTAACGTTTTAGTATACGTATCCAGTACAGCCTAGCCCATATATTTAACGTTTTAGTATATGTATCCAGTACAGCCTAGCCCATATATTTAACGTTTTAGTATCCGTATCCAGTACAGTCTATGCCATATATTTAACGTTATAGTATACGTATCCAGTACAGCCTATGCCATATATTTAACGTTTTAGTATACGTATCCAGTACAGCCTAGCCGATATATATATATATATATATATATATATATATATATATATATATATATATATATATATATATATATATATATATATATATATAACGTTTTAGTATACGTATCCAGTACAACCTAGCCCATATATATAACGTTTTAGTATACGTATCCAGTACAGCCTAGCCCATATATTTAACGTTTTAATATACGTATCCAGTACAGCCTAGCCCATATATTTAACGTTTTAGTATACGTATCCAAATCAACCTCGTCTATTGCGTATGCAGCAAATATCATACATTGCAAATATGTTTTCTACTAATGTGCATTAGACACGAAAAGCGATAAGTTTTATTGAGACAGTATAAGTGTTTTCATGGCATTTTACGATAGAGCAGCCAGATACCATATACACAAAATCCACATATTCGCTATGTTATCATCTTTTTCATGGGAATTTACCTCATCGCAGCTAGAAAATCATTTACATAGAGTCCATATATTTTAAAATCGATTATTTGCTTTAAGATAACTTTTTTAATACTCGGATTGGAACGAATCGTGGCGATGAAGACACGACAATTTACGGATTGCTTAATTTGGAACGAGTCGTTTGCTATGGAGAATTGACAATTCATGGATGACTTAATATGGAATAAATCGTGGCGATAGAACCTGACAATTCATGGATGACTTAATATGGAATAAATCGTGGCGATAGAACCTGACAATTCATGGATGACTTAATATGGAATAAATCGTGGTGATAGAACCTGACAATTCATGGATGACTTAATATGGAATAAATCGTGGCGATAGAACCTGACAATTCATGGATGACTTAATTTCGTACGAATCTTTGCGATGGAGTCTTGATAATTCATGAATGACTTAATTTAAACAGTCCTAGTGATGCAGACTTGACCAGTATGACGTTTGTAAGCAGTGTGACGTATGTTGTTTCATGTGTGTAAACTGTGATGTATGTAAACTGTATGACGTATATAAGCTGTATGACGTATGTAAGCTATGTGACGTGTGTAATAATACTGATTTCGCTTTAAATAAACGATATCACACGTAACTATTTAGTTTTAACCATATTGTATTGTCGCAGTATGGTACAACAAGATTGGGGACGAGTTCAAGCAAATTAAATATTCCCTCTCCCTACACTCTAATGCAACACGTTCCGTATGACAATATCATAATTAAAAATGATTGGAGAGAGAGAGAGAGAGAGAGAGAGAGAGAGAGAGAGAGAGAGAGAGAGAGAGAGTAATTACGATTTGAGTCAGTTATTTAAACCATCCTGTAGCGGTTATTTTGTTTTTTTTGCATGCATCATTTAAAATTAAATTTTGCATTTGCATCGCCCCCACTAGGTGTTAGCTAGAGTCCAATCATTAAAATGAAAGCAATATTCGTGATAAATGGCAATCATTAAAATGATTGCAATATTCGTGATAAATGGCAATGCAACTATTGCATTTGATTGCATATAAAACATGTTTTGAGACGTATTTGTGATGTTGTATTTCATAGCTTTAACTCAAAACTTCGAACGATTGTTGAAAACCGCTATGGGGAATTTTTACTTCATTATAGAGTTATTCATTAATTTTAGTGATTTTTTTTATGATGTAACAGTTCTCCAAGAAAGTAGATTCTGACCTTTAGACTGGATATCACATTGAATTCAATGATCACAATGATACATAGTTAATTTTACATGTCCGACTTCTTATCAATTGACTGGACCTTTCATTGATGACTTCATTTTTAATGAGTCTTTGCAATTGAGACCTGATAATTCATGGATGAATTAATTTGGTACGAGTCTTCGCGATGGAGGCTTAATAATTCATGGATGGCTTAATTTCGACAGAATCATGTCGATGAAGGCTTCACAATTCAATACCTATGAATGTTACGTGTAGAGCGAAATTCGAAAAACTACACCTTAATGTTATATTGTGTTCACTGTTTGTCATGGCAATATATTGATAATACCTGAATATGAAAACATTTTTAATAAAATAAAGCAAGACTCTCTCTCTCTCTCTCTCTCTCTCTCTCTCTCTCTCTCTCTCTCTCTCTCTCTCTCTCTCTCTCTCTCTCTTAGATTATAATAGGTATGAATTGGTTGTTTACAAAACTTTTTTTTAAAAAGATCTGTAATTCAGGTCACGTAGAAAATGAACTTGATTTCGACCAGGTCATCTACAAAAAAAACAATGTCACGTGACCCAGAGCATATCATGAAGTTAATGAATTTAAAGACCCGCTAAAACAGAACAATGCAACTGAAAAAAGATAATAACAACAACGTCAAGATAATAGCAAATTATCCAGCAAATATATATATATATATATATATATATATATATATATATATATATATATATATATATATATATATATATATATATATATATATGTGTGTGTGTGTGTGTGTGTGTGTGTGTGTGTGTGTATGTGTGTGTGTGTGTGTGTGCTGGTTTTTTTTTTTTGCTAAGTGTTGATATCACTGTATGGGCATTATTTTCGTCTAAAAGTGTTTGGTTTAATTTGTACTTTATTTTTTAATTTCGTGTAAATTATTATTTGATTTGAAATTTGATACCCTTCTATCTTGTGCAAAATTAAACATTAACATATATAAACATTAACGTAAGCATGTTATCAAAATCTGGTATTTATCTGGTAATCTGGTATTTATTAAGCGTGGGTGAATATGATTCATTGTTGGGGAAAATCTAAAATGATATGCCGTGTTATCAGCTGCGTCTTAGAAAGAGAGCTACTACACAGAAACTTAAGAAAGACACCTGCTACATAGAAACAGTATAGAAGAATATGACGTGTGTAAGCTGTGTGACATGTGTAAGCTGTGTGACGTGTGTAAGCTGTGTGACGTGTGTAAGCTGTGTGAGGTATACAAGTTGTGTCATGTGTGTAAACTATGATATGTGTAAAAAACTGTATGGCGTGTGTAAGCTGTGTGACATGTGTAAGCTGTGTGATTTTTTTAGGGAAATGTATACTTAAGAGTGTTTCCAACGTGCTGCATCTCACCAAGGCGACACGTGCACTGCTTGAATCTGGCTCACTTTGACAATTTATACATCTTATGTACAAAACGTAAGCATGGTGCTTCATTAGATGTAACTATTGTTATTTATTTCATGATAAGCAGTGAATTACTTGATTTTCTAATTAACATAATATTACTATTTCACTGCAGTGAAAACATAGCAATATTGTTTCACTACAGGAACTATTTTTACGGGTTAGAACATACTTACCTCCCTTTCATGTTCAGTCGGTGAACAACTTTATCTCAATGTATTTGTCATTAAAATCTCTGTGGCGTCTGCAACCAATTGGTCTGCAGTCAAATGAATGTATATCAGTCTGATGTGGAACTAATTTTTGTGCGCAGGTACACATAGCTCAGCAGAACATGTATGGTAAACAAGCTGACATTACCGTAATAAATCTGCTAATTGCGTCACAAACGTTAGGTAGCCAACATATCTGAGCATAAAATAAAAATAATATTTTCTTCAAACGAGTGAATAACAGATGCATTTCATCTCTTGGGTGCAAAATGCTAATATTTTCACATGTGACTTTGCCACTTTGAGTTTTTCATTCACTCGATACAATATACCCGTTATTCACTCGTTTCAAGCAAATGTCCTCTATATCTTCCTCTGCAGTAATTATGATTTGCTTTTGAAAACTATATCAGAATTAAATGTTTTGTTTTAAAGATATTATATTGTCAACAGTATGATCCAATAGGAATGGGTACGAAATCTAACAACTTAAATTATCCCTCTCCCTACACTGTAATGTAACATATTCAACATGACAACATAATAATGATACATGATTGGAGAGAGAGAGAGAGAGAGAGAGAGAGAGAGAGAGAGAGAGAGAGAGAAATAAGCGAAACAGAAATAGAGATATAGAGAGAAAGAGACAATGGCAGTAATCACTATTTGAGTACGTTGTTGACATAATGCAGTTAGTTAGTTGGCATCCGTTAGTCAAGAGAGACAATGGAAGTGCGCCCATGAGAGATATCCATGTTATTGGATGGGAAGCGTATATAGTCCCTATGTAGCCAAACACGGGTCTGGCAGTCCATCCTTTACAATCTGCACTTGAAAGTTGCGTCTGGTTTGTGCTGGAGCTGCTGATTCTTTCTCTAAGATTGTTTTTCATCAGCACGCATTCTTAACTTGTCCACGCTGGCTTTCAAACCAGTGATAAGAACTTGTCGCCAGCTGGGTCTGTATAGAGCAAGCTCTGCCAATGTCTTGAAATTGATGTCAAGGGTTTTCATGTCGTGAGATGTGGACTTCAAATCAACGTTTTTCCAGATGCAAGTTCTGAATAAACGCGGTCTTAGGTAATCCGTCCGTCATCCATCCGACGTACATGGCCCAGCCATATGATGTGACACTGGAGGAGGAGTGTGACCATGCTTGGAATCTTGACACTATCAGTCATCTCTGTCATTGTTACTCGATCGCTCCAAGTGATCCGGAGTATGCGTCAGAGACATCCTATGTGAAAGGAGCTCAGTCTTTTCTCATGTGAGGCGTACAGATTATATGTCTTACTGGCATACAGGAGAGTGCTTATAACGCAGGCACGGTACACGAAGATCTTTAGGAAAGCGATCCATCTGGTGCAGTAACTCTGCTTATGTGTGACTGGCTAGAGCATCACAATCTGCGAAGAGCATGTCCTTGATGGTTGCCTCACGCAACTTGCTCTTTGCCTTTAGTCGTGCCATGCTGAACAGATATCCGTCTGATCGTTTGTGGAGGTAGGTCCCTTCTGTGCAAGTCCCATATGCATGCTTGAGCTAAGAAGATGCCAAAGAGCCTTGGAGGCTATGGCGCAACCCTGTGTCACTCCGCTGTGGATGCTAAAGGGGTCATACGTTGAACCATCGCACTGTATTGTGACTTTCATGTCACGGTGGAAGGACTGGATCACACTTAATGGCTTTGGAAGGAATCTATTATTCGCCTGGATTGTGAAGAGCCCGTCTCTGCTGACCAGATTAAGCGCGATGGTTATGTCTATGAAAGCCAGGAAGAGGGGTTTCTGTTGTTCTCTGAATTGCTTCTGCAGTTGCCTGACGAAGAAGATCATATCGATTGTCGACTTCTCTGCCCGGCTACCCGCTCTGTGATATCAGCAAGATTCTGCAGTCTGTTTAGGATGACGCGTGCGAAAACTGTAACCACGATACTGAGAAGGGCTATGCCCTGTAATTGTTGCGGTCTTTTCTGTCGTCTTTGTTCTTGTTGAGGGTTACGATTTTGGCTTCTCTCATGTGTTCTGTCACTGCACCCTCATCACTGGCAGAGAAGGTCGTCCAGAAGTGTGAGCAGCACACTGCAGACGCACTTGATGACTTCTTCTGAAATGTCATACTTCTCTGGGGCTTTACCTAATGATAGGTTCTCTAAGGACATCTATAGTTCTGCTACAGTAGTTTTTTCGTCCAATTCGGCCATGAGCGGAAGATTTTCAATGGCGTTGAGGGCATTGTTGGTCACGTGATTCTTTCGGATAACACTTCTGAGTATTACTCTAATTCCCCATCTGCTTGCCCTTGTCGTGGATGGTATAGCCTGCGGTAGACTTTGGTGGTGCTATCACTTTGTTCGTGTTACCCATTGCTTTCTTTATGCCATCGTACATGCCTCTAATGTTTCCGGTATCTGCTGCTGACTAGTTGCTCTGACCGAGCTGAAGCCAGTAGTCGTTGTCGCACTGTCGTGCTAACATCTGCACTTTTCATCTGGTAGACCTGTATTTCTGTAAAGTCGTCCGTCAGGACGCGGTTCGTTTCTTTTCTAGGTGAGCACTGCGAAGCTCGCCTATGGCTGGCGTGAGTGTGGCTGAGTTAACCTCTAACCAGGCGTTTTTATTTGACTGCTTCTTACCAAAGATCGGAGTGGCTGTGTTTTACACAGTCTCTCGTATGTGATACCATCGTTGACAATGCCTATAGGGGCTTCTGAATCAAACATCTTGGAGAGGGCATAAGTGAATTACTCATCCTTGTCTGGATATGACATCGTGCACAAGTCAATGCGTAGTTTGTCATCATGCATAGAGTGGTGTATCTTCTTGGGCTGAAGCTTCATTTTGCAGCCCACCAGCGAGTGGTCCGTGTAGCAGTCAGCGCTGTGGAAGTTACGGGTAAGAAGCACACCCTTCATGGCAGACCGTCTCGTAATGATCAAGTCCTAATGGTGCCAGTATTTGGACGGGCGTTGCCTCCAAGAAATTTTATGCTGTGTATTTGTCTGAAAGAATGAATTGGTGTTGCTGAGGTCGTGGTACAAGCACATGTTATTCATCGTCCCTTTGCCAAACGTGCCAATACAGGAAGGCCAAGAGTCACCCATCCTAGCGTTGAAGTCACCCATTAATATCAAGTTCTCTTCCTTGGGAATCCTGTCGACGAACGAGTTTACTTCTTTGTAGAATGTATCCTTGACATATGATGTGGAGCTTAGTGTTGGAGCGTAAACGCTGATCAGGTTGACAGGCCAGGTTGTGGTGTGTAGGCATAGAGATAACAGTCTTACTTTTCCTTGTTGGCAGTGTTCTATCATTCCCTGCAGACAGTTCCTAACAGCGAATCCATCACAAAACTCTCTGGTTTCCTCTGCGCTCTTTCCTTGTCAGACGAATGTATATTTCTCTTCTCTGAGGGACCCGGGATCTGGTAGCCGTGTGTCCTGCAGTGATGTTGACCTGGAGTCTTGCAAGTTTGTCGTTGATGACTGAAGTCTTTCGAACATCGCTGATTCCCTGGAGATCATATGAGAGTCCATTGAGCATGGTTCGGATATTCAAGGTACCTAACTTGAGGATTGTATGTTTCCTTGTTGGTTTTCGTGTGTTGTTACTTGGTGCAATAGTTGCAGTCCGCTTTGTCAGGTACTCGCGTACTTTAATCCCTGCGCTCCAAGTGGCGGTACGGCACCTTATTGTCTGGGGCGTATCACCTTAAGGTAGATGTCCAGTGAGACATGTTGGTCTCTCACACAATCGGAAGCAACTCCTGGCGTCTGACTGTATTTAGATTTCTATAAACGATATCACATGTAGCTATTTTGTTTTAAACATATTATATTGTCACAGCATGATACAACATGATTTGGAGGATTGAGAACGAGTTCTAACAACTTAAATTATTCCTCTACCTAGAATGTAATGCAACAAATTAAGCATGACAACATAATAACGAAAATTGATTGTATATATCATTATATAAAATTTATATATATAAATAGTGACAGACAGACAGAGGGGGAAGGGGAATGACAGTAATCACGATTTTAGTAAGTTATTCAAATCGTCCAGTAGCGGTTATATATTCGCATACATCATGTAAAATTATTTTATTCATTTGCATGGCATGTCACATGAGGTTTGTAAGTGTGAGATCATTAACATGAATGTACTATTCTTGATAAATGGCAATGCAATTCGCATTTCATTGCTTATAAAACGTACTTGTGAAGTTGATTTTCATAGCTTTACCTCAAAACTACTAACTATTGTTGAACAACCCCAAATGATATTCTATACTACATAATGGAGTTATCCATTAATTGTAGAATTTTATTACGTGGTAACTTTTCTCCATGAAGCTATTCTCTGAGAAGAACAGATATGGTAAAATAATATATAGGAGTCTGATCGATTACTGACATAGTCCGTAGAAGGAGACAGACAAAAAACAATAGCTTGAAGAAGATAATAAAACAATAGATGAGACCAAGCTAGCAAATACCTCCAGACTGAGATCATTTGCTGGTTAATTTAGCATACAACTAGAAAAGTGATGATTTTAAGCGTAAACACAGCTAGAAAAGTGATGATTTTAAGTGTAAACACCTCAAGAATGGACATCACATTGAATTCCAATGATCACAATTTTACGGTAACTATAGCGAGACACACATAAATGTATACACGTTTGTCCTTACACACTTCCACTCATGTACATACACCAATTTTTTCACCTATCCAACGTCTTATCAATTGATCAAAGAATATGCAAGCGATCTATTGTACCAAGTGGCACATTAACTCGAATTTTTTTTTTTTTAAAATGTAGTGGTCATCGTATGAGGGTTAAACCCCACTGGGTCAGCAGAGATGGACTGGAATATTTATGATACGGAGGTTTTTCCGACTCGTATTATGTTTCAGACTGTCTATCTATTGACTATATGTATCAAAACCTTTTGAATATCTGTTAACATCTTTGTACTTCACAGACTCAAGGGATGTAGATGAAGTTGCATGTATGCCTCAACAGCTGTTGAAACTTCATCACCCACTACCACAGTTATCACTTATTTCAGGACCTCCACTATAGATAAAATAATAGAACTCAAGACGTTTGCGATGTTCAATGAATTGCACTATTTAACAGTCATCCCATCATTGTAGTTTGGGTTACTACATGTATCTTTAAAATTGGATGGTCCTGAAATCGATTCTCAATCATCGTTTCCACGTCCTGTAGAAAAATACGTGTACATAATAAACCTTTCCAGAACGTACCGATCGAAAATTGCATTGTAACGTCAGCCCGTTATGTTTTGTCATTTGATCATTATAGGAGTCCGTGTGTTGTATTGTGCTGGAATAAACCAGGAACACAGCTACAAACAAAATTAAATAGTTAAAATTTATTACAGCTTTTATAACCAGACAATGTCCTTAATGTACGTGTCACTTAGATAACAAAAATAATGTACATTATAGTATGGGTGAAGCGATACAACTGTGCCTCGCTTCGATACGACTCACGATACACAGTCTGCGAGACGATACATATCGATACACTTGATGGTTTTTCCATCTGTGATAGGTATGTGTGCCCCTTTATGTATGTTTATATATCGGTTGTATTTCCAGTTTGCAGATGAGATATATAAAAGTTATCATATATGCAATTCTCATAAATGAGAAAACAAAAATGCTTACAAACAGACTACGTGTTGATTTTTAGTGTGTTTGATGCATCGTTTAAGGCCATTTAATGGTGGCTCCATTTAAATCACTTAAGCCACGAGACCATTTGTTTTGCACTTCATGAAGGCTTTGAAACCATCTTATTTCCAATTTCATGTCTAACTTACACATGGAAGGAAGACATTACGATTTTATCTTCAAAACAGACGCAAACAATCAAATATATCGTGCAAAGAAAATCTCATCTAGAACAAATCCGTGCGAGGGAATGATGATGAAGAGAAACCAAATCTTTCACATTGTACTTCCTGCATATGCAAAATTATGCTGTGACTACTGGTACTTGTATATATGAGTGACGAAGGAAACAGACTGACAACACCCAGTCCTATTTAATATATTTTTTAAAAATTTAAAGGGTGATAAACATCGGCTGTTTCAAATCTGCCCCCCCCCCCCCTTGTTTAATATGTGCTAATTTTATTTATTCCATCAGCACCTTCATTCACTGATTAAACAGTTCTGCATAGAAAGACAAATTACAAATTTGTTCGTCATGTACAATTTGAGGAGAGATACTACCAATTATATTTTAAGGGGACTTCACTCTTTGTCGCCCGAAATAAGGGGAAATTCAAAAAGAAGGAGGGTGGTGGTGAGTTTACTTAACCCTTATATACTCCACCTTTTAAAGCTCTGCTGAAATCACGATCTTTTAAAGATCTAGCTGAATAAATATTACTCTGTCGATTATTTCTGAGCATACGCTGTTCCTTAATCTGTGTAGAAATATTTGTTTATGCTTCCTTCTGAAAGGGCATATGCATAGCTAGCTTTGTAAGCTTGAAGATGTTTGGAAACTGATCTTTGTGGCTGTTATTTATAATTATCCAGACCTCACAGACAGTATCTATTTGGATACATTTGCTCCATAAAGTAATTTTTCACTAACATAAACTTCTTAAAACATGTGGTTTACTGACAAATGTGTCAGATTTCTTATCTGTTCCATAATAACGTTATAGAATTTTAGTCCACCAATGCCATAGTCTGCTAGTGCAAACAGATGTATTCAAATAAATATCTCTACTTCCCAATTTCATTTTTTTTTCATTCTTATTTGTTCAGTTTATCTTAACCTTGTTATGGATATATGGTTTATGATTCACAGCGCTAAATTGATTAATACAAATTTAAATTGCATTCCACTTTTAAATTGTCTGTATTTTAATTACTCTCAATTTTCTACCCCTTTTCTAAATTTAATTTTGAAATACCGCTGAAAAGGTGACTGACCGTCATGCCCTCCACTATAGTCTATCCAACATATATATCTGACTCGTCGATAATACCATATTTTTGCTCAAAATAATAAAAATGAGTGCCTTTGACTGCATGTGCCGTTTCAGATGAATTATATATTTAAATAATAAGAAAGCGAACTAAAAATAATTATTCATAACTGCTGAAAATTAATTTAACTTATATACGCTTGTTATCGATTGTATAGATTCTCATTCTCTTGTATCGGTAAGTGTATCATCCTAGCAAAAGTATCGATGAATCGATATATCGATGAATCATTTCACCCCTAGAAGAATACCTTATTAAACACCAACGCATGATATAAATGTTTTAAGTTAATGTTGTAGTATGGTCTTTTTAAAAGTAAAAACATTTGGGTATTTTGAAGAGTATAAACATATTTGTGCAGACTATCTCACGTGTCTCCATTAATTTTCAATGAGATGCACATTAATCATTAATTTCGATCAAACCCTTTTACCCCGATAATGTGTTACAATTTTCAAGTGAAATACGTACATATGTATTTTCCAGAAATTGATGCCCTCAGGAACTGTATTGTCTTGACCTAGATATTCGTCAATTAAATGAGATAACATATTCACACGATTTATTCTCAATCAACGCACGATAGTATTCGGTTTTTCAAAAGGGTGCTCCTGAGTCCGTTTATGAATAATACGGTACAGAATGATATTCTCGGCATATGTTACTTTATGAATTATACAGTAAAGAATGATGTTCTCGGCCTACGTTCGTTATGATTTATACGGTAAAGAATGATATTCTCTTCCTATGTTCGTTTATGAATTATACGGTCAAGAATAATATTATCGGCCTGTGTTCGTTTATGAATTATACGGTAAAGAATGATACTCTCGGTCTAGTTTCGTTTATGAATTATACGGTAAAGAATAATATTCTCGGACTATGTTCGTTTATGAATTATACGGTCAAGAATAATATTCTCGGACTATGCTCGTTTATGAATTATACGGTAAAGAATGATACTCTCGGACTAGTTTCGTTTATGAATTATACGGTAAAGAATGATACTCTCGGCCTAGTTTCGTTTATGAATTATACGGTAAAGAATGATACTCTCGGCCTAGTTTCGTTTACGAAGTATACGGTAAAGAATGATATTATCGGCCTATGTTCGTTTATGAATTATACGATCAAGAATGACATTCTCGGCCTTTGTTAGTTATGAATTCTACGGTAAAGAATGATATTCTCGGCATTTTGTTACCGAAATACGTTTATCTTTCCTTGAAGAACAAATTACTTTCTTATGAACCGGAAAAGATAAGATGGAATGCCAATAAACATGTCCCACTGAACATTACTTAACCAGCCATAGACACTTGGAAATTTGAAGAATTCAACTGGAGCTTGTTTTTATGTTCTTTGTGATTTGAATTTGGCAAGAATGAATACGTAAACATTTCAGTAATTACACCTTTCAATTAAAAAGCACAAACAATGCTTCTCTTAATCTCGCTTTCGTAACAAATAAACGTTGTGACAGTGGATAGGTTGGAATACCTCGTGTCTCTTAATAGTGTATTAGAAAGACGAGAACGGGGCTGTAAACTAACTTGCGTATTGCACGCGTCATTTGTCATGAAAGGTATCTTGATCAGATCTCCAGCAGAACACATGGGCATTGTCTATCTCGATGGTCATCGAGGGTATCATGATTACTGGATCTCCAGTAGAACACATGGGCATTGTCTATCTCGATGGTCATCGAAGGTATCATGATTATTGGATCGCCAGTAGAACATATGCGCATTGGCTGCTTCTTTGGTCGGGGATGGGGGTATCGTCGGGGGGAGGGATATCATAGGAACACCAATAAGACATGCGTATTGTCTGTCTCTATGGTCATTCAGGGCATTACGATTAGAACACCTGATTAGGACATGCACATCGCTTCTCTAATTATGGAGTGTATCGGATTGGAACACTGGTATAGACATGCACATTGGAACTCTAATCAATGAGTATTACGTATTGGAAAACTGGTATGCACGTTCACATTTCTCTCTAATTATGGAGTGTATCAGACTGAAACACTGGTATAGACATTCACATTTCTCTCTTATTATAGAATGTATCGGATCGGAACACTGGTATGCACATGCACATTTCTCTCTAATTATGGAGTGTATCGGATTAGAACACTGGTATAGACATTCACATTTCTCTCTAATTATGGAGTGGATCGGATCGGAACACTGGTATGCACATGCACATTTCTCTCTAATTATGGAGTGTATCGGATTGGAACACTGGTACAGACATTCACATTTCTCTCTAATTATGGAGTGTATCGGATCGGAACACTGCTATAGACATTCACATTTCACTCTAATTATGGAGTGTATCAGACTGGAACACTGGTATAGACGTTCACATTTCTCTCTTATTATGGAGTGTATCGGATCGGAACACTGCTATAGACATTCACATTTCACTCTAATTATGGAGTGTATCAGACTGGAACACTGGTATAGACGTTCACATTTCTCTCTTATTATGGAGTGTATCGGATTGGAACACTGGTATAGACATTCACATTTCTCTCTTATTATGGAGTGTATCAAGGCGGAACACTTGTATGCACATGCACATTTCTCTCTAATTATGGGGTGTATCGGATTGGAACACTGGTATAGACATTCACATTTCTCTTTAGTTATGGAGTGTATCGGATTGGAACACTGGTATAGACATTCACATTTCTCTTTAGTTATGGAGTGTATCGGATTGGAACACTGGTATAGACATTCACATTTCTCTTTTATTATGGAGTGTATCGGATCGGAACACTGCTATAAGACATTCACATTTCTCTCTTATTATGGAGTGTATCGGATTGGAACACTGCTATAGACATGCACATTTCTCTATAATTATGGAGTGTATCGGATGGGAACACTGGTATAGACGTTCACATTTCTCTTTGGTTATGGAGTGTATCGAATTGGAACAATGGTATAGACATGCACATTGGAACTCTAATCAATGAGTATAACGGATTGGAACACTCGTATGCACATGCACATTCTCTCTAATTATGGAGTGTATCGGATTGGAACACTGCTATAGACATGCACATTTCTCTCTAATTATGGAGTGTATCGGATGGGAACACTGGTATAGACATTCACATTTCTCTTTAGTTATGGAGTGTATCGGATTGGAACACTGGTATAGACATTCACATTTCTCTTTAGTTATGGAGTGTATCGGATTGGAACACTGGTATAGACATGCACATTGGAACTCTAATCAATGAGTATAACGGATTGGAACACCAGTAAAAGACTTTCACGTCGATTTTCTAATCATTTAGTGTAACGGATTGGAACACCAGTAAAATACATACACATCGCTTTTCTAATCATGGAGTGTATCGGATTGGAACACCAGTAAAAGACATACACAGTGTCTGTCCCTATGGTTATGTAATATGTCGTGGTTGGATCACTGGTCTCTACATTGTCTGTATATACGATTATCCAATGTATCGAGATTGGATCAAAAATATAAGACATATACATTGTCTGTATATATGATTATTCAATGTATCGAGGTTGGATCACTAGTGTAAGACACATACATTGTCTGTATATATGATTATTCAATGTATCGAGGTTGGATCACTAGTGTAAGACATATACATTTTCTGCATATATGATTATTCAATGTATCGAGGTTGGATCACTAGTGTAAGACATATACATTGTCTGTATATATGATTATTCAATGTATCGAGGTTGGATCACTAGTGTAAGACATATACATTGTCTGTATATATGATTATTCAATGTATCGAGGTTGGATCACTAGTGTAAGACATATACATTTTCTGTATATATGATTATTCAATGTATCGAGGTTGGATCACTAGTGTAAGACATATACATTGTCTGTATATATGATTATTCAATGTATCGAGGTTGGATCACTAGTGTAAGACATATACATTGTCTGTATATATGATTATTCAATGTATCGAGGTTGGATCACTAGTGAAAGACATATACATTGTCTGTATATATGATTATTCAATGTATCGAGGTTGGATCACTAGTGTAAGACATATACATTGTCTGTATATATGATTATTCAATGTATCGAGGTTGGATCACTAGTGAAAGACATATACATTGTCTGTATATATGATTATTCAATGTATCGAGGTTGGATCACTAGTGAAAGACATATATATTGTCTGTATATATGATTATTCAATGTATCGAGGTTGGATCACTAGTGTAAGACATATACATTTTCTGTATATATGATTATTCAATGTATCGAGGTTGGATCACTAGTGTAAGACATATACATTGTCTGTATATATGATTATTCAATGTATCGAGGTTGGATCACTAGTAAAAGACATATATATTGTCTGTATATATGATTATTCAATGTATCGAGGTTGGATCACAAGTATAAAACGCACGCTAACCCGAAACTGCTAACTGATTAGTTAGTGAATTAGTAAATAAAACGTACATACTAAATCAAGATAAATAATGTGCTAGTTTTTGTTTTATCTCTTTTTGCGATAATACGAGAGCATGATTTTATTAATCAATAATGAAAGGCCATTAAACGGTCTATTGTGTTTGTCGGAAATCGAGAATAAACCAAGTGACAATTTTATTAATATAAATTACTTTTTTGGCATTATCTTGAAAACATTGCGTTTCCATTGCAGGAAAATCAATTTGGGGATTGTTTCCATTACTAATAAATACGTCTAACAACACGCCTGTGTAGTTATGTTGGGATATTAATGTCTTATAATGATGATGGTGTTTGAGGTCGCATAGACAATTCTATCAATTTTCGTTTCAGACGGTTCTTTGCAGCAATTATCTTAAGCAAGTCTAATATAATGATGGACAATTGATAAACCCACTGAATATATTTGAATACGCATGTTGATACCCTAACGTGCCTAAATCTACATGCTAGTATAACGTAATGAATGCACAAATGAGAAACCCGCTGAATATATTTAAATACATCTATTGATACCCTAACGTGCCTAAATCTAGTGGTTAGAGCGTCCGCCCCGGAAGCGATAGGTCGTCGGTTCGATCCCCGGCCGAGTCATACCAAAGACTTACAAAAATGGTACTAACAGCTGCCTCGCTTGACGCTCAGCATTAAGAGGTTAGTGTTAGGACTGGTCGGCCTGGTGTCAGGATAATGTGACTGGGTGAGACATCATGCTACATGTCTGCGGCATGATGTCTCAGTGCTAGACATCACTATAAACTGCCTCATTGCGGACATCGTAGCGATATGACTGAAATATTGTTAAAGCTACGTTAAAAAATCCTAATCAAACAAACAAACAAACAAAAAAACCTAAATCTACATGCAAGTCGTACATTCTGTCATATGTCGATATAACTCTTCATCGTATCTTCATCGTATCGTCATCGTATCTTCATCGTATCGTCATCAAAATCAATGTTTCTTTTGTTTTGAGTATACTATATACTCATCCGTTTCACGGACAAATTAAAGTTAACTACCGGTAACCGCTCCGGTGGCTAGTGGTTAGAGCGTCCGCCGCGAAAGCAGGAGGTTGTGGGTTTGATCAGCGGCTGAGTTATACCAAGGACCTACAAAAATGGTACTAACAGCTGATTCGCTTGACGCTCAGCAATAAAAGGTTGGTGTTAGGACTGGTCGGCCTGGTGTCAGGATAATGTGACTGGGTGGGACATCATGTTACATGTCTTCGTCATGATGCCCCAGCGCTATACCTCACTATAATCTGCCTCACTGCAGATATCGTAGCGATATGACTGAAAAAGTGTTAAACCTACGTTAAAAATCCTAATCAAACAAACAAACAATTAAAAGTTAACTGACGTAGGTTATTGGTTACGAATAAAATAGTATTTTAAAAGTTCTATGGACGAATAATTTGTCTTGACTATGGATGGAAATGCATAGATATCGCGTTTCCGGCGATGAATGCGACGGTAGCAGATATACCATCAACAACTCTTAAAGGTTATTTTTTTTAAAAAGTCCTTTTAATATAAGAGTTAAAGGTATTAATATATCTTGTAACTCCGAGACGCTTGCATATTCTATTTCTTCTACGTAAGCATGGATGTCACAAGGCTTCTCTTCAGCACATGGGCAAGACACCGATCTCTACAAAGCGCTTGGTTAGCTAAAATTTCTTCCTTTACACTTGATCTTTGCAACTGCAACAAAATAACAAATTTTTTTTAAATAAACATAAAATTTGACACTATCATTTCCGGTAGTCTGAAATTTTGTTTCTCTACTTAAAAATGGTTAGAATAACATGTTCGGTATTAGAAAATTGTATTTCTCGACTTAAACTAAGTGAGAACATTGGTCTTTAGACATCTTATGACACAAATTTAGCAAAACTTTGAAGGTAAATATAAGGTTCGCATAAAATTTGTTTATCGAGTTAGTTTGACATGAACAGTCAGTATGATTCATGGAATTACTAGCATTATGTCCTCTTTATTCTTTCTAATATTGGGGAATTTTGATACTGTTTTTTTTTTTTTTGTTTATCTTACCAAGTGTGTACGGTTGGAAATATTTTATTATTGTGTTTATGCTTTGTTATATGTGGAAAATTCCTGAAATTTGCAAATTAATTATTACAGTTATAGTTATTTCACTTATTGACGTAAAGTCTATTTTTCTCACATTACTTACCTTAACCAACCCGCCCTAATTAAAGAAAAAGATATAGGAAATCCCGGTACAAATATTGAAAGTCGTTGCAAATTTTCTCACACATATTTGGGATAAGAGCGACTTTGCTATGAAAATTTTAATTTGTGGATTTTTTTCGGAACTTAGTCACTCTATAACTTTGACACATAATATAGCAGATGGAGAGCTATCAGTTGCAATTAGTACATGTGAAGTGCTTTCTATTTAATTTTAATTAATTAACTGGTACAGTACATCGTAAACGGTAATGGGAGTTTTCAGTCAACATTTTAGTTGAAGAAAATGACGGGTATACATTTGATTTCATTGTGCAAATGTCATCGTTGTTATCCTTATACAAAGTCTTCTTCTTTAACATCTTTTTCATTATTTATCATCTTTGTCATTATTACATCACCATAAGCCGAAGAAACTATTTTTTTAGAAAATGGATCATTTTCGTTAAAATATGTATTATCATTCGTCATCGTCATCACTAAAATATTCGGCATAGTCAAATCAGTTTCAAAATGGTTATCATCGTTACCATTGATATCACAATTATCATTATCGTACTTTTTATAAGTATCGACGCCGTCATCCGTATCGTTATCATCATCAATACGTAAAATAATTCGATTTATATTGCAATCATATAAGAACATATCTTGTATGACCTTTGACCTTTGATGTTTATTTTATACAGAGTTTCAAGAATTGTATATATTTTGCATTGTAGGTTGGTCTTGTGGAAGTACATGATGTTACTTTCATTTTTTATACAGATTTGTCAGTATCTTTCCGTATGTCTGTTCGTTCTGGTGTATTCCTTCACCAAATGTAATGGTCACCAGACTCACCATGTATAGCCTATAATTGTTTATATTGTTGTAGGGTTTAACTCCATTTTGCAGCACACAATAGGCTATATATGGCGGCCAGTATTATTGGTGGAGGAAGAACGCGGGAAAACCCTCTGAAAGAACCACCGACCCACGACCATAATTTGTTGAAAAACGGTATTAAACTAAAAGAAACACACAAATAATCATGGAGATCAGAGTAATATTCTAACCTTGATGATGATGATGATGATGAAAATTGGATTAAAGTGATGTTCGTATCACTGGTTTGTGCCAGCACATCTGGATTTTTAATTACTCCTTGGGGAAGGAAGGAGAACCACATCCCGCAGGCTTTTATGTCTTCACAGAACACGTATTAATTAGGCCATCAGAGCAAGGTACTATTAAGTTCCTAATGATCTGAATGTAGGGCCGTGTAGAGTGGGATTGGACCCAACATACACTCATTGTTTTCATTCGCCATGTATTGCTCATTTGGGCGTGCACTGCACATTTGGTATTTGGTGTCCGGATGTGGCAGAGGAGGAGAGGTTCTTGAGTTGAGAGGCGATTCCATGGTACAGGTCTGCAGTTCTTTCAGACTCCATGGTATCTGAGTTCTAAATGTCGTCTTGCATATTTCGAATATAACTCTGTGCTGTTTTTAGGAGTCTGCTGGAGTTAGAGTTAGGAATCTCCGTTGACAGCGATGGTTATTAATGTTGCCTCCTTGTGTAGCGAGACCTGATGGCCTTGGTCTTTTGAGACCACCTTAGCTGGAATGAGTGTTTGGGGTCTTAATGATCTATTCTATAAGAATTGTTAAGTTGTAGCCTTGTACCATTGGTCATGGTGGTTTTTGGAGTTAGACCACCTTATATGTCTAAAGTTGGGGTCTTATTTCCTAGGTCAAAGATTACCTGCAGCCTTGTGTTGCTGGACATAATAGCCATGGACTTAGACTACTTTGAATAAAGTACCATATATATTTTAAATTGGGGTCCATGAATGTAATGTGGACGGCCCTGATGGTTTGGGTTTGAGACTACATAATTTGGGGTATTGTAGGGAGATCTATGCAGTTATATGTCTGTCACCTAGATTGAGTAGACGAATTTCAGAGATATTAGTAGATCGGTACCGATGCAGGTTGTTGTTTACGGATGTTGTTGTTATTGGGTTAATATAGTGTTATAATAGGAATGGAAGCTGGTTTCGTTTCTTTTACCTACAAAATTGCAATAAGTTGTTAGGATATCCATGTTGAGGTCCTTTTTAGGTATCGTTGTGACATCCTCAATTCATGAGATATCCCCTCTATCGCTTGGTATATTGTGTAAAACATTATTTGTTTTATCTACAAGATTGCAGTAAATAGCATGGATATCTATATTAAGGACCATTTTAGGTTTCATTTGCATGACATCCTCAATTTGTATGATATCACCACTATTGCTTGCTATATTGCATAGCTAGATATATTTTATTATATAGTCTTGTTTTTTTTTTAAATATGATATTATGTTTTTATAGGTAATGTTTAAGTTTGAATTGGATTTGTTAATGATTTATCTGTATATGAAGAGGGTTCCGATTTTATTTTGCTCTAATTTTAATATTTGCTTTCATTGGTGAGGGAGGTGTTGATTGTTTCAACATTCAGCGTCATAATGGTTGGTTGTTTCAGACTGGAAGTTTTCTATGGGGAGTGTCCCTTTCGATCGGGAAATATATTTCCTGCCAGAAGTGTATGTTTGAGTAAGGTACTAATTGGTTTGTTACATTTATATATGGCTATTCGTGTGGGGGGGGGGGGGGTAGTATGGTGCGTTTTTAATATGGCTGCATATCTTAGATTAAGTTCTTGCCTTCTAAGTTGGAGCGGCAGTTCTCCGTTAGTATGTGAGTTTCGATGCTGATGTTAATGGACCAGTGCTTACAAGTAAGGCCTTCCTCTGTATGCGATCTAGTTTGTTTAGGTGATGTTTAGGGGCATCAGTTATAACTTAGTTTAGTTCTAATTCGTAATCTGTATAATGATGTAATAGTTTCTTCATTGGATCCTCAGTTGTTTCCTTTAAGATTCCTAAGCAAATTAATTTCACTGTTACATATATTAACTAATTTTTCAATGTGATAACGCCATTTTAGATGTTCATCATAATGCATTCCACGAATAATTTTAACTTTGACGAATTTAATTTCTTGATTTTGTGTAGTTATTTTCTGGTACGGTTGATTTAATTTTCGTTATGGGGTAATTAATGCTGTTACAGGTGTTCTCTAAGCTTATATTTAATAGTCTAACTATTTAACTATTTATGGTCAAGTACCTTTATACCCCATTAAACATACATACATACATACATACATACATACATACATACATACATACATACATACATACATACCTCTAATTTGAAAACTAAAATGACGAAACTTACTTCAAAAGGACTCTGTGACGTAACAAGAAAGTATGCGCTTCCCTTTCCCAGCCTCCTTCCTCAAGAATTAATTGTGTGACCGGCACCCAATTAGAGAATAACACTTTATCAGAATTAACCGGGATATGACAAATGGGTAGGTTAATGGGAGTTGCCAGAATATGGCCCCTCTCTGCATGTTCTTTGTTTTTTACTTAAAACGACCATAGTTTTACCTTGCAGAATACAAGTACCAAAACGACCATGTTTGTAAGTTTTTGTTTTTTATTGTTTAACGCCATTTTTTCAGCACAATATAGGCTATACATGGCGGCCAGTATTAATGGTGAAGGAAGAACCCAGACAAACCCCGGAAAGAACCACCGACCCACGAGAAGCTACTGGCAAGCTTTCTCACATAACTACATTTGCCGAATCTTAGACTCGAACACACGCAGACAGAGGTGAGATGGCAGTGGTGCGTAACGGACAGCGCTGTAGACCACCACTCGGCCACTCAGGGCCCCTGTTTGTAAGTAATAAAATGCAAGTTCCGAATATGACATGTACGTTCTAACAAGCAGTATCTGTGACGTTAACATACATGAAACAGCCTCGCTTCCATTAGAAAAGGGGTTTCTGATCATTTCAATTGTACAAGCCCGGGGGTGGGTGGGGGTGGAGCTTATTGAGTAGGGAACATTGTATTCAGAAAGAAACATTAGCTGTGATTTATGTATCATGTATGAGATATGTTAGGCTTAAGATAACTAAGCCTCTTCACAACATGTGAGATAATGTTAATTCATATCTAGATCACATTTTGTATTTTTGGCTGAAAAAAAAGTGTATGTCGTGAGTAGACAACTCTGTATAGTTCCAGCAGAGTTATCTCTCTTAAATGCAATGGAGTGCCTTGTTTTGTCCTTGTCACATGTACAATCTAACATTGTTCTCTACAACAGTATGTACTGTGCATGCTGAGGTAGGACAACAAGTATATTTATTTCACAAAACATTCGCATTGGGGACTATGGAGAAAAAAAATAACTATTGGTACCGTAATACTTGGTACATGTCTGCGATCTGCTATGAGAATGTTGAAGTCTGAATAAAAATGAAAGCAACAGCAATAAAGCTATGAAAGTGTACGAATTGAGTTCATCAATTATGTTAACACATATTTCTCCACAATGAAAAAAGGTGTCTCTAAATACAACAATAACTACTGCTACCACCACCACCACCACCACCACCACCACTACTACTACTAATACTACTACTACTACTACTACTACTAATAATAATAATAATAATAATAATAATAGAAAATGAGAGGAAGAACTCAATTGAAAATAAATTTCATATTAATATTCGGTATTTAAAAAATATAAATTAAAGTACTTGAGATAATTTTGAGGATGACTGATTAATGATCAATAATCTAAAGCGATGTCTAGTTCTTTACACTGCTACTCTGTCGCACGTTGATAAACTTTACGAAATTGTTCTTTAAATAAATGTGAATAAATTGTGTGTTTTTTGTGTATATTAAAATATGAAATGTTTGGTTAGAAAATAAATTTGTTGCTCACAAAATAAATCTGAGAGCGCTTTAGACCACTCGGCCACTCGGGGCCCCTTTTATAAGTCTTCATAGAGCTTGCATGAGGGACATTCGTATAGAGCACCTCGACTAATCAATAAAATAATTATGAATCAAAATATGCCACGCATACAAATCGTTGATAAATTGACTTGTCAAATTTAAACAATGAAACAAGCGCCATTCCTGAATAAAACTTTAATATTTCGCGTTACAATCCCAAAATATTGCATGTCAAATCTCATAATGGATTTAGTTTCTCATATAGCTAAAACCAAAACATAATCTGTATTCCAAACGTGTTTATTAATTTAAAGAAATACACATTTTATTACGAGAAAATCAATTTATCATGAATGCATGAAGTTTACTTTTTCTTTGAGTTTCAAATAAGATTAGAAACGTTACTCAGTTTGACTATTCAAATCTATAAAACATAGATAACCTGAACTACTTAACGTTATCCTAATAGAACTTTAACACTAAATAAAGAAATTAATTTGTAAAGCTTCTAGATTTTACGAAAACGAACGGAATCAGTTTCAGTGTGCAGTGTAATGACAGATCAAGGTATGCGTAATGAGTATGTATTGACAGATGAGGGAGGCGTAATATGTATGTATTTTAGAGCAAGGGTACGCTCAATGGATATGTTGTGACACCTAATGATAGACGTAAAGCATATGTATTGACAGACCAAGACAGACGTAATGCAATGTATTGACAGATCAATGTAGGTGTAATGCGTATGTAATGCCTGGTCAAGGTAGGCGTAATGCTATCCATTGACAGATCAAGATAGTTTTGTTACGTATGTATGAACAGATCAAGACCAGCGTAAAGCGTATGAATTGCCAGGTCAATGTAGTCGTAATGCAATTTATTGACAGATTAACTTAGGCGTAATACGTTTGTATAAACATATCAATGTTGGCGTAATGCATTGACAGATCAAGGTAGGCGTAATATGTATGCATTAACATATCAAGGTAGGCGTAATGCATATATATATATTGACTGATCAAGATGAGCGTTATCGTATGTATTGACAGATTACTGTAGGCGTAATGCGTCTGCATTGATTAGTGAAGGCGTCTGTACTGCCAGGTCAAGGAAGGCGCAATGTATTGACAGATTACTGTAGGCGTAATGCGTATGCATTGATCAGTGAAGGCGTCTTTATTGCCAGGTCAAGGTAGGCGCGATACATTGACATATCAAATTAGGCGTAATGTGTATGTATTGACAGATCAAGGTAGGCGTAATGCGTATGTATTGACAGATCAAGGTAGGCGTAATATGTATGCATTCAAAGATCAAGGTAGGACAAATGCATATAGATTGACTGATCAAGGTAGTCGTTATCGTATGTATTGACATAACAATGCTAGGCTTAATGCGTATAATGTAGTCGTATGTATATACTGTCTGGTCAAGGTAGGAGTATTGACAGATCAAGTTAGGCTTAATGGGTATGTATTGACAGATCAAGCTAGGCGTAATGAGTATGTATTGACATATCAAGCTAGGCGTAATGAGTATGTATTGACATATCAAGTTAGGCGTAATGAGTATGTATTGACATATCAAGCTAGGCGTAATGAGTATGTATTGACATATCAAGTTAGGCTTAATGGGAATGTATTGACAGATCAAGGTAGGCGTAATGCGGATTTATTGACATAGGAAGGTATGCTGATGAGACAGGGATGATGCACATGCGCTTGATATTTTCTCTTTCGTTAGGTGTGGATAGGTTTACGAACCATCTATGTGAATTGACGCGCTCCCTTTGTGACGTCATTCAGTTCACATTATCTATGTAAATAGTGTAATGCGCACATATACTGAATGTTCTTATCGAACATTAATTTGTTTCCTAGCGAGAAAAACCATCGTAAATCTTATGATAACGGTAGGGAAATGAAACCCTGGGAAAGTAAGATTTATAAGAAGGAGTTTTCAAGCCCAGCCTTCGATTAGATAGATAGCCCTTTCTAGTCTACACGATGAGACTAGTGCGGATATTGGAAGGGTGCAGTTGTTGATTTGAGTTATATATTTTACGATAAACGTGTATATTCGTACGGTACATACTATATACTGTATGCACTCAATGACGCTATGTTATGTTATACATAGAAAGTAATGAATGTGTAATAAACTGTATAGACTAAATGTATCGCAAATTTTATTTTATTTTAAAAGGAATTAGGTAGATGTCGCTGTATTGTAATTCTTTTAAAAATTATTCAGATTAAAGACATGATGACACAACTATGTACACGTGGTTATTGAATATATTGCCAAATTATGTTGTGTGTGTGTGTGTGTGTGTGTGTGTGTGTGTGTGTGTGTGTGTGTGTGTGTGTGTGTGTGTGTGTGTGTGTGTGTGTGTGTGTGGATACAGGGATATTGCCAACATGTTGCATTCCAGTGATAAATAAATTTCGACCTTTATCTTCGTTACTTCATTTGTTGTTGGGGCCTGAGTGGCCGAGTAGTCTAAAGCGCTCTTCGTTACTGATCACTGCCATATTACCACTGTCTGCGTGGGTTCGAGTCTCGAATTCGGCCAGTGTGGGTATGTGAGAAAGCTTGCCAGTAGCTTCTCCTGGGTCGGTGGTTCTTTCTGGGGTTTTCCAGGTTTCTTCCTAAACCGTTAATACCGTCTGCCATGTATAGCCTGTCTTGTACTGAAAATGACTTTAAAACCTACTACAACAACAAATTAATTTGTTCCACCTGTAAATATCGGTGCAATATATTAGGATTTAATGATCATCATTACATTACAGTCATAATAGGTTTAAAGTGAAAATGTAGTGAATAGGCTACAGATGAATTGATTATATTTAGATATTTTATTATAGAGTGCGAAACTAATAAAAGGTCAAAATAAGGCTGAATGGAAAATATATGGGGTCCACAGACAAGGCTGAACATTTTAATTTAATAAACGAAGAGCTATCTGTGAAAAATCAATAATTGAGGGAAAGCAAACGATTTTAATTCGAGACTATAATAAGTCAACTAGTAGATGTAGACGATGATCAAAATAGCAAATACAGTTTGAACTTGACAGTCCCGAAATGCATACAGTGTTTCATTCACAACTTCCCTGGTTATGTCAATCAATGATCTGTTTATTAACGTAATACTTAACAATGATCGGAAGAATACATCCAACTCCTTTCACAGTCCCGGATTACCCATTAGGCAGAGTAGGCAACTGCCTATGGGCCCCGCGACTTTTATGGGCCTCATCAGGGGCCCCCATGAGACCGTGACCGTGGGTCTGGGGCCCCAAAAGTTTGACTGCCTATGGGCCTCCACGGTGCTTAATCCGGCGCTGTCCTTTCAATAAACGCAGATATTTTTCTTATACAGCAAGGATATTAGTCTGTATGAAAAAAGGAAAAGAAATAATAATGTCAATTACAAAGATAATAGTTTATTGGCAAAGACGGCCATAGGCCCATAATACTACAGTTACAAAACAATGCGGCCATAAGCCCATAATACTACAGGTACAAAACAATGCGGCCATAGGCCCATAATACTACAGGTACAAAACATTGCGGCTATTGGTCCATAATACTTCAGTTACAAAACAATGCGGCCATAGGCCCATAATACTACAGGTACAAAACAATGCGGCCATAGGTCCATAATACTTCAGTTACAAAACATTGCGGCTATTGGCCCATAATACTACAGTTACAAAACAATGCGGCCATAGGCCCATAATACTACAGGTACAAAACAATGCGGCCATAGGCCCATAATACTACAGGTACAAAACAATGCTGCCATAGGTCCATAATACTTCAGTTACAAAACAATGCGGCCATAGGCCCATAATACTACAGGTACAAAACAATGCGGCCATAGGCCCATAATACTACAGGTACAAAACATTGCGGCTATTGGTCCATAATAATTCAGTTACAAAACAATGCGGCCATAGGCCCATAATACTACAGTTACAAAACAATGCGGCCATAGGCCCATAATACTACAGGTACAAAACATTGCGGCCATAGGTCCATAATACTTCAGTTACAAAACATTGCGGCTATTGGCCCATAATACTACAGTTACAAAACAATGCGGCCATAGGCCCATAATACTACAGGTACAAAACAATGCGGCCATAGGCCCATAATACTACAGGTACAAAACAATGCGGCCATAGGCCCATAATACTACAGGTACAAAACAATGCTGCCATAGGTCCATAATACTTCAGTTACAAAACAATGCGGCCATAGGCCCATAATACTACAGGTACAAAACAATGCGGCCATAGGCCCATAATACTACAGGTACAAAACATTGCGGCTATTGGTCCATAATAATTCAGTTACAAAACAATGCGGCCATAGGCCCATAATACTACAGTTACAAAACAATGCGGCCATAATCCCATAATACTACAGGTACAAAACATTGCGGCCATAGGTCCATAATACTTCAGTTACAAAACATTGCGGCTATTGGCCCATAATACTACAGTTACAAAACAATGCGGCCATAGGCCCATAATACTACAGGTACAAAACAATGCGGCCATAGGTCCATAATACTTCAGTTACAAAACATTGCGGCTATTGGCCCATAATACTACAGTTACAAAACAATGCGGCCATAGGCCCATAATACTACAGGTACAAAACAATGCGGCCATAGGTCCATAATACTTCAGTTACAAAACATTGCGGCTATTGGCCCATAATACTACAGTTACAAAACAATGCGGCCATAGGCCCATAATACTACAGGTACAAAACAATGCGGCCATATGTCCATAATATTTCAGTTACAAAACATTGCGGCTATTGGCCCATAATACTACAGGTACAAAACAATGCGGCCATAGGCCCATAATACTACAGGTACAAAACAATGCGGCCATAGGCCCATAATACTACAGTTACACAACAATGCGGTCATATGTCCATAATACTATAGTTACAACACATAGGCCATATACCTATAATACTACAGAAACACAACAATGTAGGCCATAAAAACATAATACTACAGTTACACAACAATGTTTCTCATAGGCCATTATACTACGGTTACATAACAATATTGCAATGATGTAGAACGTCATATTACAAACAACATTAACACAATGAGGTGGCAAAGGAAAAAGACGGAAAAACTCCAGCACAAATATTCCATATAGGTTGAAACAAATATAATTGCATGTACAGTTTTTCTTTTATGTAGAATGCTGGAAAGAAGTATTGTCAAAGTTGAGATATTATACGTTCTTAGACTTCATCAGACAGTTAAAGATTTATTCACGTGACTATGTTCCGCTAAATATTCCTCGTTTGAATCTGTTTCTAAGATCTGCATAGACAGTAAACAGACGTTATTCATTTTCTAGTTGTGTGTTATCATATAACATACATATTAGTTGATTTGACAGGAATGCCATTATGCTATCATGCTTCTGGTGCTAAAATACAGATGGAACATCGGAGTCTTGTTAATGCATTTTGAAGTTAGATAAAAATGAACAGATACGGTATCATACATTTTACTATAGTTTAATGCCTTGTGGGATTTATTTACGGCTGAATTCCAATCCTGATAAATAAAACATTTTAAGACGTTGTCTGAGCTTTAACAAAATGTGTTTCATCTCTTAAATCTAAATATACCCAAATCCATAGCTAAATAGTACGTCTGTAAGTTTCGAAACTAGTGTAACTTTACCCGGCTGCTCCATTGTTTTCAGCATAATATAACATTGTCTTGGACATTGGTTATCACCCATTCTAATTAACTTAATTAAATATTTAATACATTTACAATAATACGTAAACCATAGAGGTAAACACCTCAACATTTTCCTCTTGATAACAGTAGTATGCATGTCTGGAAATGTTTGAAAATCTAGTACGGAACCTAATATGCACATTTCCACAAGATTGTGATTATTCATCGCCCCATATTTCAGCGGCATAATCTAACCGATATACAAAAGTAGTATCAGCTAGTTTAAAATTTCTTCCGCGAAAACTTACCAAACTGTTTTTGAGGAATGCTCACTGTATGTACTTGTCTGCTTGAATTGCAAGTTCTTGACTTGTTTTCGTCCAAAAAGGTTTGGGAATGAAATATAACCCCAGTGTAATTTAATCTAAGCTAACGTTTGGATTGGTAACCCGAATAATATTACTTTTTCATAATACTACAAAAAATGAATACAACTATTTTAGTTTTGTCTAAGCTAAGGCAGATTTTTCTACTTTTTCACAAAATATCTCCACATTATCAATTTGCCTTTGCAAAAATAACTGTGTCAGCACAGTTTTCAACGTCATCAGCATACAATAGCGCTCTAATGTCAGGTATTTCCTGTGTAATACAGACGCAATTATGACAATTTTGTCGGAGGTCTGATACAGAATTATCTATAAACAGATTGAACAGGATAGGGCAAATGAGCAACCTTGTCTGATGCCAACATTACAGGTGAATTAACTCCATATTGCCGTTTCATCTGCACACCTATATTTAGTCTTTACACATGGAGTCGAAAACACTAAAGAATAGTTCATTGATATCATCAGACGTTTCACTCATACAGGTAAAACTAACAACTTCACGAACCATTACAATGAATTACAACTCTGACGTACAATACGATAGATGTCACGTGATCGCGCCGTCACCGCATACATTATACGCAAGCGCTTGTTTAATTAACCTTGATAAATCGGACCTTGATTATGTTAATTCATTTTCTTTATGTTTATAGTTTTCTAGTTCCATACAAATCAGATGTGCTACATGTTTAATAATCCGGCAAATTGTGATTGGAACTATTAAATCTAAATGTGTGAAGAGAATCTGGAGGTTGGGTTGAGATCACAATATTTGCCCCACCAAAAATGTTGTACGCTCTTATCTTTGTTGTACTATATCAAGAAAATATGGGTTTACTTGAGTATACATCCAGGGTCGACGGTGGGGCGGAGGTGGGCAACCGGCAATATATCCCTTTGACCAGGGCCTGAAAGGGGGCTCATGCCTTGCATCATGTTTTAATTTTTTTTTTTAGAAAAATCGTTTTGTTTGAACAAGAACTAGCAGATGTTGTGGGGTTTCTTACACAAGAGCCCGTAATCGCTCACTACGGTCCTGTATATATATACATTATGATTTCCATCAATTCCACAGTTAAAGAATGATTATCATTATATCAAAACGTTCACGTTGGATGAATTGGTAAATTCGTAAAGATTTATATTCATTCCATCTGCACTTGTCAATCTGTTCCTACTCTCAACAAGTGGAAATGCGAACTCACATTTGATACAAAAATGCAGATTCAGACCATAATACCAGTTTCACAATCTGGACAATATTTAAAGACGCCGATTAAAGCAATCATAATATCAATTACACTAGCCCATTATTTGCGATACAAGCGAAATTTCCCTTTCGACTTTTGCGTATTCTACCATTTTGGATATACATGTATAAAGAATATGTTAAAACACACGTATCAATCAGAAGATATACCGAATGCATAGGAAACGAAATCATTCGAGTTTCTTTTACCATACCAAACTCAACTGAATCATTGAAAGAGTTTTCTCCTCACGTAAAAACAGCAACACCATTTTCTAAAATAACATTAAGGTCTCACTGGAAAGAATTGTATGGCAAATTTTTGTCCGACAATGACCTATAGCAGAACAATGATAGTAATATTACAATAAAGACACAAATAAAAATTAACTAATGATTTTTGTTGACATGATGCTTGTAAGATTCTGACTGAGGTATGCCCCCAACCCCTCCTTTTTACATTCATTTTTTTACAGGAAAGCGCTATTTTGAATATATTTCTGTGACAAGACAGCTAAAAGAATCATTATAGGCCTCATAGATGAATACAGTTTACTAGTCCTGTAACAAATTAACATATTTTTCATCACCCCTCAACCATCTAGATTTTTCGATATTTACCTCTGTAGTAGACACATGTAAATACGCGAGCCAAGTCGGCGGCTCATTTGAAGCCCAAGTTACGCATTTGATCTCCAATGCTATTCTGTGACAGGCAGTCACCAACCCGTCAACCAGTTTCCAAGCCTAAGGGGGCAGGGTCCAGTTTTTATGTACAAATTTAATGTCGCATGCACCTGCCTAATATAAAAATTCATTAAAAATATAATACGCGAGTGAGGTCAAAAAGGTACATATTTCTGGATAGGTATTATGTAGCGCAACATAATCATATCACACACTTGACCTGAAAAGTCTAATGAAGTTCTTAGAATAAAATGTTTATGTACCCCAACCCCTATTTTATACATGCATTTTTGACATCCGAAGGCCATTTGTGACAGCATGTGGTGCTCACAGTGCAAACGCAAGGCCTTTTCCTAGATGAAAATTTTGAAAAACATTGTCTACTAAATAGCTTGATGCAATTCATAATAGTTGTCATCCATGCCGTTTTTGAGATATTCTACTTGCCTTTAACCCACGTGTCTACTGCTATGGGAGGCTAGCTCTTCTTCCTAGCCGACTATTGGTATTTCACAATCAACATACTGCAGAGTAACTATGGAAAGTGTACATGTCTGACATCAGTTTCAAGAACAACACAAGCCTGAAACACCTAGTTCACAAATTTATCCATATCTTTAATTATTACACAATAGTAGCTCAAAAACTCACACCATACCCTTAAGTTAAGAAATTGCCAGGGGCCAATTTACGAAACTGGACCCTGCCACCTAACTCAAAGTAAATCTAAACCACATTACATATTTAGCGTATGTGTGAACTGAATAATGCTAGGATGGTGATAATTAGGCCCATGCCTTCTACCTTAAATGTTAGTGAGGTGTCAAAATACGAAACTATCCAGTGAGACCTAAGTTTTCGAGTTCTACAGTTGGGGTTCCCAGCGAAGATAAGAATAGGTTTAGGAAAAGAACTTACTATTTTGACATAACTATTTTTTCAGATAAGTTGGCCCCATTCTCTTCAGTGTCAATCGAATCAAATATCGAAGAACCGTGTTTTGTTAAATTTGCAAGTGTTGAAAAACACAGTCTCCAGTCATAATCAAAATACTTCCATAGTATTATTGAGTATCAGCCCAACGTCTCTATAATAGTCATAATTTTACTAGACGTAAAGTATTCTTCAAAACCGTCGAATTGCCTTTCTGACTTATCTCCAGTTTCACAACAAGCTCAGATGTCAGATCTTGATAAACAATTGAATGTTAGATTCAGTTGTATAATGAAGCAAATCTTCTAAGTTCCAGGAACACTTGTCTTGTTTTCGCACGTTGTGTATGCGAGGGCATTGACCGCATTTATATTCACGCATTAATCTTCGTAGCGTTTCGATCTTACCGGTACTCTGCCTGGCTAATGTCTCGTCTTCGTATATGGGCGTCCCGCTGTTATGGCGTTGGCTGCTGTAAACATTGCTATGTTCAACAACATGTGTTTGCTCAGATAGTACGCATAACTGTCATTTTCATCCAGATTGTAGCTGGATTTTCCACTGGCATTTAGTTCGTATATTGATTTAATGTTTTAAAAAAGAAACGATTTTCCGAATGTAACCAGTTTATTATATGAACTATTGGTCATTTGGCTGTCATTTCTAGATTTTTGTCATGAATGTTATGTAGACCTTCCTGTTCGTCGTTTATTTTACTAAACAAGTTGTCTACTTTACCGTTCAAGCTCAGATAGTTTCTTCCGGGTGACTCGAATTCTTGCTGTTAAAAAAAACCATAACGTATTCCTCTTCATGCCCCAAAATAATATTGCCATCCCTACAATGATTTAATGACAAATTACCATCCCTATAAGGATCTATTGATACATTGCCATCCCTACAATGATCTAATGACACATTACCATCCCTATAAGGATCTATTGATACATTGCCATCCGTATAAACAGACAACCATATTTTAGAGAGTTTTTTGTATGTTTTTTTATCTTTGCGCTTTGTACCTGGGGCATGGGTTTGGCCCAGTTCCCGCCAATATGGGAAGAAGGCCGAGAGCTGACAAGAGTCTCCTTGTGCAACTTACATGACCCCCAGAAACTTAAAACTTGCATCCCCAGTTTCGTCTTGTGCGGTTGTATGAACTAACCAATATTACAGCTCTAAACTGCTGTGGAAATTCTCATTTTCAGGTAAATTTGCAGAGTTTACCCAGTCGCGAAAATACATCATTTTTGGCACTAAGAAAAAAAAAATAACAAGTAAATTTAAAGCATATTAATCTTGTAGATAGTTTTCGATAAATTTGAGAGTCAATTTTCAGTTTGGTAGATCTTTAGGGCTGAAGAAGTTTCAGAGACACTGAAACATTTTACAGACCTGTTCCGAAATCACCATTAGGTAGTGTCAGATTCTCGCGGGTCATGAGCATTACTCGCATAATATTGTATTAGCCAAGGGTAAGTATTACGTCCCACTTTGTCAAGGTGTATTGCACAACATATAATAATAAAACTATAACTCACTCCCCTCTGATACTCGTTATCTAAGAGATGACCGCCCTCGGTATAATTGCCCGGTTCGAGTAATAGAATGTATATGGTAACCTGAGCGGGTATATTGAACAAAGAAAGTATAATTTCACTAATTTGTCTATACCTTAACATTTAATCAAACATCTAGTAAATAATGTATGCTTTATTAATCAACAAGGCAAGAGGTCCACCGTCTACAATAGATAGGTATTGTATCTCAAAGATATGTTCATTATGCCGTTGTTTGGTCGTTATAGACATGGCTACTTCAATTACAAAGTCATCGTACGCTGTCTTAAAATAATTATTATTCTCCGTAAAAATATCCGCCATAAATTATGTCTCTGTTTTGCTAATTGACTGCTACTTGATTGCTAATTGATGGCTAATTGACATTGTACAGTTTACGAGATCGTCAAGTTTTAATGATCGTTTCCCCAGATATAAATTAATCGTTTCCTAAATCAATGTGTAATGTCTTCTTTCCGCATTCTGACCATTGCATACCATCACGATATTATGGCTGATGCAGCTCTTCAATCATAAATTCTCGTTATTGTACTCCGCAATGCTGTTTTTGAAAAGTAACCAGCTTTGACCGCACTTTTATCTTTGAACACAATCAGGATTACCACATTGATGCTATCGTGTTTAGCCCGTAACATAATGTTCAATCCAAACCAATCTAACATGGTGCCATTATATGTGATGTGTCAATTTGTGGACTATGTCAAATCCACATAGTATTTATCAAGATGTCTGCTCTCTTTATATCCTGGAATTAATCTTTTCTGCATTTTGCTGTTTAGCCTTTGTGTTTACTATCATTTTAACATGAAACTGTACTACTTATTTGTGTTACGTCATTATTATCATTTTAACATGAAACTGTACTACTTAATTGTGTTACGTCATTATTATCATTTTAACATGAAACTGTTCTACTTATTTGTGTTACGTCATTATTATCATTTTAACATGAAACTGTACTACTTATTTGTGTTACGTCATTATTATCATTTTAACATGAAACTGTACTACTTAATTGTGTTACGTCATTATTATCATTTTAACATAAAACTGTACTACTTATTTGTGTTACGTCATTATTATCATTTTAACATGAAACTGTACTACTTATTTGTGTTACGTCATTATTATCATTTTAACATGAAACTGTACTACTTAATTGTGTTACGTCGCAAACAAATACATGTGTAATCGTCCACGTCTTCGAGCATGAAAAAGTGAGGTCTCGGTCTTCCCAAAACAAGTAGCTTCCTAGACGGTCTTTCCCTAACATACTGGTAACTCTGTTTCTTTTCTTCGGTTTGTTTGCTGATTATTCCATTTATTTAAAGAGCAATAGTTCATACTGCACCATATTAACAGCTACACAAGATAGCGAATATGTTAGGAGAATTCTAATTTAAGTTTTGTTTCTAAATTGTTCGCAGTATTTCGCCCGTATCAAAGATATACTAGTATTTTTCAGCTAAAAATTCAGAAAAAAAAAGTCCTAACATTATATTCGTAAAGTCTTAATAAAGTCCTAACATTATATTCGTAAAGTCATAATAGTTCTAACAGTATATTGATGAGGTCCTAATAATGTCCTAACAGTATTGTCTTAAAGTCCTAATAAAGTCCTAACATTATATTCGTAAAGTCTTAATAAAGTCCTAACATTATATTCGTAAAGTCTTAATAAAGTCCTAACATTATAATCGTTTAAGTCATAATAGTTCTAACAGTATATTGATGAGGTCCTAATAAAGTCCTAACAGTATTGTCTTAAAGTCCTAATAAAGTCCTAACAGTATATTCTTAAAGTCCTAATAAAGTCCTAACAGAGTCCTAATATTTTTGTGTCATTCTTTCGATTCGTTAATAAAACGTCGCGTAGAATGTCTCTAATACATCAACATAAGGTTGACAGTTAATGCAAACTTTACTGCACTCTATTGTATCCTTATCCACTCTATCATTAACTTTATCATCATAGAGTGATCTCCCTCTCTGAACTTTATCATCATAGAGTGATCTCCCTCTCTGATCTTATCATCGCGAAGGGATTTCCATCTAATCGTAGCATGGAGGTAGGATTTGCATCTTTAAACTTTTCGTGATGTGATCTCCATCTCTAATTGTATCGTCGCGGTTGGATTTCCATCTCTAATCGTATCATAGCGGTGGGATCTCAGACTAATAGGTCACAACACATTAGCATTGTAGAGAAAATAACTTTTTAATCTTGCTGTGTGTGTGTGTGTGTGTGTGTTTCCGTGTATGTGTATCTGTCTGTTTGTGTAGATTTGTGTTTATACAACCAAATAATCAACAAAAGAAATATCCTTACTGTTTTCGTGAATAAAACGAGGAATAAGATGCATACCATAAAAACCATCGTACAGCCATTTATGTCTTTAGTTCATGATTTTAGCTAATTTAGCTAAAGCAAAGTATAATTACTTATATAAGTCATAAAGCAAAGTATAATTATTTATATGAGTCATAAAGCAAAGTATAATTACTTATATGAGTCATAAAGCAAAGTATAATTACTTATATAAGTCATAAAGCAAAGTATAATTACCTATGTAAGTCATAAAGCAAAGTATAATTACCTATGTAAGTCATAAAGCAAAGTATAATTACCTATGTAAGTCATAAAGCAAAGTATAATTACCTATGTAAGTCATAAAGCAAAGTATAATTACTTATAGAAGTCATAAAGCAAAGTATAATTACCTATGTAAGTCATAAAGCAAAGTATAATTACCTATGTAAGTCATAAAGCAAAGTATAATTACTTATAGAAGTCATAAAGCAAAGTATAATTACTTATTTAAGTCATAAAGCAAAGTATAATTACTTATGTAAGTCATAGAGCAAAGTATAATTACTTATGTAAGTCATAAAGCAAAGTATAATTACGTATGTAAGTCATAAAGCAAAGTATAATTACTTATGTAAGTCATAAAGCAAAGTATAATTACCTTTGTAAGTCATAAAGCAAAGTATAATTACCTATGTAAGTCATAAAGCAAAGTATAATTACTTATATAAGTCATAAAGCAAAGTATAATTACTTATGTAAGTCATAAAGCAAAGTATAATTACTTATATGAGTCATAAAGCAAAGTATAATTACTTATGTAAGTCATAAAGAAAAGTATAATTACCTATGTAAGTCATAAAGCAAAGTATAATTACCTATGTAAGTCATAAAGCAAAGTATAATTATTTATATAAGTCATAAAGCAAAGTATAATTACTTATGTAAGTCATAAAGCAAAGTATAATTACTTATGTAAGTCATAAAGCAAAGTATAATTACTTATATAAGTCATAAAGCAAAGTATAATTACTTATATAAGTCATAAAGCAAAGTATAATTACTTATGTAAGTCATAAAGCAAAGTATAATTACTTATATGAGTCATAAAGCAAAGTATAATTACTTATGTAAGTCATAAAGCAAAGTATAATTACCTATGTAAGTCATAAAGCAAAGTATAATTACCTATGTAAGTCATAAAGCAAAGAATAATTATTTATATAAGTCATAAAGCAAAGTATAATTACTTATGTAAGTCATAAAGCAAAGTATAATTACTTATATAAGTCATAAAGCAAAGTATAATTACTTATATAAGTCATAAAGCAAAGTATAATTACGTATGTAAGTCATAAAGCAAAGTATAATTACTTATATAAGTCATAAAGCAAAGTATAATTACGTATGTAAGTCATAAAGCAAAGTATAATTACGTATATAAGTCATAAAGCAAAGTATAATTACTTATATAAGTCATAAAGCAAAGTATAATTACCTATGTAAGTCATAAAGCAAAGTATAGTTACCTATCGTGTTCTTAAAAATGGCGTTATACCCTACAACAAACAAACATACAAAAAATAAATCACTATATGCCATTGAAACTCCAGTTTAAAATATATGAAGGGCAAATATTTGAATTCAATCTCGCCCGTTTAATTAATCGACACGACCGTAGTAAGTATTGATACTAGCATACAGCTACTGGCGAGGAAATGTCAGTTTAATACCACCCTACCAAGGGAAATGTAAGTTTAACGCCACCCTGCCAACGGCAATGTCAGTTTAACACCACCCTACCAACGGCAATGTCAGTTTAACGCCACCCTACCAACGGAAATGTCAGTTGGTTAACACCACCCTACCAACGGAAAAGTCAGTTTAACACCACCCTATTTACGAAAACTGAATACCCACAATCGAAGTAAACGCTAATGTACAGTCATTGACGGGGAAATGTCAGTTTAACGACCCCTACCAACCTGATTCATACGCACAATGGAAGTAAATGCTAATGTATAATTATTGACGGGAAAACCCTATATGAATTTAACAATCCATGATATCGGAAAATTTAAGTTTTGCTTCTGCAGCATCTACGTTCATTAAATATATGTTCTTCAACCATTACTCAAAGACACGAAAATATTAAGTGATTTCCTTATTTCTTTTTCAGGTAAGTTCTTTTTGTTTCTTCCTCTGCAACAATATGGAAAAGTTAAATAGTTTGCAATTAGCACGGACAGACACACGGACATATGTGCTCCTTCTGGGTATGTATAGAAGATTTGTATGCGTCTTCTTTGCAGACTAGAAGCTTGATTTATGTGTGCTATATTTCTCTTTTGCTTTTCTTACAAGCTAAAACAACTCTCAATCGTGAATTTAGCATTCATCTTCTAAAATGGTATAGCTGAAGTAAATCTTACGAGATAGTGCGATTTATAAATTTCCTTTACAAAATACCACTGTAAAGAATTTTATTTATTTAAAAAGTTAGACTGTAACGTACACCAAGAATGTCATATATTTCAATTTAAAACGGTTTTTTTTAATGGTAAAATTTTGAATTGGACCCTTTTAGTCGCAGAAGTATGATTGATATATAGTTTTAATATTGATATGGATATAATGAATACTATTAACGCTGATTCATTAATTTTATTTTACAGTCTATAGAAAATCTTACAGTTTTTAAGGATTTTAGTAAATGAATGTCCATCAAAAGCTAGTTTCGTGCGGTGGAGTTGGAGGGGTATGGTGGGTGATGGTAACGTTTTAACAGACATGTTAACGTTTTAACAGACATGTTAACGTTTTAACAGACATGGTAGCACGATGATGGACTATTTATGTAGACTTTAATTTAGGAAGAGAAAAAATTATATGGATGATTTCAACTGTTACTATTAAATCAAACTGTGTATATATGAGCATACGATGTTTGTTTGTTTGTTAGGGTTTTTTTTGTTATTTCTTCTTTCGTTTCCTTTTCCGTTCTCTGTGATTTTTTTCCATAATTTTTTTTTCAAATAAATTTTTAATCAAGGCAATAACATTTAATAGTAATGAGCTCATCTTCAGATGGAACTGTATAGCTGATGTTCCTCTAATTACAAACAAGATCAGTTATGTCAAAGACCTCGTGATTTCGGTAACAAAATTCCTGCGTCATGCGTGTTGTAAAATGTGTCGTTTCGAAGTGGTTAATGTATGGGAGATAACTCTGCAATAGCGCGAGCAGACTCTAACGAAGCTCTAATTAGAGTTGCGTCCCTGTCAATTCTCTGCATGAATATATTCCGTTCTCAAATGAGGCTTTGTACGATTTGTAACACATTATAGTCTTTGCATTCTCACATACTTTTGTCGAGCAGATAGATATACATTGCGCCTCCCGTCCCCATCCCATCCCGTCCTATATTTCCTGCGACATTTAAAATTGAGAATCTATGTAAGCAACTGTTCTGCATTCCTTGTGCCAGTCCGCCATTCTTACGGATTTCCTTCTGACAAGCTGTATGTTTTTATTAAAATATTTATGGTCATAAATGTGAGTGGGGTCATAATGGTTATTTATTAATTATATTTTTAATTTTTTTTATTTAAGACTCCCATTAAAATTGAATTGATGATAACAGCAAAAGAATGAGTAACTACAATTTCAGGGAGAATGAATATTTTAGGTATTTGAAATATTGTTTGTTTTTCATTTATTTTGAATTAAAAAACCCTTGAAGATGATAGGTGGAATTTAGCATTTTCGCTCTCTGAAAGTTAGAATTCATTTTTTTACTATATGAATTATATATTTATATACTTTAAAGTTAATTAGCTATCCTATGTACCTTTCACACACACACACACACACACACACACACACACACACACACACACACACACACTTGAGCGCATATATTAAAACATTCACCTCTGCCCACTCGAGCTTCTTTTTCATTTGGACTTCACTTAGGGAATATTCGCTAAATATAGGACATGTGAAATTGGTTGGATAAATTCAAAATTGAAACAAAAGAACAAAACAAATTGTCTTTAATGACCCAAAGCACCGAAAGCATTATTTCTATAACGAAAATGTATTTCACTCAGGTCAGTGATCATTACTAAAGAGTACGTTACTGATCATAACACTAAAATGTACGTCACAGATAAAATCTCAGAAACGTACGTCACAGATCAATCACTAAAACGTACGTCACAGATCAAATCACAAAAACGTACGTCACAGATCAAATCACTAAAATGTACGTCACAGATCAAATCACTAAAACGTACGTCACAGATCAAATCACAAAAACGTACGTCACAGATCAAATCACAAAAACGTGCGTCACAGATCAAATCACTAAAACGTGCGTCACATATCAAATCACAACAAATATTCCAGCTTCGTTGTAAGTTCATTAGTCATACTGGCATAAAGTCAAATAAATATTGTATTATTGTTTATATATACAAGCTCTATCAGGTAAGTGAACGCAATGTTAGTCTTTTTGGTAGGGTTAATAATAACCAGTGGGTGTGTGCTTATGCAATAAAAGAACACAGGTTCACACACACACACACACACACACACATACACACACACACACACACACACCAAATCTCGCGTAGGGTTATTCTGCGCGACGATACGTCATTTCTGTAAACAATGGATCACGTGTTGTGTTGGGTCAAGAATCCATGTTCTATCACACACTTAATTAAGAAAACTGATTGTCATAAAGTGTATAAAAATATCCCACATTTCCATTTTATATGCATATGAAAATGTGATTTCTAAAATGTCAACATGAATACCCATTCCATAACCATCTAGAACCTGTAACCCAGAACATCCTATTTACTTAGTATCTTTAAGAATCATAAAAATAAGTACATTATTTAAAGATGGAAATATATACCTTAATAAAATTCTTAATCTTAATCCAAATTCCCAGCATTGCAAGAAACTGTCCCACACGTACAAAATAGTATGCTACACAACGTGTCAACTTGCCGCTAGAACGGGATTCTCAAGAAATTCCTCGGCGTATAGTATGTGTCTAAAGTCTTTAGTAATTTTCCCCATAAACAAGACGTTGTCAACACATTAAAAACCATTCATTGTTGTTTCTCTTCCACATCATAGCATTTTTTAAAAAAAAATGTTCATCTATGGTAATTTTTTTACAAGATCTGTTTAGTTTGCTTGATATCGTTGGTAATTTATTGTCATTGTTACATTGAATTTTGTAAAACTAGTTTAAAACCTGACCTAATTACTCGACTGAACTGCTGACGGAAACAGTCCAAATTAATGTATTTAATTTATATAACTCGATGGATAAACGTTAAATCTTTTCAAAGTTTTCAAAGCTGTGTACAGAATACACCGACATATCGCGAGTCATGAAAACACAGGAGTGATATCCGTGTGTCCAAAATTAATATTATTTTGAACAAAATATTCTGGTGACAATTTTATGTGTATATATATATATATATATATATATATATATATATATATATATATATATCCACACACAGAGAGAGAGAGAGAGAGAGAGAGAGAGAGATGACAAAGCACGTTGAAACTAATATACATATGTTTAATGAATGTGTATGAAACGTTTCATATAATGGAGTCTTCAAAATCTGCTCATGGAAAAAATACAGATTAAGCAACATTGTAGCTGGGATAGTCGATAAAATTCGAACTTGAATTTTACCTGGATACATATTCTTCTAAGATTAGAATCATAAATTAGACTCCAAGTTATTAAAATGGACCATTTATTCCAAAGCCGCCTGTGGATTCACGCTTTTGTCGTAGTAAATGTGTTTAACGTTATCTATTGAGGCACTTAAATATATAAAGCTGAGAGATAATTGGTATCGTGACCTTTTACTCCTGTACAATAGCACTAGGTCAGTTTTTAACGTATAATCCGTGACGGTTGAATTATACACGAGTAACGTCCGAGAAGTTTGAATATTAGTCAAGTCACTGTCGTGTTTGAATAATCAATATAGTATCGTCTTCAGTAACGTTATGAAGAAAATCTGACACTTTTTACTTATTTTTTAAACAAATACGAAACGTACTGAATAATGTCTGTATCGTGCGTGCAGGGATTTTATTTTATGTTTAGAAAGTTCGAACCGATCATCAGAATGATAACTTGTGTATGATTTAAATTCTATATATACCTCCAATTGGAGCACATTTTGGGCCATGGCCATCGATCTTAAAGCGTTTAGAATGTAATGTTGCAACATGTATAAAAAATATAAGAATATAGCTTATTCTTGAGAAAACTTTGTGTAAATAAGGGGTCATATTTATAAAATGGATAATAATAATAATAATAATAATAATAATAATAATAATAATAATAATAATAATAATAATAATATCAACAACAACAATAATAATAATAATAATAATAATAATAATAATAATAATGATAATAATGATAATAATGATAATAATATCAACAACAACAACAATAATAATAATAATAATAATAATAATAATAATAATAATAATAATCGTTTTAATAAGATCGGATTTTTAAGTCCCTTTCTCACTATTTATGGCTTCATGTCCAGTTTAGGATGCTTCATTTGCCCTGCGCCGCTGTTTATGACACCAGATCTTGTCTAGGCCGCCGTATTTGCCATAGGTCGCTGTTAATGGCTTCACATCCAGTCTAGGTTACCGTATTTGCTTTGGGTTGCTGTTAATAAGAGATATCCAGTCTAGCTGTATTGTTTAAATGATATATTTGGCGGCGGGATTGAACGTAAACAGATCCGAAGTTCCAAACCTCCCGCAACTGGGACAAACGCGAACAAACTTCAAAGGTAAGATTTAATGACCTCAGATCGAACGCAAAAGGATAATCCGAATTTTTGTTTTCATGCCTGCAGTGATACGAAGACGTCTAAATAAATCTTCGCAAACCAGTTAGTGTAATATCGTTAAGATATTTGGGGTGGGGGGTGGGGTGTGTGCTGCAGGTTTGCATTTTTTTCCGATGGGAAATTGTCTACAAAATGTGTGCTAAGACCGGTTTCTGATTTGCAAAAATAGGTTAGGTAACATTTTCAGACCAATATTGTGAAAGTTATATAAGGATCATATTTAATTTTGTAAATTTAAAATAAACGTTAATAACGTTTCAAGGCAGCAAATCTGAAATGTTGAATCTATTTTTCAAAGCTGTGATTGATTAATAGATAATGCGATGATGTAAATACAACTCAGTGAATATATCATACTTAAAAACGCATTTATTATAAACATTTACAAGACTATAAGAATATGTACAACAACAGGAACCTCTGTCTATGCATTGCCTTAATATAGTATATAATCCAAAGAGTTAACAAACCAGATTAGCAAGAAAAGCAAGTCACTCCATCCTGGACATATTTTTGGGTGATAAATATGAACGCATACATGCCACACCATGATACGTTCTTGCAATGTATCTAGGGCATTTAGCTGCTAGCGATATGGCATGTCTGACATACTTTGCCAAAGATATGGAATGTCTGGCATACTTTGCCAGACCATGTATGATTACCGTATATATCTAAATGTAGTGTGTGCATGCGTGTGTGTGTGTGTGTGTGTGTGTGTGTGTGTGTGTGTGTGTGTGTGAGAGAGAGAGAGAGAGAGAGAGAGAGAGAGAGAAACGCTTTTAGTACCACCACACAACGTGCATTATCTATTGCTTTAGTATAGTGGATCCAAACTACTTTTCTCCTTGAAAGATGCATAACCATGTATTAAAACCACATCATACAAAAGCGAAAGCAGTATATTGTTCTCTATAACCATATAGATTTATGCCAAAACAAGATAACTTGCTAGTCGAGTATCATATTATACATTAGGAATCGTGTGACAATAATGCATGTAGTCATAATAAATTTTTAAGAGAAAAAACTACAAGTGCGTATGATATGACTTTCGTTGAGTTTTATGTTCGGTCATTTACATTAAACGTTATCTTGATTTCACGAGTTTTCCACACTTGTAAAAGTAACGAGGACAAATATTTAGGTGAAATGTTTGAAAATGTATGAAACAGTCGCCCTTAAAAGTGGCAACACTTCTTGAAGCTACTATACTACCATTGTTTTTTTTTAATCGAACCGACACTACAAATTGATTGATGTAATTGTGCAGACACTAAAAAAGCTATGTCTGACTGAAGAAGGATACCCATGGAGTAAATAACATCAATTTATGTTAAAATAACTAACTTAATATAACGTGTTGTTAGTTCCATATGAAAGAAAGCATTTTCCTTATAACTTCATATTTCGACGGTTCCACCTATAACCGAAAGGGGGCGCATCATCCCGGATAAAAATAGATGGTGATGCAATGCATTGAGTTTTTACTTTGAGAAAATGATACACTATTTCGCCATTAAAACTATGCCATGCGAAATATTCCATTGTTGTTGTGATTTCTTCAGTTTTAATCTTATGAGCTGGTTCACAATTCTGCTTGTTAGAGAAAACAATGTTAACAGACGTGACAAATACTTGAAATGACTAACTGGAGTGAAGTCCTTCCATATGACAAGGTCCAAATTACTTCCCTTGTGCAATTCTCTGGCAGTAGGTTCAACTCTAATTAGCATGATGCAGTAAGTACAACTCTAACTATCAAAACACAGTAAGTACAACTCTAATTAACATCAATCAGTAAGTACAGCTCTAGTTAGCACCAGAAAGTAAGTACAACTCTAACTGACACCATTAGTAAGTACAACTCTAATTAGCGCCAGGCAATAAATGCAACTCTAACTGGCACCAGGCAGTAAGCACAACTCTATTTAGCATACATCAGTAAGTACAACTCTAGTTAGCACCAGAAAGTAAGCACATTTCTAATTAGCACCAGGCAGTAAGTACAACTGTAAATGACATAAGTCAGTAATTACAACTCTAGTTAGCACCATAAGGTAAGTACAACACTAATTAGCACCAGGCAGTATGTACAACTTTAACTGACACCAGTAAGTACAACTCTAATTAGCATCAATCAGTAAATACAACTCTAATTAGCACCAGGCAGTAAATACAGCTCTAATATGCGCCAGGCAATAAATACAACTATAACTCGCACCAGGCAGTAAGTACAACTCTAATTAGGACCAATCGAGTTTAGTACCCGACAGTCAGTACAGCTCCAACTGGCACGAGGCAGTAAGTACAACTCTAATTAGGACCAATCGGGTTTAGTCCCCGACAGTCAGTACAACTCCAACTGGCACGAGGCAGTAAGTATAACGTACAACACTAATTACTACCTGGTGCCAGTTAGAGCTGTACGTACTGCCTGGTGCTAATTAGAATTGTATTTACTTTCTGGTGCTAACTAGAGTTGTACTTACTGATGGATGTTAATTAGAGTTGTACTTACTGATAGATGTTAATTAGAGTTGTACTTACTGCCTGGTGCCAGTTAGAGCTGTACGTACTGCCTGGTGCTAATTAGAGTTATATTTACTGCGTGATGCAAGCACAACTCTAAGTAGCACCAAGCAGTAAGTACAACACTAATTAGCACCATGAAGTAAGTACAACTCCACGTAGCATCAGATAGTAAGTGCAACTCTAATTAGCAACACAAGCAGCATACAAAATTGAACTAGATCTGCCATTGTCCAATCGGTTTGAGTTACCGCAATTATTGTATTATATTTGATAAATAGGGTAACTTCCAGTATTTGATACATAGCGTAACATCGAGTATTTGAAAAAATTACTATGTGTTGCCTTTTAAACTGTTTTCCACTTTCAAACTAAAACTCCTACTGGTAAGAATGTGACACGACAAATTTCGTCCAAGCCCAACATTCTCTGCATCAGTCTCTGGCCTATAATATAGCTACAACTATGAAGTCGTCATCCCGAAATGATTTTACGTTACAATTTTAAAAGTATAGGCTAATATTTCAAGAACCTTTCTCTCATGATTTCCGAGAGTTCGTAAAGAAATTAAGTTGAGTAACAAATGAATCACGCACAACACAAAGAATGCTCTGCCTAATTAGCACAGAGGAAAAACACCACTGGACTAATTTGCATCGAGGAAACATAACAGCCATTAGACTAATTAACATCGATGAAACATAAAAGCCACTGGGCCGAAACAGTTGCGGCATAATATATTTATATTTTACAATAGATTACGATGGATAATAAGAGTTATTCACAGATCAAGAGAAAACAATGTACAAGTCGTTACTATTACTTGGCCGTGGCTCGCATCCGCATCAAAAGCGGGCGCTGAAACATACGTATCCCAGCGGAGCAGTCAAAACGAATCTGGTTATTTACATCCTGGGAGATAAACCATTTGATATATATATATATATATATATATATATATATATATATATATATATATATATATATATATATATATATATATATATACTACTACATTTAATTTACAGCCCATGGGAAGGGTGTAGTGTTAAGCTATTACAATGTCTGGTACTAGATTCAATTTAAATCGTACTTTACGGGTATGTATCCCTTTGTGTGATGTGAGAAAGACTTAAAACAAGGAGGTACGCTTCTTCTTAAAGAAATAAATCATCCCCCAAACACATAATGTCAAACGTAGCGCCTTAAAAAAGAGAAATTAACAAAATAAATTAACAAAAAAAAAATAATTACAAGAATTTCAAACTCAGTACAGTATAGTTTAATTAGTGCTTGCAGAGTCGTACTAAATTACAATGATTGAATTATTTGATTAATTACAGTGGCAATTATCTGAATTAATTATTTTTTTCTCAATATTAGTTACAGTGCAAAATACCCGCATTCATTAATTTTACATATTAATTAAAGTGAAAATTACCTGCAATGATTCTTTTGACATATCAATTTATTAAACATAAACAAATATTGCGTATCGTTTACTAATCAAGGTGTTTCAAGGACAAAATGAACAATGTGAAAATGAAGTATTCAAAGATTTGTCATACATTGGTATTTCCAAATGAAATATTCAATGATTTGGCATACATTGGCATTTCAGTATTGTCGTAAGAATGCTTTACAAACACCTGCATTTTAATAGTAAGGTTATGTTCAGAAGAGTTGTCAGAGTCTATTTACATTAAAGTTTTTAAAAATTATAAACGTTCGACATCATTTCCAAAATTGGCTTGCAAAATTGAGACTGGTCACTCGTCTTTTAACTGGAAACGTGCCTTGGCTTTCTAAAGCTGTCACAGCCTGACGATCAACACACACACACGCACGCACGCACGCACACGCATACAACGAAACGTTGCGTGTGGTAAGGATTATTTAAGGTGTAATTATTGTAACATAATGGAACTTAGTATAATGCCTGGACGTTTTTCGTTTAAATACGAAACAGCCGATTAAAATAAGCAATTAGTTTCATTCATTGGATTAGAATATAAGAAACACGATTAAATCCTGTTTCAGATTTCCAAGAATGGCGTTGATTGTGTTGATGGTTCCTGTTAGGCTGAACTTGTGTATGAAGACTCTGCACTTAATGAGAAATTCGATATAATTTTAATATTCATTTGTGTAATTGAGTTTTGATTAATCGTCCGTTGGTGCTTGAACGCTTCAACATGCAGCTTTATATTCATCAGTATGTATTAATGGCAGAATCTAAACAGGATTCTGCTATTGACTACATAGATATAATGCTGATGTGTGCATTTTATACATGGTGCAGTGTTAAAGCAGTGCGTATTTGATTCAAATGTAAATAAAGATTGGTGAATTTATATACAAGTGACAACGAGTGACTCTCTCTTTCTTCTCCTCGTCCTCGGCGAACAATAAATCAATTAAACCGTAATATGCACAACGTCTGTGCTTGTCAGACCTTTACTGTCCTTAAATGCCAAAGGTCGGTTTTATTCACTCCTAACGTGACCAATCAATCAACGACGGCAATACTCATTTCAAAACAAAATTGAATTGTCCTTTTCCCCATTTCTTGATTAGAGTACTCCCATCGTGACATTGTAACAGAAGCCTGCTTTGGAAGTCGATACAAGTTTCTAGTTAAGAAAGCGTTTATTATTGTCGAAGCCAGCTGCATCCTTTTCGGGGATGTGGATAGCGGATGGGTTAAGAGGAAAGGGGTGATTCTGTTTTCTTCGAACTTTAAATAAAATCTTTATTTCATCTTTCAGGGCATAATAATGTTATGCTCGGTAGAATTTGATCTATATGCATATATGGGAGTGGGGCAAACATATTTCTAAATAAAAACATATTATACATCTTCCTACAACATTCCAGCTAACTGTCTGTACCCCGATGATCAAAGTGATCTCTGGAACACAGTGTACAAAAACTATCTCACACCATATTGATATACCACATGCAGCTTTGGATAATGAAGTTTATTTCATAGAGCATAACAACAACATTAAGAAAGACGAAAACGAAAAGATCGATAATAATACCGAACATTAACAGATACAGTGTATTCCTTTATTAAAACATTCTTTATTCAACCTCGTGAAAGGTCGTCAGTTCGTTTCACACTCGTATCGGTCTGCTTCGTACGTCCGGCACACTCTATTGTTTAATGAAATCCATGTTCAGTGTCTTTTGAAGTCTAACAGTGTGTATATGTATGAAAATTTGTTATATTTCATAGATACAACTAATGCCAATTCGTTATCAACAACAGTCGCTAACTAAAAATAGATAATCATCTCAGGGGCCTTTTCTCAGGCAAGGCTAAGTAGAATTTAACCAATGTGAATGAAAAATAATATGGCACAAAGTCCGCGGCCATCTTTTGCGAGTATTGTCGATAGGCTTTCAAATATGGCCGCCGATCCTAATGCTGGTTAATCTACATATCATGACGTGAAAAGTCTTGACATTATTCGTTAACATTTTACAGTAAGACACGTGCATGGAGATATTTCAAATTGCACATCAATGACGCTCAGAGTCTCCATCAAATATGGATACTGCTAGTACAAAAGAAGAAAAACCCCAACAAATGTATACACAACTTTGTTTCTAAATCCTTAATAAGCAGAACGAAACAAACGTCCAGAAATGATCCTACAAAAATGCCGTTCAACTTGTATACAAACGATGCTGTTAGGCCTACCAATGCTGCAGTTATTGCTATAAAAATCCAAACTATTTGCAAATTCGTATCAAAAGTCTTTCACAAAGCATGATACCATTTTACGGACATCGTTCTGGCGTTGAGGCTTTTAAAAGTTGCACAACCATGCCCATCCAAATTCATATTTTGCTGTGGTTAATATAAATGGAAAACCGTGTAACAACTTCTTAAAACGTTACCATTTAATATACATAATAAAGCCAGTACAATTCCGTTGGAGCCGCATAAGCTCATTCGCTAAAATACTGGCTTGGTGTTTTACGGTACATCATCGCAAATAAATTGTTTAGTGTCAAAGAAAAAGTGATGAAACTTGTCTACGTATATGACTCAGTGAACGATGAGTACTGACTAGATGGAAGGATTCGAGACCATGCCTGTTTGGACTCACGCAATACAAAAGCGGCCCTTTATGGCATTCGAGTACTAACCAGACGCGTCTTCCTACCCTGTGTTCGGGACCAAGCTACTGGTGTTTTCTTTAGGCAAGACGCTTAATTCAGTTTGCATCGGTACGATATATCCTTCATTGTCTTGCTTTGTTATTAAATGATCCAGTCCAACCCAACCCAATCATTCCAGTGTTATTTTAGTTCCGGATGATTAATCAACGCTAGAGCCTTTCATTGGCGAATTAAATTACCCGTACGTAATGCTTTCGGTCATGTAATGGTGTGTTGTGTTGAGTTGCGAATTCTCTTTAAAAATTTGAGATATGTACACATCATCATTTTTTTATGAGTAGCACTTTGTAACCAAATGTTTTAACTCCTTGATTATCTGAGGGAGGATCGGGATGGGGCGTAGGTCTCTCGAACAATTGATTGTACGCCTACCTCTATTTTAAAAACTGCACGCGTACTTTAGCTTTCACATCACATACAAATTTCTCTGTATTGTCAGAAATAACAGTTATCCTAAAAATGAAAAGCGATATGAAATTGAGATCTACATGATAATATTCGTCTCAAAATATGTGTCACTGGTAGGAAATCAGGATGGATTTTATTGACTGTCATGAGTTACTCTCCTTTCAAGCACTAAGACAGATACTCCTTGCCTTCGTTGAATTTCAGTGTAGTTCCCTTTCGAAATAACAAAATCATACCTGAACTTGACCAGAAAGGGGCCAATTAAATATACTGGCCCTTAAAATGCATTGTAAATTAACATATTAAAACAATGTTCATTGTAAATTATCGTTATATTAGAAGAACGTTCATTGTAAATTATCGTTATGTTAGAACAACGTTCATTGTAAATTATCGTTATATTAGAACAACGTTCATTGTAAATTATCGTTATATTAAAAGAACGTTCATTGTAAATTATCGTTGTATTAAAAGAACGTTCATGGTAAATTATCGTTACGTTAGAAGAACGTTCATCGTAAATTATCGTTATGTTAAAAGAACGTTCATTGTAAATTATCGTTATATTAGAAGAACGTTCATTGTAAATTATCGTTATATTAGAAGAACGTTCATTGTAAATTATCGTTATATTAAAAGAACGTTCATTGTAAATTATCGTTATATTAGAAGAACGTTCATTGTAAATTATCGTTATATTAGAAGAACGTTCATTGTAAATTATCGTTATATTAAAAGAACGTTCATTGTAAATTATCGTTATATTAGAAGAACGTTCATTGTAAATTATCGTTATATTAGAAGAACGTTCATTGTAAATTATCGTTATATTAGAAGAACGTTCATTGTAAATTATCGTTATATTAAAAGAACGTTCATTGTAAATTATCGTTATATTAAAAGAACGTTCATTGTAAATTATCGTTATATTAGAAGAACGTTCATTGTAAATTATCGTTATATTAAAAGAACGTTCATTGTAAATTATCGTCATGTTAGAAGAACGTTCATTGTAAATTAACGTTATATTAGAACAACGTTCATTGTAAATTATCGTTATATTAGAAGAACGTTCATTGTAAATTATCGTTATATTAAAAGAACGTTCACTGTAAATTATCGTTATATTAGAAGAACGTTCATTGTAAATTAACGTTATATTAGAACAACGTTCATTGTAAATTATCGTTATATTAGAAGAACGTTCATTGTAAATCATTGCTATATTAGGAGAACGTTCATTGTAAATTATCGTTATATTAGAAGAACGTTCATTTTAAGTTATCGTATGCTATAACAATGACATTGTCAAAGTTCAAAATTGTTATTCCTACTTAATGGTTGCGATGTATGGTCAAAGATTGTATCCAAAGATAGTCAAAAATCCAGTTTATTTTAGAATAAACGCATTAAGCACACTGCCGAATACTCACACCAGACAAGGTCAATAATGCGCGAAAGCACGCTAAGACTCAATGTTCTATGCAAATTATATTTTATGCCAGAAAATATGTTTTACGACTTGAAAGACTTTATTTGTATTTTTGTACAAAGTTCTTGTAAGCTAAGAACGAATGCATGCACATTATATGAAACTTCATCAATGTACATGAGAATTATTACTTAAAGTACATCTGCTTTAACGATTAATCATTTCAAAGATTAAATAACCGCTCCGGTGGCCTAGTGTTTAGAGCGTCCACCGCGGAAGCGGAAGGTCGTGGGTTTGATCCCCGGCCGAGTCATACCAAAGACTTACAAAAATGGTACTAACAGCTGTCTCGCTTGGCGCTCAGCATTAAGAGGTTAGTGTTAGGACTCGTCGGCCTGGTGTCAGTATAATGTGACTGGGTGTGACATTATGATACATGTCTGCGGCATGATGAACCATTGTTTGTCATCACTATAAACTGTCTCACTGCAGTCATCGTAGAGAAATGACTCAAAAATCCAAATCATACAAAAACCCAAACACAAAAGATTAAATAATATACATCTGCTTTAACGATTCGTCATTTCAAAGATTAAACAATATACTTCCGTCATATTGTGGCAAATATACAGATCAAACAAGGAGCTTAATCTGGTCAAACGAATAGGGATGTTTCTGATTGGTCCATATAGTGTGGTACTATATAAATGTTACCATGGCAAAAAAAAATCACAAACAAGCATACTCAGAATCAATACAGTATTATCAATTCTTTGGATATTCTGCTTGGAGAATATCTTCGTAATATATAGGAATACGAATTTGTTCACCACTCAATAGAGAGAGAATTCATACACATATGTGCATTGAATGACACTGAAGTCTTCATAACTGTTATGAGGTCAGCTGCAGGAAGCTTACATGAATTTCGTAACTAATCGTAATTTGTCGTTGTTTACTTGTGATTTGTAACTAAAGAATGGACGATAAATGAATGAATTAACTCCACGTTATATAAGCTAAGACACAAAGATAGAACCAGGATGATGGTCAAAGTTATTTTCTAGACCAATAAGATAGAATCTATTAATAAAACTATAATAAAGAACATGTTATACATCAGGTAAAGCAGAGTCCTCAATGGGGAAATACTAATGTCATAGAGCCAATATATATATATATATATATATATATATATATATATATATATATATATATATATATATATATATATATATATATATATATATATATATATATATATATATATATATATATGTGTGTGTGTGTGTGTGTGTGTGTGTGTGTGTGTGTGTGTGTGTGTGTGTGTGTGTGTGACTTCAAGATTTGTATATGTAGTGTACGTCATGTCTTTGTCCTTCTCATGTTTGTACTATTTCTCTGTTTTGTTAACAGTCTGCTATAGGAAATAAAGATGGATTGAACTATTTCAATTTCTTTAATTTCGCTTTACTCTAAACACGAATCTGTCGCGTTTCATCAGAACCAAAGTTTCAACAAAAAAAAAAACCATACCCGCGCGTCAAGAAAAGATGAATAATTTTCTGGCCACAGAATAAAAGTGCACCCCAGGTTGTGGAACGAGACTTTTATGATTTGTAAATCTGACACGCAACTTTCCTAATTGTCTCCCAAAGGCCTTGACGAGCCGGCGCTCTTTGGAGTCGGACACAAATCGATGTGGTTGCGATTCCAACAGTTAATAACCAAACGTGATCGATATTACCATGCTGTTAAGCTAAAAAGGATTGCATGACTGTTATTTGTCAACAGGGCTATTACTTGTCGCATGTGAAAACTTTATTGTAGAGGACATTAATTAGTTGAACCCATAATTTACACGACTGTGACGAGAAGTTGGAACTGTTAATTTAGTTATGAAATAGTATTAATTTAATTCTGATTGATGAACCAAAGCGTCGAAACCACACGAAGTCTGCAACACGATTTCTGGTCTTTGCAATTACTGTTCTGTCTTGAAATACATCAGAATATGGATTATGGTTGATTTAAGCTGTTATGCGAATGTAGATCTCAATCTGTGTGATCGTCTATGACATTATAAGCTAAATTAACTGATTACTTTATGCATTTAGTGTTCAATAAATATAAATTATCAATATATAAAGAAATGAATGAATGAATGTCTTAGAATTAATGCATTTATCAATCAAATAAACACCCTGTCTTAGAACTAATGCATTTATCTATCAAACACCCTGTCGTACAATTAATGGACAATGAACGAACCAAGTTATGTATTACAACACTAAGGAGCTGTATTTCCTTGTAAACGTTTGTATGGTTTCTTTTCTACAAAGTATTTCCTTGGTATTTCCGTATTTCCTTGGCAGGTTTGGAATGTTTTCTTGTCTGCTAGATATTAGATTTTCTGTTATTCTCACCTTCTGTGGTTGTTCATAAAACAAGAAAATTTATGGTCGATAGAGTATATTTCCATGCTGCCAAGAGAATAATGGTAGAACTGAGATCTAGAAATTTCTCTATAATTACTCTTTCAGTAGGACCATTTGTATCGTGGATAATAGTGCGAAATCAACATAAACATGCCATGCGTATACGACAAGCTGTGAATTGAATTAAAAATTATCCACACATCTTTAAAACCGTTCTGAATTGATATATCGATCATAATGTAATTAGGCACTTTCTCCTATGTCATCGGATCTTTCTATTTCTCATTAAATAATAATAATAATAATAATAATAATAATAATAATAATTATTAATAATAATAATAATAATAATAATAATCATAATAATAATAACGAGGACTTTGTATTGCGCCTAATCTTTAGAAGCTCTAAGCGCATTACAACATATATAAAGATTTTACTACAAAACACCATCATTAAATTAGAAAACATAAAACATGCTGAAAATATTTAAGGTTGGAAACATTATTAGACTTGAAGTTTGTTCTTGCAGTCGAAATAGGTGAGTTTTAAGAGCACTATTAAAAGGGATCACTGCGCCTTTGGGTCCAAGTTCAGTGGGCTATTCATTTCACGTTACTGGGCCCTGGTATGCAAAAGAACGTTGTCCATATGACTTCGTTTTCTTAGTGGGAATAATGAGTATACAATTGTCAGAAGAGGAGCGTAAGTATCCTACTGGATATCACACATGGGTCAGGCCAGATAGGTATGCCGGACTGGAGTCCGTCACTGAAATGTGGCACAGAGAACAAATTTTGTATTTGATTCCGGATCGAATGCATAGCCAGTGTAGGATACAGAGCAGCGGGAAGGTGTGCTCTGATAGTGGTACGCTAAAGATGATCCGAGCAGCTGTGATTTCAACATTTTGAAGTTTTTTTAGTAGATACTGAAACAAACCAGACGTAATTGAGTTACAATAGTCCAGTCTTGAAAGTATTAAGTATTCATTAAAAGGAAACTCGGCAAGTTTCGTTTTCTTTTAATGTCAAATTTATACATCTCGTGGTTTGTCATTGGTACAGCGTATATAGCTTTGTTATTCAACTATTCCTGACAATTTGCTGCCGAAAAGGGTAGAGCGGTGGGATGGTGGGACGGTGCGATGGTGGCGGATTTTGTAGATAGGAGTGTATTTAACAATGGGGCGGTAGCGTGGGATGGTGGCGGGGATGAGCGGTCAGAGTGTATCAGACAATGAGGAGTAGAGAGGTTGGGTTAGAACCAGGGAGGTTGAAGTGTGTCTATCGTTGGAGTTAATATTAATACATCTTAAGTTATTCAGAGATGGGTACAGTTAAGTGTGCTAACCACGTGATGTGCGATCAAGCATAAAAAATACGGTCGCTCATAACAAGGTGTGAGAGCATACATTGAAGTGTGCTAAGCCGGTGCGATATGATATCCACATTGACATGTGACCGCCCAAAATAAAGTGCATTAGCTGTAGTATCCTTGTCAAATAATAAGACGGGTTATTTTACTGTTATGGTACTGATATGACGCACGTAACTGTCAGATAATATTACGGTATATTTTTAGTTAGGGTACTGACATGACAAGCGTACGTGTCAATATGACGGCATCTTTCTTCGTCAGGTACTAACATAACGTATGTAAGTGTCAATAGGACGGTATATTACTGTCAGCTTACTGATACCATGTATGTAAGTGTCAAATAATATGACGGTATTTGTTTCTGTCAAGGTACTGAGATAATGTATGTAAGTGTCAATATGACGGTATCTTTCTCTGTCAGAATCCTGATATTACTTATGTTGATGTCAAATATGGTGGCATCTTTCTCTGTCATGGTACTGATATGACATATATAAGTGTCAATATGACAGTATCTTTCTCTGTCATGGTACTGATATGACATATATAAGTGTCAATATGACAGTATCTTTCTCTGTCAGACTACTGATACCATGTATGTAAGTGTCAAATAATATGACGGTATTTGTTTCTGTCAAGGTACTGAGATAATGTACGTAAGTGTCAATATGACGGTATCTTTCTCTGTCATGGTCCTGATACGACATAAATAAGTGTCAATAAGACGGTATATTTCTCTGTCAGGATTCTGATATGGCTTATGTAGATGTCAACTATTGTGGCAACTTTCTCTGTCAGGTTACTGATACGACATAAATAAGTGTCAATATCACGGAATATTTCTCTGTCACGGCATTTAAATGTCCCATAGAGTGATATTGTTTAGCATCTGGAAGCAGCAGGACAAAAGCAGATATTTTGGTTAATGCTGATAATTGTCAAACGTTCATTTGTATATTTAGTTTTAAAATGGGTGTTCGATTACAAGTATTACTTAATGGGAAATTCTAGAATTAGAGAATCTTAGAACAATTATCAGTTTAAAAGGAATTTTGTTTTTAAAGTGGCTAAGTAATATTTATTCTTTATGAGCCTTAGAGAATAAAAAGGTGAAATTGATCAACAAGTTTCATAAATTTAATTTAAACTGTGCAATAAGTATACGATTATATGTACTGCATGCCGAAAAATATTGAGTTTAGTTCACGAAACTGCTTAACAATGCATTAAAATGGCTTTGAAACATAAGCGGGTGCATCATTCGTTTCGATATTTTTGCAAGAGATTATGACGTCAACAACATTTGTGACATCATTCGGTGATATTGCACGTGCTTCAGTAATGAAAGTCATAGTATGGTTATATTTACATAAATGATAGATTAGTCAAATGATAAGATTGTAATTTAATTGGCGACATGGTATTCTGTTTATGTAAGCTGGGTCGGATGTGATTTGGGCAAAAGACGGAAGCAATTAAAAAGTGCAAATAAAGGCTCTACAACTGCAGACGCATCATGCTCCCATATATCTGTAGATTTAAATTCAATCTTCTGTTCTTTGTTCCCAAATGCAAATTCATTCCTCGGAAAGCAAATACGATCTCCTTAAATCTGTCTAAGACGTCCCATTAATGTACGCATGTCAATGCGTTGAAATGCGAGTCTAGAAAAGAACCAAATTAAAGCTTCATACCAGATTTGGCCTGTGCTTTTCAGCATGCATTAAGTAAATGACATAGTCGAAGGGGCTTCAGACTATCGGACCTTTACAATGCATCTTGCAAAATCAATACGTATTTTGCGTAGCTACGAATTCGGGATCAGTTTAAGAATATAAATCTGAAAACGTTTCACGTAGGTCTATTAATAGATTAGTCATTTTCTCCCATTGATTCTAAATACTGACTCGTTAAGTGTGTATTCTGTGTGGAACTCCCAATGATTATAAAACAGACTCGTTAATTGTGTATTCTGTTGGAACTCCCATTTATTCTAAATACAGACTCGTTCAAAGTGCATTCTGTGTGGAACTCCCATTGATTCTAAATACAGACTCGTTAAATGTGCATTCTGTGTGGAACTCCCATTGATTCAAAACACAGAGTCGTTTTTTGCGCTTTATGTGTGGAACTCCCATTGATTCAAGACACAGGGTTGTTATTGGTGCATCCTGGGTGAAACTAATAAATACTTGAGGTCCATCAGTTTCATATTAAATTATACATTATCCTTGTATTGACATATTTTAGTAAATGTATCCTGAGAGATTGAAGCAGGAAAATTGCTTTATTACAAGAGGGATATTCTGCTATTAAAGTTATATTAAATATTTAATCAGGAAAACATTTATATTTTGTGTATCAGGATAACGTAAAACAATTATTTAAATGTTTGACATGTCATACACGAAACGAACACTGCACAATTGTCCTAAATGTATCAATTTACGGAGCAAACATAATGCCCTTTTGTACTAAATGTATCAAGTTACGTATAACATAAGGCCCTTTGTACTATATGTATTAATTTACATATCAAATATCACACCCTTTTGTACTCAATGTATGCATCTAAGTATCAAAACATATGGTCCTTCGTACTAAATGTATCATATTAAACATCACATACACAGCTCGTTTGTACTAAATGTATCAATTTACTTATCAAACTTAAGGCTTTTTTTTTACTAAATGTATCAATTTACATATCAAACATAATGCCATTTTGTACTAAATGTATCAATTTACATATCAAACATAAGGCTCTTTGTACTAAATGTATCAATTTACATATCAAACATAATGCCATTTTGTCCTAAATGTATCAATTTACATATCAAACATAAATCCATTTTGTCCTAAATGTATCAATTTACATATCAAACATAAGGCTCTTTGTACTAAATGTATCAATTTACTTATCAAACATAAGGCTCTTTGTACTAAATTTATCAATTTACATATCAAACATAACGCCTTTTAGTACTAAATGTATCAATTTACATATCAAACATAAAGCCATTTTGTCCTAAATGTATCAATTTACATATCAAACAAAAGGTTCTTTGTACTAAATGTATCATTTTACATATCAAACATAAAGCCATTTTGTCCTAAATGTATCAATTTACATATCAAAAATAAGGCTCTTTGTACTTCATGTATCAATTTACATATCAAATATAAGGATTTTTGTACTAAATGTATCAATTTACATATCAAACATAACGCCTTTTAGTACTAAATGTATCAATTTAAATATCAAAGATAACGCCTTTTAGTACTAAATGTATCAATTTAAATATCAAAGATAACGCCTTTTTGTACTAAATGTATCAATTTACATATGAAACATAACGCCCTTTTGTACTAAGAGGTCACGTGTTAGGACTGGTCGGCCTGGTGTCAGGATAATGTGACTGGATCGTACATCATACTATGTGTCTGCGGCATGATGATCCAGTGCTAGACATACTGCAAACTGTCACACTGCCGACATCGTAGTGATATGACTGAAATTTTTTTAAAGCTACGTTAAAAATATGACTCATACACATATGTCCGGAGTTTACTTAATACAGATGTTTTGTATGTGCATTATTGGACTTCATTATGTCCGAAATTTATATTTTTACGGACTTATATTATCTGCATTATTGGACTTCATTATATCCGAAGTTTATTTTATACGGACGTTTATTATACGCATTCTTGGACTTCATTATGTCCGGAGCTGGACTTCATTATGTCCTAAGTTTATTTTTATACGGACGTTTATTGTCTACATTCTTGGACTTTATTATGTCCTGATGTTACTTTATATGGATGTTTAAAAAAAATAGTGTATGTGCATTCGTTTTCTTTTAACATACGTTAAAGTTATATAAATGCCACATTTATACATTAGTACATTAATATTGTCTTTGATATTTTTCAACCTCTGCCTTTCATAAAACTGCAGTCATTCCGATTAATGTATAAGAAACTGCACTGGCTGCATAGACTTAAACACTCACTTTAAAAAGACACATACAAACCTACAGATTTCATTTTTAGTGTTTAAATGGCATATTATTCAATCTTCCGAAAACAAATTTGAACTTTGAACATTTATCTACCCACTAAAGCTTTTACACCTACATTAATTTACGGAAATATAGAATTTTAATGCAATCAAATTAAAATCGGAAAGCTACCTTGGAGAATGCAATTGCATGCTTTTAGTGAATGAGAATATCGAACGGGTTGCAGATGATTGAACTTGTCCATGTTATGCTGAATATAATCAATACATATACTGCGTAGATCAGAAATCTTCGTTTCTTCCAGACACATATCAACCGTGAAATGTTCTTATGGGATTGAGTGGGAAGATTTATGGAATGGCTGTTTTAAATCGTTGTCCTTTTTCTCTTAGAAATTTCCACGGAAACTGTACAAAGTTAACAATCTCGTGTGTTGCACTGTTACATGAACAGCAGAAAGATACCAGTCGCGTGTACAGTTTTATAAAAAGCAATACAGAAAGACTTCTGTTGTGCAATTACATGAACTGCAAAATAAATACCAATCTCATGTGTTGTACAGTTACATGAGCTCCCGAAAGATGCCCGTATCGTATCCTGTACAGCTGCATGCTATGTTGGAAATACTTGTATTGCCTTTATATAAAACATTTCAAAGACAAGATAGCAAGTACAGATTTGTCACAATTTGAATCGCTACGAAATGAAAAAAGATGAAATAGTACGTATAGAAAAAAAAACCTGGATTTTCAGCATAACAGCATTGGGCGTGCATCAGTAATAAATAACATTATCCTAATTTGCGTTTGTGATCTCAGTCTAAACATGTCGCCAAGGAACGAGCTTTTATTTACACAGATATCTGTTAGAAGCTTTATAATATGACCTGTAACCATTACAAACATAATACGTTACTTGTGTAAAAACTATGAAAATAATTCAATACATTTCTTGTAAAACTATATGGCACCAATGTGGTCATCGCCAAAAAAATAGTTTTCAATTAAACAACGAAATATTAATCATTAAAACAATCGATGGTAGATAGCAACATTCGGGGTGGGATGGATAGAGGTCAAACTGATCCTGGATAAAATCTGATTTTTTGACTATATGTAGCGTAGTATGATTGTATTGTTTGAACGTGCTGATTGTTTCCAACGATTTCACCTACATTTCGATAAGTATGTCTCTAATGTTGTTATGTCCGGCTGTCTGTATTTCGGATGATTATATCATCATATTGATGTCCATTTTATTGTGTGAAAGATAAAACTATCAATCGCTTTGTATGTGGGAGGGTGAGGTCGGCCAGATAGTTTAAAATGCAGCCTCTGTATCGGTCTTGGAGACGATAAATAAGTATATACATGTATGCATGTGTGTGGTTATGTATTCTGCCTTGGTGTTCACTTCTTTTGGAGATCTGTTTGTTATCATTGTCTCTGCGTGTTTATAAATTTGTATACAAAAAGCAGACAATTAATATAAACTAACAGTGCCAGAGGTGAAGGAACTAATTATGTTTGTGTTATTCGAAGACTGTTCCCTCGTAATTGAATTTGACACATAAGTTGATCGTTGTATTTGGAACGCTAAGGTTGTGTATTATAACAGTTAATCGCAAAAAAGAAGTTATTGGAATATTAATCTGTAAATGCACGGCATTAGGACAATGAAGTTACAGTACACCACTATATATCTGCCTGAACCCCTTTGTTAACCTGTCTAATTGCGGGTTCGGTTGCAGTGATTAATATTTTTGAGCGATAGACTTTAATTTGTACCAATGTTCTTAATGTGTTGACATGTCATTTAAATAAACAGTCAATATTAAAATGAGTCATTCTTCTACTAAACTGGGTGGGTACATGATTCTACATGTCCACGGCATGATGCCCGAATCTTAGATAGGACTATGAACTGCCTCATTGCAGACCTAGTAGCGATATGACTGCATTTTTTTTAAACGTTACGTTAAAAATTCTAATCACACACACATTAAACTATAACCAATTAATATTAAAATGAATCATTATTCAATCAAAATATAATCGGTCAACCTTAAAATGAGTCATTTTTCTATTAAACTGTAACCAGGTCAATCTTAAAATGAAACATTATTCTATCAAACTGTAACCAGTCAATCTTAAAATGAGTCATTTTTCTATTAAACTGTAACCAGTCAATCTTAAAATGAATCATTATTCAATCAAAATATAATCGGTCAACTTTAAAATGAGTCATTTTTCTATTAAACTGTAACCAGTCAATCTTAAAATGAATCATTATTCAATCAAAATATAATTAGTCAACCTTAAAATGAGTAATTTTTCTATTAAACTGTAACCAGTCAATCTTAAAATGAATCATTATTCAATCAAAATATAATCGGTCAACCTTAAAATGAATCATTTTTCTATTAAACTGTAACCAGTCAACCTTAAAATGAGTCATTTTTCTATTAAACTGTATTCAGTCAACCTTAAAATGAGTCATTTTTCTATTAAACTGTAACCAGTCAACCTTAAAATGAGTCATTTTTCTATTAAACTGTAACCAGTCAACCTTAAAATGAGTCATTTTTCTATTAAACTGTAACCAGTCAATCTTAAAATGAGTCATTTTTCTATTAAACTGTAACCAGTCAATCTTAAAATGAGTCATTTTTCTATTAAACTGTAACCAGTCAATCTTAAAATGAGTCATTTTTCTATTAAACTGTAACCAGTCAATCTTAAAATGAAACATTCTTCTAATAAACTACAACCAGTCAATTTTAAAATGAGTCATTCTTGTATTAAACTATGACAAGTCAAGTCTTAAAATGAATCATATTTCTATTAAATTATAACCAGTCAATCTTAAAATGAGTCATTATTCTATGAAACTATAAATCAGCTTTTCAAAGATATTTGTTTAAAGACACGTGGTCGAAAACGTAGAAGGTCAACACGCTGTATGAAAATGAAGCAAACAGCAAATATGAGAAACGGTCCTATACCGCATATACTAGCAAGAATGCTTAATAATAATAATAATAATAATAATAATAATAATAATAATCACCAAAATGCACGCCCCACCCCACCCCCTCTCTCTCTCTCTCTCTCTCTCTCTCTCTCTCTCTCTCTCTCTCTCTCTCTATATATATATATATATATATATATATATATATATATATATATATATATATATATATATATATATATATATATATATATATATATATATATAAATATATAAATCAGTGTAGTCACAGTGCCACGATCGCTTAGTTGTTGGCATCCTGGTCTTTTATTTACTGTGAATCAGGTTCGAATGGGATCAGGATTTGGTCATTTTACATTTGCTTCTCTGAAACAGACCATTTGCCTTCCCACTAAAAAGTTTGTTTTTATTCCCCTTCTGATTTGGTGTTTTACACCTATACATTAATTCAATAATTAATCAATCAGTTGTGGCCGTATCAATTCATAAAAATGACATATTCCTCTTCCACGATTTTGCATCCTCTTCCCATCCTTCAATACATAATTTTTATTAGATCGGTTCATTTACACATTTTCTAACACCTCCCTCTACCCCCCCCTCCCCCCTCCTTACGAGGCAAAAATCTTCTAAGCAAAATAATAACATTACCGTTTGATAAGCTGCTATAATGTGACAGATGTTGAACACAGCCTTATTATAAATGAAGGTCAATAGAGAATAAAGCGATGTATTCCATATTGTTCTTGAATCTTTTGTCATGTCCGTACACGATGCTGCCTCTATTGAATTGGGTTCATATTAAATAAACCAATGTATAAAGACGATTTATGTATAACACATTGTTTGTAAGATACTGCTGACTGGGTACGGTATTTCTGTATCAAAACTTTGCTGGTGCTTTTGTAAATATCATAAATAAGATTTAGGACCTTACGGAGATATGTACAGGCATTACCTATCATCACATCAAGGTAGGCTCCAATTATATCCACACTTCTTTAATGATCAATCATCTTCTCTTAGTATTGCATTTCCTGCATGCCAAGATTTTTTCTTCTCTCTCTCTCTCTCTCTCTCTCTCTCTCTCTCTCTCTCTCTCTCTCTCTCTCTCTCTCTCTCTCTCACAAATGCATACTTATTGTGACTGTCTCAAGATCACGCATTCCACTCCCGTTTAGCTAGGCCGGATGATAATGGTTTCCCTATGCGTAAAGCAATATCATAACAATCAGCTAGATTCACCTTTTCAATCCGGCCACTGGCTACAGAAAGTCAGGCGAGACCCCAAATATAATGTGATTGGGGGTGGGGTGGTAACATGTCTAAGTCGCAACTCGTTTGTCTCAAGATCAGGTGCACATTCTACTGAAACGCTCCGCTTAGCTAGGCCTGTTGGTAATTAATTGGTCATTATGCGTAAACCATGAGACAACAATCAATGCTTGTACAGGTTGTCCAATATCTCTTTCGCACTCTCATCGACCACTGCATTCCATTGATCGGTAGAGTCGCGATTATTTGAGACCACCCCATTCAGGCAAGCAAGCAGTTGGAGAGAAAAAATTCCATTCATTAGAAAAACTTACTTTTCCTTCACTATTTTTCCTCTTCTCCCTTTCTAAATGGTCATTTCGATTTGATAAAGTGAATATAATCTTTCTCTTTCGCTATTTAAAGGGGTCATTATCTCTTCAACAAAACAAAGTTCCTATCTAACGGAAATCATAATGTTGACATCCGACCGGAATGTACCATTTGAATGGGTATAGTAAACAACACGTTGCATTCGAGAATTTGAACCTTTTGTCAAGGCTGTGCCAGATGTGGCTGATATTGAAATAAGTTTCAATTAATTTTTGACTACTTGTTTAGAAAAGATTTTTGAAGGAAGGAAGACGCGAACGAATGAACGAATGAATGAAGTTTACTTGTTCAAAGCCATTTACACATGGCATGTATATAATAATTTTCCATAGAATAAACTGGTAGCACATAAATCTAGAAATTTGGTAAAACAAGATGGTGACGCTGAAATCTAAAAATTGGTTAAGTGCGTACATAACATTACATAGAAGTTGAATGGTGCCAGAGAAATCTAATAATCTTGCTATGGTTCTGAATTCGTGGAAAATACACTTATCCGATTTATGCCGCCATAACTTGCAACCTCATGAATTTACCCTTTTAATGAATAGGGGGCTACACCAGACCAATTGTCAGAGCTGACACTAAAAGAAGGAACATCGTCACGAAAATAAGGACCACTGACACTAAAATAAAGACCATCGTCACGAAAATAAGGACATGCGACACTAAAAGAAGGAACATCGTTACGAAAATAAGGACCATTGACACTAAAATAAAGACCATCGTCATGAAAATAAGGACATTGGACACTAAAAGAAAGACCATCGGCACGAAAATAAGGAACATTGACACAAAAAAAGACCATCAACACGAAAATAATAAGGACCATTAACACTACGATAAAGACCATCGGCACTAAAATAAGTACCATCAGGTATTTTAACATTTAGCTTAAACGATGCATATTTTTGCATAATTCTCTTTTTTTTTTTTTTTTTTTGGACCTCATCTCTTAGCAAATACAGTGACAAATTCTGTCTTCCGCTACTCAAGCTAAGGTATATAATAATTAGCATTTCACTATGCCTGCCTGTACATCAACCATGGATACCATAATTTGTTCTCAGTAACTGTTATTTAAAACAGCAATATCAAAGTCAAGACTCCAATGGGATACTACCAAGTTTAAACTGAAATACATTGCGTTTGACCTCATTGGACAGACAGGGCATACATGACGATAATTGAGCATAATATTTATTAAGCAGCAGTTACTATTGGTTCGTATTAATTGAAATAACCATGCAGTTTTGGAGACTTGATCTGTATACTGAGCGCTATACATTGTCTTGTGTTTCTTAGGGCTGTGTTCGTTTTAGAGCTATTGGTATTTTAACGGCTGTATTGCTTTTACCACGCGTATCAAACAAGTCGTTTCTTCTCTTAGGGCTGTGTTCGATTTAGGGCTGTTGGTATTTTAACGGCTGTATTGCTTTTACCACGTGTATCAAACAATTTGTTTCTTCTCTACATATTTCATCATCTAGTAAATTGCTTTCTCTTAGTTGCCATTCCACATAAAAACAAGGAAAATTTCTGAGTGACAACCTATGCCGGTTTATTGGACGCTTCGGTGTCAATTGTTGGTTATTGGTTTTTTAGAAACAAAGGATATGCCTCTTCTTAAAACATTTTACAATCGTATCATAAGGAACGTTTGACTCTAAAAGGTTGAATAGATTTTCATCATATTTGCATTTCACAAACAACGAAACCAGCTTACTGAGACATATATCAACGAATTTAACTTACTCAAACGTACATCAGACAGTTATACAACAAGACATGTATGACCTATCATGTGTAATATATCAGCCAAGGTTACAAAGAAATACAAATCAATTCATATATATATATATATATATATATATATATATATATATATATATATATATATATATATATATATATATATATATATATATATATATATATATATAATATATCAACCAGTTTTACAACGAGACATTATGACCAATCATGCGTAATATCAGCTAGTTTTATAACAAGACATTATGACCAATCATGTTATGTCAACCAGATTTACAACGAGACATTATGACCAATCATAGGTGTAAAATATCAGCTGGTTTTACAACGAGACATCATGACCAATCATTTGTAAAATAAAATATCAGCCAGTTTTACAACGAGACATTATGACCAATCATATGTGTAATATATCAAACAGTTTGGAATTATATATGTACGTTTAAGACTATTTCCGTATTTAAAAAATCATCACCATGATCATTGGTTACATTTAAATTCATCAGCTAGTTCGTGATTACATATGTATTTCGATGACACCCTGCCTATATACATTCATCGGCCAGCGAAGAGACCGGATAGTTTGTTAGTCATGATCAAAATCATCCTCTTTCTAGTCCACATTACCCGTACGATGCTTCCTTATTCGTTTCACTATATCGGATCACTCGCAGAACAAACTGGTTACAAAGATATAATTGACTCCAGTTTCATTGGTAACCTAGAAATGTAATTGTATCCAATTTGACATATTCAGTATATACTAATGGAACCAGACTAAAAAATTATGCTCACACGGGTTTTAATAATTAAATGTCTTGTGCCGAGTCAAAGTCCACTGTATCTCTGAAGATCACGGCGCCTGTAATGTTATTACTGTCATTTTGATCCTGTTATGTTAATACTGTTATGTTGATCCGTGGCTTCAGCATGCAATTTGCGCATGCTCCAACGTTCAAGATATTCTTATAATTTACAACTATTGGAATTTTTTTTTCAATTGTGATTGGTTGTATAACACATTTTTTTTTTTTTTTTTTTTTTACCAAAAGAAGCCTTTATTTATTTTAGCAAAGATTTAATAGGAGTCTCATTTAAAATATCCGCTGTGAAATTCGTAAAAATAACGTCATATAATAGAATCTTGCAACATCACATATGAATTTGAATACGACAGCTCACGTGTCACAAATGTGTTTGAGCACGTCTGTTCACGCGTCGCAAATAGGTCTGAACACATCGGCTCATGTGTATGCCAAGTATTTTCATCCGTTCGTTTTTCGTTACCATTGATCGGCAGGGGATTTAATTTTAACTCTTTTCACCTGTATTGGTAATGAGGCCTGCTATACTTCATGTTATGACGTCACGTAAACAATTTGCTTCGTTCTATGAGTTTATTCAATAAAGCGTACATATTTGACGAATGCGTCTATAATTTCAATGGCTTTAATGGAGCATAGACGTGTATTTGAATAATGTCACAGACGTATTACATTAAAAGAACCGTGACCTTTGAAAGTGAATTGTATGTAAGCTGTATGGGTTAAAGGAGAAAATAAAATAATCTTATGAAAAAATTAAAACTGTTATAAAGACTTGTATTGTACATTCGCAAGATGGTTTCACAAAAATTATGTTTATATTCAGTACCAGAAACCGTTAGCAATGGCATTTTACACTTATGGGTAACCTGTGTATACCTACCCTTAGCTGATTCATACGTTCTACATACTCATTTAGTTTTCTTTGTCACTGCTATTTCTTTGGAGTATTAACGCTAAACTTGATATGTATTCGTTCTGACTGAGATGTACAAGATAGACATAGTGTCTTGAATGTGTCTGAAAACTGACAGAATCGGGATCAGTGTCTGGAATGTGTCTGAAAACTGACAGAATCGGGATCAGTGTCTTGAATGTGTCTGAAAACTGACAGAATCGGGACCATTGTCTTGAATGTGTCTGAAAACTGACAGAATCGGGATCAGTGTCTGGAATGTGTCTGAAAACTGACAGAATCGGGATCAGTGTCTTGAATGTGTCTGAAAACTGACAGAATCGGGATCAGTGTCTGGAATGGGTACGACAGCAGTAGTGTTTAGCAAGGCTCGAATCGAGACATGAATTGCACAAGACATGCTTTTATTATCAGTTCCAATTTTGTGCGCACTTTGAAATTATACATCGAAAGAGTCAAGAGCAAAATAATTACTAATGAATTCGTTCTGCAAAGCCATAAATTGCTGACTGGTACAGTGTTTGTTACACATCCTTGTGACGTTAGTACATAATATTATTAAGATTTAGGACCGGACCGGAAGATAAGATGTACAGGCAATATCTCTCATCACTTCAAGGTAGGCTCCATTCAAATGTACAAATCTGTTTCTGGTCCAGTATTTGCTCCCCCCCCCCTCACTCTCTCTCTCTCTCTCTCTCTCTCTCTCTCTCTCTCTCTCTCTCTCTCTCTCTCTCACACACACACACACACACACACATACAGACACACACATACACTCCAGTAACGTCAGTAAAAGCCACGAACAACATTTTATTCATATTTTCGCTCATTGAATCAAGCATTTTCGTATCCCCGAAATGGTGGTTGCGTATCTGTTCGAATCCGCATCGAATTAACTCATGCGTATTGTGTCGAGTCAGTAGATAATTAACGCATGCGTATTGTGTCGAGTCAGTAGATAATTAACGCATGCGTATTGTGTCGAGTCAGTAGATAATTAACGCATGCGTATTGTGTCGAGTCAGTAGATAATTAACGCATGCGTATTGTGTCGAGTCAGTAGATAATTAACTCATGCGTATTGTGTCGAGTCAGTAGATAATTAACGCATGCGTATTGTGTCGAGTCAGTAGATAATTAACGCATGCGTATTGTGTCGAGTCAGTAGATAATTAACTCATGCGTATTGTGTCGAGTCAGTAGATAATTAACGCATGCGTATTGTGTCGAGTCAGTAGATAATTAACGCATGCTGTCCGAGAGTTTGATTCTTCAAGTCAAGTTAATGAGTTCATGTTTCAATCGAAGTCCGCCTTAACTTTGTTTTTGCAACTTTGTAATGATTGTATATATTATTTTGCTATGTCACACCAACAAAGTGAATGGTATCAAAAACAATTTATAATCATATGTACATGTGTATATATGTAATTTGAAACATATTCGTCTTTCAAAAACCAGTCCGCTGCATAATAATTTGCATAAGACTTATAACTGTTTTTATCAATTGTTTTAATTACCTGTTGTCACTTTGTCGTAAAGTAAAACTGAAATATTCAACCCCGGAAAAAGCGCAAATAATGTTTCAACATTTCAACTGACGTGTTTCTTCAACTCTTTAGGTCTATTTGACAAAAATATGGAAATCAAAAACTTTGTTTTAACCAGGAAACTCATAATGCGTTATAAGATGACAGTTGACTTGCTTGTATTAACGTTACAAGATATGATCTTTCTAAATTACACGTGTCTGCACATTAACTCAAAAGTTCATCATACGCGATAAAATGGATAGACTTAATTGTCTGTGAAATATGCGGGATGAGAAGTGCCGGATTACCAAATAGGCAGGGTCGGCACCGGTTTGTAAGCCCCACTTCTTTTAAGGGCTCCGCGACAAAATACTATTAATTTACGAGGGGGGGGGGGGCGATTTCGACTGCGTAAGGGCGTCAACGGGGTTTAATCCGTCAATGGGAATCAAAAATAATTCTGATATAGATGATGTTCATTGTATTATGGCATATGCTTTTTATAGCCGATTCTCCATTTCTGTATTGTTAAAGTTACGTCCCTTCCTTGGACGAGATTATCGCATCATGGTCGGTTGTAGTTCTTGTTGTTTTGGGTTTAACGCCATTACTCAATATGCTATACATGGCGGACAGCATATCAAATCTGGTCAAAATAATTTTCCCATTATAATATCTAGATTTGTTTTCAGTACTGAAGTTTCCACTGTGTCCAAATTATATTAACTTGTAATTTATTTTAAAATAGCTTCTGAGACGCATTCACGGTGATGTTCTTGTCCTAGGTCATTCGGCATTGTTGTGACAGGAATGGACTGCGAATAACGCACAGAGCGATGGGTCTGCAGATTTCACATCTGGATCAACATTGATACCACATTATTTACCGTGCACATTATTTTAATAGTAGCAATAACTCTATCTGTATTTTACAGTGCAAAACTGTAAGTGTATTTTATGTGTTTTAAAAATATCCTAAAATGATACGCAAATGGTGTTTTTTCCTCAAGATACATACATATCATTTTCCTTTAAGTTGTGTGACCTTACATTATTTGTTTATGATGAAGTGTTTCAAAAAGTCTTGTAACATTGTCACTTCATAACATCGACGATGGACTGTGCTGATAATAAAGTCAATTGATGTATTGATTGATTTATTGATTGATTTATTGATCTACTGATTGGTTGATCGAGTGCGTGAGTGAGTGGATGAGTGAGTGCGTGCGTGCGTGGGTGGGTGGGAGTGGGAGTGAGTGAGTGAGTTTCGCTCGCACACTCGATTGCTTGCTGGAGCGATCGATTGATTTACTATTTCAACTGATCAGTTGAATATTTAGTTTCAAACCTACGAGAATGCATTGGCAACAAGGTTTGCATCACATCATTTTATGACGTCTTGCTCTTTGTGAAGAACCCAGACCTTTAATGAGGTTATTCGATCGCATAGCTTTTATAAGTGCGTCCAGAATTTCACACGTCTTAGCAAAGTATAATATTATCCATAAAGTATACGACACACTTAGTAACGTATTGGTGTTTTATATTTTCAATTCACGTCGAATAATAGACATAATACCTGACATTAATTAAAATTCAGGTATCTTGATATACCTTTCGCTGATTTGTTTTGAAGGGAGTAAATCGATACATGAGAAAATACCAAAAATGTACCTTTTTGTGCCCCGAGTCCATTTCCGAGGCCAGTAAGCTTTCAACATGACAGATCAAATATTGACATTTCAGAATCATGGATCAATATGTACGGAATAAGTTACTTTTTAATTTTTGCCAGGACAATTTCTGGTGAACAAAACGTATGTCTTTTCTGTAAATACTGCGCTGAAATACTTTGAAGACACACTTCTAGCTCGCAGAAATTGCGTAAAAGGTAAGCTACTCTGAAATCATCTCCAAAGAATTATTAGTATGAGTTATATATAGCTGGAATCACACACACAACGTGTGTTGCTTTGAAAGGTAAATTGAACATTATATGCATTTTGCAAGGAGTAACGTAGTGCAGGACGTTACAGTGTTGAAAAGCTCATCGTCCAAAGTGATATGATTTTGTAAACAATAATATGATTTTATACACAAACATATGATTGTATACACAATGATATGATTGTATACACAATGATATGAATTAATACATAGTGATATATTTTATACACAATGATATGATTTAATAAACTGTGATATTATTTTATATGCGATGATATGACTTAATACACAGTGATATATTTTATACACAATGATATGATTTAATACACAGGGATATGATTTAATACACAGTGATATATTTTATATACAATGATATGATTTTATACACAATGATATGATTTTATACACAATGATATGATTTAATACACAGAGATTTGATTAAATACACATTGATATATTTTATACACATTAATATGATTTGATAAACAGTGACATAATGTTATACACGATGATATGATTTAATACACAGTGATTTGATTGAATACACATTGATATATTTTATACACATTAATATGATTTAATACACAGTGATATATTGTTATACACGATGATATGATTTAATACACATTAATATGATTTTGTACACAGTGACATGAGTTAATACACAATACAATGATTTTATATAAAGTGATTTTATTCCTTATGATATAATTTTGCCCATTTATTATTTTAATGATTGACAGATGAGTAGGTGTTTTATACATAAATGATAAATTAAATTTGGTCACCATTGGCTTAATCTTTATAAACCCACATAACTATTGATTGACTAAATAACGACAAATATGTTGATAAATATAGGCTTAGATCTCGTTCCAACGATCTTCATCATTATGGAATATTTTTAATTCGAGAAGGAATATTCGAGTTCCGATACCGACATTGAATTTCTTTTTGATTTTTTTTTCCATCTTCCGTTTTCTTTTTTTTTAAAACAAAAACGCGTTATGAACGTACATAGTAATACCTGTAAAATCGACACTACCCCAAGCCATGAAATCCGCTGACCAAGTGTTAATCTTTACTGTAAATAAACCAGTTACCAGTCCAAATTTGTGGTCTACCAGTAACATCCAGATGCAATCGAGTACACACACACACACATACACACACGTCGTGTTTTGTTTTCACAACCATGGGGTTCACATATCAGTTGTAACAACGTAGCGGTATTTTGCGTCCCCCCCCTCCCCATGCTATATTTCTAAATGCGCAAGAAAAGCATAAAACAAACACCTACCATTTTCTGATCTGATAATCCTAGTATCTCACGATAAACTACCATGAACGGTTTTGATAAATTAGTCCATTACTTATAACAGTTTTAAGGGTTTTATATTATTTATTATCGCATGACACATTTTTTTAAATTATGAACTCATTTACGACTTTTATGTACATGACATGTCTTTTTAAAAATTATTTTCCCTTGGAGACGAGGTTCTCAGTCCACATTAATCAAAGGTAACACAGGTTATCACATTATCTCGCTGTAACTAACGATAATAACTGGCTGTTATAGGGTTGTAATGATTCTTGCTTGCGATGAAGGCGAATATAACAAGTGAAACATGATAATAAAAAGGTCGTGAAGATAAAAATACATTCTAAGAGCTAGATTCTGTGATATTGATCCTGTCATCGGTGTCCACAGCTCCATTCAACGTGACATCCATACCACATGAAAAACAATTTTCAAAGGCAGATGTATTTGACTAAATAAAATGTTTGCTATAACCTTTCAAGGTTTATAATTGCATACGATGGCTACCTCAAAGTGTTTCCTCTACATAATGTTCATCCGCCGTGTGCTTAATTAAACGCCAGCACGTGAATGTAGGTTACATGACATTCCCGGATGGTTGCTATATTAGTATCCAGGGCATGGGTGTAGGGTTAATTAAACTAACGGATGTTGGTTATATTAGTAGTCAGGGCATGGATATAAGGTGAATGAAATTCACTGATATATGATATACAACTAGCCAGGGCATGAATATAACGTTAATAAAAGCCCTGACGTTTGCAGTATTAGTCGGCAGTACATGAATATAGGGTTAACGAAACTCTCTTATGTTTACTTTACTAGTAGCCAGGACAACGAAATACTGCTAACGAATCTCGCTGATATTTGCCTTATTAGCAGCTAGGATATGACATTACGTTTAATGAGTCTCCATGATGATTGCTGCGAGACACTTCATATTTTCTGTGATTTTATTTTGAAGTGGAAGAATATACACCAGTATCCTACAGACAATGCAGATCTGACATATTTGTTAAGCTAATTATTTCCAGCATTTAGAGATCAATCCGTTCTTTGGAAATGAAGAGTGTGGCACTGAAGTATATTGCATGGTATAATTTACTCAACGAACAATATGTGTTTCACAGTACCGTTGCATTTTCGTAATAAACAGTGGTTATAGATTGCAATAAAAGGTCATTTCTTCATAAAGAAGCATTGGTATTTATTGATCTGTGCTTCTCATTTTACTTCATTTTCCAACAATGGCTTTGTGTTTGCTTCATTTACCAAACAATTGTTTCCTATTTGCTTCAGTTATCCAACAACGTGTGTCGGAGAATTAATACGGTAAATGCGATAAACTGACATTGAACATTGTAAAACCAGCATATAACTTGTCTACGCATTTTCGACTCCTAATGAGTCTTTTCAAAGGCAAATGCCAAACATAGACACGACAAATACATAAAACACAAAACCCGTCGTGTATGCAAAACTTTACATGACTGTCTCTACATGAAATGAAACTTTAAATGCATTATAATTGTTTTTTTTTTCTTCAACTTGTTGCGAATGCTGGAAAATATTTGTATTGACCTAGAAATCGACGAGCCATGTTTTTTTTTGTAAATTTAAAGCTCCCGGATATTTCATTGTTATAATAATAATTATAAGAAATTAAGTAAATTTAGGGAAATATTTAAAAGAAAATATGTCGACTGGAATGGATAATTGTATATGTGCATGGCTGTCTTCTTCTAGTTTTAATGGATTAAACAGCTTGGTTTCAATGTCCTAAGGCCGCATATATACACAGACACGATAAGATCACATAAGCCTAAATTAGATACGTCTGCGGCCCAAAATTTCACTCCGACTTTGGACTTTCTCTTGGACACACTCATATTAAAACATTTCGTAGCCTTGGCGTTTTGTTATAAATTTCATTCCTCGTGTGATAATTTAATAATGGAATGCGTGCTGTTTGAATGAGATACAATTTGCACAGGAAGTAGTTGTGATTAGTGTGGTACAATATCAAGCATTTGGACAAGAGTCTCGGATATTGACTAAGTCGGATTGTAACTTTAGGAGCTGAACAAGTGCGCTAGTAAATTAGGATTGTGTTTCTTAATTGAGCTTAATTTATTGGAACAGAGAATTTGAATCTTCCATGATGTATATTGTCCCCAGAACATGATAACAACGAGGCAAAACTTTCCAGAAATTGCTATTGCTATTAATATGCACGAGACGAATATAAGTTATAACACAGTGTATCATAGATTATTCAACAGCTATATTTACTTTTTCTAATTTAGCATGCACCCAAGTAATACAGTAATTACCATATTTAATACAGTAATTACCATATTTAATACATTGATTACCATATTTAATACAGTAATTACCATATGTAATACAGTCATTACCACGCTTAATACAGTCATTACCATACTTAATACAGTAATTACCATATTTAATACAGTCATTACCATATTTAATACAGTAATTCCCATATTTAATACAGTAATTGCACTTATAATCTTAAGTATGGTTACAGGATGAAAATAAGAATACCTTACAATTTCAAATCTTTATTTCTTAAAAAAATATATCTTACGATACAGTTTTTACTTAATGTTAAATGTCATCAATATGAAGCGACCAGCTATCCAGAATAGTCAATTATAACTTAATTTAAATGAGATAAACATTGTTAAGCAGGCACATGTCATAAAGACGACTTGTTTATACTTGGCACATGTCGGAGATTGATAGGGTTAGACTATCTGGAATATTTTAGGAGATAATCATAGGTTCTTTAAGGCAGTTTTAAATACTCTCTTCTTCACTTTTGATTCGATAACTAATATGCTGAGTCAGCGACCACCATAAGAACCAAAGAATCGTGTGTTGTACAAATGTTTGTCAACAACGATCTAAGCAACACATGGTCCAGTCTTGTGTGAATTTATGTTAACAAGATCCTTGACATAACAACATTGCGGATACATTTTTGTCAGTATCTTTCTTAATACAAAAACTTAGACTGTTACATCCATTTTTGTCACTTCCTTTCTTAGTACAAAAGCTTAGATTTACATACATTTTTTGTCACTACCTTTCTTAGTACAAAAGCTTAGATTTACATACATTTTTTGTCACTACCTTTCTTAGTACAAAAGCTTAGATTTACATACATTTTTTGTCACTACCTTTCTTAGTACAAAAGCTTAGACTGTTACATACATTTTTTGTCACTTCCTTTCTTAGTACAAAAGCTTAGATTGTTACATACATTTTTTGTCACTACCTTTCTTAGTACAAAAGCTTAGATTGTTACATACATTTTTTGTCACTTCCTTTCTTAGTACAAAAGCTTAGATTGTTACATACATTTTTTGTCACTACCTTTCTTAGTACAAAAGCTTAGATTGTTACATACATTTTTTGTCACTTCCTTTCTTAGTACAAAAGCTTAGATTGTTACATACATTTTTTGTCACTTCCTTTCTTAGTACAAAAGCTTAGATTTACATACATTTTTTGTCACTACCTTTCTTAGTACAAAAGCTTAGATTGTTTACATACATTTTTGTCACTACCTTTCTAAGTATAAAAGATAAGATTGTTAGATTGTTACATACATTTCTGTCAGTACATTTCGTAGTACAAAAGCCCAGATTGTTACATTCATTTATGTCCGTTACCTCCATGACGCAAAACGACAGATTAGCTTATCCATTTTTGTCGTAATCGCCCATAACACAAACTGGCCGACTGTGTTATACCTTAATGGCATTAGCCTGCATAACGCAAAAGGGTAGAATGTTGTATACATTTTACTTTCAGCAACCTCCATGGGAGAAAAGGGTAGAATATTTGTTTGTACATATCTATTAATAAACTACACAAGACCAAATGGTAGATTGTGGTATATATTTATTTCGACATTCTCCATATCACAAAACGGCCGACTGTGGCATACATCTCTCACAACTAGCTATATAACACGAAATGGTCGAATGGTTTACCTCTCTATTAACTACCTACATAACACGAACTCATCGAATATGTTTTATGTTCTGCAGACGACAAATAATCGCATCTGTTAACCAATAATCGAAATGGTGTTTTATGTATTGTTTGATTTTATTGACAAGTAGCTTCAAGCTATACTCCATCGCAACAGATGTATGATCTCTATATCAAATGTCAAACTCGCCACTATCTCTGGGTCAGATGTCATACTCGCGATTCTCCAAGGCCAGCGATTTAACTTGTTATGTGTATATATGGCTTTTCCAATTTTGGTATGAAGCAATTTCATGTACCTATATTATTTTAAATTAAACTGTGATTCGACCATGTCGCTAAAAAAGACATACATAAACATTATTGGAACTGGTGATGGTTTGTCTATTCATATAATAATAATAATAATAATAATAAAAATAATAATAATAATAATAATAATAATAATAATAATAATAATAATAATAATAATCTCTAACGAGGATAACACATTTAGTCATAAGTAACCCATCTGTCATGTGGTCATCAGTTGTTGTAAATGACTATGTTAAAAGAAAGACCAAAATTAAAATACAGGACCGTGCACATAATCAGGTAACATATATATATATATATTGCTAAAGTTGTCTATTAAGAGCTTTGAATACGTCATTCCAGCTGTTCAAGAAAGAATTTATTTAATGATTATTTAATGATATTTTAAAGGAAGCAAGGGAAGCTGAATTTCGTTACCTCAGTGGAATTTCATACAGTACGTCCTGGTAAAGTAAATGAATTTTTGTAATGATTAGTTTTCGACCCCGGAATCTGGAGATCATTGTTAGTCGTCAATCGGAGAATAGCTTAGATATATAATCTGGAGAAAGACCGTTTTTGTTAGACTTGTATTTCATGATTCCTTTAAAATAAAGAATAAGTTTTTGTACCGGTAACAATTGCAGACGTGAAAACAAAACATTCGAGGGAGTCATAACAGGAATTTTATTATTATTCAGGCTGCCCTTTTCTGGAGTTTATCCATTCTGTACAGATTATAACTGTATGTGTGTCCCCATATGGTACAACAGTAATATATTAGTGGTAGCATATAACCCGAAAAATAAAGTTCAAGTTATTGTTAAAAGCAATTTGAACAGAGTTATTGTTTTGACTTATATTGCACATAGGCGATCGAGATTTGCATTCCAGATGACGTGTTGATCAATGTCGATACCAAGACGTTTTTGATTTTTGACAATAGATAAGTCTACGCCCTTTTGAGCTAGAAGTAAATCCATGTTAGTAGATACACGCTGCTTTCTTCAGATTGTCATACATTTCTTTGTAGTAATATGCAATTTTGTTTTGATGACACCAAACTGATTTAATGTTGAGGTCTATTTAAAGTTAATTAGTTATTTAGTCTAGAGATTTATCGGATAATGTACACTCGTCAGCGAAACGATCTGTGTTAAACTTTAGAGTATGCCGGATACAAGTCTATATCATTGATTAATAGCAGAAAAAGATAAGGCCCTAATACAAATCCTTGCGGAACACCACTTAAGTCTTAAGATAAGACTTGGTTCGGCTATATATTTACCCGTGCAAACAACCCGGTGTCTGTTAGTGAGATACGACGTGAATCAGACAACTGTGTTTAGAGAAAACTTGTAGGCTGATAGTTCTTTTTAATGAGCACCGAATGGTCAACCAAAATCGAATGATGTTTAAAAAGAATGAAGATTGCGCCCGGGAGTTCTCCTGATTCTACTGCTAGTAGCCATGGGTCAGTTCAGTTTGAAAAGAATGATTCTTTCGAAAACCTGATTTTGATCTATGGAAGAGTTGGTACTTGTCCAGATATCTGAAAATATTCTTGCTGACATGGTTTTAAATAATTTTTGAATGTACGGACAGAACAGATATGGGTTGATAGTTGGATACGTCTTTTTTTCTCCATTTCCCTTAAAAATTGCGAATAATTTTTTGCTAACTTCAGTGACTTCGGGAATTGATAAAGCCGACATTTTCAGAGTTTTGGGGTGAAATATCAAATATGTCATGTGTTGTTATTAAGAGAATGTTAAAACTAACATGATCGGGTACCATTTAATTCACGAATTTACTAAGTTTGTTTACATTAGGCGTTGTAGAATTAAACTAGTCAAGTGTTCGGAATATATTAGTAAAACAGAGGTTCAGTCTTTTTGTATTATTGAGCTCATCTTTATAACTAGTGCCATCAACTAAAATTTCACATGGAGCTAGAGGTGAAGGTTTCGTTGAAGTTAGATTTCGTAAGTGATTCCAGATGGATCTGTTATCGGAGTTTGATGCAATGCCTTTCTTGAAAAAGGGGAATTTGTGTTTTACAATGAGTGATTTAACTTTCTTCCGCCACAAACGTTTGTTTGTAAGGTCCTTATATTTATTACATTAGTTTCGTTTGCGTTTTGCCTCTGCGAATTCATTAGTATACCGGTCTGTTTGCTTTGATTGTTTAATTCTTTTGATGTGTATTGGGGGGGGGGGGCGTGTTTAGTTAGCATTGTACGTAAACATACTCTGGGTCTGTGTTAGGGAAATTTATTGAGTTAATGTTTAGTGATAGTTCAGTAAGAAATTATTTTCAGCAAAGTTCTTTTAAATATATGTGTTGCATGTAGGCTTGAAAGTAGCTTTTCTCTACGCTCTGTTGCTTAGGAGTTGCAAATATATGATAGTGATCACTAATAAGGAAACATGGTACGTTTATCCTCGTAGAGATTGGTAGGATGGGTAGTGTAGATGTGGTCAATCAGCGTAGAAGAACAGACTGTTACTCTTGTTGGAACATTATTACCCGTGTAATGTCGTATCATATGTAGCCATTTGGTTTTAGCATCAAGAAGGAAATCAATATTAAAATTTCCCCTGATAATTACTTCATTAATGGAAGATACAGCAACCTCTAATTCATTTTCAAATTGGTCAGTCCATGATGAGAGGGAGTTTGTGGGTTGGAATGCTGAGCAAGATATAGATAGATTGACTTCTGAGGAAATTTACCTGAATCAATATTGACTTTATAGTAAAAGTAATTTAATTTTTTTTATTCTCATGTATATTATTTGAAACGTACATGACTATCTCTCCTCCTATGCCTTATTGGTGATGTCGTATTTCCAAAAAAAAATTTGCTAATAGAGATAGCAGTGTCGGGTACACTACAACCTAGAAACGTTTTGCATGCATAGCCCAATTGCATCAGGGTTGGATTCATTTTATATCATAAGTCTTAGTTCATCGAATTTTGGTAAGATGTGTCTTACATTCAGATCGATAAGTTGCAAATCTTTCTTTTTCAGACTAAAGGATAAACAGTTTACATTTTTTTAAAAATCGTTTTAGGAATCAATAAAGATATGTTAGTTATTCTCGAGTCTGAGGAAGAGACCTCATAACCGTGGCATGTAAAATTAGAATTAGTACTTTGGACAGAGAGACAGTTGGAATAAATAGCTCCAAAAGCATGATACTTATTATTGACTGAGATATATGTATTATACTCATTGTACATATATGGACATATTTAATGGTTATAATTATAGTTAGGTATGCCGCGTCTGTCTCGTGCGTACTGTTATATGATAGAAAGTTCGCTTTTCCATGGCCTTGGATATCGTTCATATAGGCCATGTATTATAGGTCAATACTGTATTTTCAATCATTATTCATTAGTCACGTATAAAAATAACAAAAAAAGGTAATAATAATGCATGTTTTTAAATGAATATAACATAGTACACAAATTAATCACAATCTTTCTTTCCATTTCCCACTCTCCTCTCATACACAATTTCACAATGTCCTTTTAATGAAATATTTATACATCTCTTGGTCTGTCATTTATACAGAGTACATGCTCTCTCTCTCTCTCTCTCTCTCTCTCTCTCTCTCTCTCTCTCTCTCTCTCGTGTGTGTGTACCTGTTACAAAGCAACATTTACACTCGTGAGCTCGTTTGCATTTCAATGTTCATCGAGTGCGTTTAAGTTTTTGTTTTACAATGTTCATATAGGGTAGACAGGTTTTCCTATTACATCGTTATTTAAGGGCACTCGGATTTGTTCATTACAATGCACATATATGGCACTCAGATTTGCGTATTACAGTGTCCATAGATGACACTCAGATTTGTGTATTACAGTGTCCATAGCGGGCACTAAGATTTGAGTATTACACTGTTCATAGATGACACTCAGATTTGTGTATTACAGTGTCCATAGCGGGCACTAAGATTTGAGTATTACACTGTTCATGGATGGCACTCAGATTTGTGTATTACAGTGTCCATAGCGGGCACTAAGATTTGAGTATTACACTGTTCATAGATGGCACTCAGATTTGTGTATTGCAGCGTCCATAGGGGACACTTAGATTTGTTTATTGCAGTTTTCTTAGATAGCACTCAGATTTGTGTATTGCAGCGTCCATAGGGGACACTTAGATTTGTTTATTGCAGTTTTCTTAGATAGCACTCAGATTTGTGTATTACAGCGTCTATAGGGGACACTTAGATTTGTTTATTGCAGTTTTCTTAGATAGCACTCAGATTTGTGTATTGCAGTGTCCATAGAGGGCACTCAGATTTGGGTATTTCAGTGTTCATCGAGGGCATTCGCATTTGGTTATTACAGTATCGGGTTGGCAATTATTATTTTACAACGTTATTTGAGGGACGTAGATTTGAGTATTACAATGTCCATAGGGTGCTTTCAGGATTGTGATGTACAATGTTCATAGAGGCCACTCAGACTTGGGTTTTATAATGTTCATAAGAGGCAGTCAGTCTTTTTGCATTACAATGTTCGTATCGGTTTGTCAATTTTCATTTTACAACGTTATTTGAGGGCGCTTAGATTTGCGTTTTACAGTGTTCATAGAGTGCGTTCAGGTTTTTGATTCACAATGTTCATATCGGTTTGTCAATTTTCATTTTACAATGTTATTTGAGGGCGCTCATATTTGTGTATTACAATGTTCTTTGAGTGCGTTCAGGTTTTTGATTTACAATGTTCGTAGAGGGCACTCAAACTTTTTTATTACAATTCACACAGAGTGCTAAAACCTTTGTATTACAATTCTCATGGAGAGCAATCAGTCGTATATATACTTATGTACATTTGTCTTGCTGTAGGCTCTAGACGGGTAAACAACAAATTTCCTGTATCATATGATATGGTATGTTACGAGGTTTGAAATTTATGGCCAATATCGAGAATCGTAAGGTGAGGTATACATTCCCAAACTGTGTATGTGAGAGAGACAATAACACCATGTCCTTGACTGGATACCAAACTGTGTATGTGAGAGAGACAATAACACCATGTCCTTGACTGGATACCAAACTGTGTATGTGAGAGAGACAATAACACCATGTCCTTGACTGGATACCAAACTGTGTATGTGAGAGAGACAATAACACAATGTCCTTGACTGGATACCAAACTGTGTATGTGAGAGAGACAATAACACCATGTCCTTGACTGGATATATATCTTCATATAAAAGCCAGTTCGTTGGTTCATTGCTAAATCATTATACATATATTATTTAACTATATCATGTTTATAAACTGTCAGTTTTTTTTAAAAAAAAGTAAAAACATTGAGTGTTATTAATTCATTGTGCTTTTTGTGTTTTCTTTCCTTGCATTTAAGTATGCTATCTGTTTTCTTTATTCTCATACGTACACATTGCGTCACTATTCTTAAATTCAAACATGCGATGATTTGATATAATCAGTGTTGATATTAAACTCTTTGAGTAAACTCGTACACAACAAAATTATATTGTTTCTTTATATTTACTGTGCACTGATTGTGTGGAAAATAGGTAGGGCTTAATTGAATATGTTTACATGAAAGCACTGCAGGGGCGCTCACGAGTTAACATGTACTTTTCAGAGAGTGACGTATGCTAGGTGAAAATGTTTGCAATTCAAACACGCACCGTAGAGAGAATGTTGGCATGCTTATTTGCTGCTTTAATGTAATATGACTGATATTTCTTTGGGTATTATACGTTTGGAAATTGTACATGATCCAAGCACACTGCTAACTAAAATGCCTGCTCCCTTGTGATAAAACAAATCAGCCTGAATTAGTCTAAAGTACACACTCCATAACACGCATTAATTAATATAAGGAAAAAAAGAGTTTTGCCAGACTAGGCAATACCAGCTTTTGAATGTGCAATGAATAAATTACCAAATATATAGGACTGCAAAATGCTATCGGCTCTTTTTTCATACAACGTACCTCTGAAGTTCAGGAAGTGAAAATGACTAAGTAAAGCTAGCACGTTTTAGAAAGGTGCAAATCTAGAGGAAGGCCAATCTGTATATTACATAATCCATATTACACCCATCAATCATACAATAACAAATAGGGAATTTTAAAGGTAGTTTGAACTATAACTAAGAATTACAAGTTTTCGTTTCTAAATAGCTTGTATAACCAGCAAGGAAAGCCGGAGAAATTAATTTTCTTTACAAGTAATACGAAGCGGTAGAGCCCCACGGCCCCCACCTATACAATCAGTAACAACATCTAACGTTTTTTTTTATCATAGACGAGATCTGTAAATACCACGTGCACATCTGTTTTAAAAATAGTAATTAGAAATAAAGTCCAGATGAATTGTTTCTGATTGCAGAAAATGACCGCATAAATGAGTCGATATTAATAAAAACATTGTATTATTTTGGAAAACTAGAGTGTAAATAAAATAATTAAATAAAAATAGCATTGCCAATAAATATCTCATTTTGACCAGTAAGCTATTCTTTACAAACGCCATCAGAAAACTGAAACATCTAAATAAAAATTACTGAGGAAACCATATTTAGCAATACTGTTACTCAGCTGGGAATCAAACAGTAATGCGTTTTGGGTCATGTGACACTTTTACTCGACATGCGCGGAGCAGTAACGCGGGAAGTTTTCCTTAGATGCTAGGAATAAGACAATGTAAGGCGTTTGGGGACAAGGAGCACGATATGAAGAAAATATAGTACGCGCACACTATGTATGGTAGAAGTTTATCATAATGGTATCATAATGGAATACTTTGGAATCTTACAATATCGGTATACCAAGTACACAAGCGAAGGAACTGTCGGAAAACGGTATGAGACAGAGAAATGGATCAGAAGAGGTGAACTAAAAAACGGAACTCGACATTGTTTCTACTATCCAATGCCACACCACAATATACTCTTTGCGGCCTGTGTGCTAGTCATAGATCTGAGTTTATCTACAACTGCCGCGTTTGCCACGCGCTCCCCTCCAAAGGACTTGAATGTATCTGTTGGGTGCGGGAGGGAGAATATGTTATGATTTGTGCGTGAGTTGGACTTAAGTAAGGGAAAATTGCGTTCAGGCACCCTCCCACCCACCATCTCTCTCTCTCTCTCTCTCTCTCTCTCTCTCTCTCTCTCTCTCTCTCTCTCTCTCTCTCATGACTTGACAGAGGGTGCCATGTGTATCTGTCCACTTTGAGTCAATAGTCACATGTAGTACGGTCAACCCTGACCTGAACAGCCATATTGTCCTGTAAATTGTATTTTGTTATGTTCCCCTTGGATCAATGCAAATTCTCCGTACATATTTAAGTGTCAATCGTATGTGTGTATGTAACCCAATTTGTTAGTTGAAAAATGAACTGAGTGTAAATAAAGATGAGATCAATTGAGCATTGTCCGTGATTCTTTTCATCGAACAGAGCTTTAAATATCCTTTAAAATGGTCACTCTTTTAATACAGAGCGTTCTGTATCCTTGATTAGAATGGTATTAGAAATAATATCAACTTATAAACGGCTGATGAAAGGGTCAGTTGACTCAATCGACATTGAATTGTATCTATACATTGCAAAACCATTGTCAGAGTAGAATTCTATCGATACTTTGGAAAAATAATAATTGTGGGAGTTGAATTGTATCGATACAATGAAAAAAAACATTAATTGTCAGAGTTGAATTGTATCGATACATTGGACAAACATTAATTGTCAGAGTTCAATTGTATCGCTACATTGGACAAACATTAATTGTTAGATATGAATTGCATCGATACATTAGATAAACATTAATTGTCAGAGTTGAATTGTATCGATACATTGGGGAAAAAAACATTAATTGTCAGAGTAGAATAGTATCGATACATTGGACAAACATAAATTGTCAGAGTTGAATTGTATGGATACATTGGAAGAAACATTAATTACCAGAGTTGAATTGTTTAGATAAAAATGACAAACATTAATTGTCAGAGTTGAATTGTATCGATACATTAGATAAACATTAATTGTCAGAGTTGAATTGTATCGATACATTATAAGAACATTAATTGCCAGAGTAGAATTGTATCGATACATTAGAAAAACATTAAGTGTCAGAGTTGAATTGTATCGATACAATGGACAAACATTAATTGTCAGAGTTGAATTATATCGATAAATTGGAAAAACATTAACTATCATAGTTGAAATTTCTCGATACATTCGAAAAACATTAATTGTCAGAGTTGAATTGTATCGATATATTAGAAGAAACATTAATTGCCAGAGTAGAATTCTATCGATACATTAGAAAAACATTAAGTGTCAGAGTTGAATTGTATCGATATATTAGAAAAAAACATTAATTGTCAGAGTTGAATTGAATCTATACATTGAAAAATATTAATTGTCGGAGTTGAATTGTGTCGAGACATTATAAAAACATTAATTGTCAGAGTTGAATTGTATCGATGCAATGAAGAAACATTAATTGTCAGAGTTGAATTGTATCGATACATTAGATAAACATTAATTGTCAGAGTTGAATTGTATCGATACATTAGCATTAGAAGAAACATTAATTGCCAGAGTAGAATTGTATCGATACATTGGGAAAACATTAATTGTCAGAGTTGAATTGTATCGATACAATGGACAAACATTAATTATCAGAGTTGAATTGTATCAATACATTGGAAAAACATTCATTGTCAGAGTTGAATTTTATCGATACATTCGAAAAACATTCCTTGTCAGAGACAAGTGATCCATTCAATTTTTACTGGCCCGGTTACATGCATGGAATTTTGGTCTTTGACCATATCAAATCGAAAAGCTTCTGGAATCACATCTGCTGCCTTAATCTCTGTTTCGAGTATCATAGTGTATATTACGTTTTGAGTATCCATGACGATTTTGATAAGAATATCAAATTCCAGTGGCGTGGAATTATACAATACACTATCGATAGGTTTCAAAAACTGATCATTAAATTTACTAAGTGTTGCAGCTGTTGTATATGTTATTTTAAATATGTTTGTTTTGTTGGCACATATTTTATGGAGCGCGGGAAGAGGGTTTGGTTTTAGAAAGAAAGTACTTAAAACTGTTTTGAAGAAAATATTCTTTCTCTGATTCGTAGAGCAAAAGAAGAAAGTATATCCATTATATCAGTTGGGAAAAAATGATCCTGAGGTTGAATAACAAAATATCTTGGTTTTCAAGACAACCCAAATCCAGACCATCTCAACCGCGCAAAAATTAAATGATCCGAATAAAAATCATTGAGGCTGCAGAATCAAGCAGCTTGCTGTCAAGGAACGCGCGCGCACGTGTGTATGTGTGTGTGTGTGAGAGAGAGAGAGAGAGAGAGAGAGAGAGAGAGAGAGAGAGAGAGAGAGAGAGAGAGAGAGAGAGAGAGAGAGAGTAATAACAGTGGGCTGGAGGTGATGATGGTTTGCTGCCTTGAAATAGTATATATTTGTTAAAATTTGTATAAACATCAAAACCATTTCGAATGGCTTCCATTTTTAACAAATGTTATGCTAGTCGTCGCCGTATTTTGATAATTTCAGTATATTGTTTTTTAGAACGTTGAGTTAGATTCACGTTATACATATTTTTAAATGGTCTTGATAAGGAAAGAAAATAAGCATTATTTGTAAATACAGACAGACAGACAAACCAAAATGTAATCTGGCTGTCAAAAGGACAGATATGAGAGACGGAGTTATTTAGTAGTGATATTATTTGGAATCTCATCACAGTCTTCTTGCTCAATGAAAGCCCCTGATGTGAACTCGGTCACGCGATGGAAGTAATCAGTTCAAATACTGTAATTTTTATAAGTTGGGTCAAAGTGCAAACTTGTTTGTTAGGACTAATCACTATAACGAATAGCATAGACCCGGATATCCAGGCTTATCAAGTGGTTTCTGTTTGGACTTGGTCCGGACTTTTAAGTCAGTATATAAAATAATACAATTCCACGATATACTTTAGTAGCATTGCCAGTTTAATTTTTATCCTGTAGTTCAGTGCTGTCCAACATTTTTGGCACCATGGGCCGCTGATTTTCTATTCTTGAAGCTGAAGGCCACAGCAGAAAACTTAAAATACATCGACTATAACAATTATTCACAATTGCTTATCTGATGAAAAAGGTGTCATGAATGTAGGTCATGGACTTCTTTTACGTAAATGTAGCTTTTCGTGGGTCGGTGGTTATTTCCGGACGTTTTCCCGGGTTCTTCCTCCACCATTAATACTGACCGCCATATATGGCCTATTGTGAGCTGAAAAATGGCGTTAAACCCTAATACAACAACAATGTAAATGAACACAAATTGCTCGAGCTCTAGCGGGCCATTTAAAATATGCACGCAGGCCGCAGGTTGGACAGCAATGTCGTAGTTGGGCTAACGTTACGTACAGTGTTTGTGATTTATTATCTTGTGTATATCGACACGTTAATATATCACTTTCTTTGAATTTAATTCGTTCATATATGACTATAAAAAACACGTGCAGCATTTTCACAGACTGAATGGCTGGGACCATTGGTTTTATTTGCCTGCTTTTTATGCTCTCGCATTTGTTCAATGTTAATATACTCATTTAGACGGCCGTCTTTCAATCGGATGCCGAATGGTCACTGGGGACAAACAGGCGACTGTCACGGGAAAAAACACACTTGACATTGGTAAGCATATGCATATTTAAACGGAGAATGTATCCGACACGAAGAATTTCATCACGCTATCCAAGTGAATATGCTGTATATATGCAGATAAACGCCCGTCAGCCTATTGTAATGCAGACAGTCCCATTTGCATTGCTGCCAGTACAGGGTATCGATCTTGCATCCCACTACTATGACAAACATGTTATCGTTCTTGTATTCCAATCTTATGATAAGCATGGTATTGGTGTTGCATGCCACTCTTATGACAACCATGGTATCGATTTTGCACTCCGCTCCTTTTAACAACCATGGTATCGAATTTGCATCCCCCCCCCCGACAAGCATGGTATAAATCATCTTGCATACCACCCTTAAGCCAAGCAGAGTATCAATCTTGCATCCCACCCCTATGTCAAGCATGGTATCGACCTTGCATCCCACCCCTATGTCAAGCATGGTATAGATCTTGCATCCCCCCACCTATGACAAGCATGGTATCGACCTTGCATTCCACCACTATGATAAGCATGATATCGATCTTGCATCCCACCCCTATGACAAGTATGGTATCGATCTTGCATTCCACCACTATGACAAGTATGGTATCGATCTTGCATTCCACCCCTATGACAAGTATGGTATCGATGTTGCATCCCATCCCTATGACAGTATGGTATCGATGTTGCATCCCACCCCTATGTCAAGCATGATATCGATGTTGCATCCCATCCCTATGACAAGTATGGTATCGATCTTGCAACCCACCACAATGACAAGCATGATATCGATGTTGCATCCCACCCCTATGACAAGCATGATATCGATGTTGCATCCCACACCTATGACAAGTATGGTATCGATCTTGTATCCCACCCCTATGACAAGTATGGTATCGATCTTGCATTCCACCCCTATGACAAGTATGGTATCGATCTTGCATTCCACCCCTATGACAAGCATGATATCGATCTTGCATCCCACCCCTATGACAAGCATGATATCGATGTTGCATCCCACCCCTATGACAAGCATGATATCGATCTTGTATCCCACCCCTATGACAAGCATGATATCAATGTTGCATCCCACCCGTATAACAAGTATGGTATCGATCTTACATTGCACCTCTATGACAAGCATGATATCCATCTTGTATCCCACCCCTATGACAAGTATGGTATCGATCTTGCGTTCCACCACAATAACAAGCATGATATCGATGTTGCATCCCATCCCTATGACAAGCATGATATCGATGTTGCATCCCACACCTATGACAAGTATGGTATCGATCTTGTATCCCACCACTATGACAAGTATGGTATCGATCTTGCATTCCACCCCTATGACAAGTATGGTATCGATCTTGCATTCCACCCCTATGACAAGCATGATATCGATCTTGCATCCCACCCCTATGACAAGCATGATATCGATGTTGCATCCCACCCCTATGACAAGCATGATATCGATCTTGCATTCCACCACTATGACAAGCATGGTATCGATCTTGTATCCCACCCCTATGATAAGCATGATATCGATTTTGAATCCCATCACTATGACATGCATGGTATCGGTCTTGCATTCCACCCTTGTGATAAGCATGGTATCGATCTTGCATTTTATCTTTATGACAAGCATGGTATCGATCTTGCAACCCAACCTTATAATATGTATGGTATCGATCTTGTATCCCACCCCTATGACATGCATGGTATCGATCTTGCATCCCCAATACACATTCAATCTGGGATTATGAATCCCATGAAAGAAATATGAATGCAGTTCAGTACCGACATGTAGTCTGGACATCAATACCTTCATTTATTACAAGTTTCTGCATTCAGTAACCACCCATTCACACAAATATCCAACAAATGAAACGCTGTTACCATTACTGAAAATGCATCTTCACTTCATGGAATGAACAAACGCTTCTGTTGTAATATTGCTAACAATCCTATTGCAATCACGTGCATGATGTCACATGCTCCAGTTGACCTATATAAACTTTGTGACGTAACACAGGCATTGACGTCAGAGATCAGTGTATAACAATAGTTTATTGCATGGACATGTCCTCATTTATTGTAGTTTGTCCACACAAAAACATTTACTTTTAAATGTTATTATTTATAGAATTGTTTTATATTACGTTCGCACGCAAGAATTGAATGATAGAGCGTCTGATCCGTAAATAAAATGAAATATCCAAATTTATTTCGTCTTCCCATCTACATTCATTCCACTCTAAGTAAAATCTGTGTGAGATGCGAATCTCAGCTGGATGCAGAGTTTAAACTTTAATTTATGAAGCTCGATTAATTTTCGCCAAGCAATGCACAGGTTGGAAATTATTAGATTTGTTGAATAATTAAGTATTACATCGTCATCAATTTGAAATCATCTGAGATCCTCTTTTCAACAAATGACATCAGTTTTATTTCAGTTCACCAACCCATGTCGTATTTTTCCATCAGTCCGAGCGTCCTATGCCTTTATTGTCGCATGCTAGATATTATTCGAATCCCATCGGAGAAAGAGACTTGCTATTCTGAATAATTTCTCCATGCTACACAATTATCAAAACATCTTCACTAGTTGTGGAGTCTTGTATGAAAAAGACGCAGTTACTGAGTCATCTGCCCATCAAGGTTACCACTACACACACACACACATACACACACACATGTATATATATATATATATATATATATATATATATATATATATATATATATATATATTGTAATCATTCAAAAAGAATTTTATGAAACTGTACCGACAAGTAAACCTTATGCTTGCTAACATTAGAAAAGCTAAACAATGTTCGATTTATTTAATGGATTAAGAATATATTCAAAGACAAACACGAATATTAAATATTACTGAAAACAAATTGACATTGTAGTGTATTTTGTTGGGTTTAACACCACTTTTCAGCACATGATCAGGTATATGGCCAGTATCTGGTAGAAAAAGGACACAATATGATCCGGAGAAAACCCACAAAACCACAGTAAACTAGTTTCAAACTTTCTTACATCCCACATTGGTCGAGAGCAGACTCGAACTCACGTCGAGAAAGAAGGTACAATGCGAATGGCCTGATGAAGCCAACTCGTGAACTACGCGGCCACCGGGTCTGCTGTATGAAGTAAGGCCGTGATCATCATCAATTTGAAATCATCTGAGATCCTCTTTTTAACACATGCATCCCCCACCTATGATGGGATACATCATTTTTATTTCAGTTCACCAACCCACGTCTTATTTTTCCATCAGTCCGAACGTGAAACCACTCAGACACCGGGTCCACTGTATGAAGTAAGGCTCTGATTTTAGCGCTGAACAAGGATTCCAGTTATTTTTACAGCTTTTAAAATTACGGGATTATCTCTCCCGAAAAAATGTTAGTAGTTGCATCCGTGTTTGATTTATTGAGTTCGTATAATAAGAGTATTCCGATAATGAGGTTTCATCTTCCCGAAACAAAGTTGTATGCGTATTGCTTATTCTAATGTTTAATTAGCGTTCTCGCAACAATGATTTTTTTACTTCTTTGTGACGAAATCTATGGTTGGGGTGGGGTGCTCCCACTAATTTATTCAAACAATTATAAAAGCCTCATCCAGGCCCTATTTTTTTGGAAGTTAAATTTCGTGATAGATAGATGTAAAGCTCCGAGCCCCTATTTCGCAGTGTCGACGGTTAAATGGTTAAATATACAACGAAAGGTTCAGAGTCTATATACAACAGTCTAATAACAATTCAATAATATGGAATCGCAACTGAAGTTTGAATGCACGGGTTGTGTGGTTGCTACCTGAAATTAATGAGCACGAATTGTGTAATCACACTTGAACTTAGTGTGCACGGATTGTAGGTTCTGTTGCTGCTTGTTATTTTTTGGGTGGGTGGGATGTTGATTTACGGGGGTTGCTATTGTTTGTTTTCTCGTATGGTTAAGTAATGATGATATATTTCATGAAAGATTTTGAAATGGCTAAACACAAATCGCCCCCAGTAAAGCAAACTTAAAATACATATATATCTTTCCTTATTTAGCTTACTATATTAGTACCACTGCTGTCAAGTTTCATTAAAATGAAATGTATTGAACACGTACTTTTTTCTCCAGTTATTGGATGAAGATTAATGAGTTTCGTTTCATTACAGTATTTTATTTTGTACAAAACGAGAAAAAAAGGTTTACGTCATACTTTCAATAATAATTCTGATTAGCATATCTAGATAAAAGTTAATCTGGTACCGATTAGCATGTCTAGATAAAGGTTTATCTGGTGCCGATTAACATGTCTAGATAAAGGTTTATCCGGTGCCGATTAGCATGTCTAGATAAAGGTTTATCCGGTGCCGATTAACATGTCTAGATAAAGGTTTATCCGGTATCGATTAACATATCTAGATAAAGGTTTATCTAGTGACTTCTAAGGCACGCTTGCCTATCTACATCTATCTAAATAGAAACAGCATATGTACCAATATGTTTAGGAAAATGTGTTATTTATTGCTAACCTATTGTTTTAAATTTGTAATTGTTGTAAAAGGAATGCAATTTTCGGGCCTTTGTACATGTATGGTATCATTGGCATCTTTATTTGGTAGCTACACTTTCTTTGTGTGGGTTCTAACGGCACCTTTAGCACGTTATTTGCCGTATGATGTTTAGAAAATATGAGATATACGCTTGTCTCAAAAACACAGATATAGCCGACCAGGGCTGAGCTAGACGCGTATCGACCCCGTGACACTTGTATTACGAATCCGAACCTCTACCAAATTAGCGCAGTTCCATGGTAACAACAAAAGGGTAACTGTTATTTAGTTTTCATGGAAAGACGTTTCGCTGCGTTTCTTTGGGGGTAATCCCCCGTTATCTTTTTTTCTTCTTTCGTTTCTATGAAGACCCTACCCCACCCACCCACCCACCCCGTTGGGGTTGTCATTTTGCCACGTTTTTAAAGCCACGGTTAAAGAAGTCTTTTGTATACGTTTCTATGAAGGCTTCACTTAGACTTGTCTTGTTTCTTTAAAGTTAGACCCCAGTTAGAGTTGTATTTTTGATACGTTTCTATGAACTAAGGCTCCAAATGGAATTTGTTGTTGTTGACAAGTTTCTATGAAGTAAGGCGCCAATAAGAGTTGTCCTTTTGCTACATTTCTTTGAAGTAAGCCCAAATTAGAGTTGTCTTTTAAGAAAGAAGGGTAGCAACTGTTGCTGCTTTTAAAATTACTTGACTTTCTCTTTACATCTTTGCTGTAAGCTGTTGGCGAGTGCGTGCGTGCTTGCTTAACGGAGTTATTGTAAACGTAGTATTCAGTGAGTGATGCCAAATCTTTCCGAACTTAACGGGTGAGAAAATGTTAACTGTAATTACGTGAGAGATTTCCACACTAGAGACAAATAACAGGCGATTATCGTCTGAGATGACTAATAGTAATTCACTCGATATAGCACATCTTAACTTGTTCACTAATCAGAAAACTCAATTAAATTCGACTTGTTAGATTAGAGATAATCCGCCTCTGATATATTTTGTCGCAGATGGAAAACTTAAAACTGACTCGAATGACAATGTTGTGATATTTCTTTAAATCTCCCTTACGTATTCTTCCGCTTGATTCTCATGTTGCGTAATGATGCCTTTTTTAAAAGAACTATTACTTCTCGATAAAGCAGAAGCTAAAGCTTCAATCAACAAAATGTACGACTAAAATAAATGACAACCGACCAATCCTACCATCAAATAGATATCATAATGATAATGAAAACATCATTCACCATAAAGGCATGGTTTTAGTGACTTGCGTTGACCAGACCAATGTAATGTAATATATATACTGTCCATCAAGTTAAAACAGGGTTCTAAAATAGTAAATATCATTGAAGATAAGTAACTAAGTCAACCTTGTTAGTGACTGCTGGTTGCTTAGGACCTGCACAGGAAGTTTCCGAATTGAATGTTGTGCAATTTAACGCACACAGAGCCGGTGGATGAATTCCAAATGAACTCGTCCAGTTTGCCTCTTGAGTTACTCAGTCTTTGCTGACCTGTATAGTAATGATTACAAGCAAAAGCTCAACATTTATTATATGGTTTCTCCCTTGAATGTCATCCGTTAAAGCTTGTTTATTGATGTTGGTAGCAGCACTTTTAGTACATTATTGGCTTGATGTCAAGGAAATAGGTGCTACGTAACCTCCCCAAGGTCACAGCCAGGCCACTGACCTAAGCTGTCCTTGCAGATAGTGTACCCGCGATCATTGATTTAAAACATTTGAAATACTACACCCTGCTCTTCTGCGATGTCAGAAGTCCATTTAAATGCGCATTTTTAGGAAAGACGTTTGACGTACGTATCTGATATGTGGACATTTATATGAAGAAAATGTTGTTAGAGTTCCACCATTTTTTGGTGGCCTTCTTTCCAGATATATATCTTTTACTTCAATGCATATTTAAAATTTAATCGTTCGCGTAGAAATCTTATTTCATAGCAAAAATACAATGTACTCGTTTATAGTTCACAATTTACGAACTGTGTCTTGTACTTATCAGAAATGAAAAATCAACTTACTGGATGACTTGATAGATTCGCAATGTAGTTTTTATTTGATCGATTAATAGACGACTTCCTGGGCTGCTCGATTGATTCGCAATGTAGTTTATATTTGATCGATTAATAGACGACTTGCTGGGTTGCTCGATTGATTCGCAATGTAGTTTATATTTGATCGATTAATAGACGACTTACTGGATTACATGACAGATTCGCAATGTTGGTCTTATTTGATTGATTAATGCGCGACTTACCGGATGATTTGATTGATTCGCATTGTAGTTTTATTTAATCTATTAATGTACTACATGCATGATGCCTTGATTGATTTGCAATGGAATTTGTTTTTGAGTGATTAATGAACGACTTACTGGATTACTTGAGTGATTCGTAATGCAGTTTGTATTTGATCGATTAATGTACTACCTACTGGATGCCTTGATTTATTCGCAATGTATTTTTTTGGATCGATTAATGTATGACTTACTGGATGACTTGATTGATTCGCAATATATTTTTTGGATCGATTAATGTATGACTTACTGGATGACTTGATTGATTCGCAATATATTTCTTTTGCATCGATTAATGTATGACTTACTGGATGACTTGACTGATTCGCAATATATTTTTTGGGATCGATTAATGTATGACTTACTGGATGACTTGATTGATTCGCAATATATTTTTTGGGATCGATTAATGTATGACTTACTTGATGACTTGATTGATTCGCAATATAATTTTTTGGATCGATTAATGTATGACTTACTGGATGACTTGATTGATTCGCAATGTATTTTTTTGGATTTATTAATGTAGGACTTACTGGATGACTTCACTGATTCATACTGTATTTTTTTGGATCGATCAATATACTACTTACTGGCTACTTGATTGATTCGCAAAGGAATTTTTATTTATTCATTAATGTACGACTTACTTGATGACTTGATTGATTCGTAATGTGGTTGTTATTTGATCGATTAATGTCGCTAACTGAATGACTTGATCTATTCGTAATGTGGTTGGTTAGGTGATGGATGGGTGAATAATTAGAAAGGTTAATGGATTTTTACATGACACATTAATCGTTGATTTACTTACCTTAATATAAGTTATACAAATGGATTATATTACGATGCTGACTCAAACGTTTCCATGGTAAATATCCCTCGTTAAGTGGGATGTGGTCAACGAAAATGACGTATTGGGTACGGATGTCACAAGATGGTATTACATTCTTCACAGCTGATACTCGTCCTAACACATTTGTAAACGAGCAAAGTGACTAGACCCATCCTTCTTTTATCACAGACTGATTTTGTTGACGTTTTAAGCCATCTTTCAGCAATTGATACGCGTGGCGGTCATTTATAATATAGTGTTATTTCAGTCATTGGGTTAACGACATTTGTGTTTTTAATTCTTTGAATCTGTGGCTGACTGTCTGGCGTTTTGAGAAGAGTGCATGTATGTGCTTTCCCTATTTATAAATTATGGCCGATTGCGAAGTTCATGTCAACGACTAATTCGGTCATGTCGCCATAGCCTCATCTAATGATTACACGTGTCATGTAGAGATAGTGTGTACGCCTTAGTTTTTGATTGGGTTATTAATTAAAAGAGTTACACTGTGACTATGAAGACCATTCACAATAAGATAATTTAAATACTCTTCTCTGTTGAATTCGAATTTGTTGATTCGGTGTGTATATAGTGGTTCTATTAAGGAATTAAGTAATTACCGTTTCATTCTTCATTTATAATTATATATAAAAAATAAAGATCCGTGAGAGGAAATTTGATTTGTGTAGAATTTGTTAGTTGAAATTGAAAATAACAGAAACCATTTATTCTAAATAGGCATTACCTTGCAGGACTATTGTGAAATTATAAAATGCCTTGGATATTTAATTAATTTCGATGGCTTACTGGAAACTTTCAAGGACATGGGTGATATTCAACTTCACTGTATTACCTTCAAGTAAAGTTTTAGCTATTATATCAGCGTTTATTTAATTGTACTATAATTGCACATAAACACGTTGTAACCTTTTATGGAGTAACTTTATACCATTTACAGAATGAAATAGAAAGTCAATTTTGGATATTATTCTAAGAATTCATACATTACTGTAAGGCATTTTTAATTCGTTCACTTTTGTTCGATTTTATACTTGATGGAAATATTTATGTTTTTTAAACTGACTGCTAATTGGGGTTTACTTTTTCCTGTTATATGGTTTAAGCCCTAGGAGTTAGTAGTAAGCATGTAAACTCTAATTAGTGCTGAAGTTGTCCATCTGACCAATGAGTCAAACCCCATCCGTCTTCCTTATTCGTCACTTAATTGGAGAAAAAGTCGATATTTACCATCTCTCTGAGAGTAGATTTAAGGAGGCGTTAATTGATAATATTTGACCAGACTTCAATTTATCTTGAAACATCAACAGCTTACTTACCTAGAAGCCTGTATCAGTCCCTCGTGTGAGTCAGATATAAATCCTACATGTATAATGTCTTACTTCGAATACACAAATTCTGTTTGTATTCATCCTACTTTCAATTTTAAAAAATGTTAGTCTGTATTCTTTAAATAGACAAATTCTATTAAAGACAGATTCTATTTGTATTCATTCTTACTTTAAATATATAAATTATAGTTGCATTCCATCTTACTTTAAATAGCAAAATTTTATTTGTGCTATCTCTTACTTTAAATAGCCAAATTTTATTTGTGTTATATCTTACTTTAAATAGCCAAATTTTATTTGTGTTATCTCTTACTTTAAATAGCCAAATTTTATTTGTGTTATCTCTTACTTTAAATAGCAAAATTTTATTTGTGCTATCTCTTACTTTAAATAGCCAAATTTTATTTGTGTTATATCTTACTTTAAATAGCCAAATTTTATTTGTGTTATCTCTTACTTTAAATAGCCAAATTTTATTTGTGTTATCTCTTACTTTAAATAGCCAAATTTTATTTGTGTTATATCTTACTTTAAATAGCCAAATTTTATTTGTGTTATCTCTTACTTTAAATAGCCAAATTTTATTTGTGTTATCTCTTACTTTAAATAGCCAAGTTTTATTTGTGTTATCTCTTACTTTAAATAGCCAAATTTTATTTGTGTTATCTCTTACTTTAAATAGCCAAATTTTATTTGTGTTATATCTTACTTTAAATAGCCAAATTTTATTTGTGTTATCTCTTACTTTCAACGGACAAATTAGATGTGTATTCTATTGTACTGTCAGTTGACAAATTATATTTGCCTAACCTTCAGTAGACACGTTCTATTTGTATTATATATTCTATTGTACTGTCAGTTGACAAATTATATTTGCCTAACCTTCAGTAGACACATTCTATTTGTATTATATATTGCTTTAAATAGACAAACTTTGTTTCATCTTCGAGCTTACTGCAATACTTTGGTGAAAGAAACACAAACATCTATTGCATATTACACGTACATTCATCAGGAAAGGCATCAATGTCACTGATCCATCCATGTCACTTCACAATTATTGGTCTATTCGTATCACTTCTAAAGGGTAATCATTGGGACATCCATGTCACTCCAAAATGCCACTCATTGGGACATCCATACCACTTCAAATGGCTAATCATTGTGATTTCTGTCTCACCCCAAAAGGCTAATCACGTGAACATCCATGTCACTTCCAAAGGCTAATCACGTGAACATCCATGTCACTTCCAAAAGCTAATCACCTGAACATCCATGTCACTTCCAAAGGCTAATCATTTGAACATCCATGTCACTTCCAAAGGCTAATCACCTGAACATCCATGTCACTTCCAAAGGCTAATCATTTAAACATCCATGTCACTTCCAAAGGCTAATCACTTGAACATCCATATCACTTCAAAAGGCTAATCACTTGAACTTCCATATCACTTCAAAAATATGCCCAAGGGATATCTATGTCACTCCCAAAGACCAATGATTGGGACATCTCTAACACTCCAAAAGACTAATTATTGGGACATCTATGTCGCTCCAAAAGACTAATGATTGGGACATCTCTGTCACTCCAAAAGACTAATGATTGGGACATCTATGTCACTCCAAAAAGACTAATCATTGGGACATTCATGTCACTTCCAAAGACTAATATATATAAACATGTTCCTTGTGACAAAACTTGTACCCATCGCTGAGTGTTTGCATTCGTCTGACCCAAGTGATCCGAAACCGAACGGTAAAAGGTTACGGGTCAGTAGAACCGGATCACACACACACACACACACACACACACACACACACACACACACACACACACAAAAGCCAGATCAAGGGCGGATCAACTGGAGCTGGGAGTATATTGTCCTCGCCTGACTCCAATTTGGCAACGACCCTGCAACACATATTTGGGTGGAGTAGCACTTTTTAAATTACGGCATGGCCCCCTACCACCTTAATCTGGTATTGGACAACTATATAGTTGTGTGTGTTGGTTGCATGTATAAGTTATCTTTAAATATTTTAAAAGGTACATGTACACTGTACTTTCGTAATATCTTTGCACATCCGGTATGAATCCAGATGACCATTTCCTTTAATTGATCTTCCTACGTTTCACTTTATACTAGAAGATCTTTATTCATACTTATTCAATAGAAATGGATGCAATGGGTTAAATAATTTCCATATTTAGTAGCCTTGTCTGGCTTACGAAGATTAAAATTATCCCACGACTATCATACATTTAATTTGAAATAAGAACCGATTGAAGATTCCATGTATCGCAAGACAAAAAAAAAACAAACATTTTATTTGACAAAGCGAGTATGATATAGATAAATGATTTTGAAGTAGCTTTATATTATCAATTTTATACTTCTGTAAAAAGGAGCTAGCCATGTGACAAGTGCAATGAATTAAATTTGTCTTTCTTGGTTACGAGTTCAAGAAATTTAAATTTTTTTTTGGTTTGTTTGAACCGAAAAAAATAAAATAATTTATCTCCGTTAACTAGATCAATGGTTAGCGTACTTGACTTGAGACTAAAAGGATACGACTTTGAATCCTACTGTAGGAGCAGCACGGGTAGTATATATTGGCGTGTATTTATGCAAGGCATTTTACTCGGATTTTCTTGGCACTACATAACATGACTGGATGTGGCAGTAAATCAAAGGAAACCAAACTGTATTTTCTTTGCAGAAAGTCTTGTTTCATTCAGTTCTAGGTTTGTTATCCAAACACCAAGTTTGCTATATCTCCTTTAAAAAAGATTATAGGATCAATGCAAGTTGGAATTATCTCCTGTATACAAGACTACAGGGAACATCAAAGTTTACTTTACCTCCTGGTGACATAATAATGGGAGACATCAAAGCTTGTCCTGTCCCTGGATTATTGTTTTGTTTGGGGGTGGGGGTGCGGCGACAGGAAAGTTTGCCCCATCTCATGAGGACCAGATTATGGGTTATTAAATAATGCGCTTGATTCTAGGGAGATGATTAATGGAGATATAAAAGTTTCATATATCACTCGTAGACACGATTATGGAAGACAGAAAGTTTGATAAATCTCATTAGAACAAGAGAATTGAGAAATATAAGTTTGACCTAACTCACGCGAACAAAATTATGGGAGACATGAAAGTTTGGCCTATCTCGTGAGAACAAGTCTAAAAGGTACATGAAAGTGGCAGTTTAATTAAGATGTTGCAAGAGCACAAACTTGGTTGCCAATCACAGCCAAGGTGCAGGTGGTTGGGATAATTTTCATGGTTACCACTCACTACGCAGGTACAGGTACAGGTGCTTGGGGTGATTTTGTATGATTAGCATTCACTACGGAGGTGCGTGTGGGTGGAGCGATTTCACTTTTTTTTGTTTACATTAGTGCAGCAGTTAATTGTTTTACATCATATTTATGTACTGTATGCAGACAAATAATTGCCTTTGGTAGAAAACTTACAATTTTATATATACACACACATATATATATATATATATATATATATATATGTCTTTATGACTGTCTGCCTATACAGGTAAAGTTGCAATTCCTTCCGTATTAATGAGTTTGCTTGACAATAATGTAAACGAGTTTACCCCATCCAAATCTGAGTTCTTCCAGCAGTGATGAATTGTGATGATACACATTTTAATATTTTAATAAAAATACATTGCGATGATACATATTCATGTACATACATATTTCGATGATACACACTCCAGTAGGGATAGATTTGGATGATACACATTCATGTACTTACACACTTCGATGATACATGTTCATGTACATACACATTTCGATGATACACACTCCAGCAGAGAAAGATTGGGATGATACACATTCATGTACATAAACATTTCGATGATACATGTTCATGTACATACACATTTCGATGATACACAATCTAGTAGAGATATATTGGGATGACACACTTTCTAGCAGAAATGCAGTTCGATGATAAACATTCCAGTAGATATGCGTTTCCAAGGTACGCATTCCTGTACATTCCGATGATCCACGATCCAATAATTTTTTTTGTTTTTTTATGGTTTAACGCCATTTTTCAGCACAATATAGGCTATACATGGCGGCTAGTATCAATGGTGGAGGAAGAACCCAGACAACCCCGGGAAAGAACCACCGACCCACGAGAAGCTACTGGCAAGCTTTCTCACATAATTACATTTGCCGAATCTTAGACTCGAACACACGCAGACAGAGGTGAGATGGCAGTGGTCCGTAACGGACAGCGCTTTAGACCACTCGGCCACTCGGAGCCCCTCGTCCACGATCCAATAAAAGTGGATTTCGATGATGCATATATCTGTAGAGATATATTGTGATGATACATATTCCGATACAGATGTATTTTGATAATTCACATTCGAGTATAGATACATTTTGAGGACATACTTTACATGAGAGATACGTTTTGATGATGCACATTGATGCACATTCCCGTAGAGATATATATCAATGATACACATTCTTGCAGACATGCATTTCGATGATACACATTCAAGGAGACATGAATTTCCATGATTCACATTCCAGGAGACATGAATTTCCATGATTCACATTCCAGGAGACATGAATTTCCATGATTCACATTCCAGGAGACATGAATTTCCATGATTCACATTCCAGGAGACATGAATTTCCATGATTCACATTCCAGGAGACATGAATTTCCGTGTTACATATCCCATTACAAATGCATTTCCAGTAGAGATATATTTTAATGATACAGATGCCGATAGAGAAACATGTCGATGGTACACAAATTCCACAGCATGAATAATATGCAGTATTTTGCTTCTTTAATGTATGAAAACGTTTGAGGGACCTTTCTCTCGATTTTAATGAGATGAAGAAATTATTTTATGTGTAAGACGTAGTTACATATATACAATCCGATACTTTAAGATATTAAACACTTACACATGATTACCTTAAGATACTGAACACTCACACATGGATGCATTAAGATATACAACCCATACACATGGATGCCTTAAGAGATACAACACATACACATGGATGCCTTAAGAGATACAACACATAAACATGGATGCCTTAAAATATGAAACACATACATATTGATCTCTTCAGATATAAAACACTTCACATGGACGCCTTAAGATATTGCACACTCAAACATGGACGAATTAAGATATTGCACACTCAAACATGGACGAATTAAGATATTAAACACTCAAACATGGACGCATTAAGATATAAAACATATGCATGTGGATGCCTTATGATATACAACACATACACATGGATACCATCATATTTAAAACACACACACCCATATATGCATGCCTGCATATCTACAACACTTAGACATGCATACCTTCATATATACAAAACTCAGACACGGATGCCGTAAGATATACAACACTTAAACATGGATGCCTTCATATATACAACGCTTAGACATGTATGCCTTCATATATACAACGCTTAGACATGGATGCCATCATATATACAACTCTTAGACATGCATGCCTTCATATATACAACACTTAGACATGCATGCCTTCATATATACAACGCTTAGACATGGATGCACACATATATACAACACTTAGACATGCATGCCTTCATATATACAACGCTTAGACATGGATGCACACATATATACAACACTTAGACATGCATGCCTTCATATATACAACGCTTAGACATGGATGCCTTCATATATACAACTCTTAGACATGGATGCCGTAAGATATACAACGCTTAGACATAGATGCCGTAAGATATACAACACTCAGACATGGATGCCGTAAGATATACAACACTTAGAAATGGATGCCGTAAGATATACAACACTCAGACATGGATGCCGTAAGATATACAACACTTAGACATGGATACCGTAAGATATACAACACATACACATGGATACCATCATATATATGCATGCCTTCACATATACAACACTTAGACATGGATGCCTTCATATATACAACACATACAAATGGATGCATTAGGCTATACAACACATACACAAGGATGCATTAGGCTATACAACACATACACATGGATGCATTAGGCCATACAACACATACACATGGATGCATTGAGCTGTACAACACATACACATGGATGCATTAGGCTATACAACACACATGGATGGGATTAGGCTATACAACACATACACATGGATGCATTAGGCCATACAACACATACACATTTATTGCATTATTCTATACAACACAAACACATGGATGCATTATTCTATACAACACATACACATGGATGCATTAGGCTATACAACACATACACATGGATGTATTAGGCCATACAACACATACACATGGATGCATTATTCTATACAACACATACACATGGATGCATTATTCTATACAACACAAACACATGGATGCATTATTCTATACAACACATACACATGGATGCATTAGGCTATACAACACATACACATTGATTGCATTATTCTATACAACACATACACATGGATGCATTATTCTATACAACACATACACATGGATGCATTAGGCTATACAACACATACACATTGATTGCATTATTCTATACAACACATACACATGGATGCATTATTCTATACAACACATACACATGGATGCATTAGGCTATACAACACATACACATGGATGCATTAGGCCATACAACACATACACATGGATGCATTATTCTATACAATACATACACATGGATGCATTAATCCATACAATACATACACATTGATGCGTTATTCTATACAATACATACACATGGATGCATTAGGCTATACAACACATACACATGGATGCATTAGGCCATACAACACATACACATGGATGCATTAGGCCATACAACACATACACATGGATGGGATTAGGCTATACAACACATACACATGGATGCATTAGGCTATACAACACATACATATAGATGCATTAGGCTTTACAACACATACACATGGATGCATTATTCTATACAACACATACAAATGGATGCATTAGGCTATACAACACATACACAAGGATGCATTAGGCTATACAACACATACGCATGGATGGGATTAGGCTATTCAACACATACACATGATGGGATTAAGGCTATACAACACATACACATGGATGGATTAGGCATTACAACACATACATATAGATAGATGTCTTAAGTATATCAGGAGATCAGAATCTAATTGTAAAGTCTCCTTGTTACTTAGAGTGTTTGTTAATTGGATTTATCTACGTTATATAGGGAGTAACCTCCCTTGCTATTATGACCCGATGTGCGTGAATGAATAGAATATCAACATAGAACAAACTTTTTGAGAAGAAATATTGCAATTCGGGCCCCTTTAGACAAGAAAAATAATAAATTTAATCAAACAAATTATTAGTGGTAATTTCAAAATTCAACTTAAGTTATCAACAGGATTTAATAGCAGTGCCTAATTTGTATTTATTACATCGTCATAACGAGTGGTGATAAGAGCGCAATGTCCACGACATAGTCAAGATGAAAGGAAAGGTCAAAGTGACCCTTCACAAGGACTTGTTTAACTGTGATAAAGTCTTAATGCTCAATGCATGCCACTTTAAGGTTCAATGCTTTTTCAAAATTCGACACTTCATACTAATTAATAATTATATATGTATGGCCTTCATGTTAAGTCAAACTCCAAAACTTGGCCGCCATGTCAAGCCCATCTAAGAGTAATGGCCGATATGTCCCATCCACACCCATACCGTGATCAACATCTTGAGCCAGTTCTGAGTGATTTTTTGTATATTAAACCTGCGCCCAAAATATGACCTGAGTGAGAAGTCCGTCCTCAAGCCCGCTTCTAGAGTGTGAACGTACGGACGGACATGTACTGGCAAACACGGATATTAAATCAACAGCTTAGTCGATAGAAAGACATTCAACTACATGTACTTGGTCTGAAAGAAGGACACTCAACTACATGTACTTGGTCCGATAGAAAGGCTATCAACTACATGTACTTGTTCCGATAGAAAGGCTATCAACTACATGTACTTAGTCCGATAGAAAAGCTATCAACTACATGTACTTGGTCCGATAAAAAGACTCTCAACTACATGTACTTTGTCTGAAAGAAAGACACTTAACAACTTGTACATGGTCCGATAGAAATACACTCAGCTACATGTCCATGATTCGATAAAAATAAACTCAGCTACATGTAATCGGTCCGGGAGAAAGACACTCAAATACCGATATCAATTGCAAGTCACTCTTCGGTTTCAAAGAAATGCTTGTGTCGAATACAGATGATTCAATTATAGCAATGCCATTGCTCAAGATGGTATAGATGAGGAGCGGAATTAATGGACTTGTGTCTCATTAAATCTATGATTCGTTTAAGTCGTATCTTTATTAAACACGTCGTACAGATGACGCACATCGTTGTATACGATCAATGTCACGGATAGATGAGCTGTGAAAGTGGTGATGAATGACGACCGAAAGACACACGACTAAACAAACATTAACATATTTCATTTGGCGTTTTGGATTTAATGCCATTTCGCTGCACATCATAGACTAGATATGGCGGACAGTATATTTGATGAAGGAAAAAGCCGGGAAAACCCGGGAAGATTAAACGACCCACAGGAATCTACTGGCAACTGTCTCGTATCCTCATGATAGCCTAGCCTACGTCTCAAACCCACGCGAACAGAGTTGCCATGTCAATAATTTCCACAGCATGAGCCTTATTCCACTCGGCCTCCAGTGGCCTTAAACCACTCGGCCACCCGGAACTACGCATATTAATTAATATACTACGATTTAATGTTGGTTCCTTATAAAAGAGAACTAGACAATTTTACTGGTTTCGGTACATTTTTGGTTTCATTAAATACATATATTTTCCACGAAGATTTTATTTTAGGACAGTACCTATGTACGTATTCCATTTTAGTATCCACGTTATGTAGTTCGCTAAGGATTTCACAGCATTTTTGACTGTTCACAGTTTATCGTTTCCACCTCAGGACCCCGTTTCCACATTCTGATTAGTTTTGCCACCCTCAACAAATCCCTAGCGACCCTCAGCGAACCTCGTGATCCTGATTTGAATCGCAATCAGTGTACTGGTTTAAGGGCTGGAAACTCTAAAGGCCCCCCTCCCCCCTCTCTCTCTCTCTTTCTCTCTCTCTCTCTCTCTCTCTCTCTCTCTCTCTCTCTCTCTCTCTCTCTCTCTCTCTCACATACACACGCGCACACAGACACATCAATATATGACTTTAAGCCATTCTTATCTTATGAAAAACAGTTACTTGTCCATGTAAAAGAGAACACTATTTTCTAAGAAACAATTTACTTGTAGCATTTAAAAGAGACTACCATTTTATAAGAAACATTATTATACATAAAAGAGAATATTTACTTGTCTCATTTAAAAGATAATACCATTAATTATTTATTTCTTTGCTTGCATACAATAGACACAAATATCAGAAGGAGCTTCACCTATTTTGTTGGTAAGACATTCTTACTAAATATATGTGATATTATGCTCTTTGTCGTTTTATAGTTTTAAGTTTTGGTAAGAATTATCAGGAACATTTTCACTCAGAATTACCGGCATTAAGTGAATCAATATCCAAAATCTTTGTTATAATATAGATTTTCACATATCACGACTACGTGGTCTATGTAACAGATAACCAAGTTAATAAAATTCCACAAGCATTTTATTTCCATAGAATACAAAGTTAATATTAAAAAGACACTCATAGCATTGTGAAATAATTCCAAATTTGTTATCGCAATTTTTTAAAATGTGTATGATCCGAATTAATTCCAATAATCTTGAATGTGCGTATGAACAAACAGTCCTGATGCATCACAGTGATGTAATCCAAAATGTATTTGAATGAATTCACACTAAACCCCACCAAAGTTGTGGTTTAGTCCAAAATGTCTGTGATTTCTGTGTAATTCCTATCAATATTTAATATAAATGATTCCTCAAAAATTATATCTGAATTCATTTTCACATAATTTCATATTTGGTGCTATTACCAGCGTAGTTTTATATTTTTACATCATTTTATATTTGGTGCTTTATCCAGTGTATTGTTATAATTTTGCGTCATTTTATATTCATTGCTTAATTCGGTACAGTCTGGTTTTACATTTTCATATAGTTTTGTATTTGATACAAGATTCAGTGTAGTTTTACATTTTTACACAATTTTGTATATTCGGTGAAATATCCAGTTTAGTTTTATATTTACACAAAACGTTTATATTCGGTGTTACATCTATTGAAGGTTTACATTTTACATAATTTTATATTCGGTGATATATTCAGTGTAGTTTTACATTTCTATATAATTTTATATTCGGATTACAAAACGTTATTACCGTATGTTTTCAACAGTTATGCTTAATTAATATATTTTCCAAAGTATGATTTCATTATTCATCTGACCTATCGACACAAATGTGTCATCAGCATACTGATTTAATTTCAGACATTTTATCCTTAATTTATATTGCCTTAATGCCTGTACATTTATTTTGTATATATCCTAAAATTGAAGCACATGAAACATTGGGATGAAATGAAATCTCCTTGCGTGCTGCCTCTACGTAATTGAATATAGATCATATTAATTTCAAGTTTGTAACATACAAGACTCGGTCCCGTTGTAAAACCAGGTTACATTAGCTTAAGCTTTTCCAAAGTCAGTAATTAAAATCATACTAGGTACGTTCTCGCTCCTCTTTCATGTTCAGGTATAAGGTCATCCATACCTGCCTTTAGTCATTCTGATACACAAAACAAAAATACAATACGTAACTGAGAGAAAGACATCCAAATTTGTGACGTTTCAGTGTTTGGTGATGCATTACATAACTCCTACTTTCGGTTTTATAAAAAATCTCAACCCGTCATGTACGAATTATTTACTGACCGAAACATAAAGTGTCATATGTATGCACCCATCCCCCTCGCCCCCCCCCCCTCCAATCTACACATCCAGCCACAATGCCATCCTGTCTGAATGACTTATAGACCGCTTAATATGAGATCATTCCCTCTCTAGCAGCTTAGTTAATTATTTCATTAGATAGTGTATTTAATTAGCTAATCAGTTCATCAGTCTAGACGTATTCCTGTTATATTTTGAATTGAAATTTTATCCAGTTGGGGTATTTCACAATAAATCTTCACATTTAAACATATGTGCTCTTTTAAAGCATCTTCGTTGCTAGTTTGTTTGTTTTTTTCATTGCCACTGTCATATATTGGTATATTCCTTGTTTTGTTTATGCAATTTCCCTTTTCGATATATACAATATTAAGTTGTAGGTTTATCTCTTAGATCCTGGTGCTTATCTCAGGATCTTATCACCACCCTTAGATCATGGTAGTTATATCAAGATCTTATCATCAGCAGATACTAATGCCCATCTCTGGATCGTATCATCACCCGTAGATCCTGGTAACCATCTTGTGATCTTTTTAACACTCCTAGATCCGTATTCCAGTCTCGGGATCTTTCCGTCACCCCTAGATCATGTTACTTATATCAGGATCATATCATCACTCCTAGATCCTTGTACCTCTCTCATGATTTTTTCATTACCCCTAGATCCTTGTACCTATATCAGGGTCTTTTCATCACTCCTAGACCCTTGTACCTCTCTCAGGATTTTTTCATCACCCCTAGATCCTTGTACCTATATCAGGGTCTTTTCATCACTCCTAGACCCTTGTACCTCTCTCAGGATTTTTTCATTACCCCTAGATCCTTGTACCTATATCAGGGTCTTTTCATCACTCCTAGATCCTTGTACCTCTCTCAGGATTTTTTCATCACCCCTAGATCCTTGTACCTATATCAGGGTCTTTTCATCACTCCTAGACCCTTGTACCTCTCTCCAGATTTTTTCATCACTCGTAGATCCTTGTACCTATCTAGGAATCTTTTCATAACCCTTAGATCCTTGTACTTGACTCAGGGTCTTTTCACCACCTCTTGTAGTATTTGCCTTGTAAATGAGAATTAGTTCAGAGATTAATAACCTCTACCGTTTCGTGCTTAATGTCACGTAAGTTTTAAAGCAATTCCAGAAAGATTCATTCTTTATCTTTTCACATGGATGTGTCCCAGATGTAATGTACACGGTTGTCGGATAACTTAACAAAGGAGACAACACTTTAATCATGTTTACAGTTTAGGCTTGTTACGTTTCCGTGAATAGAAACTTTCACCTTAATGACTGTATTTCCAGCAATCAGCCCAACATCTATCTTCTTTCGAAAAATCAAATGTGTCCATGGCATTAAAGCCGCTGTCACTGAGAGAGTTTAATTAGTATCTCCAATAACCAAATTTTTTCGTTGGTTTCTTTTGTTGACAATTTTCTGTTTCAAAACCTTGTTTCATCCCTAAATAACATGATTACCGGAACACACTATGACTAATGTAATATAGTGTGACAAAAGTGACAGGTGATGACTGATTTATACTACTGTAACAAATGTAACACTGACTGATGTTTTATAATGATGACTAATTTAGCACACGGTGACTATTGTATTATAGTGTAACAAATGTAACACATCGTGACTAAAATTCCATAGTGGGACAAATGTAACACACGGTGACTAATGTAGTGTAGTCTGATTAATGAAACTGACTAATGTAACTACAGTGTGAATATTGACACAGTGTGACTAACACAACATAGTATCATTAATAAAACACAGTGTGGCTAGTGTAACATTGTGACGAATGTAACAGTTTAACGTGTGCAACACAATGTCACTTACGTAACAAGCGTGACTGACGTAACTCTTCTTTATTCAATCATTTGTCTTGAATTATACAATTACCTTAGAATCTGGTTTCGATGTATGCAAGTCAACATCAGCTCTGTTAACTAGAATAACAAAGCCTCTAGAATCTGACACACACACACACACACACACACACACACACACACACACACACACACACACTGACAACAAATAACAGTTTCTCAAGTCAGCTTTTACAAATGATACCAATTGTTAATTGATATGGCTATCATATTACTTTTTTCTCTGAATATTAATCACGTCTTTTTTCTTTTCCATTATTAGTTACACCCAGACAATTGAGAATATATAGACTATATCAACCACCCTGAGATGCAATAGTTAACAAACACATGACTATATCCTTGGTTTCCCAAGGTGTCTACTATCTTATCGAAAAAGCACATAAAATAGAGACGGTCAGACTAATATTGTAAAACAGATTAATAGTGTAAAACAGATTAATAGTGTAAAACTAGCTAAATAGTGTACAACAGACTAATAGTGTTAAACAGAAACAATTGTGTTAAACCGATTCATAGTGTAACACAGGCTAATGGTGTGACACGAACCCATAGTGTACAATCTATTTATAGTATAAACATATTAATAATGTTAAACAGATAAGTAGTGTAAATCAGAATAATAGTGTAACAGACTAATATCATAAAACATATTAATAGTGTTAAACATATAAGTAGTGTAAATCAGAATAATAGTGTAACAGACTAATATCATAAAACATATTAATAGTGTTAAACAGATAAGTAGTGTAAAGCATAATAATAGTGTAACAGACTAATATCATAAAACATATTAATAGTGTTAAACAGATAAGTAGTGTAAAGCATAATAATAGTGTAACAGACTAATAGCATAAAACATATTAATAGTGTTAAACAGATAAGTAGTGTAAAGCAGAATAATAGTGTAACAGACTAATATCATAAAACATATTAATAGTGTATAACAGATAAGTAGTGTAATGCATAATAATAGTGTAACAGACTAATATCATAAAACATATTAATAGTGTATAACAGATAAGTAGTGTAAAGCAGAATAATAGTGTAACAGACTAATATCATAAAACATATTAATAGTGTTAAACATATTAGTAGTGTAAATCAGAATAATAGTGTAACAGACTAATATCATAAAACATATTAATAGTGTTAAACAGATAAGTAGTGTAAAGCATAATAATAGTGTAACAGACTAATATCATAAAACATATTAATAGTGTTAAACAGATAAGTAGTGTAAAGCATAATACTAGTGTAACAGACTAATATCATAAAACATATTAATAGTGTTAAACGTATAAGTAGTGTAAATCAGTATAATAGTGTAACAGACTAATATCATAAAACATATTAATAGTGTTAAACAGATAAGTAGTGTAAAGAAGAATAATAGTGTAACAGACTAATATCATAAAACATATTAATAGTGTTAAACATATTAGTAGTGTAAATCAGAATAATAGTGTAACAGACTAATAGCATAAAACATATTAATAGTGTTAAACAGATAAGTAGTGTAAAGCAGAAGAATAGTGTAACAGACTAATAGCATAAAACATATTAATAGTGTTAAACAGATAAGTAGTGTAAAGCAGAAGAATAGTGTAACGGACTAATATCATAAAACATATTAATAGTGTATAACAGATAAGTAGTGTAAATCAGAATAATAGTGTAACAGACTAATATCATAAAATATATTAATAGTGTATAACAGATAAGTAGTGTAATGCAGAATAATAGTGTAACAGACTAATATCATAAAACATATTAATAGTGTTAAACAGATAAGTAGTGTAAAGCAGAATAATAGTGTAACAGACTAATATCATAAAACATATTAATAGTGTTAAACATATTAGTAGTGTAAAGCAGAATAATAGTGTAACAGACTAATAGCATAAAACAGATTAGTACTGTAGAACAGACTACTAGTAGAGAAATAGTGTAACACAGATTATTAGTGTACAACGAACAGATTAATAGTATAAACAGATTAATAGTGTAAAACAGATTAATAGTTTAACACAGATTAATAAAAACACAGATTAAAAGTCTACAACATATTTATGCTCGGATTGCCTGATATTAAAGGACTACATTTTGGAATGTTATTCTCTCCTGTTTAACTGTAAAGCAACGGTAACACTCTGCTGTTTCGTGCTTTACATATGGCTATGTGTTTTAAGAAAACTAAAAAGAAAAGAATTTCCTCACTTTTCCTCACTTGTTACCCTGGCTGTTTAAAATAAAAGGCTTGTATATTTTAAGCAATATCTAAAGAACTTTTGACAGGACATGACACCTGCCACAATTATTTCTAAAATGTCGGTGATTAATTTTACAGTTGAAAAGTGATGGAAAGATGATTTGCATAGTGGTCCTAGTCATCGGTTATTGTGTTTACTTATTCCTCTAAGACTGGAAAATTGTAGAAAGCGAATTTGTTTTGTCATCATTTATTTCCAATTCCATTTAATTCTTAATTTCATTACAATAAATGAAAAGAAACATTTTTCACTATATATTTTTCACTTCATGCAACAGTTTAAAATCTAAGTTGATTTTATTTCTGCGTTCTAAGACTTATACTATCCACATAATTAAGGTAATTACACACCCAGTGTGTAGGAAAGAGCACAATTAGCATTAATAGGTCATATTCCTGCATAACATCAATGTTAATATACCGTTATCTTGCGCACATGATACATGATACTATGGAGAAGGAAACAAAAAACAAAATTAATTACACAAATTTTCATACTTGCTATAAGGTTGGACTCTACAAGTTCTAATTTTGCATAGGGTTAAATTTGTAAAGAAAATAATTTCCCCAGTTTTTCCCACTAGTTATACATGCTTTTTTTTTTAAAAAAAAGATCTTGTTTGTCTTAGGTATAGTCATAACACGTTTTAGTTCCTTTTTTGATGTATGATTAATTGGTGTATGTTGGGTATGAAGTATGTAGTATATAGTTTGAGTTATAGGTTATTCACGTTGGGTTATAGAGTATTCAGTTTGGGTTATAGAGTATACAGCTTGGATTATATAGTATACAGTTTGGGTTATAGAGTATACAGCTTGGATTATATAGTATACAGTTTGGGTTATAGAATATACAGCTTGGATTATATAGTATACATTTTGAGTTATACAGTATACAGCTTGGATTATATAGTATACAGATTGGGTTATAGAGTATACAGCTTGGATTATATGGTATACAGTTTGGGTTATAGAGTATACATTTTGAGTTATAAAGTATACACTTTGGATTATACAGAATACAGTTTGGGTTATAGAGTATACATTTTGAGTTATAAAGTATACACTTTGGATTATACAGTATACAGTTTGGGTTATAGAGTATACATTTTGAGTTATAAAGTATACAGTTTGGATTATACAGTATACAGTTTGGGTTTTAGAATATACAACTTAGCGTTACTTCCAATATCCATCTATCCAAAAATATTGTTAGTTTAACTTGGTCATTTCTACTTTCGCTTTTTTTTTTACTTCAGTAGTAAATTGTAAAAAAAAAAACAAAAAAAAACGCCGATTACTTCTTTTCATTTGACATGTTTGGTAATTCATTCATTATGATTTCAGAAGAGTTTGATGTTTTCTAGTTTGGCACAATTCGATTTCCTAATTTTAATAAATGCTAAAGATAGTGTACTTTAGACTAATTCAGGCTGATTTTTCGAGCACATATGGGATATAACTTTGGTTACCTGTATGCTAAGATAATGTATAATTTCGAAAACAACAACATCTAAAGACATTTCAGCCACAGTACATGACAGAAACATCGAGGTATGCCAACGTTCACTCAATTCTGTATCTTACAAATGCAAACAACTTGACCTTACACATGTCACTGTCCGAGGTTCAGAATATTTGTAGAATTCCACCAATCCAGTATAAAGATCACGTCTTCTGTCAAGAAATAGCAGTTGCTTAGAGAAAACGCTCTACCCAATGCACCCCAACAGGTCTTAACACCGTGTAACCGATAAATCCATGATCTGTGAACCATGTATTCCAAAACTTGCAGCTGTTGAAAGAAATGATTCCTCAAGACACAAACGTCTGATTTTAAAAGAAATGATTCCTCGAGACACAAAGGTCTAATTGTAAAATAATGATTCCTCAAGACACAAACGTCTGATTTTAATAGAAACGAATTGCTGACAAGAGACAGATGTAGCAATGCAAACGCTGCTTGCTATGTTCTTGACAACGAACAGAAAAACATCAAATGTTACGTTTAAGTGTTGTCTCAGATGACATTCGAGTGTCAAGAATGGATCGAATTAAGTCCAAGCGAAGCATTTTCACTGAGACATACAACTTTTCTTACGTGCAAATTGTGCAATTTAGTAAATGCGATTTACATCGTAAATGGAATTGTTGATCTAAACAAGTTCAAAATTTCAATTTGCATGTGTATGCAACGTGCTTGAAACTTCCGTGTGAGCGAGATAGGAAGGATCTTTGGTCAAAGTCTAATAATGATTTTCGCGTTGTTCTTTTTTTATGTTATGAAATAGACTCAAACATGCATCTCCTGCCATAACGTGTATCATGATAAAGCAAGTAATATGTTTCAATCAAGGTGCATACGAATCATTTAGAACCGCTTTGTATATCATAGTAAGGAACACGTTCAGTTCAAAATCTTTTACAATATCAGGCCTGACAAAAACCTTTTTGGTTTTAACAACGTGGTGTACATTTATTTCCAAACCGTATATACTTATCAGGTGTTGGAAATTAAAATAACAAACTATGAAAGTATTGAAAGAATGAGAGAATATATGATAGTGCGCGTATGCTAAACACGGACACTCAGTGGCTGCAACGTGTGTTGTGCCTTTTAATTGCAACAAGAAAACATAACTATCTCCACTAGGTTGTTATTCGTGTAGCCCAATGCTATTCTCACTCATTTCATTTTAGTTTATTATTTTAACTAGACGAAATACCTTCATTTAACGATAGACAAATTAACTTTGATATCGTGTATTTATTACGGCAGACTTAACCAACTTTTGTTTCCAAACTGAAGCCAATGTAGCTGAACGTTATCCACTCAGAAATGCACAGTAGATGCATAGTCGTACTAAGCCAATCATTTATGTCTGCAGACTTGCATATAAAAAAATAAATACTAAATGGAGAGTACAAACGGTTGTATACGGTATTTTATGCTTGGTAGTGGATAATCTTAATTAGTTTGGGATAAACACGTTTGGGCAGGAAGTGGCTGCGTGTAGTACACCTGCCACTGAGCATTTGGAGGGACGTAAAACAAGGCCTACCGACTCAATTAGATGTTACTAACATGTCTTACAACGCATTATTTGTATCGCATTTTACACGCAGTGGCTGAGGTTTGAACAGGCCACCTGCAGGTCATCTAGCCTTATGGCTGAGTACAGTGCTAGTTATTGTACCAGGAGCCATGGGTGAACACATGTCAGTAGCTATCACTTTCCTGCCATATTTTGATGCTGTACTAACTTTGATATGAGCTGAAGTTTTTCTTTTTCAACAAAATATTTACAATAAACAATTGACAGCAGACGGCAGTGGTAGGTCAATTCATAATGATTACCCCGCAAACAAATGTCGATAGCTGCCATTCAGATCACCTGGACAAATCACGAAAAAAAGGATTAACCAAGAGGCTGCGTATGCAACCCATTCACAACTTCTCAGTCATTTCATGTGATCCTATTAGTTTGCTATTTCTTTTAACGAAAGAATTTCCGGTGAAAGAAAATGTGAGATTTTTTTGTTATTTTCTATGGCGACATACGTCAAGTTATATTTTGTCTCATTTAAATAGAATAGGATGTCCGAATGTTGCAAATCGTGACAAGTTGGTGCGAAGTTGGTTGTGATATTACGAGGGGAAAAATGGGTTGGTGGGTGGGGTAAAACCACAATTTGTTCCCAAGGAGATTCCCTTAAAATATTACTTCTTTCTGTGACACGCAGTAAGATCTACGGTTTCTATGTAGAATGAAAGAGTACTAGAGAGTATTAATTGTAATGCGTGCAGCTGCAACGTCCCTTGTACTTCCAAGCATGCAAAACAATGCACAGTGTTTAAACCTAAGTCAAATCACGAGAGGAAAGTGTTTGAACCCGATGGTTTAAAATTTTTTTCGGTTGCCCTTGGAAACATTTGAATACAACAAACCATGTATTAAAGGCAACCCTGTATTATTGTTATTCGTGTGTGATCAGTAACTACCTATTAGAGTTACACCAAAAAGTAGCATAAAGATATATACGAAAAGAAACTCAACTTTGTTCGGGCAGCACACGAAAATCCGGTTCTTGATTACAGGAGACCTTACAAAAACGATTTCATGACGTCACAGAAGCCAGAAGCAGACCAACAATACAAGAATTCAAAGAGGTCACTGTCACAATAAAGTAATTACAACGTACAAAGAGGTCATTGGCTCAGTTAAGTATACAAAGAGTTCAATGGCACAATAAAGTAATTATATTATACAAATACAACTCTATGTCTCATATATGCAAGAATATAATAGATCGTTAGAGGAGTGTAACATGAACTAGAACCGAAACAGAAACATTTATCAAAAGCAACCAGTACATTTATTTATAAAGCCACAAAGTAAATGTATATGAAGAACAATCTGTATTGTGAACTGAATCCCAAATAATTGGCAGATTGTTTCAAACGTTCAAAATGTTCAGTGTTCAGAATTAATTGCAACGTGGAATGTGCTTGTGTAACAATAGTTTTGAATAGGCTGATGTGCAGACAGTAATGAAGTATCATAACAATATAATCCATGTATAGTAACTTTAATCGGATTCATAATAATCATCAAAATAGTGTTTTTGACCAAAGTATCATTGAGCACATCGTAATTCCAATTAATTCTTTTTCATAGATAAATCCACTTAAATTTTATCTGAACACAACAGCAACTAATCCACAATCCGAATTGGACGGAGAAAATAATTTATTTTCTTTACTTCTTTACTTCAACTTTATATAAAAACCGAAGACGCAACAAATGACCATCCATCCACCCACCCATACATGTATACACACATATATACGTAAACACTTACGAACACACATATGTACGTACACACAGCCATCCATCCATCCATCCATCCATCCATCCATCCACACACACACACACACACACACACACACACACACACACACACATACATACCATACATACATACATACATACATACATACATACATACATACATACATACATACATACATACATACATTCATACATACATACATTCATACATACATACATACATACACACATCCATACATAAATACATACATACACGATGCTCTAGAAAAAATAGGAGGCGATCATTTGATCTTGGTTAGATGGTCTGGGATTTTCTTTCGAGCCAGGATATGTTGTCTCCTTTACCTCAATACAATCTTTTTCTTTTCAACTAATACAACTGTTATAATGAGTTCCTTTGTGTGTACAGTATAACAAGAACATGTTTTACCTATCTGAGGACAAGACAATAAAACAAACAGACAACAAATACCAGCCCCCATCCTCGAAAATGAAACGGTTGATCCCTAACATTATACATAATGCCGGATCTTTCTATCTTTAACTAACACGTACTTACTTTAGTGAAAACAAATCTGACCTACACTATGTGGCAATGTACTTCTGTTGGTCTTTAAGGTGAATGATTCAATGCAGTTTTCTTATCTCCCATGGGCAGTATTAAACCCTATTTGCTGAAACCCCAATATTAACAGAAAGCTTATCCCGAAAACACTAGAGAGTATTTAAAGCCATCGTTTATTGCGAAGGAAAAAAAAAGTTGTATCATGCCGTCAAGACAATCGAACAGAGCATTTATGCCATCTTGTAGCTGAAACAATCTAACATAATGTATACCGTTTATGTCATCGCGTAATCAAAATAATCGATCAGGGCGATAATTGCTGCTACGTCATCTTTTAGCCACAACAATCCATCAGCATTTTATACATGCTATGTCTTCGCGTAATCAAAGTAATCGATCATGGCGATAATCGCTGCTACGTCATTAAGTGCCAGGAAGATTATCCATGCTACATGGATATGTGTAGAAACGTCTGAAAATGAAATATAAAGGAGGAGATATTGACTTATAAGAAATTCGCTACTAAAATAAATCAGTTACAATCTAGTCATTGAATAATACAGCCATCCATTTATTTTTCCATCCATCTATCTAACGAATTAGCCTTCCAATCAAGTGCGTAGCTAAGCATCCAAACGACCATGGTACACACACACACACACACACACACACACACACACACACACACACACCATCCATCCATCCATCCATCCATCCATCCATCCATCCATACATACATACATACATACATACATACATACATACATACATACATACATACATACATACATACATACATACATACATACACTTTAAGTGTTTAGGCTCTTATAAACAGCAACACAGAAAAGGTAAAAATAACAAACTTTGTAAATATCATCAAAAAATTTATTTCCTGAAAAAAATGTAAAAAGGAACAACGAGTACGGTTTAAGAATCATATCAAAATATAATTCTAGAATAATCCACGAAAAGTCTAGTAATAAAATGTTCTAATGAATACTAGTTTGAGTCTCGATGAAAACTCCAAGATAGAAGGCGATGATGTATTGTGTATCCTGCACTGTGCTGTATCTACATTTCCTTGTAGCAACACAATAAATAACACTCCGGTCTCGGAAATCCGAATAAAAGTTTGATAAACTGTCTTTGGCCAAGAATTCTGTATGATCACTCAGATATTTCGAGATAAACGATTTCATCTTTTAAATTCCAAACACTTTAAAAAATGAATTAACATATAACTCGAAGACTGGCTATATCAGAACAACTCGAATAGTTTAAAAGCCCGAAACCGAGAAATTATTCCATATCATCCATATTAAACAATATTTACTGAGTAAAACAGTTGTCCGTATGAGTGTCTCATGTGATCATGTTTACATATGAAAAATAAAAAAGTTGTATACAGTTTCAATCACATATTCCATCGTGGCCTTAACAACAACCAGTCATTTAACTTTAAGAATAACATATGCCAGGTTACTCGCGGGTTATGAGCGTTATTCGTATAGTATTGTACAAGCCCCACTTGTCAAAGGGTAAGCGTTAAGTCCCACTTTGTCAAGGGTATTGTACAATATATAATAATAATGAGTATAACCCACTCCCTTTTTATACTCGTTATCTAGGAGATGACCGCCCTCGATTCAATCGCCCGGTTCGAGTATGAGAATTGATAGAGTAAACTGAGCAGGTATATTGAATAAAGAACTCCGAGCCCCCGTAAAGTTAAATAAACAATTTAATCAATTACATGCACAATTATGAAACTTCCTTTCATTAGGAATACAGGCAGTTTAGAAATACAACTTTCACCGATTTACAATAAGATTTGAAATAGATTTTAACAAATTAGCCGTTCTATTACTGATTGTTTAAATCATCATAGAATCGAGTGGTACAATCGAAGTCAATGCCTTCTTCGTTTTTCATAACCTGCTATCTCTCGATCCTCTTTCACTGTTCAATCAATGTTGTTTCAAGAAGTCACTGTCTCGTCAAAATCCCTAGATAATCTGCACCCGTGGATGTTTCCGCTCGATTCCGGACTTGTCAACTGTTTTATGCATTCACTGCAATTTCCGTCTCCCCAGTTCCTTTTCCAAAGTTTACGTCACGTAACTTCCCGATCTTCCAAAAAAAGCTATTTTCTTCCTTTCAAAAGAAAATTAAAACAACATAAGTCTCTCGTTACAATGGTTACTGTTGAGACTTTCCAATATTCCTGGTTCGAACAATCAGATATTTCTATCAGTGATAACAACTTTATGGCTAATAATTAACTACACATGTCCTCAAATGAATGTAGTTACACACATTGCGAATTATACATCGAGGTTTTGAATTCATAATATAGACAGCCCATAATATAAATACACTGTCGCTAAATCATCTATGAAATCAAAATTCGGTGAATTCACATGTATTCTCGTAACCCCTTATTAATGTAATACATTAAATTTTTAAAACATAATTATTATTCAAAATAGATGATAAATTCAAGAATTAACGTAACAGTTCCTATTCATAACTCAGCATAAGGGTTTTACGACATAAAATAACACTACGTCATTCTTAACTAAGAATTAAGGTAAGAATTCCAATTCATAATTCAAAAGCACATTATTATACAAATGTATCAAATGAAATCATGCAAGAACTTCCGATTCATAATACGAAACACATTATTATACAAATGTATCAAATTAAATCAATTATACAAATGTATCAAATGGAATCATGCAGACCTGTAAACTAAGCAAACATCATATAAATTGCATCACAATATACATGTAATTGTGGCAGTACCTTTGTCTTTTTGGTGTGTCCCTCCGTTAGTTTGGCGTTTTTTTTTTGGACCACGATTTAACGAATGTACTTCTCTAAAATAACATCCGGAGTCTTTACTAATTAATTCTACCCCTGGTCCTCTCTTGCAGAGAAAATTTCAAGACTAACTTCTAATTTAGCTAGTGCGATATTATGTTCTACGAATTTTCGTGTGAAAGCACACCCTTTATTTAACCGTGACCAATCACAATCAAATGTATTTTCTCCCGCTTTTCTCTAAACGTCGCTTACGTCATGGTCAATATGACCTGCTTGATTTTACGTAATAGATTCCTTGCGTTTTCTCAACTCTGACACTTTTCGTGAGAAAATGAAACTTTAAAATGTCGCTAGCAGTCAGTTTGGCTGCTGAGTAAACACGGTTTAATTAGTACAACGATCGTATCCTACTATACAGACCCCCTTTTGACACAGCGTGTCTTCATAAATCTAACTAATGGCTATCAGGTCTCACCTAATGGTTTATTAATAGATCGACTGAAATTTGCCACTTCATAACATACAAATATAACTTGATTTCTGAATTGTTACTAATTTTGAATTATGGTCAGGAACTAGGCCAGCATTATGTGGTTAATCCTAAACGGTGAGGTGAAAAAATTGTCTGAAAATTATCAAATCCCTAATAAACAAACTTACATTATTTTGACATATAGTGAAATTAAAAATAAAACGTTTTTGAAACTTTCAACCAATTAAATTAAAATAAATATATATATTAAATCAGATTTACGTAACTAACCACCCACCCCCCATAAAAAAAGAGAAAGAAATATTTATTTCATAAAGATTTCTTTTTACAATAGATTAATTATACACGAGATTTAAGAAAAGAACACAAGTACTCTTTTGAACTGCAAACAGTGTACACGAACTAATACATTTCTACACACCGCATCTGTGTATAACTTAAAGACAATAATCGAAGAACGTGCTAAACTAAGGTAAACTTCAAATATTGTCATGCAACTATCAAAGCCGAATATTTCGTTTTGGTTTTTGGAATAGTTTCTTTGATGCTTATTTAATTTGTTTAGAAAGATAACACGCTTGATGATCAATAACACTTTCGTCTTCTTGAATCAAAACTATTCCAAATCCAACATCAACAGACAGTTTATATCATTGGCTGAAATCTGGAACTGTAAGAACAAGCGCGTTTGCTTATCAAAAGCGTCATGGCATTTTTCAGTCCAAAGGAACTTGTTTTTCTTGCTCAATAAATGTGTCAGAGGTTCAGCAGCAATAGAAAACCTAGAACAAAATTTCCGATAACATCCAGCCATGCATAACATTCGTACCAGTTGCACATTTTAAACATGCACAGGGAATTTAGAGATCATATTGACCTTAGCATCTGTTTGTTTTACTTGTCCATGTACCACGATTTGTCCCAGAAACGTTACTCTAGCACGGCAGAACTTACTTTAGATGAATTAATGGAAAAATCTGCATCGGTGAGTCTGTCAAAGAATTTCCAAATTGTTGCTAAATGTTCTTTCCAGGTGTCATTGTAGATCATGACATCATCGATGTAAATATTACAATTATCTAGACCAGTAGTGATCATATTCATAAGACGTTGATAAGTACCTGGGGATCCTTTCATCCCAAACTGTAGTACTTTATATAGGCAAAGTCTATATGGAGACAAAAATGCCGAAATTTCCTTTGCTCTTACGGGGTTCTATTAAATATGTATCCAGCAAATACGGAATTTCTTTTTCTTTCTTCAAGTATTCCTGTTTGGGATGGTTCATCTTGTACGGGTGTTGTTGTACAGCTTTAAAATCTACCGTTTCAATGGCATAGCTAATTGTGTTTGTTCTTGTAGGAACATCTGGAAATAAGAGCATATATTCAATTTATAACTGACTAGGTTCATTCTTTTTTGCTCTTGCAAATGTGAAAGTTTCTGGTCCAGATCTTTCATAATTTCTGAACTCCAAAGCTTTTTCAAATATCAGCATAATCCGATGATATACCTTCACTTAAATCTTTACTGAGTGGGACAGGTACAACTAAGTTAATTGCATGTTTAACCAGGCTATCTCTTTCAATATACAAGTACTCCTGTAAATTATTTAGATGACAGGAGCACTAATATTAATATTTAACTCATTCAGCTTCTTCATAATTTTTTAAGGGATGTAAAATTGTATCTGAAGAAAAGTTTGAAGAATGAGCAAAAGACATAAGTCTATTACCATAAACACACGTTCTCTCCGTTGTAGTTTTGTTAAACCATAGTTTCACTTTTGACAATAATTGCTGAAAGTTTCCAGACCAAATATTTGACATTTGTCCCTATTGGACAGGTTTAAAATGCCCAATCGAGTAAACAACTTTATCAAAGCGTTTGCTAATGTTTTTGATTTAAAATTCATCAAAGGAATTGCCGCTTAAAACCTTCTTAACGCACACATAACGGTCAACAGGTATTGGTTACCTGATTTGGTCACATGCAAGGGACCAACCCAAATAACCATAAGTCTACTAACTGATTCGTCAAATGCAGGGATAGGTCGGTTGCAGATAAGCCTCTGGCATCTTCCTGGTTGGGTTTACCTACGTTTTGACACTTATCACAAGATATACAGAATTTAGCAACATAACATTTGATTCTTTGCCAATAAAAGTGAGTCAAGATCATGTGATAAGTCTTAATAATCCTTAAATGACCAGCCAAAGGAGTTAAATGGTCTAGGCTAAGTATTTCCTGTCTGTAAGGTTTTGGAACTACACTTTGATAGTTCATTGACCACTCATCTCTTTTGACCACTCATCACCATCAGGTACCTCGGTAGGTCTACATTTTCTCATAATAATTTCATTTTTAATGAAATAACAGACATGTACTTCAGAGGCTTCAGTTTCAGTAATAGCTCCTTAAAACAAACAGGAGATCTCAGTATCTCTTTTCAGTTCGGAGACATGTGATTGTCGTTTATCACACTGATTAGAATAAAGACAATGTGTAGTTAAAAGAGGATAACTGATCAAAACCTTCTGATCGATCCAAACAACGAGTGAAAGTCACATCATCAAAAGCCTGGCCAAAACATGTGGCAACTAAAGTAATACCACCCTTATAAAAATCATAAAATCGTCCTCAAGAGATTTTGTTGCCATATCATTGGTAACTGCGCAAGCTAGGGAAAAAATCATGGAATTATTGCTCAATTTGATCGACTTTCTAATTCAAACACAGCTTGCAGTTACAAGTGGATTAACAACAACCTTGTCTCCAGCGTGGTCGTTGCCTGGAAATATATGAAATCCCTCAACGGGTAAGCCACAAACTGTTGCAACTGTCAACGGTCCTGAGAATAAGTCTGCTGAGAAGTTCTCACAATGGAGAGAGACATTAACAGAGCCGTACTCTACGTCCTGAATAAGAAGACTCTCATTAGAAGAAGACTTCTCAGAAAAAGGCTAAGTGCCGGACAAAACAAGAATATGAGATGCTACTGTGTCCCTTAAAATTTTAATATGGGTGATATTAGCCAAATTAACCAAGAGCTAATTAGAATTCTTCGATATGCATTTTTAATAATTCTCTATAATGAAATCAGACTGGGGTTTATTAGACCGAACAAGTGTATTTCATTCAATACATGGTCGTCACCTTAAAGACTTAGAAATAACATCATTTGGAATAGGTCTTGATTCTGGTTTTAATTTTTCAATTTGTAGCAATCGGAAATAACGTATTCTCTCTTCTTGCAATAGTTACACGTAGGGGGAGTCAAGGATCTTGATATAAGGTGATCATAACCTTCCTTTTTAGAAGTTTTGGCAGTTTGAGTCTTAGAAGGGCTTGTATTAGGCTGAAATACATTTATGACAGAAGACTATTGAGTGGATGTCTTCATGACATACAGCATACTTGTCAGCGGCACGATCGGCATCTTCCAAGGTTTCGATCTTCTGCTCTTCAAGATATTCCTTAATGTCACTATGGCACAGTTTTTGAACTCTTCATTTAATACAAGTTGTTTGAGACTTTCATAGTCTTGTTCAACTTTCTTAGCCACTCAAATAGCTGCTCTTTCCTCGAGCAAATTCGACATGAGTTTAATATTCTTTGCAACATCAAAACGAAAATCTGTATTAAAGTATAATTGTGCTTTTCACTTGCCAGCTACATTTTTTTTATTCTAAATTGACATTCCCGTTTCCCTCTTTTATTACATCCGCAACTGTCTCTCTCTGTCTCTCTTTCTCAAATTGTAACTGCATTTGGTTCTCTTGTAATTGCATTTATCTTTCTTTTGCTTTTTCTTCTGCTCGTAATTGTGTATCATTCTCTCTTTCTTCATTGTCTAATTGCGTTCGTGTTTTCCTCTCTTTCCTGTCTCTCTCTCCTCTTTCCCAAATTGTAACTGAATTTTTGTCTTGTAATTGCATTACAAATTCTTTTGCTTTCTCTCTTTCTTTCTTGTCTGATTGCGATTGTTTTTCTGTTTCTCTCTCTCTCTCTCTCTCTTTCTCTCTCTCTCTCTCTCTCTCTCTCTCTCTCTCTCTCTCTCTCTCTCTCTCTCTCTCTCTCCTTTCGCAAATTGTAACTGCACTTGTTTTTCTTGTAATTGCATTTTTCTTTCTTTCTCTTTTTCTCCCTTATCTAATTGCGTTTGTTTTTCTTTCTCTATTTCGTGAAGATCGAGCATCCTTAACTTCAATTCCATTTGATATTTTAATTTTAACTATTTAACCTTTACATTACATCTGATACAGACTTACTGATCGACACCAAATCACTTTTATCTAAAACATTCCTTTCTACCAAATGCTGAACCAAATATTTTTTATTTCTGGTTTCGTTAAGGCCGATTTCGTCTCAAAAAGATGTTATTGTTCCTGGGTATGATATGAAAGAAAGATTTCCACTTTTGATGAGGTTTTAGAAAAAGCATGTCAATTTCGTTTAGAATTTTAAAAGTTTGCGGAATTTTATTTTCAAAAAAAAGTTTTTTGAAAACTGTTTTAGCCAAAATTGAAATATCGAGGACGAGGAACCCAATTTCTTGTTACGTTTTTCGGCTCTAATAAACAGTTACACGGACAAAGTGAAAACAACAAGCTTTGTAAATTTTTAACAATTGATTTATTTTCTTGGTTTAAGAAAATGTAAATATGACAAAATAATTAGGTTTAAAAATCAAATTAAAAATCAATCCAGGAATAATCAACGATTTAAATTTTAAAGTCCTAGTAATGAAATATTCTAATTCATTCAAGTTTGAGTCTCTGTTAAATATCTAAGATGTAAGGCGATGACGTGTGTTGCATCCTGTACTGTGCTGTATATACAGTTCCATGTAGAAACACAAGAAACATTACTCCGGTGTTGAGAGACGGAATAATATTTTGATAAACTGTCTTTGTCCAAGAATTCTGTATGAGCACTCGTAATATGTCCTTAAAAACGAATTAATCTTTAAACATCCAAACAATCTGAAGACAAATTAACATCTAACTCGAAAACTGGCTACACCAGAACAACTTGACACCAGGTGCAAAAGCCCGAAACTGAAAAATTCTTTTCATAACACCTATATTAAACTATGTCTACTGTGTAAACAGATGTCCGTATGAGGATCACGTGGTCATGTTTACATAACAAAAAAATGAACGCAGTATAGCCTCTGTTTCTGTCTATACGAAACTCACATAAATAACGAATTGAAAATAAAGTTGTTTGCATCTTAAATAACATATTCCATCATGGCCTTGAAAACAACCAATCATTTAACTGTACGAAGAGCATACAAATAGAACTTGTTTTCTCAATTGTTACTAATTTCGAATTATGGTCAGGAGCTAGGACAGCATTATGTGTTTAATACTAAACTGTCAGGGCAAACGAATTTCTGAAAAGTTTCAAATAACATTATTTTGACATAATGAAATTAAAATTAAAGTCATACACACACACGCGCACGCACGCACGCACATACACATACATACATATATGCATGCATACATACATACATACATATATACATACATACATACATACATACATACATACATACATACATACATACATACATACATACATACACACGTGTACTGAATTTTTTTTCTTTTCATTTTCAGGTAAGTGGATCTTTTAGCATTTGGCATGAATATATGACGTCATAGAAATCTAGATGAGGTATGCTTGCTCTACTATTGCATATTTTATAACGAGGTATAGGAACTGTGACATTGTAAGGAAAAATATATCGTCCTACTGGCGAACAAAATATTGCCGCTACTGTCACGAACTGTGTTCTGACCCATTTTACGCAATATGTATGACCTTATATGGTATTGGTATATTTTCTTATTAGTCTTCTTCTTCATCGGAACCTTTACCCCTGGGGGAAAGTCTTTTAATATATATATATATATATATATATATATATATATATATATATATATATATATATATATATATATATATATATATATATATATATATATATATATATTGTTACGTGCTTAGGCTCGAATAAGCAGCAACACAGAAAGAGTGAAAACTAACAAGCTTGTATAACTTGAACAATGAATTTATTAAGTACAATTATTTTCATAAAATAAATAAACTTACGGTTTTAGAGAATCAAATCCAACAAATATAGAATTCACAAAATAATCCACTAATGGAATTGCAAGTCCTGATAAATAAATGTTCTAATAGTTCCAGGTTCGAATCTTGACGATGTAATCCAAAATGGCTGACAATGTCACGTGATGCAGTTCTTGTTTTAATATCATCCAGATGAAATTATGAAACACATGTCCTTTTTCCAAATAAATAGAATAATTCTTCTTTTCCAACGAATTGACACAAAGTCCAGAACAAGATAATTATAACTCGAACATAAATACACAACTAATAACTTTACAGCCCAGAGATTCTACTAATGTTAGCTTCCAAAACACAGCTATATACAACTGTTTTTCTGAAGTAAACAAGTGATCACGTGATTTTCTAGAAATTGATAGAAAGTCAGAGGAAGAGTCTACCTTCACCTAGTCACGTAATAATAAAATGATCCAGAAGAAAATAAGCCACGAATTACTAAAATAAAACGTTGTCCTTGAAATTAACCAATAGTTTTAAAGACCTGTTTATCAATCTGAAGCAAGGTCAGATAAAGAAGTAACCAAGCCAAGGTCAAAAACTTGTTTACAGTTAGAGTGATCAACCTGAATTTTCTAGACAAAATCTCCCAATTAATGAATATTAAACCCTAAATGACAAATTTGGATTTAACAATAAAAAATAAATAAATTAAATCCAATAGCCGTAACAATATATATATATATATATATATATATATATATATATATATATATATATATATATATATATATATATATATATATATATATATATATATATATATATATATATATATATATATATATAAATGAAATTGCATGCAAGTGTTTGTGAAGTAACTTCAAGAAGTGCCTAAAACGAAACTTCAAACAATAAATATGGATTGTATGTGATAGATTGTGTAAAATAGTTTTCAATGCAAACTACCATTAAATTTGACTAAAATTGTTAATGGTGTATTTTATATTCGGTGTCGACTATTATCCTACACTAAACGACAAACTGTAAATGATATTGGCAACAAATATCGATGAAGTGTAATACATTGACTTGGATAATTACAGATTTTGACTCTCAACACATTTATAACTGTGACAGAAAATAAGGGAGCATGGACTAGGTGTTGATTTGTAACCAAAAATGAGTTGCTTTGTTCAGATGCTAAAAGTTAATTGAAAACAACTAACATCACTTAGGTGCCGACGGTAAACCGATATTAGTAACCTCACTTAGGTGAAGCATTAGTAATGGATCTAGACTGCAAGCAATTCAAGTTCACATAATGTACTCTGAAATTCTGGAATAACCAAAATATGCAGGAAATCATAACTGAGCTACTAAAAGTTATTAAAATATATACTTGTAAAACAAAAAAGATTATATGCAATATTGGCTGTCGGATCTGGCTGCCCTGCGATGTTAACCACACCCAACAATAAGTACCTTTACTCTCAAGAACAAATGTGTTAACGCAGAAATGAGTAATCGAACAGAAATGCTTCCATTGTTAGATGGCAATGGTCAGCAATCGGACAATGGACATTTTCAAATATTTAATATAGAGGATTAATTTGTTTAAACACAATTAGGTTCGTAAATTTGTGCAAATCTCGAGAATTACTTTGGCGATGTATTGCTATTTGTCTTTAGTGTTAATCGTATAGTTAAATATTGTAAAATGCAAATCATCATTTTTATCCTATAAATGTCGTTACAAGAAAGTAGATATGCTATATTTATGGCTGCTATAGCTCCACTCGTAGCGATGCAGTATTATCACTTCATTGGTAAAAAGAGTAGTATATCTAGAGAGACAGTATTATCACTTCATTGGTAAAAGGAGTAGTATATCTAGAGAGACAGTATTATCACTTCATTGGTAAAAAGAGTAGTATATCTAGAGAGACAGTATTATCACTTCATTGGTAATAAGAGTAGTATATCTAGAGAGACAGTATTATCACTTCATTGGTAAAAAGAGTAGTATATCTAGAGAGACAGTATTATCACTTCATTGGTAAAAGGAGTAGTATAACTAGAGAGACAGTATTATCACTTCATTGGTAAAGAGAGTAGTATATCTAGAGAGACATTATTATCACTTCATTGGTAAATAGAGTAGTATATCTAGAGAGACAGTATTATCACTTCATTGGTAAAAGAGTAGTTTATCTAGAGAGACAGTATTATCACTTCATTGGAAAAAGGAGTAGTATATCTAGAGAGACAGTATTATCACTTCATTGGTAAAAGGAGTAGTATATCTAGAGAGACAGTATTATCACTTCATTGGTAAAAAGAGTAGTATATCTAGAGAGACAGTATTATCACTTCATTGGTAAAAGGAGTAGTGGAGTAGTATATCTAGAGAGACAGTATTATCACTTCATTGGTAAGAAGAGTAGTATATCTAGAGAGACAGTATTATCACTTCATTGGTAAGAAGAGTAGTATATCTAGAGAGACAGTATTATCACTTCATTGGTAAAAAGAGTAGTATATCTAGAGAGACATTATTATCACTTCATTGGTAAAAGGAGTAGTATGTCTAGAGAGATAGTATTATCACTTCATTGGTAAAAAGAGTAGTATATCTAGAGAGACAGTATTATCACTTCATTGGTAAAAGGAGTAGTATGTCTAGAGAGACAGTATTATCACTTCATTGGTAAAAGGAGTAGTATATCTAGAGAGACAGTATTATCACTTCATTGGTAAGAAGAGTAGTATATCTAGAGAGACAGTATTATCACTTCACTGGTAAAAAGAGTAGTATATCTAGAGAGACAGTATTATCACTTCATTGGAAAAAGGAGTAGTATATCTAGAGAGACAGTATTATCACTTCACTGGTAAAAAGAGTAGTATATCTAGAGAGACATTATTATCACTTCATTGGTAAATAGAGTAGTATATCTAGAGAGACAGTATTATCACTTCATTGGTAAAAGAGTAGTATATCTAGAGAGACAGTATTATCACTTCATTGGAAAAAGGAGTAGTATATCTAGAGAGACAGTATTATCACTTCATTGGTAAAAAGAGTAGTATATCTAGAGAGACAGTATTATCACTTCATGGGTAAGAAGAGTAGTATATCTAGAGAGACAGTATTATCACTTCATTGGTAAAAGGAGTAGTATATCTAGAGAGACAGTATTATCACTTCATTGGTAAAAAGAGTAGTATATCTAGAGAGACATTATTATCACTTCATTGGTAAATAGAGTAGTATATCTAGAGAGACAGTATTATCACTTCATTGGTAAAAGAGTAGTATATCTAGAGAGACAGTATTATCACTTCATTGGAAAAAGGAGTAGTATATCTAGAGAGACAGTATTATCACTTCATTGGTAAAAAGAGTAGTATATCTAGAGAGACAGTATTATCACTTCATGGGTAAGAAGAGTAGTATATCTAGAGAGACAGTATTATCACTTCATTGGTAAAAGGAGTAGTATATCTAGAGAGACAGTATTATCACTTCATTGGTAAAAAGAGTAGTATATCTAGAGAGACATTATTATCACTTCATTGGTAAATAGAGTAGTATATCTAGAGAGACAGTATTATCACTTCATTGGTAAAAGAGTAGTATATCTAGAGAGACAGTATTATCACTTCATTGGAAAAAGGAGTAGTATATCTAGAGAGACAGTATTATCACTTCATTGGTAAAAAGAGTAGTATATCTAGAGAGACAGTATTATCACTTCATTGGAAAAAGGAGTAGTATATCTAGAGAGACAGTATTATCACTTCATTGGTAAAAAGAGTAGTATATCTAGAGAGACAATATTATCACTTCATTGGTAAGAAGAGTAGTATATCTAGAGAGACAGTATTATCACTTCATTGGTAAAAGGAGTAGTATATCTAGAGAGACCGTATTATCACTTCATTGGTAAAAATAGTAGTATATCTAGAGAGACAGAATTAAATACATATCTTCCATCTGTTGAAAGTGTACTAATCACATTTATCACAGCCTGAGTAAGCACATACTAATCTGTTTAAACGTGTAATAACCACATTTATCACAGCCTGAGTAAGCACATACTAATCTGTTTAAACGTGTAATAACCACATTTGTCACTGAGTAAGCACAGAATAATTTGGTTAAAAGTGTAATAACCACATTTGTCACTGTCTGAGTAAGCACATAATAATTTGGTTAAAAGTGTAATAATCACATTTATCGCAGCATGAGAAGGCACATAATAAGGTGTTTTATCACGTAATAATAACATTTTTCACAGCCTTAAGTAAACAAAGAATAAGGTGTTCAAATTCGTAACGGCATGTAATGGCCTGTAAAAGCACGGAATAAGTGTTCAGATGTGTGCATCTGAGTAAACAGAGACTAAATGTTCCAATTTTTCACAGTTCACATTTACCCAGCCTGAGTAAACACGGAATAAGTGTTCACATTTACCCAGCCTGAGTAAACACGGAATAAGTGTTCACATTTTCCCAGTCTGAGTAAACATGGAATACGTTTTAAAATAATACTTGAATCTTGATCATAGCTGACTGAAGCTAATACTGAAATTCTTCACTTGACCATACAAATGTAGGATCGATTGTCTATGAACGACCCAGTCCAACCCCTTGTGTACCTAATGTGAACCTGTGAACCAGTCTCTCTCTCTCTCTCTCTCTCTCTCTCTCTCTCTCTCTCTCTCTCTCTCTCTCTCTCTCTCTCTCTCTCTCTCTTCTCTCTCTCTCTCTCTCTCTCTCTCTCTCTCTCTCTCTCTCTCTAAATATATATATATATATATATATATATATATATACGCTGTGTCAATGATATACCGCGAGATTTATAAAGTTTTCATTAAAATTAAATGAGGCTTGTTGATTTTCCTTGTAATGAAAACTTTATACAACGAGTGATATATCATTGATACAGCGTACATACTGCACATATATTTTATTTATATCACATATATTTATATATATATATATATATATATATATATATATATATATATATATATATATATATATATATATATATATATATATATATATATATATATATATATATATATATATGTATATGCCATTTTAATGGTGTTAATATTTACTACAGGAGCTGTGTGGAGAGAGAGAGAGAGAGAGAGAGAGAGAGAGAGAGAGAGAGAGAGAGAGAGAGAGAGAGATATGGGGGATTGTAGGTCGAAGAGATGTTCATGACTGGAACAAATAAATATTAATATATTCTTGTGATTTCTATGTGAAATTACTGATGTCACAAATTATTGTTAATTTTAGATCACACAGAATATTATGCTTCTTATGTCGCACAAATTATTCTCATTCGCATGTTACACATGTCCTCATTCCTGTTTTTTATGTAACATTGTTCCCACTCGTATTTCACGTTTTATTGTTCCACTCGTATTTCACACATGTATCTCTCTCTCTCTCTCTCTCTCTCTCTCTCTCTCTCTCTCTCTCTCTCTCTCTCTCTCTCTCTCTCTCTCTCTCTCTCTCTCTCTTGTGTCATTTAGTATTCGATACTTATATAAAGAGTATTCTCATTCGTATGTGACTGTTCTCAGTCTTGTGTCAGACGGAGTACTCTCTCTCTCTCTCTCTCTCTCTCTCTCTCTCTCTCTCTCTCTCTCTCTCTCTCTCTCTCTCTCTCTCTCTCTCTGTGACTATATCGTTACAAAATGAAATGTGTTATTTCCTAACAAAACATACGTGTTATAATGATAGTGAGTCCTAATTGCTACAGCTCACAGTGGATCTTTAAATATATGTAGATGATACTCATTTTGTATTACTGATTTATTATGTTCCTATCAGCGTGCTTCGACATTTCGTTTACGTTTTAATATGACTAAGAAATGTTGTAGATTTGACACAATTAAAGATTGCTTTGCTCCCGGCACGCACTGCTCAGAAGGAAAAAAAAAAGACATTCGCTGAATAGTGTAGACTACATAGTTTAATTTCTCCATGAATATATACAACACTTGTAAGATATTCTTCGCTGTGTTCTGGCATTGTTCTCACGGAGCCTCTCTCTGACGGGCGCTAAAATCAATACTTGATTCAACTGTTTGGAGAACATATTCAAATGCATGCTTTATTTTTCGTTACAACATAATTTATGTATCGTACAGTTATGTTATGGTTCTTTTAGATGCCCTATATAATTCGTGCATTTTAAAAATGTTTTTATTAGTTCCGAAGCTTTGAAAGGAAAGTGTTTTATTGATTAATTTCTGAAGGAATGATTTACTGTCAGGAAGGTGTGTCCAGTCTAAATGTGCGAGAAAGTCACGATAATTTACAGGACTGTAAAATCACCATTACCTCTTGAATTACATTATTGCGATCTTTCTATTTAACCCCTTGATCACAGCAATGGGCTAGTCTGCTTCTCAGAGTGAGAAAAACCCATATACATACACGGGGGCCGAAGGTTTGATCTTCCAAACAACGTGCTACTTAACTACATCTAAGCTATCCAGCACGAGAGATACGTCAAGTGCGGTACACATGTTGTGGTCGGATGTAAAGCGTTATAAAATTGGAAGTAACGGTCGATTGAATCGCATAGCTGCGGATTAAAATTGGAAACGTTATCTTCTTATTCAAGGCATGGTCACAAACCAGGGGATGTGTTTAGCCATTTCCCATGTTTGTATCCTATCATAAGCGTATAAATGAGCACTTCCTAACGGAGCGTTAACATGGGTTCAGGCGGCAATAATATGTATGGGAATTATAGATCTTTTATATCTTGAGAGATGATCGTCCTTTATGCCACGATTATATTAGAGTTTCAAGCAATATCGCTTTAGATGGATGAAACACGCTTGAGAGGACAAACTGAAATATCTATTTTTTACCTTGGTGTACCAAAGGTCTGGATTTATCGCCCTGGATGTACATAGTAACATATGTTTTGGTTATTCACTTTTATTCTATATTCTTCCGTATCTTGGGTGAAAATTTATTTTCAGTGTTGACTGTAAATTGTCACAGATGATTTCAAGATGAAAACCTGTGTTGTACGGTTATATAAGGACCGGTTGCATGAAAACACTCATTAATCCATGTACCATGTGTCTTATTTATCGTTATCGCAGAATCATTTTTAAAAAAATGTGATTCATGTTGACTTCGCTTCAGTACGTATATTTGATTTAGAGCTGTAAGCTCTTCTTGAAAAATATTGACTAATTCATTGTGTATGTGGTGTTATGTTTCGTACCTGAGAAATTTTAATTGGAATTTGGTCGGATTTAACAATTCAAAATGGATACGCAGAATTCCAAGTTGGTGGCTATTCCGGATCGCCCACGGATTTTTATGTCAAGTAAAACCAGTAAAGTGGTAGTGGTATTTCCAAACGGAGAAATCGTTGAAGGTAAGATCTTCAAATTTCATAATTTTTACCTAATCGTAACCTTAGATAACTCCAACTGAAAAACGTTGATGCATTTTGCTTGAGAACTTAACTTTAGATTTACTCTAGGCTTAAAATAACGAAAATGAGTTTCACTTACCAGGTTGTAAATGGTTTTTAAAAAGAAATTATATTCTTATTTTCCATATGCAGTCTAACTTCCCTCAGTCACCCCGACATCCGCACTCAGTCATTGAGCGCAAAACAATAGGAAACATTCCTAAATTAAGTTATATTTTACAGCTTCCAGGTTAAACCTATTCCTTAAAACACTTAATATACATCAAAATGTGAGATCTTCGTCGTCTGAGCACCTATGGGTTTTGGGGATGAAGAGGAAGGGGAGTTGCACAAATCTGAATGGTCTGTTTTTACACCCTCCCCTTCCCCCCCCCCCCCCAACGGTCTTTAGGGCCTACCCCAAGTGTATGCTTTTCGAACCCACTGCATGACTTCACATACGTCTCTGTTGGGACAGTATTCATTTGTAATATTTTTTGATAATCAATCAAACATGTTATAACATAGTGGTAATAATCAACCAAACAACATGTTATAACATAGTATACAATCTTCCACCAAACATGTTATAACATAGTATCCAATCTTATTGCTTTAGAACTTGGCGAAAATCGAGCTTCCGTTTCATTTGAATTCGTTTTTCAAGTTTGTTCAGATAATTGCTAGCACGTTTCAGTTACATCATCGTTTCTTTTAATTATTGAACAAAATATAATTGACAGTTCGAGAGTTTGAATTGAAGTTCAATACAGTTTTAGAAGATTCTGAAAAGTAAATTTAACACTTTAATCTACATACAATCAGAGCTAATCAACCACCAGGATCGTCATGGTATTATTATTATAATTATTGTTATTATTATTATTATTATTATTATTATTATTATTATTATTATTATTATTATTGTAGTAGTAGTAGTGCATTTATCAAGTGTTCAAGCCCTAAAATTAATTTTACAAATATACTTTAATTATTTCGTTGTTACTCATAAATTGCTATTTTAATATCCATCCTGGAACCCTTTTCGATTTCTTCGAATAAATCGTCTTCTCGAATATGTTGCACACGAGTCAGTAAGTCACAGCGATTCGAAAGCTTTCGGATTTAACCACGTTGTATACGTGTATCAAACCACATTTTCTAAATCTGAAGCTCAGTATATTAACCTGTCATATTATGTGTTTTTGATACCTGTGTATTTACCGCTATATATAGAAATATATTTTCGTACTTGTGTTCTGACCGCTGTATATAGAAATATATTTTCGTACGTGTGTGTAGACCGCTAAAGACAGAAATATATTTTTGGACGTGTGTGTTGACCGCTATATATAGAAATATTATTTTTGTACGTGTGTGTTGACTGCTAAAGATAGAAATATATTTTCATCCGTGTGTGTTGACAGCTAATGATATAAATATATGTTCGTACTTGTATGTTGACCGCTAAAGATAGAAATATATTTTCATACGTGTGTATTGACCGCTATATATCTAAATATTAGTTTCGTACGTGTGTGTTGACCGCTAAAGATAGAATATATTTTCGTACGTGTGTGTTGACAGCTAAAGGTAAAAATATATTTTTGTACATGCGTGTTCACCGCTAAAGATAAAAATATATTTTTGTACGTGTGTATCGACAGCTAAAGATAGAAACATTTTTTCTTAAGGAATATGCTATTTTTCATGCTGTTATTCTATAATCAGTGATTAACTTTCAAGGAAGTAATATTTAGAAAAGTAATATATGAGGTCGATAAAACAATAGTGGATTTTCCTATAAAGATTACGTTATACTTATACCATTTATGTGCGATATATCTAAGAGAAGTGGACATTTAATTCTTGTTTTCAAAAGGAAAACACATATCAAAACGAATTCCCTATATATATATATATATATATATATATATATATATATATATATATATATATATATATATATATATAGAGAGAGAGAGAGAGAGAGAGAGAGAGACTATGGTATATTACATCTGCTTGTTTAAATTTTACTCTCCTGTATTTTTTCCGTCAGAATTTGTATTTGAAAACATATGCTTGATGCAAAACTATGAGGAAATGCAGACCAAAAAAATAATATTGAAAAGAGAGATAAGAGCATCTGGATTGTACGGTGCTTAAAGACAATGTCGTTCACTTTAAATCTGTATGCATATGGTTATATTTTGTCGATAAAGACGCTTTTTTTAAAAATGAAAGTAGTTATATGCTTGCCTTTTTAAATCTCATAGCCATTCCATGCTTTCGGAATCTGACCATCTCTCTGCCGTGTTCTTTGATTAGTTTGTACACTGTTTCTATCATGTTTCGGCTGCTGACCATTGTTTGCAGAGATCAGGGTATTTATATCTTCATCCATAATTCATTTCATGGCAATTAATTTTCTCTGCATTCTTAGATGGCGCATATCTCTAAATGATTATAAATAAAATGTATCCGAACGTGAGCATTTTATTGCATGTTAGACTTTATCCGATTTCATATGATATCGATTTTTGGATACGAAAGGTTAAAGGTCATGGTCACCAAAACAATCCTTAATAATAATAATAATAATAATAATAATAATAATAATAATAAATAATAATAATAATAATAATAATAATAATTAATAATAATAATAATAATAATAATAATAATAATTAATAATAATAATAATAATAATAATGAGGACTTTGTATAGCGCCTATTCTTTTGAAGCTCTAAGCGCTTTACACCATCAATAATGATATGACTACACTACAGAACAACAAAATGACAAAAACAACGAAATTGGAAAACATAAAAACATGCTGAAAACATATAAGATATAAAACATGATTAGATCGCTAAGTTTGTCTTTGCAGTCGAAACAGGCGAGTCTTAAGAGCACTCTTAAAAGGGACCACATTGTCTTTGCGTCTAATTTCAATAAGCAAATTCGTTCCACGTCGCCGGGCCCTGGTGTGCAAACGAACGTTGTCAATATGACTTTGTTTTCACCTTGCGAACAATGACTATACGATTATCAGAAGAAGAGCGCAAGGATCTAGCTGGTGTATACACATGGGTGAGGAATATTCATAGTTGGCAGTTATAATTTTAACTGGCAGATTGACAGCTCAGGAAATGGAGATTTAGCTGCACTATGCCTTGATTAAAATAAATGCGGGAAATAAAAAATGTCCAAGATATTGATATCATCTTGCAAGACATCTTCGCAAGTATTTGAAAAAATTGTATGTATACATATATACATCTTTTTAGCAAAGTGTAACTGCAATAAAAGGTATTGAAAAGGCATGTAACAAAAGTAAACACTTTGCGAATACACCTGTTAACGATATATATCTTGCAAATACACCTAAACAGTAATTACCTCGTAAATGAGAATGCACGTAATAAACGTAAACGCACTGTAAATAAAATTAACATTCGTAAAAAAAAGAACGTTGCAAATAAACGTAAGAACAAAACGCCTTGCAGATACATGTAACAACAGGAACATGTTCAAATGCGGGTAACGTAAGAAAACATGCCGTAGTTAAACCCAGAAACATTCGGAGAAAAGGCTCTGCAAATACACGTTGCAAATACACATGTAAACAACAAACACCATGTAAATGTACCAATACAAATAAACCATTTACAAATATTCCTAACAAAAGTAACCATTACGAATTCATATGCAGCAATAAATATCTCGCAAATGCAACTATCTACATGAAACACCTTGAAAATACAAGCAAGGACGGTAGACTCTTTGTAGACACATAATAAAATTAAACATCATGCTATACGCCTGAGAACAAAAAGCATTTTGTAAATACACTCAACAAACGTAAACACCCTTAAAATACACGTACCAAAAAATAAACACCTTACAAATACACGTAACAGTAAATACCTTGCAAATATATCTAACAGCAAACACATTGCTATTATACATAACACAAAAGAACACCTTGCACATACACATAACGGCAACCACTTTGTACATGTCACATGGCAATGCACACATCAACAGCCCATACATTGCAATTACAAGTAAAAAGGAAACACCTTGCAAACACATAGCAAAGTAAACACCTTGCAATTACATGTAACAAAGTAAACACCTTACAATTACACGTAAGAACACAAACACATTGTAATTACACGTAACAAAGTAAACACCATGCAATTACACGTAACAAAGTAAACAGCTTAAAATTACACGTAACAAAGTAAACACCTTGCAAACACATAATAAAGTAAACACCTTGCAATTACACGTAAGAACGTAAGCACATTGCAATTACACGTAACAAAGTAAACACCATGCAAATCCATGTCACACATGGCAAATAGAAGTACATGCAGTAAACACCTTGTAAATACTAGTACATGTAACAACAGTAATCACATTGCAAATACTAATACATTTGACACGAGTAAACACTTTGCAAATCCTAGTACATGTACCAGCAGTAAGCACTTTGCAAATCCTATTACATGTACCAGCTGTAAGCTCTTTGCAAATCCTAGTACATGTACCAGCTGTAAGCACTTTGCAAATCCTAGTAGATGTACCAGCTGTAAGCACTTTGCCAATCCTAGTACATGTACCAGCAGTAAGCACTTTGCAAATCCTAGTACATGTACCAGCAGTAAGCACTTTGCAAATCCTAGTACATGTACCAGCTGTAAGCTCTTTGCAAATCCTAGTACATGTACCAGTAGTAAGCACTCTGCAAATCCTATTACATGTACCAGCAGTAAGCACTTTGCAAATCCTAGTACATGTAACAACAGTAATCACATTGCAAATCCTAGTACATGTACCAGCAGTAAGCACTTTGCAAATCTTAGTACATGTATCAGCTGTAAGCTCTTTGCAAATCCTAGTACATGTACCAGCTGTAAGTACTTTGCAAATCCTAGTACATGTACCAGCTGTAAGCTCTTTGCAAATCCTAGTACATGTACCAGCTGTAAGCTCTTTGCAAATCCTAGTACATGTACCAGCAGTAAGCACTTTGCAAATCCTAGTACATGTACCAGTAGTAAGCACTTTGCAAATCCTAGTACAAATAACAACCGTAAGCACCTTGCAAATACTAGTTCATGTAACAAAAGCTACTATGTTCCAAATTCACACAACAATAGTAAACACGTTGCAGTTACATCTAACAAATCTTGCAAATACACGTAGCAAAGTACAAACCTTGCACTTACATGCAGCAAAGGACAACCCTTGCAATTACACATAGCAATTTACAATCCTTGCAAGTAAACGTAGCAATGTACAATCCTTGCAAATACACGTAGCAATGTACAATCCTTGCAAATAAACATAGCAATTTACAATCCTTGCAAATAAACGTAGCAATGTACAATCCTTGCAAATAAACGTAGCAATTTACAATCCTTGCAAATAAACGTAGCAATGTACAATCCTTGCAAATAAACGTAGCAATGTACAATCCTTGCAAATACACGTACAAAAGTACTAACCTTGACTACTGTATATATTGGTCTACTGACTACTGTATATATTGGCCCAGTGACTATTATACTTAATGGTCTAGTGAGTACTGTATATATTGGCCCAGTGACTATTATACTTAATGGTCTAGTGAGTACTGTATATAATGGCCCAGTGACTATTATACTTAATGGTCTAGTGAGTACTGTATATATTGGCCCAGTGACTATTATACTTAATGGTCTAGTGAGTACTGTATATATTGGCCCAGTGACTATTATACTTAATGGTCTAGTGAGTACTGTATATATTGGCCCAGTGACTATTATACTTAATGGTCTAGTGAGTACTGTATATATTGGCCCAGTGACTATTATACTTAATGGTCTAGTGACTATTATACTTAATGGTCTAGTGACTATTATACTTAATGGTTTTGTGACTATTATACTTAATGGCCCAGTGACTATTATACTTAATGGTCTAGTGACTATTATACTTAATGGTCTAGTGACTATTATACTTAATGGTCTAGTGACTATTATACTTAATGGTCTAGTGACTATTATACTTAATGGTCTAGTGAGTAGCGTACTTAAATGTTTAGTACTACTGCACTTTATGGTTGAGTGACTACAGTACGTTATAGTTTATGACTACTGTATTTAATGGTCTAGTGACTACTGTATATAATGTTCTACTGACTACTGTATATAATGGTCTACTAATTACTGTACTTAATGGTCTAGACTTTAATTACAGTAGTCACACTGATGGTACTGATCTGTGGTACACTGGTACATTGATACATTGATTGTACTGACCTATGGTACAACGGTGATATTTACCTTTGGTACATTGATGGTATTGACCTATGTTGCATTGATTATATTGACCTTTCCCGGTGGTCATATGAATCATGAATGAAAATATTGCGTCAATCGGTAAATATCATTCTTTACAGGTGGGAACTAAAATCAGTTCGCTTTGTCGTTTGGAGATGTTGAAGCACACAAATGCCACGTAAAACTTTAACACTTAATTACAAACCCTTGGGTTTTTTAACGTGATGTGGGTGAGAGAGAGAGAGAGAGAGAGAGAGAGAGAGAGAGAGAGAGAGAGAGAGAATGCAATTATAGGAGAGGTGTGCATATACATAAGAGTGACAACAAATTTAATTAACATACAGTACTGTTTATTACTACTAAATATGGTTTTTTTTTGTAATTTTGTCAATACTAAAGTTGTATTGAAAATGCATAACAAATAAATATCATTATTGATGTTTAGATACTAAGCACATGAGCATAATTGTTCTTATTAGTTGTGGCTTTTTTTCATTCTCAAAACGTTTTGTAGTACGGTAATGGGGCGAGGGAGAATTTGTACTTATATCCAGGTCTTGTGATGCTTATAATACATGAAAATGTAGAGGTGCTACGATAATGAGTTCAAAATGATTTACAAGTATTTTAAATGAAAGATTGTTTGATTGGACGGAGAAAGATGACAAACATTCGGCTGCACAATTTGACAATTTGGTTTCAAGAAAGAAGATCTTTTGACTATTTTGTTTTACATGGTTTGATTCAAATGAATTTGAGTCAATATAAAAGCTTTTATGCAGATTTTGTTGACTTTACAAAGTATTTATGTTGACAGAAATAACACGTGGTTGAAAGATTCTCTACGAGGTTTAAATGGGAAAATGATAAGCGATATGTGTTCTGTGTATAGTGCATTTTAATCATATGCTTCAAATCATTGTACCTTTCTGGAATGCGGAGTAGGTTTGATACAAGGTGAAGTGTTATCAACAATACCATTTTCGTTATTTATTGAAGACTTGGAAAACTCATTACGCTCAACGGGAGATGTTTGTTTTTATGGTTTAACGCCATTTTTTCAGCACAAGATAGGCTATACATTGGGGCCAGTACTAATGGTGGAGGAAGAACCCGGAAAACCCCGCAAAGAACCACCGGCCCACCAGAAGCTACTGGCAAGCTTTCTCACATACCCGCATTGGCCGAATCCGAGACTCGAACCCACGCAGATAGAGGTGAGATGGCCGTGATCCGTAACGGACAGCGCTTTAGACCACTCGGCCACTCACCCCCCCCCCCCCACCCCGCCAACGCGAGATGTATGGATAGAGTTAGAAGAGTTGTCTTTATTATTTAGCAGTTTTCTGAGGATTTAGATTTATTTTCATTAGATTTATTTGCAGGAAACACTGATTTCTACAAAATTTGAAATAGATATTTTTTTCGAGATAATACAAACGTTTTGGTCTTTAGAAAAGGTTATCGTTTAAGATAATACGAATTATTGAATATAACCGGGAGTTGTATTGATGGGGCTGAAATTTGAATTACCTTCATCTTGTTTTCTATACCAAGGAATGTACATGTGCATACTTAATAAATGACTATAATAAATATATTGAATATTTGAAGCGTTTGATAGTATACTGTTTCAGTGTTGATTCAAGCATCAGAGATACGTAGGTTTCAACAGCCGGATGCCATTTGAACGTGTACAACGAAGGTTTCTAAAATATTTCTTACATGTACATAACATATACTCCTATCGTCGGTGTAAACGGTGAACTTAAAAGAATCCAACTTAAATACGGAAGGATGGTTAAATTAAATATTGGCTTTGAATCAGATATTTTGCAAATAATATACTATGCGCCGCACAGAGGACTGGCTTTTTTTTTAAATTGTGAAATGGCCTCTTTCAGCCGCCATATCGAGCCAAGTGAAATACAGCTCTCAATTTCGGCAAATTACACCCGATTTCACTTTTTCGATTTTACAGGAAAGGCCGGAAATGTGTTTCGACTGCCAATAATCTGTTGATTATCTTGTCGGAGAACTGTCGTAGTGAGTCGGATTGGGTGAAGGATTATGCCATGTCAAGCAATGTTCGTGCGATTATCTTTTCTGAGACCTGTTAGTATGAATCGGATTGGATGAAAGTCCAACATGGATCATTATGTCTAGTCTAGCAATGATCATATGATTATCATGTCCGAAATATTTCCTGTTGATATACCTCAATGCGAATGATATATTTCTATGATTTCATGAGACTCGACTAAAACCATTAGGTCAATGGACAGATGTATGCTGAAATGAAAGTATCCATTAATTATATTCGTATTATTGTGCGCATGTATGTGTTTGAGGATGTGTGTTTGCATTTGGTTCGTTGATAGACTTTATGTAGACTACAGAGAATATATATAGGACATAACTTGATAACACTGCCTGGATCTGCGAAGATATTTGGACAGAGGTCCGAGTTAAAATGAAAATAATCCATGAAATATATTTGACTTCATTGATTCTGTGTGTGTGTGTGTGTGTGTGTGTGTGTGTGTGTGTGTGTGTGTGTGACTGACTAGTTTGTTATTTAGTGGGCTTGAAGCAGGTTATAGATTTATACAGGTGCGCAGAGGACGAAGACGGTAACAATATATACTTTATGAAGTGGCGCATTGAAAGGTAGATTTTTCGTACCTTGAAATAATGTCTAGTACATTTAAAACATACATGTAGTCAATACGATACAATGTGTTCTATGAACATGTGCCATAAAACGTCTTATCAACATGCCCTTCAACGTGATATACACACATGTGCCCTTCAACGTTCCCTATAAGCTGGGCGCGCAGCTGCTCAGGCATCCCCGCGCAGCTGAATTGTCAATTTAAGCTCAATCCAACGTTATATTTTGCTCGTTTCCGTAAGGCTTGCGCAGGTCAGCGAGCACTGCGCGCACATCTACCATTCGCTTAGAGGGAACGTTGGTGCCCTTCAGCGTGATGTACACACATATGCCCTTAAACGTTATATACACACATATGCCCTTCAACGTGATATACACACATATGCCCTTCAACGGGATATACACACATATGCCCTTCAACGTGATATACACACATATGCCCTTCATTGTGATATACACACATATGCCCTTCAACATGATATACACACATGTGCCCTTCATTGTGATATACACACATATGCCCTTCAACATGATATACACACATATGCCCTACAATGTGATATACACACATATGCCCTTCAACGTGATATACACACATATGCCCTTCATTGTGATATACACACATATGCCTTCAACATGATATACATACATATGCCCTACAATGTGATATACACACATATGCCCTTCAACGTGATATACACACATATGCCCTTCAACATGATATACACATATGTGCCCTACAATGTGATATACACACATGTGCCCTACAATGTGATATCCAGACATATGGAATGCAAGGTAATATATACCCCCTACGTATCACATGGTTGTAGGATTATGTGGCATACAAGGTCTGTGTATTCCCTACGTAGCACATGGTTGTAGGAATAGCGTGCATGCAAGGTCTGTATACCCCCTATTGTCTCTTAATAGCACGAAATACCTGCATATCTTAATCTGGATATGTTTTATGCAACAAATTTAATGCCGAGACAGACTTTTTGTACCAGGCATTTTGATTGTGTTTCCTTAACTGGAATGATTTAGAAATGTTGAGTAAGTTTGGAATGCTGCAAATGAGAACATTAAAAATGTATAGGAGTCGTTCGTTTCGTTTATACGATTACACGACTGATCAAAGTCACTACCAGTTGTCTAGTAAGAACCACATAACGGACAGAGTTATGTTTATATTAAGTTAGATTACGATATAACAAGTTAGATCTACCACAACCTAGCTATTTTGTGTACACAGTAGATGATTTTATTCTTATCAAAAGCTTTTTATTTTTGTGTACAGTAAACAACTGTTTCTCATCGAAATCTAGCCATTTTATGTACACAGTGGACCACTTTGTTCTTATCCAAAAAGTTTCATTGTTGTGTACAGTGTACTACTATTTCTCATCGAAAATTAGCCATTTTATGTACACAGTGGACCACTTTGTTCTTATCCAAAAAGTTTCATTGTTGTCTACAGTAAACAACTCTTTCTCATCGAAATCTAGCCATTTTATATACACAGTGGACAACCTTTTCTTTCGAAAAATAGTCATTTGAATTGAAATATCCAATTAAAACATTTTCAGTAATAATGTTATGGGAGTCAATAGAAAATCGCGTTAGTACCTGTTAACGATAATAACCAAATACAACCGCCGACCACATCCGGTATTTAGTGAACACAATGCGTGACGTCACATTTTGAATACTTGTTGTAAATAAACACAATGCGTGACGTCACATTTTGAATACTTGTTGTAAACAAAGACCGAGTTGGAATCGTCATATTATGGAACAATTCGTCCGAAATTCAACACGAAAGCTGCGATTCTGAAGAAAGTGAATTGTCACTGCCCTGCGGGTCTTCGCCATTCGAAGACGGGGACTAACAAGCTGAGAAGCGGCTGCTGTCACTGCCCTGCGGGTCTTCGCCATTCGAAGACGGGGACGTAACAAGCTGAGAAGCGGCTGCTGTCACTGCCCTGCGGGTCTTCGCCATTCGAAGACGGGGACGTAACAAGCTGAGAAGCGGCTGCTGTCACTGCCCTGCGGGTCTTCGCCATTCGAAGACGGGGACGTAACAAACTGAGAAGCGGCTGCCTGCACACAGATTAGTCTGTACCAGTTTGAACCCTTTCGTTCCAGTACCGACGAATCGGAAGTTACAGACGAAGATGACGAAGAAGAAAGACAAGATAGATTGACGGGCAATTCATGGTATTTTTTTTTTTGATTATGTCTACAGCCGTATGTTACAATAAATATATGTCTCCGACGATATTTACAGTACTGTTCAACAGTTTCCTGTTCATTTTCAAATGGATGTTTGCTCATTTGCAATAAAGGTTGTATAAATATATTGCATTTCATAAGTAGTAACGTATTTATACGTTGATAACTTGATACGTAAACGTTGCAAGTTCAAATTTAAAATTTCTCATATGTAAGTAAAAAGTTGATTTTTATCAACAATGATACAACCCCCTTTTCTATGGAAAGCATCTACTTGCAGGTTCTGTTTCTATTCATATATAATTTAATTTTACAGTGCTGTACTAAATGTTTTACCTGTATCACTTTAGCCAATTTGTGTCATTGTAATGTGCTTTTGATGTGTTCATAAATATGAGATTATTTTTGACAACCAGAACACTATGTAATAGAAAAGAAAACTCTCAGACTAGGTGTAATTCTGGACATGTTTTGGTAATGCCCACATTAAAGGAATGCGTATGTTGTTATGACCGAGAAAACTATGAGTGATTTTTCATATTTTGTTTTCATGATCTATACCTGACAGAATAGTATTGGGGTCATTAATACAGCAAATAAATAAACCTCTTTATCCACTCATTTTTATGTTTACATCGATTGCACCACTGTTCTGGAGGCCTACACTGTCTAACTGGTATACACCAGTGTAAGTAATACTGATATATCATGCACTAAACAACCACACATACACACACACACACACACACACACACACACACACACACACACACCACACACACACAAACACACACACACACACACACACACACACATATATATATATATATATATATATATATATATATATATATATATATATATATATATATATATATATATATATATATATATATATATATATATAACAACAGATTTTATTGGAATCACTTAAACTTTATTGATATACGTTTTTTTAATCGGCAACTATTTCATATATTCATGTCTTCGGCGTGTTGTAATGCTATTCGTAACACTCCTAGATTCTTCGCCTGAGTTTTAATGGTGTGATCATGGGCGAGCCGGAAAGGGAATGTTTTTGTCAAAGTGCCTTGGCTGCTTACTTCGATATGACTGATATGACCAGCTGTTGCTATGCGTCTGTCCAATTAAGGTTAGGATTTTATGTAATTGACACGAAGGCATATAAAAAAAATTGATTGATCGCAGCCAACATTGAGAAGGAAGTTCATCTTATCACCTTAATGGTATTATCTACAAGGCTTTTTAGTGGACTGTCGTTGGTTTCATACGTTTGTTTGTTTGATTAGAATTTTTAACGTAGCTTTAACAATATTTCAGTCATATCGCTACGATGTCCGCAATGAGGCAGTTTATAGTGATGTCTAGCACTGAGACATCATGCCGCAGACATGTAGCATGATGTCTCACCCAGTCACATTATCCTGACACCAGGCCGACCAGTCCTAACACTAACCTCTTAATGCTGAGCGTCAAGCGAGGCAGCTGTTAGTACCATTTTTGTAAGTCTTTGGTATGACTCGGCCGGGGATCGAACCGACGACCTCCCGCTTTCGGGGCGGACGCTCTAACCACTAGGCCACCGGAGCGGTTGGTTTCATACGAGAGAGCACTTTGTTGTGGTTTTCTGTCAGTGGTAAAAATTGCTTTCAGTGTAATAGGCTTGTTCATACCATGTCCATATTCTAAAATATACGTGTACATAACTTGTCCGTATACGTGTACATAACTTGTCCGTATACGTGTACATAACTTGTCCGTATCTACAATGACTCTTACATAATTTTTTTCCATATTAAATGTGCATAGTTTAGTTCAGACATTTTTTTCCACTTTTTGTTTCTTCGTTTTCAGTTCTATTTATTGCTTTGTACTGTTTCATATTTGATACTCGATTATTACTTTATATTGACTGGCACATACTGGTATCATATTTAAGCACGTGTATTACTATAAATTAATTTGTACGTACTAGTATCATACTTGAACGCGTTTATTACTATAAATTAATTTGTACGTACTAGTATCATACTTGAACGCGTTTATTACTATAAATTAATTTGCAACGCTTTTATCATTATATATTAGTCTGGATACACTGCTATTATATTTTAAACGAGCTTTACATCCATATTTTAATCAAGGTTATTATCATAAATTAATGTTGATATGCTAATATCATATTGGAAACGTATTTTGTACTTTATGTTAATTTGCATATATCAGTTTCATATTTGAAACTCGATTAATACAATAAAGTAATTTGCACACGCTATTATCATGCTTGAAACGATTTTATTACCTCATATTAATTTTTATATACTAGTTTCATATTTGAATATCGGTTATTACTATTAATTAATTTTTATATACTACTATTATATCTGTGATGCATTTGTAACTTCATATATAATTTTACATACAAGTATCATATTGGACTCATGGTTTTTACTTTAAATTACTTTTCCTATCCTAGAATCATATTTGGACAGCGTGTTTTATTTAATTCACAATAATTTGCATATGCTAGGCAAGATTCAAATTTAAAACTAGGTTATTGGTATACATTAAATTGCATATTTGCCCATACTAGTTTCATATTTGAATCACGGTTATTACTATAAATTAATCTGCATATTACATGTCATATTTTCAATGCGTTTATTACTTCATATTAACTTGCATATACTAGTATAATGCATATAAACGGTTTTTAAAAAATTAAATATATAAGGTTTGGAAAATCAGATATTTTTGTCTCTTGTAAATCATCTTTTCTTTGTTTCGTGTCAAACTTTATTTCTTTGTTTTATGCAATCGGCATTTGATTTCCTCGTTTAAATAAACTTTCATAAAAATAAGCATTTCATTGTTTCGTACAAATCAGCAATACTTTGTTTCCTATTAATCATCGTTCCATTGTTTCGTATAAATCAGCATTTCATTGTTTCTTATAAATCATCATTTCATTGTTTCGTATCAATCAGCATTTCATTGTTTCGTATTAATCAGCATTTCATTGTTTTGTATTAATGAGCATTTCATTGTTTCGTGTAATTCAGCATTTCGTTGTTTCTTATAAATCCGCATTTCATTGTTTCGTATAAATCAGAATTTCATTGTTTTGTATAAATCGGCATTTCGTTGTTTCGTATAAATCAGCATTTCATTGTTTCTTATAAATCAGCATTTCATTGTTTCGTATAAATCAGCATTTCGTTGTTTCGCGTAATTCAGCATTTCATTGTTTCTTATAAATCAGCATTTCATTGTTTCGTATAAATCAGCAATTCACTGTTTCTTATAAATCAGCATATCATTGCTTTTTATAAATCAGCATTTCATTGTTTCGTGTAATTCAGCATTTCGTTCTTTCGTATAAATCAGCATTTCGTTGTTTCGTGTAATTCAGCATTTCATGGTTTTGTATAAATCAGCATTTCATTGTTTCGTATAAATCAGTATATCATTGTTTCGTATAAATCAGTATATCACTGTTTCTTATAAATCAGGATATCATTGCTTTTTATAAATCAGCATTTCATTGTTTCGTGTAATTCAGCATTTCGTTGTTTCGTGTAATTCAGCATTTCATTGTTTCTTATAAATCAGCATTTCATTGTTTCGTATAAATCAGCATTTCACTGTTTCTTATAAATCAGCATATCATTGCTTTTTATAAATCAGCATTTCATTGTTTCGTGTAATTCAGCATTTCGTTCTTTCGTATAAATCAGCATTTCGTTGTTTCGTGTAATTCAGCATTTCATGGTTTTGTATAAATCAGCATTTCATTGTTTCGTATAAATCAGTATATCATTGTTTCGTATAACTCAGCATTTCATTGTTTCGTATAAATCAGCATTTCATTGTTTCTTATAATTCAGCATTTCATTGTTTTGTATAAATCAGTATATCGTTGTTTCGTATAACTCAGCATTTCATTGTTTCGTATAAATCAGCATTTCATTGTTTCTTATAATTCAGCATTTCATTGTTTTGTATAAATCAGTATATCGTTGTTTCGTCTAAATCAGCATTTCATCGTTTCGTTTAATTAAGTATTACTTTGTTTCTTATAACTCAGCATTTCATTGTGTCGTAAAGATCAGCATTTCTTTATCTGTTGTAAATCATCATTCCTTTGTTTCTTGTAAATCAACATTTCATGTTTTCTTATGTAAGCATAATGTTAGGACGAAATTGATTCATTTTTTAAAGCTGCTTCTTCATTGCTTTATGACAGTAAAATACATTTAAATTTAATCTTCATTAAACGTTTCCTGTTTTTGTGCAGTAGTAAAACTGATTGAGTTCGTATTCAAATGAATTTACCATCAGCTGTTACATCTGGAACACATAAGCAATGACCGTGAGTTCAGTTTTGCAAGACGCATTCACGAAAACTTGTTTTTGCTGTAATCAGTAAAACAATGCATATACATGCTAAGATGTAGTGTTACGGCTATTGGATTTAATTTTATTTATTTTTAATTATTAAATCCAAATTTGTCATTTAGGGTTTGTTATTATTTAAATGGGAAATTTTTCTAGAAAATTCACTTAACTTGGACTTTTCTGGTAAACAGGCTGACCTTGGCTTGGTTACCTCAATATCTGACCTTGCTTTAGACATTGTCAACAAGTCTTCAATTCTATTGGTTGGTTTCGGGGACAGCATTTTATTAGTGGCTGATTTTTCCTTCTGGTTCATTCTATCTCTACGTGACTTGAAGAAGGTACTTTTTCCATGACCTTCCAGACTCACATGATTCCTCTTGTTTACGAGGGAATTACAATATATATAGCTGTGTTTTTTAGAAGCTAACTTTAGTAGAATATAATTTGGGCTTATTTTAAAGAAGTTGTGTATTTTCTGTTAGAGTTATAATTATTCTGAACTTGTGTCAATTCGTTGGAAAATAAGAATTATTCTATTTATCTGGAAAAGGACATATGTTTCATAATTTCATTTGGATGATTTAAAAACAAGAACTGCATCACGTGACATTGTCAGCCATTTTGGATTATTACTTCGTCAAGATTCGAACCTGGAACTGTTAGAACATTTATTTATCAGGACTTGAAATTCCATTAGTGGATTATTTTGTGAATTCTATATTTGTTGGATTTGATTCTCTAAAACCGTAAGTTTAATTATTTTATGAAAATAATTGTACTTAAATAAATCATTGTTAAAGTTATACAAGCTTGTTAGTTTTCACTCTTTCTGTGTTGCTGCTTATTCCAGCCTAAGCACGTAACAATAGACAAACACTGAATCATTCCGAACTATAAACAAATATGATATTGTATTTATTTGACATTGCCTCTTACTCTTACGATAAATTTGGATACTTCCGAAACTATTATTCTACTTTCATACGAGGACATTTCCAATATGTAACTTCTATATAGACAAAATAATAAATGTTCACGGAATAGACGAGTTGCATTGTTTCCATGTCTGTAAGAGTACACAGAAATCTAACACGAGTAGTTGAAATTAAGTCAGACGCGTGGCCCTCCGAGATTCTGATACAAATCTTACTCTCTTAAGGTTACTTTTCCTTATCAATTTTGCACACTTGTGAAATATTTGTCTCTGGTCGATTACATCCTACTTGACGGGCTTTGAAAATCGCACCTTGTGACAAGATTCTTTAAAAATGGAATAAGGAGCGGCGTGATCGTAGTATTAAATTAGCACATTCACTGTCTGGATTTAGGAAAAATTTTAATAGCAGACTCTGACAGTAAATAACGCATCTCTCCGGCGATCGCGTGAGATAGAACCATAAAGTGTGGCATCTAACTGTGGGAAATGGTAATTACTTTCTTTTGACATCCGTCTTAGGGACATACCATTTCTGCTTGAATTCTGTATTATGCATTTGAGGTGTTGCTGCTCTGAGAAGGAAAGTAAAACAAACAGCATCTCTAGTTAGTATTACATTAATAAATGTTGCTGTAAAATAAAGCCGTAATTCACCGTAATGACATAAACTGTCTCGGAGTATCGTTTGATCTTTTTAATAGTCTTGTTCCGTGTTCAACAACGCAGTATATAACCGCTCCTGTAACTGAAGTTACTGTGCTTTCTCTGTAGGTGAATTTTTCACACAAAATAAACAAAACAATAGGAATGAGTGGCACGATCCGGCAAGAATCAGTTGTATAGACCCTTACCATACAGCAACAGTTGCAATCGGAGCATTGCTCTGCCATTTCCGTCACGTCGTCAAACCACAAATTAACCATGGAAGTAGTTGAGGGAATACACGTAGATGTTATAGTTTGGTGATTCAACTGTGGTGTAATTGTTCGTATCATAAAGCGATGACAACCAAATGAGTGCAGTTCTAAGTAATCATTATTTACGTTTGAGGTTTTCCTTTGCATGGCACTATATTGGTAGGGCACGGCTTCGTCTCTCTCTCTCTCTCTCTCTCTCTCTCTCTCTCTCTCTCTATATATATATATATATATATATATATATATATATATATATATATATATATATATATATATATATATATATATATTCCAATTTTGCAACGGTATGTAATTAATTGTGGCATACAACTCGTCTTGTCTACATAGGAAAACTATATTTTACGGAGGACACAGTGCTTTAACAAATATAATCCGAACACTTCACACAAATGAGAGAGAAAAAGAGAGAAAATAGAATAAATCAAAATCTACCCATAAAAATGCAATTACAATTCTTTGCAAGTAGGTTCCTGAAGAACATAATTCAATTGCATGAAATAAGAAAAGTCAAAAAGTGTAGAAAGTTCAGAGTATATGCAATTCTCACGGAAAACATATATGTGTGAATTTCCTAATGGAAAACAAGTACTGGGCGTGGTTAAATGCAAAGTGACCGTGTTTACGCATATTGTAATATGTTATTATTAAAAATTGCATTCGTTCTTAAATATTTCATATGATATTGAATAGAACTAACATTATATGTTAGATAAAATTGCTGTGTGAAATATTTTAATGGTAAGTTTAACCAAAGGCGTATAATTCTCCCCTACTACTACTATTACTATTACTACTACTACTACTACTACTACTACTACTAATAATAATAATAATAATAATACTATTAATACTAATAATAATAATGCAAATAACAACAACAACAATAATAATAATAATAATAATAATAATGATAATATGAATAATAATAATATGAATAATAATAGGAAGAACACGGCGAAGAAGGATATCCTGTATTGAACAGGTTAGAATATGCCTCCAAGAAGAAATTTCGAGTGTGTTTGTAGCAGCAGAACCATGTAAGGATGCCAGCATCTCAAAGGACACGATTCAATATTCGGAACACCTGTCTTTATTGGCAAGTTAGTGTCGAGGTTAATCCGAATGCGACCGTTGTTGTTATTAATTAACTTTCTAAAGTTCACGTTTTTGCCACTAATAGGAAGTATGTATTCAAGAGCTAAATGCCATATTTTCCATAACACACAAGTTTTGGCCATGCTCTGCAAACATCAGTGGTTAAAATTCAGAACGGAGGCATATGTTTGTACAACACCCATCGTTGTTCCTTTGCGTGACGTCATGGTTCGACGATCTAAAGTGGTCTTAGCCCATACTAAAATATCATTTATAACATTCTTAGATCTACTAAGCGCACCAATCGGAATGTCTTCAAACATGCCCTTTAGAAGTTCTGAATATTTAATGTGGTACAACACGCACTAGCTTTATCAATGGTACATATACACCTTTAGGAGATTCGTCTGTTTATAGTTTCGATTTTGCACCTCTCGCGGGAACGTAATTGGTTGGGCGGGAGAGGGGGGGGGGGAGGGAGGGCATTTACATGAGCTGTAAAATTGCAGTAGCCTAAATACTAAAATTAACAAGCCCGTCATGGTTTGGTTTCGCTCCCCCCCCCCCCCCCCCGATTTTTTTTTAAAAATACGTCCAGGATTCTGGTTTTAGAGACGGATTCGTCATGTTTTTTTAATTAGCGCCTTCTCTTCACTTTCGCCTGGAATTCATCAACTTTTTGATAGGAACAGATACACTGGATGCGGGCGCGTCGTCCATGTTGATGTTTTGGAGTATAGCTCTCAGTTTGGGGTATGGGGTGCGCGCAGTTGACTGGCAGCATATACTGCCAAACATTAGTTGTTTTGCGGTACGTGTCAGTTTTGATGCATGCTTTTAAAACATAGTTTTCAGTAATTAGTGTCTGATCAAATATCACATTATCAATTTCTAGTCAGATTTGTTACTTATCACATTTCTCTGTATTATCGATTGCTTGACATTCAGCTACTCTGCTCTACGTTCCAACATTTATATCTCAGACAGTATGCCGTCTCTTTTGCCATCTAAACAAAAGCAAACAAAAATAACCCAAAGACTGGTATTTCCATGTTTCTGTGTGTCCTGAGAGAGAGAGTGGATGGTCTATCAACTTTGAGTTCATACAATTATACACTGCACGGTCATATGGTCTATCAACTTTTATTTCATGCAATTATATACTGCACGGTCATATGGTCTATCAACTTTTATTTCATGCAATTATACACTGCACGGTCATATGGTCTATCAACTTTGAGTTTATACAGTTTTACATTGTACGGTCATACGGTCAAGTAACTTTGAGTTTATACAATTATACACTGCACAGTCATATGGTCTATCAACTTTGAGTTCATACAATTATACACTGCACGGTGATATGGTCTAGCAACTTTGAGTGCATGCAGTTGTACACTGCATGGTCATATTGACTAACTAGTCCTATATTTGCTTAGTCAATACTTATCAAAGTGTGTTCGGCTCTATTACTAACGTCCTCATGAGAAGGCGTATTGCTGCCAGAAAGAATTTCTCAACTAGACAGGAGCACGTTTTTATTTATTGTATCATATTTGTACACTGATTAAATACCGTTTTTTTTTTTGTTGTTGTTGCTCGTTCATGATTTCAATATATACATCACTTTTACTGGAAATAGCAGCAAGGATTATTTGCCGTCCATGTATTTTTAAGAGTGAAACGAAATAATGCCCACCGCATGTGTATCTAAGTTCAATGTTTATAATGAACAGTGTCTGCCTGTATGTGTATTTGTCAACGCTGCGTATGGGATCATTGATTTTACCATACAAAAATCTTTATTGCAGTTCTAATTTTCCTCACATTGTGTGTTTCATCATTTCACTTCTGATCTGTAAAAAGCCATTGTTTCGATTCCATGGTAACGAAATAATGTTTCGTTCTCATCGTAAGTGTAGTGTGCTGTTGAACAAAACTTCAGCGTGGCCGCCATTGAAGGTCACCAGTCACTGAATAGAAAGGTGTAGAGTTTGCGGTATATTCTAAATCGTATTCCTATATTTGACTCAGAGATACCTTCTTATCTGAATGTAACTTTATTCATAGAGTACTTTTTATACAGGGTAATTTAATTATACAGAGTAATATAATTCATAGAGTACTTTTTATACAGGGTAATTTGATTATACAGAGTAATATAATTCATAGAGTACTTTTTATACAGGGTAATTTGATTATACAGAGTAATATAATTCATAGAGTACTTTTTATACAGGGTAATTTGATTATACAGAGTAATATAATTCATAGAGTACTTTTTATACAGGGTAATTTAATTATACAGAGTAATATAATTCATAGAGTACTTTTTATACAGGGTAATTTGATTATACAGAGTAATATAATTCATAGAGTACTTTTTATACAGGGTAATTTGATTATACAGAGTAATATAATTCATAGAGTACTTTTTATACAGGGTAATTTGATTATACAGAGTAATATAATTCATAGAGTACTTTTTATACAGGGTAATTTGATTATACAGAGTAATATAATTCATAGAGTACTTTTTATACAGGGTAATTTAATTATACAGAGTAATATAATTCATAGAGTAATATATTTTATACTGGGTAAACATATATAATACTATAATTCATACAACTGATATGTTATCGTCAGATCTGCACAGGAGATAATGTTAATTCTTACATGAAAAGGATAATAAAAGAACCAGCCTGTGAATCAGTCAAAACGGCGACAAATTGCCAATGTAAACCTAGATTTTAAGTCCTCTTCGATTTCAAATAAACTTAGTATGTGCACGTTTTTACTTCACCAATATAAAACCCAGCCTATATGCATGTATGGCGTATGTATGTTCCTCAAAGAGCACCATACAAATGCAATTATCGCAGAGAAACTCCGATATTATATGCCGCAGATATGCCGGCAATGGAAAAGAACGGCGTGGTTGTTAAGTGGAAAGGGCCGTTTTAAGAAGACATTAATATTATTTAAATAACCACTTGCGTTTTTCCAGTATTGAACAGGTCTAATGGGAGCATCTGTGAAGCGGCTTTGTTAATGACAGTAAAGTCTCGGCAAAAATTGATCAAAAGCACAAACAGCTATTAAACACAAAGGCTGGTCTTTGTCTTTGGTGTATACACGGTAATCTCGTCACATAATACATTTTTCTTGTTGGATGTCATGGGACATATTTTATATCATGTAAACGGACACCAGATACTGTTCGCTATTGAATGTTTGAAACGGATCGGTACTGTAAAAAAATGTTATTGAAGTTTAAAATTACTCGGTCCACAAATAAATAATGCACCTAATGCAAGAAGCATCGTTAGTGTGTTTGGCCAGGCAATGGCATGCGAGAGCTAGCGTTAAAGCAATAGTATACAATAATTGGGGAAGTTCCAATTCACGTCTTTATTTCTAATTTTGATTTAGCTTCATTGGTAGCACAGCGAATTGATTAGACCAATTTGTAGCAGCCAACAGTAAAGATTTCATTACGGCATATCAGTGGATGTCTGCATTAAAAGACGTGCTATTACCAAATGTATAAAGTCATTGTGCCATGGCGTAACTAACATCTTATTATTACATGATTTATTTTTCTCCGTTAACTTTATATTGTCAGAATCGTGCAATATTTTACGATATTGCATTCAAGCGCTTCATATTTAACTCACGTGAATGCTATTACTACTTTCTATTTGTAAACAAACAATCGAGGTAGACGCAAGCACTTTTGATTTATTTTATTTGTCTTTGGATGAAGTAAACCAACTGTTAGAACGATTTGAATGTAGAGATGCCAAAGTTTACAATGTAGATGATTTCATCGCCTCACAAAAGAAACTTTGAACGAAGCAGTCGAGTGAACGTTATATCAGAAATGTGCAGCGATGGCTATCTGATAATTAATTTGTAAACAAATCATGTACACTTATATAGTAGGCGCTTTACGTTTGTGTTGATTAAATTGGTTTATGAATGAACTAAAGTAAATGTTTCGTGGACTGTCACATAGACGCTGCTTTGCTACATTCGGCGTTAACTTCGTTGATGCAGCGTTTCTGATTTAGGCGGCGATAGACGCCAGATTTCATAAAAATGATGGGTCCCACAAATAACATGCAAATAACAAGGCATAAATTGTCTTATTAACTGGTTTTAAGAATGGCAAAGCATATACTTCGGTGTTATATCCTGAATTTCATTAAAATGTACTTTCTTTGTTCTGCAAATCCGAATTACACGAGCGATGTCATGGGTTCTCGAGCTCGATTACACATTTCGAAATTGCAATGTAATTTCGACTATATTTCAAGTGCAACAGCGTCCTCCTTACCTGTCTGAAAATGAAATATGATATTCACACATGCAGATGTCAACACACTGCTCCGTCGCCGCTGAAATCCGATGGAATTCATGTAGGGTTGGCACATATAAATCCAGTCCATAATCACGATATTTCGTAGAAACGACAAAATTACAGAAAATTACCGAAATCTATTAGCTCCAGATCAAACAGAAAAAGTTGTTGCAGTGCGCATTCATTCGCAATATGACTCTAATTTTCAATCTTAAGTTGACCAAAACAAAATTTTCTTTTGAACGTTTTCTCCAGCGCGAGTAAGTTTAAATTTATCTGGGCGGAACTATGTGCGCATTAATTATGTAATGAAGAATCTCACTTGTGTATTTGGTTTGGAATACGGCATGCAATCAGTTACAATGTTTCCTGTTGTGTATTTTTGTTTACATAATTAAGTCTTAGGTAGAATAAGATATTGAGCATTTAATGAAAAGGTTACTACGTGCGTATGGGAAAATATGAGCTCGTTCTGTCGGATGGATACTGCACTCCCAAGGTCGTGCAGTATTTCCATCTGAAGCCTCGTTTATATTTTCCCATAAAAATGCAGTAACTTATAAATATCGTATCATAAGAAGCAATAAAGAGCTGCAAGTCTGAAATTCACTGATAAATAATACTAACATTATCACTGATGTGTCAATTTAGGAATCTAAACATATTCCTCCTTTTCCAGCTGATATTACTTCTAGCTGTGTACATTTGATTCACGTATAAAAACATGAATTACCATTGGCTAAACTATTTAATGAAATCGATATGTCAATGGAACCCTATTGTTAGGTGATCAACATCGATTATCAAATGAGGAAATAACATGATTACATTAGCATATGAAGTAGGTAATAATCGAGAAATATGGTTATCTCCTAAACAAGCAAGAATATGTCAAGGTTTTGTTTATGATGTCATGCTAAATTAATCTTTAAATATCGTTTGGTTTTAAGAATACACTTTTGATAGACCCCACACACACACACACACGCACACACAGGCATGCAGACAGGCATCCATCCATCCATCCATCCATCCATCCATCCATACATACATACATACATACATACATACATACATACATACATACATACATACATACATACATACATATATTGAGGATACGAGTTTGGATCAACCCGACACATGTAAAACAAAAATTGAACAACATATTACATAGCTAATTTTTGTCTATGATTGTAGAGGCCTATATTAAGATAACGATTTGAAGGTAAATAGTTTAATTGGTTTTGATTTCTAGATACAACCATCTTTCTGACCCTAGAAGATTCCAGAAACAAATTGTGTCTACTGTGTGATATAAAAAAATCAATTAAGATGACTAGCAACCTGGTCCTCATGGTGTAACTTGGCTTTTTATATCTAGGTTGTGTATGTTAGAAGTACCTATTCTTACCTTAATATATAAAGTGGAATTATTATATATGTTGTGTCTTGTTGTAATGTGAGAGGATCTATATTATTTAAATTATTCATTGGAATAACAAACGTTGCATAGCACCAAAATCATTTTTACCGCTACTCTTGAAATTTCACCTGATGTCTAGTTGGTTCTAAAGATAATGTTGATGATCTAACATCCAGTATGACCCCTGTGGTGGTCATCTTGAAATTGCTCCTGATGTCTAGTTGGTTTTAAATATAGCTAGTCACACGACACAGTGTACAGCTCTGCACACGATAATGATAACACTAGCGTAATGATGAGACCATTGTATAGCATGGTGTAATGAGCAAAATGGGTACATGGTGTAATGAGCAAAATGGGTACAAGGTGTAATGAGCAAAATGGGTACAAAGTGTAATGGGCAAAATGGGTACATGGTGTAATGAGCAAAATGGGTACATGGTGTAATAACCAAAATGGGTACATGGTGTAATAACCAAAATGGGTACATGGTGTAATGAGCAAAATGGGTACATGTTTTAATGAGCAAAATGGGTACATGGTGTAATGAGCAAAATGGGTACATGGTGTAATAACCAAAATTGATACATGGTGTAATGACCAAAATCAATACATGGTGTAGTGGCCAACATTGGTACATAGTGTAATGACCAGATTCGATATATGATGTAATGTAATGACCAAAATGGATACACGGTTCAAAATGGAGATATGATGTAATGTGCATTGTCTGTACAGAAAAAAAAGAGACAATCATGGCATTGTCTGTACGAAAACACGTGAAATCACTGCATTATCTGTACTGAAAATAAACCACAATCATGGCATTGTCTGTACATTAAATGCGAGACAGACATGGTATTGTCTGTAAAGAAATTACGTGACAGTCAAGGATTTCTCAGTACAGAAAATAAGTGACAATCATAGCATTTTTTAAAACTGAAAATACGAGAAAGACGTGCCATTATCCATACAAAAAAATCATGGCGGTATCTGTACAGTAAAAAGAAGAGAGTGATGACAATGTATAGAAAATACGAGACAGTTATGCCATTTTCTGTACACAAAATACGAAACTGTCATGGAATTGTCTTTACAGAATATACGAGACAGACATAGCATTGTATGTACTGAATAAAGAGAGAACCATGGCATTATCTTTACTGAAAATACGTGACAATCACGTCTTGGTCTGTACAGAAAAGTCCAGACAGTCATTGCATTATCTGTACAGAAAATGATATACAGTCATGATATTATATGTACAGAAAATACTTGACAATCATGGCATTGTCTGTACAGAAAATGCGAGACAGTCATGGCATTGTCTGTAACGAAAATACTAGACAGTCATGGCATTATCTGTACAGAAAATACGAGACAGTCATTGCATTGTCTGTACAGAAACTGTTTCTTTTTCATCTGTTTCAGTTTTGAAAAGTTATATTGTAAATAGTGAAGTGATACTGGGTACTCAACTCTACTGTAGTTATAATTAGTTCAAGTTGTAACGAAGATTAACGTATTGCAATTGATTATTGATGGGTAATTAGTAATCGGTGTCACTATCATATATAACTCTCCGTTTCTTTCGGGGCGGATAAACTGTGACATACTTGTGTTGTCCTTAATATTTACTGTAAAATTACCCTCGTATATAAAAGACCCTCCAGATACGGATCCTAGCGGATAACCATGTGCTAAACTCTCAAGTTCACTGATTTTTTTGAAAATTAATTTTTCTGTCTTCGAAATATTACAAGGTCTACAGTTATATTTACTTATGGATTAATGTGTTGACGAATAAATGATTCCTGATGGCTAGTAAGTGCATTATTTGTCATTAAATATTGCAGGTATATGTTTGATTCAACAGGGATACAGTGGAGATGCTTAAGAAGATTAGATAAAGCATGTTTGACATAACACATTTCTGGCTGTAGCTAAGTTTTCCGTAGTTGTTAAGAGAGTTGTGAGGCTTATAAAGTGTATATACGTATTGTCTATGTGCACAGATCAGCGTTGTCTGTCATAGTTCATTTTCACACAGCAATGAGAATTGTATCCTATCGGTAGCAGTCAATTTTTCAGGTCAGCGTCATTAAATGTAACTAACAGTATATAATGTAGATAATTTTATAATTTATTTCACACGAAGTATTTAAAACTTGTTAGTTTGCGTTAGGATAAAATTTACCATGATGTTTCACGAACTAGCATAATACCATAAAGCGCGACATGTATGCGTGTGTGTCTTTGTCTCTCTTGAAATGTTTTGATATGCTGTGTTCTCCGAGATTGATTGACCTTAAGTTACTATGTTTTTGTTATATATTTGTTGTTGTTTGATTTTAGAACAACTACGACAGGCACAGCAGAAGACAACAAAGGTTGTTTTTTTTACGTAGTTCTGAGCACGTAGACACCTTGACTGAGATGACTGTTCTGAGATGATTAGACTGAGTAAAAAAGCAATGTTAGCAATGTTGAGATAATCATGGTGTCATGTATACAAAGGGTACGAGATAATCATGGTATCGTGTATACAAAGGGTACGAGATAATCATGGTATCGTGTATACAAAGGGTACGAGATAATCATGGTATCGTGTATACAAAGGGTACGAGATAATCATGGTGTCATGTAAACAAACGGTACGAGACAATGATAGTATCATCTATACAAAAGATACGAGAGAATGATAGTATCATCTGTACAAAAGGTACGAAACAATCATGGTATCATGTATACAAAGGGTACGAGATAATCATGGTATCATGTATACAAAGGGTACGAGATAATCATGGTGTCATGTATACAAAGGGTACGAGATAATCATGGTATCGTGTATACAAAGGGTACGAGATAATCATGGTGTCATGTATACAAAGGGTACGAGATAATCATGGTATCGTGTATGCAAAGGGTACGAGATAATCATGGTATCATGTATACAAATGGTACGAGATAATCATGGTGTCATGTAAACAAACGGTACGAGACAATGATAGTATCATCTATACAAAAGATACGAGAGAATGATAGTATCATCTGTACAAAAGGTACGAAACAATCATGGTATCATGTATATAAAGGGTACGAGATAATCATGGTATTATTTAAACAAACGGTACGAGGCAAGTATGGTATCATCTATTCAAAATGTACGAGATAATCATGGTGTTATGTATATAAAGGTAAGGGACATTATCTGTACATAATTTTCGAGATAACCATGGTATACTTTATACAGAAGTACAAGATAACTTGATATTATTTATACAGAAGGTACGATACTTACATGGCATGGTCTTTACAGAGGTACGTTGCATTCCTGACATTATCTATAGCGAAATACAATACAGTCCTAGCATTGTACATACAAAATGTACGATAATTACTGGCGTTAAGTATAGAAAGGTACATTCATGCATTCACGGAATTTTCTTTAGAAGGTACGATATATTCAAGGCATTATCTGTACAAAAAGGTACGATACATTGGTGGATGATCTATAAGAGAGATACGAGACAGATTGTTGTATAATCTAAACGGGAAGGTATGAGACACTCAGTTGTCAGGGAACTCGTATCATGAAATGTACGTCTGGTGCCATGGTATGTTAGTATAAAATCATTTGATACAATAACTGGTGTATAGGGGGGAGGGTGATTGATTTGCCAGAACATGGTAATTGAATGGCAAATTGTTATCTTGACAGTAATCGGATTTTCCTTAAGATATATTAATGGGGTAAAAAATACACCAGATAAATCTCTTAGCTTTTCATGTTAGGAGTAAAGTTCGTAGGTATTAGCATTTTAAGGTACGCCAGAACAAGTACATGTATGCGTATTCGGTGCCAATTAAAAACTAAGTTATCAAATCATAAACATAAAAAATTACACAGATAATCAGAGGTAGCTGAGCCTTTAAAAATAAACATGAAGTACAGCAGGAGAAGGGGGATGTGTAAAATGTATGTAAAAATGATTAAATTAAAAAAATAAAGTCCATATTGTCGGAGTGTTTTATGAGTAAAGATGCACTTGAGATGAGTTAAAATTGTACAGCAATAGCAGATAAATCAGGTATCCTTTCGATGTACATTGGAATTGCGAAATACCTTCTGGACGAGTAGGGGCTTCGAGTGGCCGAGTGGTCTAAAGCGCTCTCCGTTACGGATCACTGCCATCTCACCTCTGGCTGCGTGGGTTCGAGTCATTGTCCAAGATTTGTGTCCATTTATTTGTTTACATTGAGTAAAAGCATAAAGATTAGATTACATTGTAAAGGATCAATGCACTCTCCCTAATGGACGTTATTGATACTAGCTGTACTAAATTATACACTCAAAAGAAAAGATAGTCAAATAATGTGCATGTAATATCTCATACAACTGATGCTATTGATCATCATATACTATTGAATATCACTGGCTATTGAATATCCCCTGCTATTGAATATTACCTGCTATTGAATATCACCTGCTGGTTTCATTTTCTTAAATTATATGTGCGTATCTAGTTGTAGTCTAATTTTCTCAATGAAATGAATTTTTTTGTGGATTATTAGAATTTTCAAGATTTATCTCAGTTGTTTAACTCGTACTATGCACAGACAGTGAATAATAAGTTAACGTATGTAAAATAAATTGCATCGAAAACTTATATATGCATTTGGAAAAGAGATTTAGAAGAACGACATAAATTTAATTCTAGACACACCTTTTCAAACTTACATAGATGATCAAGCATTCGATGCAGATGTTTCATCCAAATCATCATCGCACACCCAAACTAATCTTTCTTGATCGGTAGTCTTTATTTTGTATTATTCCTAACTAGTGTTGAATCACTTTAAAACGTAAAGATAAAATTATACGGAAATCGTGGAAGACCGTATTTAATAAGTTTTGTATCTAGTTCATTTCTAGTCTGGGGAACCAATTTGTTCAATATGGTCTCCATGTATCCCACGCCATGTCCAAGTCGTTCTACCAGCTCGCTGGGAACAAGCCCATTAGTGGTTCACTGTATTTCTTTGTATTTCTAAGTGCAAAAAAGCCTAAATAAAATAAGTCCTTCGCCATTTAAAATCTTAAGTTTTTAGAGAATGCAATCCCCCCAAAAAATTGCACGTACGGACAATCGTTACTCATATCAAACATTCGTATAGGGAATTGTCATATGTTACAATGACAGGAAAAAGGAATCGTCGCACATCATAATGGCAGAAATATCAACTAATATCATTATATGTATAGGTTATCCTGAGACGTAGATGGAATCGTCACACATCGCAATGGCAGAAAAACCAAATAATACCATGGCATTTCTAGTGTAACATATGCAGGAAGTAATTTTTAAACGACCTTGATTCAGACAAAAGTTTCTAAAAACAAACATGGTTTCAGATTCTCTCTGGGGAAATATTTTATTTAAAACATCGAGGACACAATTAGGAATTCAGGAGTTTAATTATGTACTTAGACACAATGTCTTTTTAAGCGAATTATTTTCATACAAGAGTTATTATACTTTCTTTCTGCCATATTGTAAATATGATTATTTTTAAAAATTAAAGAAGTGTACAAGAATGGATTTCAGGTACTATGAATGTAATTTTGGAGTTAAAATATCTCCATTTAACGTTTTGTGAGTGAATAATACATTTATTTTATAAAACATTGATAGTTTCCATACATTTAATTTGTTAAATCTGAGATTTTATATCGTTTCCTGCCACAAACCTTTGCCAAAATCAACTGATACTCACCTCAACTGAAATAGCAGCAAAGAGGATGGACAGACCGAAACTATTTCAAGCAAACCGAAACTATTTCAGGCAGACAAAAAGAGAGAGTTAGACAGAACGGGGGGGGGGGGGGCAGACCGAAACTATTTCGAGCAAACCGAAACCAATTCAGGCAGACAAAAACAAGAGAAATGGATTCGGTTTGTCACGCTATACAACCCGGCACCGATGTCGCTACGGAGACGAATTGCTATGGTAAAACTCTTTATGATGAAAGTCTTAAGACGAAAATCCTTTTTAGGATTTCACAAACAGACTAATTTGTAAAACCTCACCTCGTAAATCAATCATATTATTTGACTGGTCAGTGAGTTTAAAATTAATTCTCGTTAATGAATCATTATGACATCGCATATAGACTGGATTAGTTGGATCCTCAATTATTAGAAACCCTGGACGAGCTGTTGGTGTAAATGAATATAAAATATATCCTTGTTGGGCTTGATTTGATCTTTCGAGATTTATTTGATAACTTCCTTCGATAACATCACATACTAAATTCAATGCTATCACCAGGATATATTTACGTTTTGAGGAGCGATATGCCTACCACCGCCGTCTGGGTCATTATTATGTTTGAGGATGGTTGTTTGTGATTGTGTTATTTTCTTCCATGCGGTAAGTATCAGAGAAAAGTTTTCGTGAATAAGATCATTAACAGATTTTTTTTATGTTCATTTGCGTTATACCCAAGAAACTTGAAATCGGGTAAATCAGCTTCTGTTATATTGTAACCGGTTAGGAATTTTTGTTTGTCTCCATTCTTGTAATTAATTATTGCTTGAATTATTTGTTTGTTGATATATTCCATGTCAGATACAAGCTGACTTAATATCATAATATGCGCTATAATCTCATCACGTGGCCTTGTTATATCACAGAGATGCTCCTGGAAACTCTGTCGTAGTCGTTCTAGTGGTGTTCTATGTATTGATTAATCTCTTTAAAATAATCGATGATATTAGTTAACTTTAATGTAATTGTGATGAATGAATCAATTTTTTTTCTCAAAAACAAAATACCATTGCATGGCATTATTATCAAGAAATGTAAATATATCAGTTAATTTTGTATTTTTTATATTAGATAAATCATTTCGATATGATGGAGTAATTTCTTGGTATGATTTTGTCTGTGATATAATCAGATTTTTTTAGGTTCGGGTATTTGATAAGATGCCTGAGGTGGGATTTCAGGCCAACCCAGTATTGTCCTTATAGAACTCTGATAGATATCTACGGCGTATCCAGGTGAGTCAATTTCAATCGCGGTTGATAGTGTTGGTTCTTTTCCAGTAATGGATTTTATTCTGCGCTGTAATTCATTATTGATCTGTTCGATTTGGTAAGACCCAGATGGTAAGGAAACAACGTTCCAGTCTGGAGTACCATTGGGTTTATTCTTATTCGCAAACACCAGGGAATTATTCGGCTGTTGACCACCGAATGATTTTGATCTATTTGGCCAACTGTGGTATACTCATAATTTTGCTAACGCTATCTCTTTCACCGGAACGGCAGAATGAAAATTCACACTGAATTCAGGATTCTTTGAGGTTATTGATATTATGCTGGTTTTCACTGGTGTGGTATTTTCCGCTATTCGTTGAAGTAGTTCTTGCGATGTTGCCATTGTTATTATATTCGTGTTGTTTTTCTAATTTTGACAACGCGGATTTATAAACACGTACGATCGCTGAAAACTCACTATCGGATATTAATGTGCCATCGAGTGACGATGATATCATCGAGGATAATTGGGAGTACGCAGTTGACACAACATGGAATTTAACTACGTAATCTTGTAGTTTGCGCTGGCTGCATGATGATATTTTTTTGTTATAATCGAAATAATTCCCGCGATTGTTGTCGCCGCTGATATACAAATTGGAACAGTTATCGGGGTAACCATTGTCACCGAGGAGAGTATAATACCAGCACCGGTGATTACACCTGATATCGAGTACACAGTAACATCAACTGCGGTGATTCTTCGTCGGTATTTTTTTATTTTTACTTGATACTCCACAGTGAGTGTTTTGAGTTTAGTTTGAAATTCTCTGACCTGATCATAGCGATACTGTTGTGACGTTGCCAATGATGACATTTTATTTATTGTAATAGATTCCAAATTGCTAGCGTTAAATTCGCTAGTGAATTCAATTTAGTTGTTTACTTAAATCCGCTACGAATTCCACATACCATGTTACTGAAACCCTAGTCAAATTATTATCAGTGAATGTTATTGTGAAGTGTTCAATTGTTCCCTTGTCGATGATCGTTGATATCATATTGTTGACCCCAGATGAACTCGTTGATGAAATATTAAATTGAGCCGGTGTCACTAGTGTTAATCGATAAATACCTTTGACGGCCGCGCTGATATTTAATATGTTATTTTGTGGTGCTGTAAATTTATCTGTGAGCGTCGAAACAAGTACACCCGGTCTGAGTTTACCCTGATCGGAAAACAACGCGATAGTACCTTCTACTGCGTCGGGTCGTTTGACTAAATTATCATCAAGGGAAATATTATTAAGTTTTCAATTTACCCTGACGATATTGAAATACAACTATTTCATTGGGATCAACACTTGCTAAGTTCAACATCTCAGCTTTTTCATCTTCGATTATTTTTTTTTTACATCACCGGTTGCAGATATATCCGCGGTGGGTTTTTTCAGGCTTGATAAAGATCTACCCCAAATATCAATCATTATACTCTAAGATCTCTCTAAAAAGCGATTACTCGTATATTCGTGTACGGTTTTATGTGGTGGTTTTCCCGATGATGAAATAGCGTTAAGGACATTCAATACTTCTATGCCGCATATTGGTGGGTCATTCATTTTCTGTGTTGGTAGCGTAGAATACCAGATAGGAGTTTTTAAGTGGTTTATATAACGCGTAAATTCTTTAGGCGGCGCTAACCCATATGACTCGAAATAAACAATTGCACGCGGATCAATCGCGTATGCAACCCAGTGAGTTCCGGGTCCGGTGCTGTTATCGAGATTAATGATAACGGTTTCAGCATTGTTTTTTGTTGTGGTAATTGATCTTTCATAACGACACCTAAAGTTTTTTATCGCTAATTTTTTAGCAGCATCGAGTAAATCAAAATTTGACATGGGAACTATTGTTGTTAGTAAACTGTTCCTAGTCTCAGGCCTTTTCCGCTGTACCATGAATACGGAGTTTCTGGTAATCTTAGACCCTTTCCCTTTTTTTTGTATCCCCGCCCCTTTTTTTGGTTCATATGATTGAGCAATGCTGTGCACCACCAGCTGCAATTAATGCTGGAATCGCAGCAAGAACTGGGAATACACCACCTGATTTGAGTGATCTGAACACCTCTTTTATCTTTGATGGCATCATTGAAGTGTTTTATCTGACGAGTTGTCAATGATAGTTTATTCTGACCGCCAGACATCTGATTGTGCTTCAGCGATATTGTGGTTCCACATTTTTTTAGCTGATTCCGATTGCAATTTTTTAATTTGACCAGGAGTTAACGTAACACTAACAACACTGTATGACATTTTATTAATAACAGATTGATCTAATTGCTACATATTACATATTTTACACTGGTGCATCAATTATTTTCATTCGTCCACCAACACCTTCGAGTAGCATTAATTTGTCGCTGAGAATGACAGCAACTGCTCTGTAATTCGGGATAGTGACAGCACCTGCTGCATTAGTCGGACGGGTTACACGAGCTCTGAAGTATATGTCAACTACGGATTGTCTTGTTAAGTCAAGGATTTATCAGTGATAGAATTCAACGCATGAATCAATTTTACATCTGCGATATGTCTGTTTTGCAGATTACTGCTTTTATAAGCAACGTCATGAGCATAACACGCCTTATCAATTGCGTTTATTGGGTTTTCACCGGGTCGGAGTTGGTTTTGATCATCGAGTCTGGTTACCTGGAAGGTGTTTTTCTCCTGGATATTTTCCCATGGTGTTCCTGGGAATTTTACTAACTTGGCTGCAATATCACCTCCTCGTTTTTTTAAATCCTTGATTTTATCAAGGGAAACAAATCTAAATTTGTTGGTACCACATTGTACACACTTACCAGCGAGTGCTGATCTGTTATTTTTAGTTGTAATCGTCGTCAAGTCGTTTGTGCTAGTACGCTTCTTAAATTTCACACAATATATTAGATCCATAATTTATTTATAATAACATGAATGTAATTGATTTCTCGGCGACAAAAAAACTAGAACCTGTTAAACATCATGCAGCGCTACCAAATTATATTTGCATGATTATAATCGGACTATGGAAGTGGCAAGACACAACTGCTACTTAATTTGATAAGGAGATGGATGAAATGGGACAAGTTTTATTTAGTAGCCCCTAGTGTAGACGATCAGCGATGTTACGAGGTGTTAACGGATTTTAACGAGAAAGCAAAATCGGAAATCGATGAAGATATTATTGAGTTTATAACCGATATCGATGAAGCACCGAGTATTGATGATATTGATGGAAGTATTACCAATTTAGTCGTATATGATGATGTCATGTTAGACAAACAAACGAATCCCGCTAGGATATTTTTCAGATGTAGGCATAAAAATACCGATGTAATATATGTCACTCAACGATACACTCAAATACCAAAAGTGATCAGAGATAACTGCAATATTCTTGCTGTATTCAACGGAGTTGACACACATATACTAAGAAATATTTTGACAAACTTGGTGCGGCGGTGATATGGATTACAATCTCTTTAGAAATTTCTTTAGTCACGCTCAGTCAATCCCACATGGATTTGTAACGATAAATTTGCATGATCCTAGATCAAGATATCGTGTCGGACTTGATCAAATATTTGGTTGAAATCGTAAAGAGTTTTACCATAACAATTCATCTCCACAGCGACATCGGTGCCGGGTCTGTAGCGTGACAACCCGAAACCATTTCTCTTCTTTTGTCTGCCTGAATTGGTTTCGGTTTGCTTGAAATAGTTTCAATCTGCCCCACCCCCTCTTTTTGTCTGCCTGAAATAGTCTGTCCAAGCTCTTTGCTGCTAAAATTAATTTTGACGTAGAAAATAACATCGTTGTGCATACACATTAACTTAACGACGTTAATTTACTGTTAACTACAAAACTTCCAAATGGAAGTAATGCAAAATGATCTGGGTTATCAATTCTGACGATTGTGTACTAGGCTATACCAGATTTATGTTATTTATGTTATTTAGTCTCGTAAATTAATTAATTACAATTTTTTTGTACTTTAATGTAAATATTACGACTTGATCATTGATTTTCATCAATTAAGGATTGTATGCCCTAATCATAGGCAATTTTTATAGTCCAATTCTGAAACACAGAACTCTGTCAGTTAGTGTAATCTAAAAAACGTGGATATAACTGGACAGCAATTCATTTGTGCAGTGTGGGTGATTTCAATTAATTCATGAATGTCATGTGGACAGGTTTGACTCACTCCTGACTGTCCTGTGCAAAAATTCGACTCGTTCATGAATGTCATGTGGACGACTTCGACTAATTCATAAATGAAGCCGTAAAGTTTGTGTATTACTTTACCCTCGCGATGATTTAATTTGAACTTTGACAAGATAGTTGGGGTACTTATTCTTAACCCATTTAAGTTATTTTACCGGTTTTTTTTATTTCCAAATGAAATCTTTCTACAGGCTTCCAGTTATCTCAGTAACCTAAAATCTTTCCACGGGTTTCCGGTCGTGTTAACAACACGAACGGACCGGTATCAATTTGTTCGGTCATAACGAAACTATACTCATTATATTTTGTTTATTTTAAAAGAATTGCACTAGCATAAAATTTGGTCAATATACATTCCCTTTTCAGAATGCTTCACTATGTTAATTGTCCGTCCTAGAACGAGAGGAAAAAGAAGAAGAAAAAAAAATTAAGAAACGCGATGAGCGAGTTTAAAACTAAAGTTTGAACATTTAAGTACGCATGCCAAAATAAAATAGTGGAAATGTCCGTAGAACGTACTCGACTATTGAAAGTTGATACTATTAATGCTGCATGCTGATTGCAGAAGATACTATTGGGACTGTCCGTACAACGTACTCGACTATTGAAAGTTGATACTATTAATGATGCATGCTGATTGCAGAAGATACTATTGGGACTGTCCGTACAACGTACTCGACTATTGAAAGTTGATACTATTAATGATGCATGCTGATTGCAGAAGATACTATTGGGACTGTCCGTAGAACGTACTCGACTATTGAAAGTTGATACTATTAATGATGCATGCTGATTGCAGAAGATACTATTGGGACTGTCCGTACAACGTACTCGACTATTGAAAGTTGATACTATTAATGCTGCATGCTGATTGCAGAAGATACTATTGGGACTGTCCGTAGAACGTACTCGACTATTGAAAGTTGATACTATTAATGATGCATGCTGATTGCAGAAGATACTATTGGGACTGTCCGTACAACGTACTCGACTATTGAAAGTTGATACTATTAATGATGCATGCTGATTGCAGAAGATACTATTGGGACTGTCCGTAGAACGTACTCGACTATTGAAAGTTGATACTATTAATGATGCATGCTGATTGCAGAAGATACTATTGGGACTGTCCGTACAACGTACTCGACTATTGAAAGTTGATACTATTAATGATGCATGCTGATTGCAGAAGATACTATTGGGATTGTCCGTAGAACGTACTCGACTATTGAAAGTTGATACTATTAATGATGCATGCTGATTGCAGAAGATACTATTGGGACTGTCCGTAGAACGTACTCGACTATTGAAAGTTGATACTATTAATGATGCATGCTGATTGCAGAAGATACTATTGGGACTGTTTGTAGAAACGTATTCGACTATTGCATGTTCATACTATTACTGATGCATGCTGAAGATACTAGTGGGACTGTTTGTAGAAACGTATTCGACTATTGAAAGTTAATATTATTACCGATGCGAGCTGATTGCAGGAGAGAGGCCCCGAGCGGCCGAGTGGTCTAAAGAGCTCTCCTTTACGGATCACTGCCGTCTCACCTCTGTCTGCGTGGGTTCGAGTCTAAGATTCGGCTAATGTAGTTATGTGAGAAAGCTTGCCAGTAGCTCCTCGTCGGTCGATGGTTCTTTCCGGGGGTTTTCCCGGGTTCTCCCTCCACCAATAATAATGGTCGCCATGTATAGCCTATCGTGTGCTGAAAAATGGCGTTATACCATACAACAAGAACAACTGATTGCAGAGAAGATACTATTGGGACTGACGTGAAAACGAAGATCTATCGCATAAGCGGAAGACGGAAATCAGTTTGTTTGCACATTTATCATGGCCTTTGGACGTAGTGTCACTACTTACACTATATATTCCAACAGCAGATGTATTCTACTTTGAACACGGTCGACTTATACCGTATTTGTCTGTGAAAACCACTTGGTGTCTTCCTCGAGACACTGAAATTTCCAGCCAGGTGTGTGTGTGTGTGTGTGTGTGTGTGTGTGTGTGTGTGTTGGGGCATGTGTTGGAGTGGATGGAGTACTATCCAAAGCATCCACGACCCCATTTGGATCTTGTAGATTTCCGTCAAAATATTTACGGGTGCGTCCTCGTTGGATGTAAAATATTGTCTGATCCTAAACGACTTTGTAGAGTAAGTTCCATCAATTCCATCTGGACCCAGAACACAATTAACTTTACTATACATCTTCCACTGTGTGGCAATCAACACAAATTATATGATAATCTAAAATACCTTCAAAGACGACTTGACGGTGACGTTCTTGTCAAAGGTTCACCTGCATTTCTTTGAGAGGCTGGACTGTAAACAAACCAACTTGCAATGGAACGCAAATTTCACTTCCGGATCATCACCAAGACCTTCTAATTCAATGTACTCTGTCGCCGGAAAACACACAGACAACCACACCATAAGCTCATAGTCTAAGGAATAAATAATTAGCTTTAAATTCATACCAAGACTCCTTAATCTAAGTCTTGTATCGCCAAAAGAAGACAGCAAGAAAATGCTATAAACATAGACTCGAATTTACAGTTGTGATTAAGGGCCCCGAGTGGCCGAGTGGTCTAAAGCGCTTTCCGTTACGGATCACTGCCGTCTCACCTCTGTCTGCGTGGGTTCGAGTCTAAGATTCGGCTAATATAGTTATGTAGCTTCTTGTGTTCGGTGGTTCTTTCCGGGTTATTCCCGGGTTATTCCTCCACCAATAATACTGGCGGCCACGTATCGTGTACTGAAAAATGGCGTTAAACCCTAATTGTGATTGATTAACCGGTGTTATTAATTGTGATCTGATTCCATCAGCTCTACTCCGTGAAGTGGGGCCATGGGTAGCCACGGTGATTGTCATATGAACCAGCTTTACTCCGTGAGGTGGGGCCTCGGTTAGCCACTGTGTTTATCATATCCTCGGGTAACCACCGTATTTTTCATATCAAAAAGCTCTTAGTTACGAGTGGCAAGTAAACATTAATTTGTACAACCGGATTCTTATTCTTATTCTGGGTACATATACTTATAACTCTACATATATTTCTACATTTTATTGAATTTAAATCTCGTGTAAATTTTTTAAGACAACTTTCATCGACAAAATAATTTTACTTGAATCTGTTTATAACGGGAATCATCTACATTAAGAATTTATTTTGACACAGTAGACCAATCTCTCACCGTACATCAGAATATCTTAGCTCCATGGCATCAACGTAATGTCTCAATTAATCGCAGAAATGCAAATATTTAAGAAAGACATTATTGATAAGGCAAGAAAGACAGCCTACAAGAACGTATTTGATGCACCCCTTTTATTTTGTAAACTATATCACAGGGTAAGGTTACTGTTTAAAATACTTGTTTGGAACAGGAAGCCGCCATTTTGGGAAATCGCGTTCTAGTGAAAGTAAGTCACCAAAGCAAGCAAATGTTTATCTTAGTTTTCTGTCTGTACGGCTTTAATTTTTTTCCCGAGACATCGACTCAATGTTTAATATGGCCAAGATTCGAACTTAATGCATAAACCAAGAAGTGATCAAAATGCCCGTGTTGATGGCGAAATACCAGCAAGATTCGCTGTGCCACAAGCTTAAAATGTAAATCTGATTTGATGTCACCCAAAATTTACAGTAGACGTCATATTGTTAGTAACTATTTGAGCGGGTCATTTATAGTGGTTGAAATAAAGGTTTATTTTCTGCCTGATTTTATCAATATCAACCGAGAAACGGCTGTTCAAATTTTAACTACGTCAGATTGATTGGATGCCGCCAATCTAATGAAATTCACTGACCCGATGCACACAAAATATCTGCTCCATAACACAGGGATTATATAGGGTTATAACATCAGAACCCTGGTATCGAAGATGTATGTAGGTAAACAAGCTAATCACGTCTATGATCAACACTTCGTGAGATAATTGAAGACTACCTTGCTTCGAGAGATATTATATTCTATAAAAATGGTGAATTATACATCTTATATTACAATGTTGTCTAAACAGTTTTGTTTAATTCTTCACAGATGTCAGTACATGTTAAAAGTTAAAACGTTAGTTCAAATATAATAGCATGGAATCATCATAACTTGATTGGAGTTTGTTTTTACAAAGGTTCATCTCTTCTTCTTCTTCTTCTTCTTCTTCTTCTTCTTCTTCTTCTTCTTCTTCTTCTTCTTCTTCTTATTATTATTATTATTATTATTAGTAGTAGTAGTAGTAGTAGTAGTAGTAGTAGTAGTAGTAGCAGTAGTAGTAGTAGTATCAGTAGTAGTAGTAGTAGTAGTAGTAGTAATCGTAGTAGTAACATTATTAGTAGCAATAGTAGAAGTAGTATTACGTAGTGCAGAGTATATATACCATTGCAGGGTTCTGATAGGTATTGGAGTGTAGGCTATGTTTTGGCATCATCTGTAAAGAGTACATGTGGATAATTAAATCTCTGCATGTTACTTCGTCCATCCATAACGTGCTTTCCTCACGCAAGTTATTTTGATCGTACACTCTAACTTTAAAATGAGTGCCGCTTGGCTGTATCATTCATATAAAGGAATTTCTTACATTTAGGCGTCGATGCATACTGTTGGCTATTTTCTAACGTACTAGCTTTTTATTATCTCAATTTAAAAAAAAAGTATTATTTGTTTGATTTATAATGTTGTTTAACCTTGGTCTTTATGGTACATAGCAAACATAGCATAGTTATAGAAGCTATACATTATTTCGTAAATGTTTTTACAAGACGTTATATCCAATTTACCCAAGTACAAAATACCGCTCCGGTGATCTAGTGGTAAGAGCGTCCGCAGCGGAAGCGGGAGGTCGTGGGTTCGATCTCCAGCCGAGTCATACCAAAGTCTTACAACAATGGTACACACAACTGCCTCGCTTGTTGGCACTCAGCATTAAGAGGTTAGTGTTAGGACTGGTCGGCCTGATGTCAGGATAATGTGACTGGGTGAGATATCGTGCTACATGTCTGCGGCACGATGTCCCAGTGCTAGACATCACTATAAACTGCATCACTGAAGACATCGTTTCGATATGACTAACATTTTTTTTAAAGTTACGTTCAAAATCCTAATCAAATAAAACCTAAGTACAAAGACAATTGGATAAAAATACACGACCTAGACAATATAAACCCACATTCTTCAATTAGTATCGGTTAGTCATGTTCTCGTGTATATAAAACGAGAGTAGGCAGTACTCATCCAACATTAGACAGCACATGTTAGTCAAGTTAACATATGTATGAATAACGGGGGGGGGGGGGGGGTACAACGGTAAATATGCAGTACTCGTAACATTTACGTTAGCATTGGTTAGTTAAGTCATTTTAACATGTATATACTAAACAGTGGGTCAGTTCAAATATATTGGTTCCATAATGACCAAAGAGGGATCAAAAGCAGAAATTTTGTCATGAGCAGCACACACAACGGCAGCTATGTCAAAGCTAAGACTCATCTGGAGAGACGAGACTATCTGTTTGAAAACTAAAATCAGACTATTGAGAGCACGCGTCATCTCAATATTTTTGTATTCATGTGAGGCCTGGGCCCTGACGGCGGAATTACAACGAAGAATCCAGATGAGATGCTACAGAACCATCCATGGCATCTCTTACATGGAGCACATCAAAAATGAAGAAGGGCGTAACACCATCAGGCACAAAGTAAGTCAATATGAAGACCTCCTCACCACTGCCAAAAAGAGTAAGCTGAAATGGTATGGCCATGTCTCTAGAGCCAACAGTCTATCCACAGGGTAGCAGAAGGAGTGGTAGACAGAGAAAACAGTGGACTGACAACATCACAGAATGGACCAGGAAAAGTTTTTCGGAGATACCGGCATTGACAAGTGATCGAGACAAGTGGAGAGAACCGGTCAAATGTTCAGCAGCACAGCGCCTTGACGACCACACTAGGTCAAGAGACCGATGATGATGATGATGATGATGATGATGATGATGATGATGATGATGATGATGATGATGATGACAACCCAACCGATGATGGACTACATTGGCAGTAATCATACCACGCAATTCGCTATAGGTTAGGCACATCAATGTTTGCATGTGTGCGTGTGCGTGTGTGTGTGTGTGTGTGTGTGTGTGTGTGTTAGGGTGAGTGCTTGTGTGTGTGTGAATTTCATGTAGGAGTTTTAAAGCGTTTGTGTTTTATTTTTGTTGGAGTTTTAAGAATGTGTGTACCATGGCCTTGTAGAGTTTTAAGTTTTAAGTTTGTAATTTTCTTGCACGAGTTTCAAGTGTTTGTTTGTGTGCTTCTTCCTGTAAGTCTTAAGTAAGGTTTCCATATTAATCAAATATGTTTTCTGTGTCACGGTGCACACAAGTGTTACAAGTTTACAAGAATATATATATATATATATATATATATATATATATATATATATATATATATATATATATATATATATATATATAGAGAGAGAGAGAGAGAGAGAGAGAGAGAGAGAGAGAGAGAGAGAGAGAGAGAGAGAATTTTAAACTTATAAATATGCACCAGGTAGACCGGAATGTGCTATCCCTGGGTACTATAAAAGAATGCTTGATAATAGTAATCAGAATTAATATTTAATACAAAAGATAATAATATCATACCGGTTAGATAATTTTTAATTCGTACTCTACGGAGTTTCCAACCCAGGTCCGCACGGTAAACGTCATGTCTGCTACACACGAGTGCGCATAACACCGATCAAGTAGCATCATTGTTTTATGTGCACTTAGTGATGTGTTCTTAGTCGTAAGGAATATTATATGGACTCGTGCGTGATGGCAAGGCGATGGGTGCTGTTCATACATGTACATTCAAGTCTGTGTACATGTCTAGGACATTCATCTCTATGTTTTATATAAATGCATAGGAGCTGTTATTATTATACAACGTACGTATTGCGTATTTAAAAATGAAAAATATGCACTTATAATCCCACCTGCTGACAGTGTAGCTGGCAAGTTCGTGCGGAAAGCATACTTTATCGGCATAGCATGATAACTTCCACAAGAACGGATGCGAACTATCATGACGCAGATGCTCTAGGTCGATAAAATAATGGGTGATTTAGGGTTCTGCCATGACTTATTGAAAGAACATTGAAAATTGTTACAGATATATCAGTTGCGTCATATCCTTTTTAGATTTCTGTTGGTAATTAGCGATCAACCAATTTAGACATCTGCCGGTAATTAGCTATCAACCAATTTCGACATCTGCCAGTAAGCTTCGATCAACCATTCTTAAAGTCTGCCGATACTTATCGCGACTGTTGAGCTATGGTCATTTACAAATGCCTCCTGTTGATCCGTACAGCATATGTTCGCATCATATCGATGAGTATCCCCTTGTAAAATGCATTGGGAATAACAAAACTCTACCTGTTGTCGCCATGTTGAATTACCGACCTGCGTCGGTGGATAAGCAACGTAGCAATTCAGTTAATTTCCTTGAGCCAATCACAAATTCGATGGTTTCATCATTTAACTAGAGCGTCTTTTAATTTTCTCGTATAAAGCTTAGATTGAAATTATCACAAAAGTCACAATTGCCCGGTTCAGTACATTCAACTTTCACAAGTCAGCAAGGAGCAACGTATAAGTCAGAATGATTAATTGACATTGATATACGCAAGGAGCCACAGTACAAACTTGACGGAAGGACCACGAGTGGTATAAAATGCTCTCTGTTACGGATCACTGCCATCTCACCTCTGTCTGCGTGGGTTCGAGTCTAAGATTCGGCCAATGTGGGTATGTGAGAAAGCTTCCTGGTAGCTTCTCTTGGGTCGGTGGTTCTTTCGGGGGGGGGGGGTCCCTGGTTCTTCCTCCACCATTAATACTGGCCGCTATATATATATATATAGCCTATCGTGTGCTGCAAAATGGTTTAAAACACTACAACAGCAGCAACAGCAACAAACTGGACGAACATACTGACATTGTTATGGCTACAGACTGTAAAGCTGCTCGTCCAAGTCGTTGTTGCCCATACAGGACATGAAAATCTCCATGCATATTAGGAATTCCGTATGGTCTTCCTAATGTATCTATTAACATAACCAGCATAGAGCGTTTATTAACATAACCAGCGTAGAGCGTTTATTAACATAACCAGCGTAATATATATTTTGACATTTCCAGCGCAATGATTTTTTTTATGTTGGCATTACAAGTGTAATGTATCTATTGAAATGTCGACAGTAATGTGTTCATTAACACGACAAGCAATGTGTCTATTGAAATGTCGAAAGTATTGTGTTTATTAACACCACAAGCGTTATATATATATATATATATATATATATATATATATATATATATATATATATATATATATATATATATATATATATATATATATATATATATATATATATTGAGATGACCAACCTAATGTGTTTATTAAAATTTTCAGTGTAATTTATATATTGTCAAAGCCAATGTAATGTATCTGTTGACATGACCTATGTAATCTATTTATTGGCATGACTATTAAAAATATTTGTTTCAAAAGCATGTGTTGAAAAGCTTTAAAGGCGTATTAAATAGAACCCCGATGTTTTATTGCGCAGAACTCAACAGCTAAAACATCTAGTCAACGCATGCTTATGGCCGTTTCTGGGCTCCTCCTTAGTATACCCCAATTTAAATAGATCAAGGTTTCACTATATAAAACTTTCTTAAGGCACAGTGGAATACAATAAATGTTACCTACACATCACAGCTTTCGAACCATTTTACATGCTTAATCCAGCACGGAATGTTTTTCTTTTCTTTTGATTGTGTTATATTGTTTTTAGTTTTTCTTTCACAGATATTACTTATTCATAATACAAGCAGATTTTGTGCATTTCAATACACTTGCACATGTAGACTGTAGAACCAGGTATTATGTGAGATCTGATAAATTACTTGGTAGTATATGAGATCAGACAAATTACTTGATATTATGTGAGATCAGATCTGTGAGATCTTGTATCTGTCGGTTAAAAACAAATGTGTAAATTTATTTCCACGTAAGCCATAAAAGTAATTGCAGGTCGATTCCTCTATTTGTAATTATTTTCATTGCCACCTTTTTACACTTATTTTCTCAGTATTGTTTAGATATTTATTTTCATTGTTCCCTTTTTGTACTCATTCATTACCACTAATTATTCTGACATATCTTTTATATAAAACTAAACTGCTTTATCAACAGGGTAATACTAAACCATTGTTTTAATACCCAAATCGTAATAAATGGACAATCATGCATTCACTTTACTCTCATAATCGACCAGTTTCGACCACTTTATTCATTTTCAGGGACGTCAGCATTGAACAATAAAATCAATATTAATTATATTTAGAAATATTGATTGGATCCCGTACAAGGAACCATAATGTCAAACAATCCAGTTCTCTCCAGTCACTTTCCAACTTTAACTGCAAAAGCAGACTTTCAATGTATATATAAAAATACACTTTGGTATTGTAGTTATATATCTGTGTGTGTGTGTGAGAGAGAGAGAGAGAGAGAGAGAGAGAGAGAGAGAGAGAGAGAGAGAGAGAGAGAGAGAGAGAGAGAGATTTGTAACGTAGCTTCAACAATTGTTCAGTCATATCGCTACGGTATTTGTAGTGTGACAGTTGATAGTGATGTCTAGCACTGGGGCATCATGTCGCGGACATGTAGCATCATGTCCCACCCAGGAAAATAATGCTGACAACAACCGACCGTCCTAACACTAACCTTTTAATGCTTAGCGCCAAGCGAGGCAGCTGTTAGTACCATTTTTGTAAGTCATTGGTACGACTCGGACGGCGATCCAACCCACGACCTCCCGCATCCGAGGTGGAGACTCTAAACACTAGGCCACGGGAGCGGTCGTTGTTGCATTTATGTATAACATGATCGTAAGCGTCGGAAGAATACATCAGGGGATTATTTATAGTTTTATTGTAATAAAAAAGGTTTTGGTAGATGCCAGTTAAAGACATCATCAGATAATACAGTCTCCTTTATGCACAGGTACAGAGGCCACACGCCATCGTCTTTATTGAGTCTACGCAATACAGTCTGCGCTATGCACAAGCTATCAGACTTAGTCTTTATTGAGTCTACGCAATACAGTCTGCGCTATGCACAAGCTATCAGACTTAGTCTTTCTTGTTTACACAATGCACTCTGTCCTATGCACATGTACTTATGATAATAGATTTAGTCTTTATAGAGTCTAAACAATGCAGTCTTCGCTATGCATCTATTGAAATTCTTAACGACTTGGTTTTCATATAATTCAGATTTGAAATCCTGGTTAGTCCTCGCAAATCAGTGCTGTACAGATACGTATTCTGTCGCTAACAAACTTCCAAGAGTTTAGTAATATTTAAATCCAGAATGTGTGAGACCTTGAGGCGTGACCATGAAGACATGGTATCACCGAACTTACACCGCCCTCTTTGCATCTTACAAAAAGACATTTTTTAAGATCTACTAGTCATAAACCAGAAGCTGAAATGCAGGACAGCCCGAATAATACTGAAACTTCATGTTATGCCTCCCTTAATTGTTTTTTTTTTACGTCTGCAATTGATACATGTACAAAACCGTATTCTTTATTTTAAAGGAATCATGACACACAAGTCTTTAAACGATCTTTTCCAGATTATATTTCTAACATAACGGAACTCAGATCATCGAATACCGAGCGTAATGACGACGACTACCAATACCTCCCCATTCCGAAAACCAATATTTACAGAAGCTCTTTTTCTGTATCAGCACCTACTACTTGGAATTCCTTACCAGTTTGGATACGAAATTCAACTTCCCTTGCTTCATTTAAAACATCATTAAAGAAATGCGTTCTTGACCAGCTGGAATCACAAATTAAAAGCTCTGAATAGATAATCTTTATAATCATCTCTATAAATGATATGTCGAGATTTTATTCGATAGTACGTGCGACTTATGCTGAAATGTATGTATCTGTATGTAATTGAACATTTTTTTAAAATATATTTCTATGTTTCCCAGTATAGTTGTGCAATGTCATTCATGCCAGATACCTAGTTATGTGCATGGTCTTGTAATTTTTTTTGTTTTTTAAAAAAAAAAATAAACATAGCCAATTAAAATAACTGATGACCACATGTCACTTTCGTCAGTCATGCCCAAATGTATTATCCTCGTTAATAATAGTTGTTATTAATATTATTTTTATAGTTTTAATTTGCATATGTTATACTGTAATATATCTGAGCTGTCATAAATTAAATACTTTAGCATCTAGTGTTCGTGTAATTTTCAGTATCTACTGATATTGCATTTTACATTTAATGCATGTGCATACAGTAATACAAACGTTGATGGCTACACTGTAGTTCCTGTACTAATTCGAGCCTGGAACTATATTTGTTCATCTGTTGATAGATAAAGTGGGTAAACAGTATCAGCGTGACGAAAATGTGACGTCAACATACAAAATTGTCTGTTGAGATTTATTTACTTTATCGAACTGACTTGACAATACTTTGACAGACTGTTAATTATCTGTTCTGAATCGCGCGATCGGCCTAAACACCAATTGTGTTACTTTATAAATTAGATCTACCTTCAAAACAATGAGATCGACCTATCTTACTTTATAAATTACAACTACCTTCAAAACAATGAGATCGACCTATCTTACTTTATAAATTAGATCTACCTTCAAAACAATGAGATCGACCTATCTGTGAAAATTGTTTAGTGGGGGTTGTCCCTGACAGTCTTTAGTAAGACTATGCCCAATGCATTGATCCATTTACCAAGGTCAAATGCTGACGTCACAGTGTCTTTGTAAATCCGTTACAATGGCATGACTTGATTTTATTTACTCGAACAAGACAAACCCTATTTCAGGCATTCTCTATTACGTTTTTTTACTGTTGCACATGTTTACAAATTAGTTGAGTGTGCGTGTGTGTTTATGTTAGTACTATTTTTTTAATACGTCATGGGTATGACTCGACAAGGGATCAAGCCCGCGATTCCCCATATCCATTGCGGACGCACTTAGGCCAACGAGGCGATGCAAATTAGTAGTAGTAGTAGTAGTTGTTGTTATAGGGTTCAACGTCATTTTTCAGCACAATGTAGGCTATACATGGTGACCAGTATAAATGGTGGTGGAAGAACCAGGAGTACCATTTAAAGAACCACCGACACATGAAAAGCTACTGGCAAGCTTTCTCACGTACCCACACTGGTCAAGCCCGAGACTCAGACCCACTCAGACAAGGGTGAGATGGCAGTGATCCGTAACGCTGAGCGCTTTAAACCTCTCGCGGCTCCTCAAATTAGTTGTAGATTAGACAACTGATTTTTTCAATATTTGTTTTATTTTACGTGTTACGGATTATGGATTATTCGACATTTATATGCTAATATATTCATTTATCTCAGATAAAATACACGCATAAAGAGTAGTATAATGAACGTTGTTAAACTACGTTAAAAATCCAAATCACATAGCCATCCATCCATCCATCCGTCCGTCCGACCGTCCATCCATTCACCCATCCACACACACACACACACACACACACACACACACACACACACACACACATATATATATATATATATATATATATATATATATATATATATATATATATATATATATATATATATATATATATATATATATATATATATATATATATGCGTCAAGCATTGGATCACATTTCTATTGATCAATTGACGCATCTATCTTTATATCGATCAATACAGGCATCTATCTGTATGTAGAAGCTACTATCATGTTGTTAAAAGTATTTTTAATAGAAAATATGAAAAACAACCTTTAATCGGGCAGGTGGACGTCATTTATGCGCCACTCCATAGAATGAAATTAGAACTTGATTAACAGGAATATTTATATATATTGGTTTCTTCTCGTGCTATACAAGGAATGATTAATAAATACTTATATATATATATATATATATATATATATATATATATATATATATATATATATATATATATATATATATATATATATATATATATATATATATACACATACACAATAACACGTTTCATGTTTGGCATAATCGACCCTGAGTGGCGCTATTGCAAGCAAGAACAGTAATGATAATATATGACAAGAATTCTTTATTACCGACTACATAGTACATACATCGAAATTAAAATATATAGTACAAACAGTGTAAACATAACAGTAAAGTCTAAAGGTTGATTACTACTGAAGCACTTCGTCGATATGCTTTCTGAACACGTTTCCACATGATCGACTAAGATTATAAAGTTCAATTTAGTGCTCTAATGGCAATCACGTTAATGTTACTAGTCGCATTAAAAAAAAAAAATCCCGCCCCCGAAACCCTAGACCTCCTGTTACCATACACCAGCTGTTAGAAATATGAAAATAGTATTGTGTGTCTATATTTTATATCTATCTTTGAATTCGCAAACATTTTCTTTAGTGTTTAAATAGAATATGGAACAAGTTATGATTCATATTATTCAATAATATGATTAAGTGCCTAAAGTTTAACGAATATTTTACGTTTTATTAGATTAACATACAAAAATTGATTCGGACACTCTTTAATGGGCTAAATAATTTGTATTCGGAATTAAGATGTATTCCCCCAAAATATATCCGTTATTCTTTCCGTTCTACCTGTACAGATTCATATGTACACGTATTACACCCTACCTGTACAGATTTATATGTACACGTATTCCTTTCGACTTGTACAGATTTATATGTACGCGTATTCCACTCTCCCTGTATAAATTTATATGAACAGGTATTCCATTCCACTTGTACACATTTATATGTACGCGTATTCCACTCTCCCTGTATAGATTTATATGTACACGTATTCCACTCTGCCTGTACAGATTTATATGTACACGTATTCCACTCTACCTGTATAGATTTATATGTACACGTATTCCGTTCTACCTGTACAGATTTCTATGTACATGTATTCCACCCTATCTGTACAGATTTATATGTATACGTATTCCACCCTACCTGTACAGATTTATATATGTACACGTATTCCATTCGACTTGTACAGATTTAAATGTACACGTATTCTAAATCAACCTGTATATATTTATATGTAGACGTACGTATTCGACTCTACCTGTATGGATTTATATATATGTACACGTATTACACCCTACCTGTACAGATTTATATGTACATGTACTCCATTCGACTTGTACAAATTTATATGTACACGTATTCCACTCTCCCTGTATAAATTTATATGTACACGTATTCCATTCGACTTGTACAGATTTATATGTACGCGTATTCCACTGTACCTGTATAGATTATATGTTGTTGGCATCCGTTAGTCACGAGATACGATGCAAGTGCGCCCATGAGTGATATCCCGTTGGTGGTTGTGAAGTGTCTGCTGCACTTGAAAGATGAGTCTGATGTGTCCTTCTTCTTCCTCGGAGATCACTTTTCAACAACTAGCAAGCGTAGTGTTCAGGGTCAGCATGATGTTGTTCACACACTCTCTGCGACAACTTGGAGAGAGTTGTTGATGCCATACCAATCCGCGTGTTGAGCTCAGTATCGAGTATCGGCCGGGTATCGAACCCACGACTTCCAGCTTCCGCGGCGAACGCGCTAACCACTAGACCACCAGAGCTGTTCACGATATGTTGTTGGTGATGGTAGAGTCGATGTACGTGAGCTGAATAACTACCTCAAGTTCGTAGTTGATGAGGCTTAAGGGTACTGCGTTCTGAGCCATCATCTTTGTTTTCGTTGTGCTGATGTCAGCCTAAACTCGCCGCATGCTTCTGTATAGACTATATGTTCACGTATTATAATAAGTTACAAGTTTTGAACTTTGAACTTTAAAACAAATCAACACATTAAATTGCGTTTGTTTGGTTAATTGTCAGGTGTTATCAGCGTCGTTCTAAAAGAAACTTTCTCATTCTTCTTTTTCTCCCTCAGATGTCCGTCGCGAATTGTTATTACGACTGGATTTGAGTAATAGTTGTTTCGAAAATGTAATGATCAAATCTACTAATCTCAGAAGTACTACGCGTCAGAGGGGCCTCGAGTGGTCAAAAGAGCTGACCGTTACGGGCCCCGAGTGGTCTAAAGAGCTGTCCATTACGGACCACTGCCATCTCACCTCTGTGTGCGTGGGTTCGAGTCTAAGATTCGGCTAATGTAGTTATGTGAGAAAGCTTGCCAGTAGCTTCTCGTGGGTCGGTGGTTCTTTCCGGGGGGTATTCCAGGTTCTTCCTCCACCATTAATACTAGCCGCCATGTATAGCCTATATTGTGCTGAAAAATGGCGTTAAACGATAAAAGACAAACAAATAAAACTAAGCGTCGGATAAAATATAGAATTGTGTAAGTTTTATATTGTTTTTATCAGAAAAATGGTAACGTGTGTACAACTACTAATTATATTACATACTACAAGATGAAATACTTCTGTTTTCTAAGTGTTACATTTAAACTTAGTATCCTAAATAAAATAAATCCACTTAGATAAGTGTTACATTTAAACTTAGTATCCTAAATAAAATAAATCCACTTAGATAGGTGTTACATTTAAACTTAGTATCCTAAATAAAATAAATCTACTTAGATAGGTGTTACATTTAAACTTAGTATCCTAAATAAAATAAATCCACTTAGATAGGTGTTACATTTAAACTTAGTATCCTAAATAAAATAAATCCACTTAGATATCCTAAATAAAATAAATCCACTTAGATAAGTGTTACATTTAAACTTAGTATCCTAAATAAAATAAATCCACTTAGATAGGTGTTACATTTAAACTTAGTATCCTAAATAAAATAAATCCACTTAGATATCCTAAATAAAATAAATCCACTTAGATATCCTAAATAAAATAAATCCACTTAGATAAGTGTTACATTTAAACTTAGTATCCTAAATAAAATAAATCCACTTAGATAAGTGTTACATTTAAACTTAGTATCCTAAATAAAATAAATCCACTTAGATAAGTGTTACATTTAAACTTAGTATCCTAAATAAAATAAATCCACTTAGATAAGTGTTACATTTAAACTTAGTATCCTAAATAAAATAAATCCACTTAGATATCCTAAATAAAATAAATCCACTTAGATATCCTAAATAAAATAAATCCACTTAGATAAGTGTTACATTTAAACTTAGTATCCTAAATAAAATAAATCCACTTAGATAAGTGTTACATTTAAACTTAGTATCCTAAATAAAATAAATCCACTTAGATAAGTGTTACATTTAAACTTAGTATCCTAAATAAAATAAATCCACTTAGATCCGACTACTCTTTCCAGGTAATGCTGTATTCTTTTCCTGAATATTTACACAACATTTGATTTTACTCACCAACCTAACACGCTGGGTCTACCATTCCTTAGCAGTTGTGAAAGGTGGTCTAAAATGCTTGAAAGGTGGTCTAAAATGCTTGAAAGGTGGTCTAAAATGCTTACCGTTCCGGATCACCGCCTTTCTCGCCTTTTTCTGCTTGTGTTTGAGTCTCAGACTCGGTTAACGTAGGAAATTTTGTCAGCAGATGCTCGCGGGTCTGCTGTTCTTCCCGGAGTTTTACAGGGTTCTTCCTCGTCCAGTTATACCGGCCGTCATGTATCATTTGCTGAGAAATGACGGTAAACCTTACATCTACAACAACAGAAACCTCGGTAGTTTGTTTACCGTTTGTCACACATATTCTATGTTGAATACAGTATTAGTGCTCATTACTCAATGATCAAGAGAAACAAATGAACCAAAATATTAAAGATCTTTGATTTAGGATTTATTTAATTCTCGCCATTGATACCAGTTATTAACACGTTATCAAGAAGTAGATATTGGAGTGGATTGAAACACTTAACAAATAATACAACTAGATGTTTTGACGATAATATATATATATATATATATATATATATATATATATATATATATATATATATATATATATATGTATGATACAATCTCTGCCGTAGCAAGTGCCCATGTTATTGTTTGGCATTGCCATTTTACGAAGTGTGCGTATGCTGAAATTGTGTGTTTTTAACGTGTGAGTGTGTACTTATATATGTGTAGATAAAGCATATGTAGGTAGGTTGGTATTTGTCTGGTAGACCATAGATTGGCACTCAACGTCATGTTAAATAAGTCGATGTACCATAGTCTGCTACAGGTATTCGAAGCCACACATGTATGCCCTTAAGGCGACCGGAGTTTTAATTCCAGAAACACTTGATGGAATACCACTTACTGTTAAGTAAACCGTATAAAAATGAAACCGTTACCATGTCGATTGTCGGTATCTCTTGAGATTATCTGTGTTTTATCATACGTAACGTTTGTTTTTACGTGTATTGGTGAAATAAACGAAGCAATGACTTGTACAAACTAACGGGCGACTATCGTTATAACATGCAAACACTATTATTATACTGCAATCTGTGTCTACAGAGCCACACTGTAGCTTTGATGCACTGACCGAAAATTCTTGTATTATAAAGTACAATCCTAATTTATATCATTAAAATCACAGTATGCATTATATTCTTAGTATGCATTAAAATCACATTATGCATTAAAATCACAGTATGCATTACATTCTTAGTATGCATTAAAATCACAGTATGCATTACATTCTTAGTATGCATTAAAATCACAGTATGCATTACATTCTTAGTATGCATTAAAATCACAGTATGCATTACATTCTTAGTATGCATTAAAATCAAAGTATGTAATATAATCACAGAATGCATTAAAATCACAAAATGTATTAAAATCACATAATGCATTAAAATAAAAGCATGCATTAAAATCACAAAATGCATTCAAATCACGGTATGCTTTAAAATCACAGTATGCATGAAAATCACAGTATGTAATAAAATCATAGTGTGCATTACAATCGCAGTATGCCATAAAATCATAACATTCATTAATATCAGAGATTGCATTCAAATCACTTGCATTAACATTACAGTATGCAATGAAATCATAGTATGCATTCAAATCACTCGCATTAAAATTACAGTATGCAATGAAATCATAGTATGCATTAAAATCACTTGCATTAAAATTACAGTATGCAATGAAATCATAGCATGCATTCAAATCACGGTATGTTTTAAAATCACAGCATGCAATAAAATCTTAGTGCGCATTAAAATTACAGTATGCAATAAAATCACAGTATACAATAAAATCACAGTATTCATTCAAATCAAGGTATGCATAAAAATCACAGTATGCATTACATTCTTAGTATGCATTAAAATCACAGTATGCATTACATTCTTAGTATGCATTAAAATCACAGTATGCATTACATTCTTAGTATGCATTAAAATCACAGTATACAATAAAATCACAGTATGCATTAAAATCACAGTATACAATAAAATCACAGTATGCATTAAAATCACAGTATACAATAAAATCACAGTATGCATTAAAATCACAGTATACAATAAAATCACAGTATGCATTAAAATCACAGTATACAATAAAATCACAGTATGCATTAAAATCACAGTATACAATAAAATCACAGTATGCATTAAAATCACAGTATACAATAAAATCACAGTATGCATTAAAATCACAGTATACAATAAAATCACAGTATGCATTAAAATCACAGTATACAATAAAATCACAGTATGCATTAAAATCACAGTATACAATAAAATCACAGTATGCATTAAAATCACAGTATACAATAAAATCACAGTATGCATTAAAATCACAGTATACAATAAAATCACAGTATGCATTAAAATCACAGTATACAATAAAATCACAGTATGCATTAAAATCACAGTATACAATAAAATCACAGTATGCATTAAAATCACAGTATACAATAAAATCACAGTATGCATTAAAATCACAGTATACAATAAAATCACAGTATGCATTAAAATCACAGTATACAATAAAATCACAGTATGCATTAAAATCACGATATGCATTAAAATCACAGTATAGAAAAATAACAGTATGCAATAAAATCACAGTATGCATTCAAATCACGACATGCATTAAAATCACAGTATACAATAAAATCACAGAATGCATTAAAATCACAGTATAAAATAAAATCACAGAATGCATTAAGATCACAGTTCGCATTAAAATCACAGTATGCAATAAAATCACGGTATGCAATATAATCACAGTATGCATTAAAATCACAGTATGCATTACATTCTTAGTATGCATTAAAATCACAGTATGCATTACATTCTTAGTATGCATTAAAATCACAGTATGCATTACATTCTTAGTATGCATTAAAATCACAGTATGCATTACATTCTTAGTATGCATTAAAATCACATTATGCATTAAAATCACATAATGCATTAAAATAACAGCATGCATTAAAATCACAAAATGCATTCAAATCACGGTATGATTTAAATTCACAGTATGCAATAAAATCATAGTGTGCATTACAATCGCAGTATGCATTAAAATCACAATAAACCATTAAATCATAACATTCATTAAATTCAGAGAGTGCATTCAAATCACTTGCATTAAGATCACAGTATGCAATGAAATCATAGTATGCATTCAAATCACGGTATGTTTAAAAATCACAGCATGCAATAAAATCATAGTGTGCATTAAAATCACAGTATGCATTAAAATCACAGTATACAATAAAATTACAGTATGCAATAAAATCACATTATGCTTTAAAATCACAGTATGCATTAAAATCACAGTATGCATCAAAATCACAGAATGCATTAAAATAACAGCATGCATTAAAATCACAAAATGCATTTAAATCACTGTATGTTTAAAAATCACAGTATGCAATAAAATCATAGTGTGCGTTAAAATCACAGTATGCATTAAAATCACAGTATGCATTAAAATCATAATATGCATTAAAATTACAGTATACTATAAAATGACAGTATGCATTAAAATCACAGTATGCATTAAAATTACAGTATGCATTAAAATTACAGTATGCTATAAAATGACAGCATGCAATAAAATCACAGTATTCATTCAAATCACGATATGCATTAAAATCACAGTATACAATAAAATGACAGTATGCATTAAAATCACACTGTGCATTCATATCAGTATATGCATTAAAATCACAGTATGCATTAAAATCACAGTATACAATAAAATGACAGTATGCATTAAAATCACACTGTGCATTCATATCAGTATATGCATTAAAATCACAGTATGCATTAAAATCACAGTATGCATTAAAATCACAGTATGCATTAAAATCACAGAATGTCTCCGCTATATCGTACTGTTAGAGAAGTATTTTATTATATATTCTGTCACGTGTGTTAAAGGGAGTTCATTGTGTTATTATATATTCTGTCACGTGTGTTAAAGGGAGTTCATTGTGTTATTATATATATTCTGTCACGTGTGTTAAAGGGAGTTCATTGTGTTACTCCTTCGGGTCCGTCCGTCATGATCTGATTTAACTTGTCATTTAGGTCTTGGTATTCATTGCAAGCAAAGTGGCTGATTTGGAATTTAGTATTTGATCAGCATATTTCTAGATGTTTGTTATTTACAACATGTTTTTATCGAGTCTCTTAGTTGCCTTTGAATGTACTACATTGTGTGGTATTACAGTTTGTATTTATTACATTGTGTGGTATTACAGTTTGTATTTATTACATTGAGTGATTTATCAGTTTGAACGTATTGCATAGAGTGATATATCTGTTTGAAGTTATTGGATTGGATAATATTGCTGTATGAATTTATTAGACAGAGTGATAAATATGTTTTCATTTATTACATAGAGTAATATATGTTTGAATTTATTACATAAAGGGATGTATACTTTAAGCATTAATCATGTGCATTCCATTCTGCTGTTTTGGAAAATTTTTGGAAAATTAGCGCCGAAAGGGCCATTAGAACAAACTGACCTGCCAACCAACCAACCAATCAACCTGCCAACTCAACAACCAAAACTGTCAACCAAACAGTCAATCTGCCAAATTTCTCAATAAAATAAACTTAATAATACATGAATAGTGAACGCGAACAACATTTGCATTATATGTGTTATTTGTTCAGATATGTATTTGTTCGCTTTTGTTTGTAAAGGTATGTATTATTTGTTTTCCCTGAATTGTAAAAATGTTTTATTATTGTTGCAGAAAATGAAATCGGCTTGATTTATTAAAACTAACAAGGATAAAACTGAACTATGTTCATTACATGTTATAATATGCATATATGTATGAATACAGAAAGACGGATGCACGGATATGCATGCATTTAGAGTATGATATATGCATACAGAGGGACGGATTATATATATATATATATATATATATATATATATATATATATATATATATATATATATATATATATATATATATATATATATATATATATATATATATATATATATATATATATATATAAACGCGAACTACATATATACAAACCAGTATAACATTATTGAGAAATCAGCAACACTTCACTGTCTTTTGCTGTTTTTTTTTTTTCGGTCTTGGAGCCCTACTTGATTTGCAATTGATTTCCAGAAAGATGGCCGCTATCGCTTAACCGACTTGAATCAGTTGTTCCGTTTTTGTGCCGTTTTCTATGATATGTGTGCTTATTGTCTATTTTCGTCTAAATTATTTGTTTCATCATGTATTGGCTGTTCAGTTCTTGTGTGTTTCATTATCTCTTTGTTTTGGAAACGAGAGCAATTATATTTTTTCTCAGCTGTCTTGCTCATTTGCAACACCGTTCTTTAATCTTGAATAAACCGCCATCACGTGATCGCCAGTCAACCCGTTTATGCTTAAATGCTCCTCATTAATTGCTTTAAATGACCATTCATTGGCTGTCCATACTACATTGTGCTCAATACTAAAGGAACTAGGACTGCATTCATCGCTACTTAAATGTAAACAGAAGCGAAAAAATAAACGTTTTAAAGCTGGCCGCGTAGAACAGGACGAAGAATTCCAGTAATCTCCCGTTTGCCCTCTCCGGCTCAACATTAAAAACATTTTGCCGTCAATTTAGATAATCTGGTGCAATTCCCTATTAAATCGTAAACCTTTGTGTCAATTATCCCCAATACACCTCTGCTTATTGCATTATTCAATGCCCAATCAGTAGGACCACATGAAAGGCGCACAGAAATATTTGATTGTACCAAAGATGAGAATATCGACGTTTTGTTCCTGACAGAAACATGCCTAAAACATCAGGTGATGAGCCTATGTGCGCGGATCTAACACCCACCGGTTATTCCATCATGTCGTTCCCCCGCCATTCTTGCGGATGTGCAGTTGCTGTCATCGCAACGAGTTCCATGATGAAATGTCTTAAACACAAACAACCATCAATTTCTGCCACACATCGTTTGAACTAGTCCAAACAACATTTATACAAGAAAAAAGGTCAGTCCATTTTCTTTGCCTCTACCGGCACCCTCATAGTTGAACAAACAAGCTGATTGAATCTCTTTTTGGAGCATTTTCCGAAAATCCTGGAGTATGGAAATTTGAAAAGTGGCAACCTGATTATTCTTGGAGATTCAACTTTCCCTTTGACTTTCCTGGAAACCCATACACTTATAAACCTCCTAGATTCCATTAATGTTCAACCATAAACAGCATGTTAACCAACCCACCCATAATCATGGTCACATCTAAGACTGGATTCCTGATAGACCTGATAATATTATTCTACGGTCCACCCTTGTATCCCACGAACTTGCATCAGATAACCACCTCTGCAGTATATGCCACCTGAACGTATCAGTTCCTAACCATCCATCTTTATTTGCTGTTAAGATAAACCTCCGTATGATAAATAAAACCAAACTAATGCATGACTTCCAAGGAAACCTGACAACCTGCTTACCTCCTACAGCAGAACAACTCGATAACTGCTTGCATTCATTGCTTGAAAAAAAAAAACATTTCGCAGTCACCAAGTGCAGAGTATCAATTCAGAAGTGGTTGTTGTGGTATAGAATTATTAGGAACCAGCTTCGCACTTCTTAAAGAGACCCGCCGTAAAGCGGGGAGGCTTTGGCTTTCATCACGGCTAACTATTCCTAAGTAAATCTATGAAGCCGCTAAGAAGAATGTCACAAACATAATCCGTGCAACATTGTATCCCGTTACAGACTAAGATTACGGAAATGTCCAGCTGAAAAGAGCTCTTCGAGATTAGTAACACATTAATGTCAAGGAAGAAATGTACACCACTTCCAACATCTTTCTCTCGATTAGACATTCCGGACATGTTTGCAAATGTCTTCTGTGATAAGGTATAAGCTATTAGACATAAGCTTGACAACACAATTTCAGTTGACTCGTAATCACGATACAGTTGCGATACAGAATTTCAGCGACAACTGTTAGTATAATTTGAACCTGTCTCTATGGATTTATTACGTACAGTCGTGATGAAGAATGCACCACCAAGTCATGTGAACTTGATCCAATTCCAACATCACTGCTGCTTGAGTGCTTAGTTGATGTGTTGCCGTCATTAACTGATGTTATTGATGCCTTTCTCTCATCCAGGGGATTCCCATCATTTTTCAAATCTGCCTTTATAAAGCATCTGCTGAAAAAAAAAACAACACTCGGCCATAACGATTCAAAGAACTGCCGCTCAGATTTTAATATCCCGTTCATACAAAAAATCCGAGAAAACTTGTTCTAACCCAACTTGAATCAAATCTGAATTCAAACAGTCTTATTAGTAATGTATAGTCTGCGTATCGCCCTTGCCACCGTATTGAAACACCAGCATGTATTTGGCATTAACAATACAGCCTTACTGTGGCTCAAGTCTTACTGAATTAACAGGACAGAAGTTGTATCTGCAAATAGAATACACTCCAGTCCAGTTGATATATGTTGTGGCGTTCAACATGGATTTGTTCTTGGACTTATCTTCACACTATACATTCAGTCGCTCTAAAGTTTCATAGATCAACATCCAATGTCTCACCAATTGTACGCTGATGACACCCACATATACAAATTTAGCCACCCAACTAAAGTTAATGCTACCATCCCTTGAGTATAATCAAACGCATTTCTGATGTGAAATCATGGATGACGTGTAAAAAGCTGGTGATGAATGATGATAAACACGAGGCCATTCTGATAGCATCACAAAGACTTTGCCAATCACATCCTTTACTTCAACAATAAATATCAGCAACACCAGCATTAAAATCAGTCAGTACGAAACCTGAGTGTTACTCTGGACCGTACTCACATATTGCACCAACAACGTCATGAACATACAAGGCTGCATATTTTGAGCTGAGACGCATCAATTCCATTCCAGGTATCTTTCAGTGGATGCCAATAAAATGTTAGTGTATTCATTACTACTTTCACGACAGGACTACCTTAACTAAATTATGTCTGGTTCTGTCTCAATATTTAATGAATAGCACACCTTCCCGCTGCTCTCTATCCTTCACTCTCTATCCATTCGATCTAGAGTGAAACACAAGATTTTTTCTCTATTCTACTTTTCACTGACGGACTACAGTCCAATATACCTATCTTTCCTCACCCATGCGTAAACACCAGCAAGATACTTACGCTCCTCTTCTGACAATGGTATACTCATTATTCCCAGTACGAAGACCAAGTCATGTAGACAACATTCATTTGCATACCAGGACCCAGCAACGTAGAACGTATTGCCAATTGAAATCAGACACAGAGACACAGTGATCCCTTTCTAGAGTGTTCTTAAAACTCACATTTTTTCAACTGCAAGAACAAACTTAATGATCCAATAATGTTTCCTACCTTAAATATTTTTCAGTATGTTTTTATGGTTTCATATTTAATGGTGTTTAGTTCTGTTTTTTGTAGTCAGATCATTGTTGATATTGTAAAGTGCGTAGAACTTCCAAAGATTATGTGCTATACATAGTTTTCATTATTATTATTATTATTATTATTATTATTATTATTATTATTATTATTATTATTTTCTATAATTTAGAACTACCTGATTCGGCATTTTGGTAATGGATCCCTACTGGATTTAGGACTTTTATCTTGGATCCCTACCTGATTTAGGATTTCGGTATTTGAGCCAAAGTTGCAACTATAATTCTTTATATGTTAAGTGATTGGTATAATTTGAAGGTTGCTAAACTGAAGGAAACTTTTTGGTGTTTTATTGGAATAATCTTTCACGATAATAGCACTTATCATCTACGGTGCTTCGTTGGAATAATATATCACGATAATAACAAAATATATCCTTTGTGGTATTTCCTTGGAATAATCTTTCACGATTATAAATCTTATTCATTATGGTGTTTCGCTTCTAATTCAGCTGCTTGAATTGTTTCTTTGGAAGAACGATTGTTGAGTTTGATCAGAAGCAAAATGTCAGTTCTTGTTCAATTTAGCTATCACAGTTGTCAATGATTGACTGGATCTTGAATTATCCATTTCATTCCTTGTTAGTAATACTATATTTTAGCGGACCAGTCTAACATCATTGAGTGGCTCTACAATTATCCCTATCACTCCATATTAGCAATAATGTTTCTTGGCAGACCCGTCCAACACATTGACTGGATTTTGAATTTTCCATATATTTTCTAATTCATAGCAAGGTATTTTAGCACACGTGTTTATAATCATTTGCTGGATCATGACATTTTCCTATCACTCCTTATTCGTAAGACGATATTTTAGCAAACCCGTCTAGAATCATTGACTAGATCTTGATTTATTTAATTCGTCCCTTAATAGTAATAATGTATTTTAGTAGACCCGTCTACCTAATGGACGTTATTTTGAATTGTCCATCTCCTTATTCGTAACAAGGTGTTTTACCACACGTATATCATTGACTAGATTTTGAATTATCCATATTACTTTTGTATCAATAAAACATTATTGTAGCAAACCCGTCTATAATCATTGACTGGATCTTGAATTATCCTATCACTCCTTATTAGTAATAATATATTTTTAGCAGACCCGTCTAAAATCACTCATTTCTATGTAATAATCTTAGCCTTAATACCGTAAAGTACCAAAAATCTCATGTACTTATATGTACGCACTAAGACTACATCCATATACAGCGTACAGTATTTTAGAAGACATAAAAACTATACGAACTAGTGTTTTGAATAAGTTCATGTCCTTTTAAAATTATTTTAAGACACCCGTGAGATAGGAATACATGACTGGTCTGACTGTCGCATGTTACCTCCCACCCCCCACCCCCCATTATTTTGAGACAATGGTTTGAGTGTTCTCATCTTTAATGTCTGCGATCGTGTGAAAATTCTATAAGACCTTAGAGCATGAAACTGTATGTATGTATGTATGTATGTATGTATGTATGTATGTATGTATGTATGTATGTATGTATGTATGTATGTATGTATGTATGTATGTATGTATGTATGTATGTATGTATGTGTCTTTGCCTGTATGTATATGTAAACTGAGTCATTATCCCTAAATTCTATTTAATTAAGCTTTTTATGTCCGGATTTGTTTAATGGCATATGGTTGTTGTTGTTGTTGTAAGGTGTAACGCCATTTTTCAGCAAATGATGGGATATACATGACGACCAGTATTAATGGTGAAGAACCAAAGAACATAGGATAAGCTAATGGCAAGCTTGCTCACGTACCCACTTTGTATATTGCAAGGAGCGTTGTATTGAAGTAATACCGACAATGTTTCTTGAGTCCTTTTTTATTCCACTGTCAGTCCGTTACACCTCCCGTTAATTTTGTATTTATTACGGTATTTATGCATTATGCTTTTGTAGCATTTGTTTCCAATGGACTCGTACGAATAATCAAAATACGAAGTGTTATCAGTATTCATATTTTGATACCATGAAAATAAGTGCGCCATTTTTCAGACAATGAAGTCAGTATATTCTAAAGACAACATTTTAAAAGTTGTATGTCGTTCACAACTTCGAAGTGAATCAAAGGGATCATACCTGGAATGGGTGCCTATTCCTGGCATTGGCTACCGTTCGGATTGTCCGATTAGCTACTATACAAAGATTGACCGAAAAAAAATTATAAATGAATCTAACGATTGGCAACTTCTCTGTTAAGTCGCACGATAAATCCAATCATAGAAATAATGGAGGCGGTTCGAAAATATTGCCCTTTCTTGTCTTCCAAAAAATTTCCGGCGAGCAAATTGTGTGACTTTCGTTCTGTAAATTGCCGTGAAAGAGACATCCGAGGCATACTTTTTCGCAGCAATATGCGAATTGGTCTAAATGTTTTATGAGTAAAAGGCATTAATAACACTACTTTTTAAAACTAAACTGGCATGTTATATGCAAGGCGTTTAGCTTTTATCATGTTGTATGCCTTGATTGTAACACGAGTACCTTGTTTTGTCACTGGTGTATGCCAAGATTGTAACACGAGTATCTTGTAGTGTCATTGTTAGATGCCTAGATTGTAACACGAGTACCTTGTAGTGTCATTGTTAGATGCCTGGATTGTAACACGAGTACCTTATAGTGTCATTATTAGATGCCTCGATTGTAACACGAGTACTTTGTGTGTCATTATTAGATGTTTAGAATGTAACATGAGCACCCTGGTGTAATCATTTGAAAGATAACGATGTCGACAACTTATGATGTATGTAAAACAGTGAATTGCATCTAAGATTAAAATTGTTATTGATATAAGGACTTTCCAAAATACTTCATATAGATAATATAATTATGTTATTATGTCTACTGCGTATTAGGAAGCGATGTGACAGAATGTATCGAGTAGTATATAACAGTCAACAAGTTTATCAAACTAGTGGTCTACGCCTAATATAATCAATATTTTCTTCTGAAGGACCGCCATATACGCCTGCACAAACCAACTGTCACTAATCAACATGTTTTTCTACAAGACACAAACTCATACTGATTCAGATTGATTATTTGTTTATTACCATGGAAACCTGGTCTATCTTTTTATACCACAAGGTTGCAGCACAATGCCTGAACACAGACTCTTAGTCTAGATTCGTCATGGCAGCCTGAAGGTATATATTGTAGCAAGTCACTTTGGGAAGGAATATTTAAATACGGATAGTGCGTTTAAAAATTAAGCAGAATTATACATTAAATTACTGTGCTTTCTAAATGGACTGATTTATGACAAAGTCTATTCCGTTGTTGGAGATACGAAGCTTATGCTTGCTTCGTTTTAGTCCTGTTCACTTGACTTCGGCACAGGGTGGGCTCGCTATTTTTGAGTAATGCATTTAGTCTTTTACTATATTAATCTAATAAAAGCGAGTTAATTTTAAACCTTGGTACTGGTGCTATAGATTAATTAGCATTTTGTTTGCCAATTGCGACTTTCAATATAATTAATGTCAGGCCCATTTGTAGCTTTCGTCTATGAGGAACCGAGCTGTTATGCAACACATGACGTTAGCGCCGGTGTTACGTTCGAGTCGGTGTAGCACATGTTAAAACAGATTCACAAAACAAGATGAGTGAGTGCATTTCCTTTACTGCCACACTCTGAAACACTCTTGCAATAAAAGAAAATCATCGTGATCTACATGGTCACATTGCAAAATTCGTGTAAGATATAACGGCAATTAAATAAAATCCTGGTCATTATAAGCAGTAAATTTAGGTAGCCCCAAGACAAAGTAAAAACCAAATAGTAATACACATAAAAATGTTATGTTTTATATTAACCGATAAAATTTAAGTGTACATCATATCGGACAATGATTCTTATAAATTCAGACGCGCAGGCACCTCCATCCCAGTTGATAATGCTTCCCAGCACGTGATAATTTTGAATATCAAGTTAGTTAGGCAAGATTGGTTTGTTATGGCATGTTGTTGTTAGTTGAATTAAAGTCGTTTTCGCCCGTTCGGGCATGCACGACTGTTTAGTGCACCGTTTGGTGCTACTTATTTTTTTCGGGGTAACGGAATGGAGCCACATCCCCCACGCATTTATTCACGGTTTCGTGATGCTTAATTATCAGCTAGTGATTGGGGGTTTGGTTCATGTAGGAGGATTGAGCTATTCGTAATTAGTCTTTTTGTTCCTTTTGTGTGTGTAAGATTCAGAGTAGGATACAGTGTTAGATGTCATCAGTCTTGTCAATGTCCCTAAGATAATTGAGGATAATTTCTAGACTGTGTTTAGGATTTGGGTTATTTTGTTGAAGGAATTCTGGGTAGGTTGCTGGGGATTTGATTTGCTTTAGCTCTTGAATAAGTTTTTTTCTTTGTCCTTTGTATTTGGGGCATATGTTGAAGACATGGTTGAGATCTTCCTTCTCCGGGCAGTGTGGGCATGTTGTTTTCCTTGTGTTTTTCTTAAGGTACTGTCCCATACTGCCAGTTAGGAGGGTTTTTCCTGTTTTTAATCTGTTAACTATTCCCTGGTTGTGCTTGTTGTCAATGGGAGGTGCTTTGTTATTTCGTGAGACTATTGGTTGTATAGAGTATAGGATACGTCCTTTTGTACAGTTATCCCATTCTGTTTGCCATTTGGCTAAGATTTTTCTGTTGATAATACTGTAGAGTTCTGTTATCCCATACTCTATATTGGTGATGTAGTCTTCTTGCAGTTTTTCTTTTGCTGTTATGTCTGCTAGTTCGTTTCCGAGCAATCCTATGTGGGATGGGACCCACATGAACTCGATGTTGCAGTTTTGTGAAATGAGATTGTTAATTTCTAGTTTAGCTTTTTTCAGGAAATTTTCCCTCCCCTTTGATTGCCCTGTTTCTAAGGATTTGTTATAGCATGATTGTGATATATGTTATATAATCCCTCACCTGCTATGTTGATTTTGCTTATCGTTACCATGGAGATGATTGATCAAGGTGGTATTGCCCAGATCAAGCGATATTAAAATAAAATATTAAATTAACGGATAGATAAACAGAGATCTGAGCAAATATAAAGAATGGCAAGATCCCACGTTAGTAAAACATGTAATACGTTACAGAAACCAAAACGAAATTGAACATGACATTAAATATTACACTTTCTCTTAGAAACAGATATATAAAATTTATGTAAAATGCAATTAGTCATTCTGTTATACAGATAAAACAAAATTGATCACATAATCGAGTGACGGATCGAACTCAAATTGCCGACATATCAGAATAAATCGATTGCTTCCGGGCCTGTCCAAATCACTGTTGGTGACATATCATCATCGTTGCCCCCCCCCCTCTCTCTCTCTCTCTCTCTCTCTCTCTCTCTCTCTCTCTCTCTCTCTCTCTCTCTCTCAGCCAGTATGTTAATATTCAAATACAGTTAGAATCTTTGAATGCTCAGTTACAACTTAGCATCAGCGAATTCAATTACACAATGACATCTTATCATCAGTGTTCAATTACAGCTTAGCATCCGCGTGCCCAATTACAGCTAGTATCAGTGTTCAATTACAACTTAGCATCAGCGTGTTCATTTACAACTTAGCATTAGCGTGTTCATTTACAACTTAGCATTAGCGTGTTCATTTACAACATATCATTAGCGTGTACAATTACAACTAGCATCAGTGTTCAATTACAACTTAGCATCAGCGTGTTCATTTACAACTTAGCATTAGCGTGTTCATTTACAACATATCATTAGCGTGTACAATTACAACTAGCATCAGTGTTCAATTACAACTTAACATAAGCATGTTCAGTTGCAACTTAGCATCAGCGTGTTCATTTGCAACTTATCATCAAGGTGTTAAATTACAACTTAGTATCAGTGCTCAATTATAACAATTATATAAATGTTAATTTACAACAGCCATCTGCGTGATCAGTTACAACTAGTATCTGAATATTCATTTTCAACAATTATGTAAATATTCAGTTTTACAAACACCTAAATGCTCAGTTACAACTAGCGTCTAAATATGTCATCTAATAACTTTACTTTCCTAAGAAAAATGTGAACTGTGTGAAAACTGTTTGGCTTCGTCTAGTCCAGTAATGTCGAATTATCTCCCGGTACTTTAGAGAAATATCAGCAGTGCACTCGTGTTCAGCGAATGCTTGATAAGAAAGTTTTATGAACAATTGTATATATTTTTATATGTGTGTCAAGATTGTTGTGTATATCTATGTTTTTTGTTGTATTATTCATGATTTTAACGGAAGTGTAACTGGAAAAGGTTTGAATACTAACTGTCATATTGATCGTGTGTTTGAACTCTTAGAAGAGGTCATTCTCATAATCTTAATACATACATCCATTCATAAGTTCCAAGATTGAATCCAGGTAAGCATCACATGCTGTGAATGGAAATCATGGAATTTTGTTGTTGCTTGACTTGGCCAATGTATGCTTGTAAACAAGCTTGCCATTAGCTCCCTTTGGGTCGATGGTTCTTGCATGGGGTTTACCGTGTTTCTCCTCCACTAGTTGCACTGCTTGCAAAATATGGCATATAGTGCGCTGAAGAGTGATTTTTATCCACTACAACCACCACAACAACAATAACTTGCTTCCAGACTGCATATTTGTATTGGTTACATGTTTAAATACTGGATGGCCACAAGATAAATTAGGTTTGGTATTTATTCCGTTACCTTCGTAACACGAAGACTTCTTTGAGTTGTTTACTATTATAATTCCTAGTATTATTATTGGTACTGCATAAATACTACGCGCCTTAACTGTCCATAGACGAAGATCTATAGGGAGATACAAGTTGGTAGACAATTCCATATGAAGAACACACACACACACACACACACACACACACACACACACACATTTAAAGTAAAACATTTCTCTATCTGTTTTTAAGATTTAGACAATTCACATAAAAATCAAAAGAGCCATCGACCTTCTGTTCCTTTCTAAAACACCATGTTATTCCTGTCAGTTTCAAGACGTTGCTTTATTGATGAACCAAACACAGACATTGTACCGCAGCGAGATGTACATCTGGACAGCGAAAGCGCATGTAATACAGAAGTTAGTGGGCGGACTCTGCATGCGTCTTCAGTGAGGGGTGCGTTGTAAAATTAAGTTTTCAGTCACCGATCGTTAATCGGTCATGATTGGACTGGTTTCCAATGCATGTTTTGGAGTTTGAAACATTCACGTTTTGTTGCTTACCCGAGTAACCGAACTGACTACATCCGACGATATATTGATGTGGTCATAAATAATTATTTTACTTCATGGATGTATACGTATTTAAAAGACTATGTCTATGAAAGACACTTCCTGGTGTATACTGGAGTAAAAGTTATAATTTGTGAGAAGCGACGTTCTTCCATTAGGATTTTCTTGCATTTTAGTCATCTTTATTAGCCAGGTTACTGTCTTTTATTCATAATGTTCTCTTCTTACATCTCCGTTTGATTGACCGAAAGCTTTTATTGGCCTTTTCAGATAGCAATGAAACGGAATGAAAAATCGCCAGAAAAATTCTTGGGCACTTTGATATTGTCTTGTTTTATTACCATTACATGCTAGCAGCATCATGAACAGATTCGGACAAGCCTTTCTCACCCCAGATGAACGCAAGGCCTCGCCAATTGATGCAGATAACTTTTGTAAATCGTTTAGTCAATTATTTAGTCAACTTTTTGTTCACCAAACAAAACTAGCTCAAGTTAGTCTTGCTCAGTCCTCATGTTGACAGCTGGTGCTAATTGCCGTGTGTCATTTTAAAATGCATTTATGGAGCGGAGATGGGTCAGTGATTGGCTTGCATCACTTAATATCAGTGGACTGCTTGTTCGAATTCTGCACATACAATAAGGCTAGCATGTCTTTTAATTCCGTACTTCTGAAAAAATAGCATTCGATGTGTTGATGTGCCTTTAAAAACGAATCAATAAATCAATCAATCATTTACAGGCTTCGGCGCAACAGGAGACGTAGAACGAATGCACAATATAAATGGAAACTGACCTCACGTGTCCTGGTTATATATCATCGAAAGGGAAAAGGAGTAATAATTTATCATATCAAGTGCGTTGATGTCATCAAAAGGTTAAAGGAGTAATGATTTTTCACATTACATGTCTTGAATATCATCGAAAAGGGAAAGGAGTACTAACTTTTCATAGTGCGTGTCTTGGATATCATAGAAAAGGAAAATTAGTAATAATATATCATATTTTTTTTCTGAACACCAAACATGATATATTTTTTGCACAATATATTTGACTCATACAGATACATTTGACACATTTAAGAATACATTTAACATGTGTAAGAATACATCTGACAAGAATCAGAACACATCTGACACATGCAATAATACAGTTGACATGTGTAATAATACATCTGACACATGCAAGAATACAGTTGACATGTGTAAGAATACATCTGACACGTATCAGAACACATCTGACACATGCAAGAATACAGTTGACATATGTAATACATTTGAAAGATGTCTGTTTTGTTTTTTAGGGTTTAACGCCATTTTTCAGCACACGATAGGCTATATACATGGCGGCCAGTATTATTGGTGGAGGAAGAACCCGGGAAACACCCCGGAAAGAACCACCGACTCACGAGAAGCTACTGGCAAGCCATCTCACATAACTACATTAGCCGAATCTTAGACTCAAACCCACGCGGACAGAGGTGAGACGGCAGTGATCCGTAACGGACAGCGCTTTAGACCACTCGGCCACTCGGGGCCCCTTTGAAAGATGTAAAAATAGATACATATTCAAACTCCTGTATAATTTAGATCAGATCTATCCATTTTTACTGTCAGTTATCAATTTTGTAACCGCTTCTCTGATTTCTAAAGCAGTGTGATTGAACTAATGTTCACAATGTATGCATTTTCGTGGATCTTCTGGCTACATACGATACGAAACATAAATAACGGTGATCTTGCTATGTTGTATTTAAAAAGTGAGGTACCTCACGATTCACCATAAAAATGTATTCGGATTCTAAAAAGGGCCCTGCTTAGTATTTCATTTTCCAAAATATTCAATGTTAATGTTGGAGAAGATATATATCATGTGCACTGAATGGCCATGTTCACTAAACATGTATTTGGTGATTGACGTTAACACAACGTACTAGAACAATTAGATGCTTAGTGACGTTTTCTTGAGATATGTCACTAACTCAGATAACGATCTAAGTTACCTTAATCAGGAGTCTTACCCCATTCACAGTATAACCCTGACTTGGCGGAACAAATCAATCGTGCACGCAGGGCCGGCGCTTCCGCTGGGCGAACTATGCAATCGCCTAGGTCGTTGGGCTAAGGGTTTATTTCATGATGGGCGGGTGGGGGAGGGCGTGAGTGGAAGGGGGCGCCAGATATCTGATCTCGCCTAGGGCACCAAAATGCCTTGCACCGGCGCTGCGTGCCTGTGCACAGATAGAATATTCAACATTGTATAAATTAGTGATACATGTCTCGAAAAAATGTCCAGGTATTATAAACGCCAATCCGGTATAAAATATTCAGAAATCCTGGACTAACGTTCGAGACTGGTATCCTACTCGCTTATGTGAGTATTCTGATTCCTTAAACACATCGATTCAAGGAGTAAGTAAGATACCAGTCTTGTGTAGTCTGTCTTGAACGTATCTATGTTCTGCGTACAGACTAGCATTTCTTTGAACAGACAATGTTTCTTTGAGTTAAGCTGTTGCATTCCTCAGAGCGTCCACCTTGGATGCGGAAGGTCGCAAAAGACTTACAAAAATTGTACTAACAGCTGCCTTGCTTAGCGTTCAGCATTAAGATGTTAGTGTTAGGACTGGTCGGCCAGGTGTCAGGATAATGTGACTGGGTGGGACATCATAGTATATGTCTGCGGCATGGTGCCCCAGTTCTAGACATCACAATAAACTGTCGCATTGCAGACATCGTAGCGATATGACTGAACATTTGTTAAAGCTACGTTACAAATCCAAATCACATCACATCTCTACTAAGCGTTGGGTGTATGCTCACCGTTCCTGTTCTTGAGGAGGTAAGGATTGAGCATACGTTTGCATCGTTCGAGGTTTATTTTCAAGGGAGAAATTACAACGCACTGCACTAGGCATACCCATATCACTTCACTACACTATATATGTATGTGGAAACCAAGTAAATGTTCGATTTACACGCCATTTAGCCATATACCTGGAATGTTCGATTTATGCCATTTTCGTAAAATGTTCGAACTGTGCCATTTACTTGGAATGTTCGATCTATGCTGTTAACATGGGGAGTTCTATATATGCCATTTACTCGGACTGTTCGGTCTATGCCATTGAATTGGAATGTTCTATCTATGCCATTTACGTGGAATGCTTGAACTGTGCGATTTACTTGGAATATTCGATCTATGCCATTGAATTGGAATGTTCGATCTATGCCATTGAATTGGAATGTTCTATGTCATTTACTTGGAATGCTTGAACTGTACCATTTACTTGGAGTATTCGAGCTGTGCCATTTACTTGGAATGTTCGATCTATGCTGTTAACATGGGAGTTCTATATATGTCATTTACTTGGACTGTTCGGTCTATGCCATTGAATTGTAATGCTTGAACTGTGCCATTTACTGTGCCATGGAATATATGATCTGTCCCATTTTCTTGAAATATTCAATCTGTGCCATTTATCTGGAATGTTCACTGTATGCCATTTTCTTGGAATGTTCGATCTCTGCCACTTACTTGGAATGTTCAATCTATGCTGCTAACATGGGGAGTTCTATATATGTCATTCACTTGAACTGTTAGATTTATGCCATTGAATTGGAATGTTCGGTCTATGCCATTGAATTGGAATGTTCGGTCTATGCCACTCACTTTGAAGTTAGATATATGCCATTTATTTGTACTGTTCAAGCTATGTCCTTTTTTTATGTCCTAATAGTACATAGTGGAATGGCCACACACCACTTCAATTCAAATCCTCAATCGGTCAGACATGTATTTGGCAGTAGTGTCTTTTAGGCCATCACTCTCTATCACGGCATTTTATGTGATACACGAAATAGTCTTTTATACTCTCAGTCTTTAGCACGTCAATTTACGTTCCATCAGACTTTACCACGACTATTTATATGCCAGACTTTACCACGTCAATTTGTATGCCATCAGACTTTACCACGTCAATTTGTATGACACCAGACTTTACCACGTCAATTTGTATGCCACCAGACTTTACCACGTCTATTTGTGTGCCACCAGACTTTACCACTTCAATTTGTATGCCATCAGAATTTACTACGTAAGCCTTCAGACTCTACCACGTCTATTTATATGCCATAAGACGTTACCACGTATATTTGTATTCCAGACTTTACCACGTCAATTTGTATGCCATCAGACTTTACTACGTCTATTTGTATGCCATAAGACATTACCACGACTGTTTGTAAGCCTTCAGACTCTATCTCGTCTATTTGTATGCCATAAGACTTTACCACGTCTATTTGTAAGCCTTTAGACTCTACCACGTTTATTTGTATGCCATCAGACTTTACATTAACTGTTTGTAAGCCTTCAGACTCTACCACGTTTAGTTGTATGCCATACGACTTTACCTCGATAATTTGTAAGCCTTCAGGCTCTACCACGTTTATTTGTATGCCTTCAGACTCTACCACGTCTATTTCGTTGGCACGAGTATCGTTTTATTCCGTCAGACTTATCATATTTATTTAAAGCACCAATATTTTGTTTTTACGGTGTTCGACTTTATAACATCGTTTTTAAATGCCATCAGATTTTACCACTTCTATTTATATGGCAAATGGTCTTTCATACCACCTAGTGTCGTGCATTGGTATAAGAAAGGTGCATTTCTATGTCATCAGGTTCTACCACAGTTATCTCTATGACATCAGATTATACCACCGATATTTATATGCCATCAAATTTTATCAGGGCTATTTGTATGCCATCAGACTTTACCACCGCTATTAGTATGCCATCAGACTTTATCAGGGCTATTAGTATGCCATCAGACTTTATCAGAGCTATTACTATGCCATCAGACTTTAACACCGCTATTAGCATGCCATCAGACTTGATCACGTTTATTTGTAAGCCATCAGATGTTACCACAGTTTTTTGCAAAACTAAACAAATCGCAGTCATTAAGCAGATGCAGCGCCGGATTAAGCACCGTGGAGGCCCATAGGCAGTCAAACTTTTGGGGCCACAGACCCACGGTCACGGTCTCATGGGGGCCCCTGATGGGGCCCATAAAAGTCGCGGGGCCCATAGGCAGTTGCCTACTCTGCCTAATGGGTAATCCGGGACTGAGCAGATGACATTAAAATGTGTAACTATTTCTCTCAGTTGTCTTCAGGCCCGGTTTGTGAAGCAGTGTACCAACGGGCTTACAAAGGTGCAGAAGAAATGTAATGTATTTTATCATATACATTGGTTTGTGCATCTTTGATCTACAAAAAAATGCTATACATCAAGAGGTATTATGTCAGTGGCAGGGAATCGAATGATTCTCGCTTACCCCCGTCAGCTTCGTATATTTCGGTAATGTCAGACAAGATATCTCACAGATTAGGATGGAACTTAATACAACTTATCTCCATCCCTTCGGTCTCCATTTATCTGATAGCATATGGAATAACAAGATAGACTATCAGACTGGTGTACTTCGCAAATAGACCCGTAAACCTAGAATCACGCATCATTACTTGGTTACCTTCCTCTTGCTAAATTATCGCCCATTCAGCAAGAGCTTGTGATGCGTGACTGATTCTCGAGCATAATTCGTTAGATCGTTTCACACACACACACACACACACACACACACACACACACACACACACGTGCTACCGACCATTACATTGTGTTTATCCTAGAGTTCTATCTCTCTTTCCCATTTCCGTTGGCCGGTTTGACTGTAACTTATACCACCAGCATACATGGGTACTAAGACATCATGGCATGACACAGTCGAACGAGTCGCATGCTAACATGGTCTATCACGATCGAGCGTGGTCGCGAGAGAGAGACTAACAAGTGCTTACATATTGATAGACAAAACGAGAGAGAGAGAGAGAGAGAGAGAGAGAGAGAGAGAGAGAGAGAGAGAGAGAGAGAGAGAGAGAGAGAGAGAGAGAGAGAGAGAGAGGAGGGAGGGCAACGATGATGATATGTCACCAACAGTGATTTGGACAGGCCCGGAAGCAATCGGTTTATTCTGATATGTCGGCAATTTGAGTTCGATCCGTCACTCGATTATATGATCAATTTTGTTTTATCTGCATAACAGAGAGAGAGAGAGAGAGAGAGAGAGAGAGAGAGAGAGAGAGAGAGAGAGAGAGAGAGAGAGAGAGAGTTGTTTGGTGATTAAGGATGAACTTCCAGATGATCATTTTGTTACTGTCAATCCACATTTGTATATGTTGGTCGATTAGTCTGCTACGTAACTATCCAACACAGCGAGAGTAAGCGTGTGTGTGTGTGTGTGTGTGTGTGTGTGTGTGTGTGTCTAGGATATTGTCTTATTTAAAAAAATATATTTATCACCTTATTATCGGATTAAGGACAAAAAAATAAAATTAAAACAAAACAAAACAAAAATACACTTATGAAATAGATTACAGTATGTGTGCCTGGTAAACAAGAAATTTACCGTATATTGTCGACAGGTTATTGCAACTTTGTATCATTGACATTATGATACGTCTCAAGGAAAGTGTGCGTAATCCCGATACTACAACAAGGATAGTATTGGTTACTTGACCATTTTCATTGGCGTCATAAAAATAAAAACAAATTAGCTGTCTTTCTTACTCTAGATGGCTGCGTAGTTTGTCACGTATGCCTGAGAGAGGGAGAAGGGAGGGAAAGTATCGCGTTGAGATTGTGAGCTATGTAAAATTCATCTAGAAAACTGGAATTATTGTTGTTTTTATCGTTATTTTCTTATGTTACCAATAATTAATCAGTGGAGATTCATCGTCGATTTGTAGTATGAGGTCTAGAAATGATAACATTCCGTTGAGAAAACGTTTTTGAACTTATTAATACACCGTGGGCATATCAATCACAACCGGATAATGAACTTATTATGGTGGTATAACAAATTGTTTTATACGAACATACATACATACATACATACATACATACATACATACATACATACATACATACATACATACAGACAGACATACATACATACATACATACATACATACATACATACATACATACATACATACATACATACATACATACATACATACATACATACATACATACATACATACATACATACATAGTAACAGGAAAAGATTATTCATTAAGCGCATAAAGTTGTCAGAATTGTTTTTAAAAGTTTCTTGAACGAATATTATTTGACAATTTCATCCAATCTAATTTAGTTTGTCTTACGTTTCTACAAAAATCATGCCACTTAACTTTTTTTTTTTTTAGTTATCATTGTTCATACTATGTTCAATTCGAGAACAGTAAACATGCCGTAATGTGATTGTATCTTATTTGTTTCTATGGTTTTATATTGCAAGTTAAAAGTCTAAATATATTTCTTAACTTTTGTTTCCTTTTGTAGGTAAGTCATGCAATCCAGCTATACCTTTATCAGATCTGTAAGTAGATTATATATTTTGATACAGCATGCTATGTGCTTTGTACAGTGTTATCGAACAACGGTAAACAGGTTCTTGGCAGAAAACATCGTTCCAGGCATACAGCTTACAGTAGTTGCTCCAATTTCATTCAAAAGTTATGGTGCTCAACGGGTACATAGATTGGGTATTTGCTTAGTAAAATAACATACTCTAAAAGCTCAGCAATAAATGCCAAATTTATTTCATTCTGCTCGGATTTGCCTAGTTCATTCATTATACACTGATTTTCTAGGATACATAACGTTTCTTTTTCCAACTGCTGAAAAGTACTGAGCTCCTTATTCGATATCCTTGTATCTCTCATCTTGATTTTATATATATATATATATCCATATCCATGTACATATATCCATGTACATACATACATACATATACATGTATACATATACATACATACATATACATACGTTTTATGGTCATCGTTTATCATTCACCGCTTGCTTTTCAGTGTTACTATAATTGCATGCAGCAGGGCCCTTTCTGTTTGTGTGTTCACTTGTGGTTCGTTCTTCGTTCCGTTTGCATTTCATAGGGTATCGAAACATACACTATCAAGTTTTTTAATCCCAAGGCATAAGTCAATTTTAGAAGATGGCGTTATAGTTAATGCAGTTAAAGGCGCATATGTTTTTGATTTGTCTGCATACGGCCCCAGTACAGCAAAACGTTCGCATAGATGGTGTGAAATTCTTTTGAGTTTCCATTTTCATTTTTCATCCCACAAACCCTAATAGTTTAAACTAATGTCTTCTACACAGCTTGAATGTACTTAATGGCTTTGTACATTAACTCTTCTCAGAACGTTAGCTGTTAAACGGTTAAACATTATATAACTTAATGGCTGTAAAACCTGCTAGATAGAAGCGAACTTTTCCTAATGTATCTATCTCATGTGATATATACAGGCAGACACATCTGTTCCATTTATAATTTATATTGCTTTAGCTTCCATGTTTGCATGCTTGCGTAGGAACTGTTTACAAACTTTAATCTCTTTTAATATATTTGTTTCCTCACCCGCTATGAAGTATGATTAGAGGAAAAGTAATGCAGACTGGTACCAGACACCTATTATCTTAGGGTCAGTAAACTGGGTACATCCATTCAAATGAAATCGGGCCATTCAGCTGCGTACACCCATTCAAATGAAATCGGGCAATTAAATTATGAACATCCACTCAAAAAACATCGGCCAGTTAAACGGTTTATATTGTAATCTTTGTATAGCATATATATCATCACCCTAGGGCAATGACTTGTATAATTCAAATAGATATTCTCAGTATACCGTAAGGACTTGTATTCATTATAAGTTTTTGATTTCACCAGCCAGGCTTATAATTAAAGGACACAAGCTGAAGAACAAAGAGCGGTAGGTACAAATAAGTTAGACTGTCAAAGAATGTAAGTAATAATAAAGTGAATGAAGAAATAATCTAACGAACAATCGTAACGAATATAAGTAATAATAAAGTGAACGAAGAAACGATCTAACGAACAATCGTAACGAATGTAAATAATAATAAAGTGAATGAAGAAACGATCTTACCAACAATCGTAACGAATGTAAATAATAATAAAGTGAATGAAGAAACGATCTTACCAACAATCGTAACGAATGTAAGTAATAATAAAGTGAATGAAGAAACGATCTTACCAACAATCGTAACGAATGTAAGTAATAATAAAGTGAATGAAGAAACGATCTTACCAACAATCGTAACGAATGTAAATAATAATAAAGTGAATGAAGAAACGATCTAACGAACAATCGTAACGAATATGAGTAATAATAAAGTGAATGAAGAAACGATCTTACCTAACAATCGTAACGAATGTAAGTAATAATAAAGTGAATGAAGAAACGATCTTACCAACAATCGTAACGAATGTAAATAATAATAAAGTGAATGAAGAAACGATCTTACCAACAATCGTAACGAATGTAAGTAATAATAAAGTGAATGAAGAAACGATCTTACCAACAATCGTAACGAATATAAGTAATAATAAAGTGAATGAAGAAACGATCTTACCAACAATCGTAACGAATGTAAATAATAATAAAGTGAATGAAGAAACGATCTTACCAACAATCGTAACGAATGTAAGTAATAATAAAGTGAATGAAGAAACGATCTTACCAACAATCGTAACGAATATAAGTAATAATAAAGTGAATGAAGAAACGATCTTACCAACAATCGTAACGAATGTAAAGCTAGACAACCAGGATTATTGATAAATATAAAAATTTACTGATATGAGAAAAATGAAGAGGATAATGAAGGGCTATAACATTTGGCAAAATGGATGTGATACTTTTGAACCTGAAATTTTTATAAAAGATGAAAACTGTTACCATGAATGTATATTTGTTGTTGTCTTTGGTACATTTTATGTTATTGTTTATTTACATTAGACCGAACAGGACAACGGTTATATGCATGGCCGATAAATCACTGATCTCAAAAATTGGAAGACCTAAAGGCTTTTAAAATAAATCTTTATTTGTTCTATCAACTAAATCAGTTGGTTTTTTTTTCCGAGTGTTGTTTTTTGCCACAGGTTGATATGTCCATAACGGCATGGTTTATGTAGTGTGAGATGTTCTTCATCGTAGTCATGACATTGTGTACAGTCCAATTTGTTTCTTTCTTTTTTTTTTCTCTCCAAACGTTAAATGGCAGTCTTGTGGGTAAATGCCATTGAAATTTATTTATAGCAACAAGATTCGTTTCTTACCTGCCACGTTAAATTATCATTACATCGGGCTCTCAAATTGAAACAAATTGACCAATTATAATTTTGCAGAAGGATTTTCACAGCAATCCTATTAATAGCACTTTCCAGTGAATCATTAACACTTATTGACTTTCAGACGTTGGTCTATCCGATTGCAGTTATTAATGGTTAGGGAAGAAAAACATGCGAATTTTGTGCTGCAGTTTCTAAAAAAAAAAACAACTTAATTTGTTTTTGTTCCTATTTGTCAAACCGGATACATGAGTCCATACTAAACCGGACCACTAAAGGTGGAAACATAAGTTAGGTTTATTGGATTTCTTACGTAACATGGCAATTCATGCATGATAAGTTAGGTTTATTGGATTTCTTACGTAACATGGCAATTCATGCATGATAAGTTAGGTTTATTGGATTTCTTATGTAACATGGCAATTCATGCATGATAAGTTAGGTTTATTGGATTTCTTATGTAACATGGCAATTCATGCATGATAAGTTTGGTTTATTGGATTTCTTATAAAACATGGCAGTTCATTCATGATAAGTTAGGTTTATTGGATTTCTTATGTAACATGGCAATTCATGCATGATAAGTTAGGTTTATTGGATTTCTTACGTAACATGGCAATTCATGCATGATAAGTTAGGTTTATTGGATTTCTTATGTAACATGGCAATTCATGCATGATAAGTTAGGTTTATTGGATTTCTTATGTAACATGGCAATTCATGCATGATAAGTTAGGTTTATTGGATTTCTTATAAAACATGGCAGTTCATTCATGATAAGTTAGGTTTATTGGATTTCTTACGTAACATGGCAATTCATGCATGATAAGTTAGGTTTATTGGATTTCTTATGTAACATGGCAATTCATGCATGATAAGTTTGGTTTATTGGATTTCTTACGTAACATGGGATTCGTGAATGATAAGTTAGGTTTATTGGATTTCTTATGTAACATGGCAATTCATGCATGATAAGTTAGATTTATTGGATTTCTTACAACATGGCAATTCATGCATGATAAGTTAGGTTTATTGGATTTCTTACGTAACATGGCAATTCATGCATGATAAGTTAGATTTATTGGATTTCTTACAACATGGCAATTCATGCATGATAAGTTAGGTTTATTGGATTTCTTATGTAACATGGTAATTCATGCATAATATTTGTCGGATTTGTCCATATTTTTCATCCATTTTCTGAAAAGCTTGATTTTATTACCCGTTATTGTCACTCCGCTTCAGTACAATGCATCAGTTGGTTTTGGATGCATTTTCCTGTATTAATTAATACAATTTGTGTAAATGTAATTTAACTAAGGCAGAATAGGGTAACTTGTACAAATTAATACGATTTGTAAAGGCATTTAATGAAGGCAGAATATGGTAACTTGTACAAATTAATACAATTTGTAAAGGAATTTAATTAAGGCAGAATAGGGTAACTTGTTCATTCAGGTTTGTTGAAAAATTAAACTACGTGAGGAAAGAAGAGTGGATATCAAGATGTACTTCTTTTCTATCATCATCGCCGTGCACTGACACCTTTATGTTACTATATGTTTCTTTCTCTGATACCTTTATGCTATATGTTTCTTTCTCTGATACCTTTATGTTACTATATGTTTCTTTCTCTGCTACCTTTATGTTACTTTATGATTCTTACTCTGATACCTTTATGTTACTATATGTTTCTTTCTCTGATACCTTTATGTTACTATATGTTTCTTTCTCTGACACCTTTATGTTACTATATGTTTCTTTCTCTGATACCTTTATGTTACTATATGTTTCTTTCTCTGATACCTTTATGCTATATGTTTCTTTCTCTGATACCTTTATGTTACTATATGTTTCTTTCTCTGCTACCTTTATGTTACTTTATGATTCTTACTCTGATACCTTTATGTTACTATATGTTTCTTTCTCTGATACCTTTATGTTACTATATGTTTCTTTCTCTGACACCTTTATATTACTATATGTTTCTTTCTCTGATACCTTTATGTTACTATATGTTTCTTTCTCTGACACCTTTATGTTACTATATGTTTCTTTCTCTGATACCTTTATGTTACTATATGTTTCTTTCTCTGATACCTTTATGTTACTGTATGTTTCTTTCTCTGATACCTTTATGCTATATGTTTCTTTCTCTGATACCTTTATGTTACTATATGTTTCTTTCTCTGATACCTTTATGTTACTATATGTTTCTTTCTCTGATACCTTTATGTTACTATATGTTTCTTTCTCTGACACCTTTATGTTACTATATGTTTCTTTCTCTGATACCTTTATGTTACTATATGTTTCCTTCTCTGATACCTTTATGTTGCTATTTTCTCTGATACCTTTATGTTACTATATGTTTCTTTCTCTGATACCTTTATGTTACTATATGTTTCTTTCTCTGCTACCTTTATGTTACTATATGTTTCTTTCTCTGACACCTTTATATTACTATATGTTTCTTTCTCTGATACCTTTATGTTACTATATGTTTCTTTCTCTGACACCTTTATGTTGCTATATGTTTCTTTCTCTGATACCTTTATGCTATATGTTTCTTTCTCTGATACTTTTATGTTACTATATGTTTCTTTCTCTGATAGCTTTATGCTATATGTTTCTTTCTCTGATACCTTTATGTTACTATATGTTTCTTTCTCTGATACCTTTATGTTACTATATGTTTCTTTCTCTGATACCTTTATGTTACTATATGTTTCTTTCTCTGACACCTTTATGTTACTATATGTTTCTTTCTCTGATACCTTTATGTTACTATATGTTTCCTTCTCTGATACCTTTATGTTACTATTTTCTCTGATACCTTTATGTTACTATATGTTTCTTTCTCTGATACCTTTATGTTACTATATGTTTCTTTCTCTGATACCTTTATTTTACTATATGTTTCTTTCTCTGATACCTTTATGTTACTATATGTTTCTTTCTCTGACATCTTTATGTTACTATATGTTTCTTTCTCTGACACCTTTATGTTACTATATGTTTCTTTCTCTGACACCTTTATGTTACTATATGTTTCTTTCTCTGACACCTTTATGTTACTATGTTTCTTTCTCTGATACCTTTATGTTACTATATGTTTCTTTCTCTGACACCTTTATGTTACTATATGTTTCTTTCTCTGACACCTTTATGTTACTATATGTTTCTTTCTCTGATACCTTTATGCTATATGTTTCTTTCTCTGATACCTTTATGTTACTATATGTTTCTTTCTCTGATACCTTTATGCTATATGTTTCTTTCTCTGACACCTTTATGTTACTATAAGTTTCTTTCTCTGATACCTTTATGTTACTATATGTTTCCTTCTTTGATACCTTTATGTTACTATATGTTTCTTTCTCTGATACCTTTATGCTATATGTTTCTTTCTCTGATACCTTTATTTACTATATGTTTCTTTCTCTGCTACCTTTATGTTACTTTATGATTTTTACTCTGATACCTTTATGTTACTATATGTTTCTTTCTCTGCTACCTTTATGTTACTATATGTTTCTTTCTCTGATACCTTTATGCTATATGTTTCTTTCTCTGATACCTTTATGTTACTATATGTTTCTTTCTCTGATACCTTTATGTTACTATATGTTTCTTTCTCTGATACCTTTATGTTACTATATGTTTCTTTCTCTGATACCTTTATGTTACTATATGTTTCTTTCTCTGATACCTTTATGTTACTATATGTTTCTTTCTCTGACACCTTTATGTTACTATATGATTCTTTCTCTGATACCTTTATGTTACTATATGTTTCTTTCTCTGATACCTTTATGTTTCTGTATGATTCTTACTCTGATACCTGGTTTATATTACCATTCGTTTTACCAATGACATTTATTGTGCACTTAAACTTATCATATTAATGTTTGCTAGATATGCCTCATAAAAAGAAATAGAGATAAGTGCCACCGATTTCATTAGGTACATTCACTGATACAACATACTGTTTGGAGAAAGACAAAATGTTTGAATGTTCCACATGTAGCTTTTGTAATAATCCTAGATTACCTCCCTTTGACGGATTCTATTGCGGTGTGTACTGTAATTCCCTTGACGTATGATATCCAAAATCAGTGTACTATCAAGGAATCAAAGTACTTATGTTGGTATATATCAACACGTTCCAGAGGAAGAGCTTTAATTATTTAGTAGATTTGTTTTCATTCCTTTTATTACTCCTGCGGCTTCAAAATTGAAATAAATCCTTTTACAAATAGTGGCGAGGAGATGTATGGGCTTTTACAGAAAATTGATGTTCACCAAGATAATTGGTATAAAGCAATTTTGTTATAGTTAACGGGCAATTGTTTTGTAAGCTACCGCGGTGGTATATTAAATGTAGCATTGAACGGAATGAACGTTGATGACCGACTGAACATAATTGCCAGATCAAAATTTATTTTAATTTTGTTTTTCAGAAATATCCTACATATGGTAAAATTGTCAAGTGTACACAAATGTAGGCTTGTAACTAAAATGAGTTCCTTGTAATTATATGGCCGGTAAGGTAATACTACATGTAAACGGGGAGATTTCACCGGAATTATTTAATGGGCACGTACAACAAAATTTTAATCATAAAAACGAAATTAACAGCATAGCAGTTTCAATATCTCTTGGGTGGATCGTTTATAGAATATTAGCTTGTTTTACCGGTCTCACCTTGTATGTATAGTAATTTAACATTGCAATCTTCGTAAAATGAACCAGATGTTTGTGGCCTATGACGTTATTGACAGGATGCAGTTAATAAGATGTTGATGAATTAATCAATAGCATGCAGTAAAGATAATACCTCGGGGTTCATTGAAATCGTATGACAACAAGTGGGAGTGTGATTAATAGGTAGGTCATGCCACTTTAGATCCAAAGCATATCTCCTGTTTCTGCAAACCGTTTCTGTTTCGTCTTCAAGGTGTGCCATATATTTGTAGCAAGAGTCATTACCTGTCCCAAGAGTCATTGATGGTGAAATTTACACCTTAACAATTCTCTTTGAACAAAGTACATGAATGAATTTATATGGAGCATTGTTCATAAAGAAGGAAGTGGATGGTTTTTCGTATGGCTTGATATCGTTTTCATTCCTCTTCCTTATTTTTTTTATAGAAAAGTTATAATTACATCTGACCAAAAATCTACTGTTGTAAGGAATCCATTATTAACAGTTTTTGACTATTCTTCATGGCAAAAGAAAATGAATTAAGTTTCGTGTCAAACATGTAGTTTAGAGATAAATATAATGAACGAAATAAATTAAGTTTCGTGTCAAACTAGTCCGAGTTTCCTCTGACACTTGTCACCCCATTTTTGATATTTGGACATTTATGTTGGGGTGTAGGGTCAGAGCGCATTCCCTATCAAAAAGTTGGAATTTGCCGACACATGGGGTAGCCGCTTACTTGCCGGCCCATCAAAACTTGAACACTTTTTCATCGAGATATACCTGCATGAAATCGATAGGAATATGATTTATTTTCTCAATAATCGTGACCATGGCATTCGTTATATCTTTATTCCAGTAACAGACGAGACGAAAGTACATCGTTCATTTTTATGTTGGATTTGGTTTCCTACAGCAGCACTAGAAATGGCGCTTTGTTGATATCACGTGACATATGACCTCTGATGTCATTGACATGAAGGTTGCGAGATTTGTGTACTCACGTGACTAAGAATACAAATGGCCAGATCCAGGTCACATTTCAGCAACGATGTACTTTCCTCTCGTCTGTCAGCGGAATAAAGACATAACGAATTCTATGATCACGATTATTGAGAAACTAAATCATATTCCTATCGATTTCATGCAGGTATATCTCGATGAAAGATCGTTCAAGTTTGCTGGGCCGGCAAATAAGCGAATTCCAACTTTTCGATAGGGAATGCGCTCTGACCCTACACCCCAACATAAATGTCCAAATATAAAAAATATGGGGTGACAAGGGTCAGAGGAAACTCGGACTAGTGTCAAACATGTAGTTTAGAGACAAAAGTAATCATTGATTAAGAGGAATCTTTTAGCCACAATTAAAGACTATCTTTTTTTAAAAAAAATATTGTTCTAACATATTATATATTACTGTACCTGATTTTGAAATCTATAGTTGGGCCCCACTTTCACCAACCCAACTTTTAAATTAAGTACTGACCTCATGGTATGGATTGGTAAATTTCAATTCTGACTGAAAAATTAGCCTCTCAAAAGATTAAGCTATAGTTGGTCATCCTGTTCGTATTTTTAACTGCGCATTTAGTCGCAATAAAATACTGTAACAATAGACCTCAGTGCTTTTCCAAAGCACAAAACAAAGCAGAGGAGCTGGGGTGATTTGGGCGGACGTCAAACCCGTGTCCCATTTATTACGAATCAAACAATGAGCTACCTCAGTTTCCAGTACCAGAGTTTTTCAGTCCAAACGTAGTTGATCTAAAGATAGTACTTTTCTGTAGATCATTCAGTTGGATGATAGGACTTAACCTTCAAGACAGCCAATAAACTCAATGTTAGAACTCCAAATAAAGTGAGGTTTGATTCAAATGGATCCAAAAAGCTACCAATGACTGAATCCTATTTTACTCAAGACAACTCTTGAGAGTTATTCAATCGTTTAGAAGATTGACATAAACAAAAAATAAATAAATAAATAAATACATAAATAAATAAATAAATAAATAAATAAATAAATAAATAAATAAAATAGAGAAATATTCTCTGTTTACCTACTGATGATCGTAATGTCATCGAGGCGGATATTCTTTGATTACAATCTGATGTGTATCGCTGCTATCGAAGACATATGTACTTTGATTAGTTTCTGATGTGTATCGATATCACTGAAAAAATTTATTTCCGACATAAGATTTCTAGTTTCTAGTTTTCGTCTTCTACTCCAGTGGTTTAAGTGGTTCAAGAGTCCACCTCGCTGCGTCAGGGCGCGGATTTGAACCCAGGCTGAGTCATACGAAAGACTTATGCATATGGCACTCTCAGCTGCCTCGCTTGGCGATCAGCAATAAGAGGTTAGTGTTAGGACTAGTCGGCCTGGTGTTAGGACAATGCAAATGAGTGGCACATCATACTACACGTTTGCGGCATGATTCTCCAGTGCTAAAACATCACTATAAACTGTTACACCATAGCGATATGACTGAATGTTTTAAAAAGCGACGTTAAAAATTCAAATCTTTAACACATATACGCACGGAATCACGCGCGTTTCCTCTACGTTCGAGACTTTCTATTTATTGAGCATTGTTTTATTAGAGGTGCAAACGTGTGTATATCAATATATTGAAATTCTTTCCCGTGTTACGCGCTTTCATTTATACACGTCCATTGTTCACTCCGATACTCGGTTTCCTTTTACTTCAGATCCGTTTGAAAACCTGTTAGGAATTAAATATTGAATTCTGTGGTTCATTCTGGTCCCTGCGTTCAGTGATAAACATGTCACTTTTTAAATTAATGTGTTTAGAAATCATTGGCAACGGTATTGTTTTTATTAATTACAAACAAGGGCTAAATGTTCTTAGCAAATAATAGTCAGTCATGAAAGTGATTTAAATTATCGGGACTTGCAACTTATTTTACATCGTATTAGTATTGTATTTGCACATCGAAAACACATGATTGATATGGATGGAAATGAAAACCACTTCTGGCTTTCAAGTACAACGCAAATATCCAGTTTGCTCCTTTCTTTCAATGTATTGACGTCAGAAATGTAATATTTAGAATACGTGTAAATATTCCGTTATCAAAACGCAACAAGCTTGTTTGATAACGTGTGCGAACTCGTGCAATGATCGCAGGATAACAGTCTGGAATAGCATTGGTCTTATCCAGGTGATAAAGATCGGTATATTACCTCTAAAATTAAAGTTTACCTACGTAATGTTTAATCTATTTGTCCTTAGTGCCCCTCTTTGGAATAAAACAATGTGTCCTCTTATTATTGTCTGTCAAGTAATGAACACCTTTAACATCCATTGTATTAGATCTTATGTCTAACATCGCACGTCTGGCTTACGATATGACACATGATAGGTTTAAAATGGTCTGGAATAATTTCAGCATAATTTAAAATTAACACTCTTCATCATGAAACACTCGCACATTGCACCAACATGTCATGGACATCTGCAAGGCTGCATATCTTGAATTGAGACGCATCAGTTATATTCGTAAATATCTTTGAGTTGATGCCACTAAACCTTGTGTGTTCATTAGTACTTTCAAGACTGGAATATTGTAACTCATATATTTCTGGTTCGTCACAATATTTACTCCAGAAACTTCAAAAAGTTAAAAAATACAGCTGCACGGATCATCTTTAGAGTACCTTGACCAGAATACACCTCACCACTGCTCTGTACCCTACACTGGCTATTAATTCGATACAGAATCAAAGACACAATTTGTTCTCTGTGCTATGTTTCACTGACAGACTCCAGTACAACATACCTATCCGGCCTCACCCATGTGTACACACCAGCAAGATACTTACGCTCTTCTTCTGACAATCGTATACTCATTGTTCCCACTATGAAAATGAAGTCATATAGACAACGTTCTTTTGCATACCAGGGCCCGGCGATGTGGAACGAATTGCCCACTGAAATTAGACACAAAGACACAGTGGTCCCTTTTAAGAGTGCTCTTAAAACTCACCTTTTTCGACTGCGGGACAAACTTAGAGACCTAATAATGTTTTGTATCTTATATGTGTTCAGCATGTTTTTATATTTTCCAATTTCATTGCTTTTCTCATTTGTTTTTTCTGTAGAATAGTCATATCATTATAGATAGTGTAAAGCGCTTAGAGCTTCTAAAGAATAGGCGCTATACAAAGTCATCATTATTATTATGAAATACGTCACCTTGCTGTTTAAAAAAAAAACAACTGAATTAATGTTTTTTCGTTGGAATCAATTTTGCGGGTTTGCGACAAAATTGCTTCCCTATCGTACTTACATTCCAGAAATGGGTTTTACAATTTTTGGTTTATAGCAACAATTATAGCAGGGTCTTATAGAAACTAGTATAAAAAAAGTCATACTGGTCTGTTGTACATTCCACTAATCGAGCAGGGCCCTGCTATGATTGTTGTACACAATCTCATAAGTCCTATGTTCATGATACTAATGAAGCAGGGACCTGCTTTAACCGTAGTACACAATCTGCTACGAATGAAGCAGGGATCTGCTTTAACCGCAGAACACAATCTCGTAAGTCCATTTTTCATGCTACCAATGAAGAAGGATCTTGCTGCAACGGCATTACCGAATCACTTAGGACCGTTTTTTCAGGCCGCTAATGAAGGCAGGCCGCTAAGGAAGTCATACTGTTACCGTCATAGTCAAGATCCAATTGCGTGTATTTTAGGCCGCTAATAAAGGAAGGTCCTGTTATTACAATTATTACAGTTAAAATCCAAGTCCGTATTTAGGCCGCAAATGAAGTGTGTCGTACCGTGTAACTGTTTTAGTAACAGTCTCTTGTACTTTTTGATTCCCCTGATTGAGCAATGTCCTACTTCAGTACCTTTGTTAGATCACGTCAGTATTAAAAAATTGGTATGTGCCTGAATGATAACAGTCATAAATATCACTTTTGATCTCATTCCGTTTGAAATATATAATTTTTGCGGTTTTCGTGGGTTGAAGGGAAGGGCTTATTGTCCATATTCTATTTGATCTAACGTATAATTTTTTTTTCCGGTTTTCGTGGGTTTAAGCGACTGCCATTGTCTGACAACTTAAATCAGATCACTGCTGTTATTGCAAATGTGAGACTCTTGGGTTTTTGCGATATCCCGTACACGTGGCATGTTTCATGGACATCCTATGCTGCTTCCTTTTTTCCAGAAGTAATGGTGTCTGATGATACCACCTTTCTACAAAATAACACGTGGATTTTTGCTTATATGGGGTAACTGACCGATTTATATTATCGAGTAGATGAAAATACCAGAGTTTGTGGCCCATTCGATGAAACATATATGTTATTTATTTAGAACCAGCAAATTGTCGTTTTGCTTGCTGCTTAGATGTGACGTCTAAAGTGTATAATAAATGTGATATTTAGTTATAGTGTATAGCAATGTGACGTTTAACGTGTATAATAAATGCGACGTTTAGTTATAGTATATAGCAATGTGGCCTAAAATACACGCAATTGGACCTTGACTATGACGGTATGTGAAAATGTATCACAAATGTGATATTTAGTTATAGTGTATAGCAATGTGACGTTGACATTGTATAATAAATGTGATGTTTAGTTATAGTGTATGGCAATGTGACGTTGAAAGTGCATATTAAATGTGATATTAAGTTATAGTGTATAGCAACGTAACGTTGAAAGTGTATACTAAATATGATATTTAGTTATAGTGTATAGCAATGTGACGTTGAAAGTGTATACTAAATGTGATATTTAGTTATAGTGTATAGCAATGTGACGTTGAAAGTGTATATTAAATGTGATATTTAGTTATAGTGTATAGCAATGTGACGTTGAAAGTGTATATTAAATGTGATATTTAGTTATATTGTATAGCAATGTGACGTTGAAAGTGTATATTAAATGTGATATTTAGTTATAGTGTATAGCAATGTGACGTTGAAAGTGTATACTAAATGTGATATTTAGTTATAGTGTATAGCAATGTGGCGTTGAAAGTGTATACTAAATGTGATATTTAGTTATAGTGAATAGCAATGTGACGTTGAAAGTGTATAATAAATGTGATATTTAGTTATAGTGTATAGCAATGTGACGTTGAAAGTGTATACTAAATGTGATATTTAGTTATAGTGTATAGCAATGTGACGTTGAAAGTGTATAATAAATGTGATATTTAGTTATAGTGAATAGCAATGTGGCGTTGAAAGTGTATACTAAATGTGATATTTAGTTATAGTGTATAGCAATGTGACGTTGAAAGTGTATATTAAATGTGATATTTAGTTATAGTGTATAGCAATGTGGCGTTGAAAGTGTATACTAAATGTGATATTTAGTTATAGTGAATAGCAATGTGACGTTGAAAGTGTATAATAAATGTGATATTTAGTTATAGTGAATAGCAATGTGGCGTTGAAAGTGTATACTAAATGTGATATTTAGTTATAGTGTATAGCAATGTGACGTTGAAAGTGTATATTAAATGTGATATTTAGTTATAGTGTATGGCAATGTGACGTTGAAAGTGTATACTAAATGTGATATTTAGTTATATTGTATAGCAGTGTGACGTTGAAAGTGTATATTAAATGTGATATTTAGTTATAGTGTATAGCAATGTGACGTTGAAAGTGTAATTAAATGTGATATTTAGTTATAGTGTATAGCAATGTGACGTTGAAAGTGTATACTAAATGTGATATTAAGTTATAGTGAATAGCAATGTGACGTTGAAAGTGTATACTAAATGTGATATTTAGTTATAGTGTATAGCAATGTGACGTTGAAAGCGTATACTAAATGTGATATTTAGTTATAGTGAATAGCAATGTGACGTTGAAAGTGTATAATAAATGTGATATTTAGTTATGATAATAGCAATGTGACGTTGAAAGTGTATACTAAATGTGATATTTAGTTATAGTGAATAGCAATGTGACGTTGAAAGTGTATAACAGATATGACGTTTTAAAATGCATAACATATTGTAGTAGCAGATTAAGTTTGGTGGTATCAGCTGTTAGCTCTGTCTCCATTATCACTGACATAGTTCTCTTGTTTAATTCAATATAACAATGTAATAATTTGAAAACGTTGTTGAACAAAAATGTGTACGCAATATGGGATTTAAACGTCGTCCGCTTGCGTGACAGGTCGACATGTAATCTGTGGAATTTGAACGTGGTTTTCGTGCGTGACAGGCCGAAATGGACTCAGTGGAATTATATGTGGTTCTCGTGTGTGACAGGTTAACATGCTTACCACTAGGCATGGCAAATTACATTATGGAGCAGAAACCTATTTGGCCACAATGTTAATAGTGTCTGTTTAAAAACATTCTTGCGTGTTAAAATAAAAATTATTATCAAAATTATGTTTCCTGGAAACCCATTTATCTTAATAAATTGAATAATTGATGGGATTCTAATCTAGCGTTTACAAAGAAACAGCTGATGGCATTCTCCTAGTGGATAGAGAGAAACAACTGACGGCATCCCCAAATGTATATAACGAAACAACTAATGACATTCCCATCTTGTGTATACAAGGAAACAATTGATGACATTGTCATCTAGTGTATATACAGAATTATTTGATAACGTTCCCATGATCTAGTATATAGTAGGAAATAACATAATGACATTCCCATGCTCTACTGTATATAAGGAAATAACATGATGACATTCCCATGCTCTAGTGTATAGAAGGAAATAACATGATGACATTCCTATGATCGAGTGTATAGAAGGAAATAACATGATAACATTCCCATGATCGAGTGTATAGAAGGAAATAATATGATGACATTCCCATGCTCTACTGTATATAAGGAAATAACATGATGACATTCCCATGCTCGAGTGTATAGAAGGAAATAACATGATGACATTCCTATGATCTAGTGTATATAAGGAAATAACATGATGACATTCCTATGATCGACTGTATAGAAGGAAATAACATGGTAATATTCCCATGATCGAGTGTTTAGAAGGAAATAACATGATGACATTCCCATGCTCTAGTGTATATAAGGAAATAACATGATGACATTCCCATTATCGAGTGTATAGAAGGAAATAACATGATGACATTCCCATTATCGAGTGTATAGAAGGAAATAACATGATGACATTCCTATGATCGAGTGTATAGAAGGAAAAAACATGATGACATTCCCATGATCGAGTGTATATAAGGAAAAAACATGATGACATTCCCATTATCGAGTGTATAGAAGGAAATAATATGATGACATTCATATAATCTAGTGTATACAAGGAACAATTTTATGAAATTCCCATCTAGTGTATACAAGGAAACAAATTGATGACATTCCCATGGCATGGCGTATATAAGGAAACATTTTGATGCCATTCCAATGATCTAGTGTATACATGGAAACAAATCGATTACATTCCCTTCTAGCGTTTACAAGGAAACAGCTTGATGACATTCCCATGATCTAGTGTACATAATGAAATAACTTGTTGACATTCCAATCTTGTGTATACAAGGAAATATTTTGTTTTGTTGTTCATTACAGATACGTGTTTATTTGGGTGTTCATTGACAGATACGTGTTTATTTGGGTGTTCATTGACAGATACGTGTTTATTTGGGTGTTCAGTTACAGTTTCGTGACTGTTTGGGTGTTTATTTACCGGTACATTGTTGTTGGGTGTTCATATTTATATACGTATCTGTTTGGGTGTTCATTTATAGATACGTGGCTGTTTGGATGTTGACAGATACGTGGCTGTTTGGGTGTTCATTTATAGGTATTTGTTTGTTTGGGAGTTCATTTATAGGTACTTGCTTGTTTGGGTGTTCATTTATAATTACTTCATTGTTTGGGTGTTCATTTATAGGTATTTGCTTGTTTGGGTGTTCATTTACAGATACGTGGCTGTTGGGTGTTAATTTGCAGTTACGTATTTATTCTGTGTTCATTTACATATACGTGACTGGTTGGGTGTTAATATGCAGTTACGTGGCTATTCTGTGTTCATTTACTTATACGTGACTGATTGGGTGCAGTTCTGTCAGATCAATTTAATAAAGAATGAAAAATTTATTTTAAGCTGGAATATTACAATCGACATATGTTGTAAGGCCTGTAATTGACATTGCCATTTAGCTAAGACGTCTGTTTTATACCAGACCATAAACCAGATGTCGCTGCTCAATATCATTCATTATATGATCACATTATATACGAATGGAATTTGTCAGTATACGTTCTGCACTATAAAAAATGCATTTTTTAATTAAAATGAAACTAGGTATAACATACGTTACGGAGAAAATAGAGATAGCAAATCTAGTTGATTGATTAACCTGGTACGAAACTCGAGCGATACTGAAGCAAGCGATACTTTGCAGCTAAAGAAAGAAATGTGTAAATTGATCGTTCTAAAATATTCACCGGCGGAATTGGCCGTGAAAGAGCTTTTCGCTATATTACAAGTTAATTAATACAATATAAACATTGCCTTGCAGATATAAAAGCGAAGGATATTTAAAGAGTTAGCAATATTAATGCAATAGAGTTCTTTCCTTGATAAACAGTGCGTTATTGCCCCCTCACAAAGCACTTACCAGGCTCGTATACACACTTCATTATCCGATTATTAAATTCATGTGTTCTTCATATAATGGAAAACTGCATTTTCAACTTCATGGTGACTTCCAAAATCAGTTGCCCCGGCAACGAATCATTGATAACCGGATGCAGTCAGAATTCACGTGTGGATTATACTACATACTTGTGTATGAAGGATGTATCAAAATTTAACTGCTGTGATCCATCAGAAAAGCAGTCTCGACGGCGGATTTGTGCACCTTTTCATGGTGTTGACTAACTCAGGCACCGGTACCCAGAGAGGTAGTTGAGTAGAGTTTCTAGGGGCCCCGAGTGACCCAATGGTTTAAAGCGCTCGGCGTTACGATTCTCTGCCGTCTCATCACCGTATGCGTGGGTTCGAGAATTGGGTTCGGCCGAGGGTATATGAGAAAGCTTGCCAGTAGCTTCTCGTGGGCTTCTGGTTCATTATGTGATTTTCCCGGGTTTCGTCTTAAATCATTTACACTGGCTGCTATGTATATCCGATCTTGTGTTGAAAAAATGGCATTAAAACATTAAAGACAAACAATAACAAAGAATAGTATTTCTCAACTTTTAGTAACACTTTGTACGCACAAAGAAGTCGAGCGACACTAGTAAAGTTCGAACATGTACCTGTACGACCTATTCTTTTTTGCATGAACCTGTCTTTTGGATCGATACATAAAGGAATGGAACTCTCATAATATTTTAACTATATCGAAAGAGAGGTGTAGACTCGTGTTTTCCTCCATAAAGTCCTTATTTTCTCTCGAGTTGGTTTCAACATGGTAAATACATTTCTCTTAATACGTAGCAAACTCAAGTTAATTTTGATCTGCCGTCAACAAAATGCGGGACTAATCTTGCACAAACGATTCTGAGCTTAAAATGATCGGTATTTTTGAAGCAGCTGAATAAGTAATGTTTGTGAGACTTGTACTATGTCTTGTATTTTTTTGGCATCTTCATAGCTTCCACACCCCATTCACCACTGGAGTGCTTGGGAAGTCACTTGACGGGATGCAATGGCCGCAATGGCAAAGAACTTTGATTACAGTGCTTTACTAATAAGAACCAGGAAACACCCCTTACATTTTCAGATCTTTGCTATATGATACATACATTGAATCTATCTAGTTTGTGTCAATAGAAGAAATATTTATGTTTATCTTTTGACAAACATAACCACACACACACACACCTCAACAGCGAAGCTGTCTTATCCCATTCATCGTTCAATACATTTATATTTTATAAATAATGGAAATAAAAGACTGAATCCCGATTTCAGCCAACAATTAATAATAATAATAATAATAATAATAATAATAATAATAATGACAATTATATTTTTTGTTAGAAGGGATCGAGAGATAATAAAAATAACACTTATAACAAGTCAACATAAGTGACATAACATTTGATACAATAAATACATAAAACAGTTATATACAGACATACGTACAACATACTTCATAAGTCACATAACATTGATACAGTGCACACATAAAACTATTCTAATACAGACATACGTACAACATGCTTTATAAGTCACGTAACGTTGATACAGTGCACACATAAAACTATTCTAATACAGACATACGTACAACGTACTTCATAAATCATATAACATTGAAACAGTGCGACCATACAACTGTTATAATACAGACATACACACAGCATACTTCATATGTCATGTGACATTGTTACAGTGCATACATAAAACTATTCTAATACAGACATACGTACAACATACTTTATAAGTTATATAGCATTGATATAGTCCGTACATAATACATATATACGTACAATGTACTTCATACATCACATAACATTGATACATCCGTATATAAAACAGCTATATTACAGACGTACGCATTACACACGATCCTCCAAGCATGCTACATAATTGGCAGTCCTATGGAATCAACGCTCTGTGGCATTGTTCATGTCGCTTTAACCAGTTAAAAGCTATACTTTAACAGCTGCGATTAAACGACAGTTATTCGAAAGTATTTTTGATAAAACACGTAGTCGGTTCCAATATTTTATTGTGTAATAAACTAAACACTTTCAGGTCATTAACACACGGTGCAGGAAAGTTAAGTTTTCGACTAGTGGTGTTAAACTCGTGCTAGCCAAACATTTTCATAAATATTTGGCTCATTTAGGACGACCTTTTCTCATTAAAAAGTTAATATCGTGATTTAGTCTTAATTTGTTATCTATATCCTCCACATTTAGCATTCCTACGTTTGTAATTTCAGTTAGCATTCATTCATTTCAGTTTCATTTTATCAGATGCATGATATGTGTTCTACACTATTTATAAATCGCGCAATTTCTTTATGCGCTATGTATAGCTTTTGTTTAGACTGCCACTAATTCCAGCATGGAACAAAGAACAGAACCAGTCAATAGTATACTATTACACTACTGACGCAGAGCAAATTGTGTTTTCTAGTTTGTAGCCATAAGCATTGGCCTTGTATATATGAGACCTGTTTTATACACGTTTGAGAAATTATTGTGGAACCATTACTGGTTATTTTTATTTTTATACTTTTTTTCTCGCTTTAAAGCAAGTAGGATACATTTTTTTCTCGCTTTAAAGCAAGTAGGATACATTTTTCGTATCCAAATTTAATGATAGTCTTGTGTCCGCGAGTCCAAATTACAGGATTCCAGTTCGTTCCCAAGTATTTTTGAAATGTAGTCAGGGTACTGGTATGAAAACACGACACGATTGTCATATGCATGTAATCGAAACTATCATATCATTCCTATACTAAAAGAAGAGGTCCTAAAATTTTACCCTATGGTACACCACTTGATACTGTTGGTTTTTATTTTCTATTCGGATTCGTAGTTACCTCCCTTGAGTAGTTTGAATTGTATCTAAGAATAGATACGAAATTGTCAGCGCTACGAATATAATATAAAAACACAATATATCCTGATTTTCTGTGACGAAATATTTATTTAAAGCGAAGATGATTATAGTATATAACCAACTTAGTACAAGAACAAAGATATATCAGACATGTCTTAGTAGAGTTCATTCCCTTAAAAATCGTCTGTAATTCATACAGCATGTTATTCTTAATGCAAAAAATTTCAAGTCGACTGATATTAACTTGCTTGAACCGTTATCTCCTCTTTGTAACGAGTCCTAACATTGGGCCCTCTTTGTAACGAGTCCTAAGACAAGTCCCTCTTTGTAACGAGTCCTAACTCTAGTCCCTGTTTCTAACGAGTTCTAACACTAGTCAATCTTTGGAACGAATCCTAACACTAGTCCTTTTTTGTAACTAGTCCTAACTATATTCTCTCTTTGTAACGAGTCCTAAAACTAGTCCCTCTTTGTAACGGGTCCTAACTCTAGTTCCTCTTTGTAACGCGTCCTAACAGTAGGCTCTCCTTGTAACGAGTCTGAACATTAGGTCCTCCTTGTAACGAGTTCTAAAACTATTCCATCTTTGTAACGAGTCCTAACATTAGTCCATATTTATAACGAGTCCTAACACTGGGTCCTCTTTGTGACGAGGCCTAACACTAGGTCCTCTTTGTAACGAGGCCTAACATTATTAGGTGGTATTTGTAACAAGGCATAATACTAGGTCCTCTTTGCAACGAAGCCTAACACTAGGTCCTCTTTGTAACGAGGCCTGACATTAGGTTATCTTTGTGAAAAGGCCTAACACTATGTCATCTTTGTAACGAGTCCTAACACTTGGTTCTCTTTGTACCGAAGCATAACACCAGGTTCTCTTTGAAACGAGTCCTAACACTGCATAGATTCAGTTCATGAGGCACGGCATCGTGTGATATGGGCAGACAGACTGACGATAAAAGTAACTGAAATTGTCAGAACATTTGCATCATTTTGTATAAATATTGTTGGGATGTTTTCAAAGCTTGTACTTTTTAATGGATTACACTTACTCGAATCATTATAAACAAATTCGAAACGGACAGACTATACATGTGCAACGAATATTAATACTCAATTCGCCATAAACAAATTCCGCACTGAAAGATTATACTTGTACAATGATTATTAATTTAATTTAAGATTAATGAATTAATTTAATTTGCTATAAACATTATCCTCACTTATGATTGTTGATATTTAATTTGCTATAAACATAATCCTCACTTAATGGTCACCTATTGTTATGGGATTATATCTCACCACGTCAATTTTTTAAAATAAATATTGATGTTGTAAATATATTTGATGAATTAGGCAATTTCTCAATGAAACTGAATGCTAAATTAGTGATGAGGTTTTTTCAAATATTTTGCATTGTAACATGGGGATGGGGGTATTAAGATGTTGCATTACCACATGAGGGATGGAGTTATTCAAATATTTTGCATTTGCACTAATGGCATGGGGTAATTAAAATGTATTATCACATGGGGATAGGGTTATCAACATGCTGCACTACCAAATGGGGGATCGGGGTATTACAATGTCTTGCTTTACCATTTCTTGGGACGGGGTTACCAAAATGTTTTACAATACCTCATAGAAGATGGGGTTATTCAAATGTTTTGCAGTATTATATGGTAGGATGAGGCTATTAAAATGCTGCATTTGCACAAGGAGGCATGGAGTTCTTAAAATGTTGTTTTACAACATGTGAACATGGAGGTATTAAAATGTTGTATTTCCACATGGGGGATGGGGTTATTCAAATGTTGCATTATCTCATGGGGTGGAATTATTAAAATGTAAAATTACCACACGGAACATGGGGTTATTAAAACGTTGAATTATTACACGGAGCATTGGGTTATTCAAATGTTGAATTATCACACTGAGCATGGGGTTATTAAAATGTTGAATTAACACATGGGGGCTGGTGTTTTTTTTTATAATGTTAAAATTCCACTTGGAGCATATAGTTATTATAGTCTTGAATTGCCACACGGATTATGGGGTTATTATAATGCTTTGTAGATTATATTTATTATCCCTAGATTATCAGAAATGTTATATTGGAAGGTGACCTTGGGATGGTTCTCCGACCCAGTATCCCAGTGGGTAACCTATTACGGAGATAAGAATTTGTATTAAAAAAATATAAAGCTGAATTACCACATGAAGGATGGGGTTATTCAAATTTTGAATTGCCACACGGAGCATGGGTTATTAAAATGTTGAATTATCACATGGTGCATGGCGTTATTAAAGTATTGAATCACCACATGGAAGACTGGATTATTAAAATGTTGAATTAGCACGGAGCATATGGTATTAAAATGCTGAATTACCACACGAAGGATGGGGTTATTCAAATTTTGAATTACCACACGAAGGATTGGGTTATTCAAATTTTCAATTACCACACAAAGGATGGGGTTATTCAAATTTTGAATTACCACACGGAGCATGGGGTTATTTAAATGTTGCATTATCACATAGAGGATGCGATTATTACAGTTTTGCATTACCACATTGGGGTATGGAATTATTAATTAAAATGTAGCATTATCATATGGGGGGGGGGGCCATGGCATTTGCAACCACCATTATTCAATCCATCTTTAGAATTGACGTCTCTGAAATATCTGAAATCTCGTTTACATACTAAACATTTTCATTACATTCTGCATCACTACCATCCAGACTTATCCTAATGTTTCATTCTGCGTCACTACATTGTACACTATATGTACACTATATGTACACTGTATGTACACTACATTGTACATTTATTACGAGATTTGTACAGACGTATTACACGATTTCATTATGCATCATCATATTGTACTTTATTTCACGATTTGTACACTTGATATGAAATTCGTACAAACTGATTATACAATATCTACAAACTTATTACATGATTTCATTCGGAATCACTAAACTGTAAGGAGTTATGCGCGATTTCATTCTGCATCACTCAAATGTACAGACTTAATACACGATTTCATTCTGCATCACTCAAATGTACAGACTTAATACACGATTTCATTCTGCATCACTCAAATGTACAGACTTAATACACGATTTCATTCTGCATCACTCAAATGTACAGAGTTAATACATGATTTCACTCTGCATCACTCAAATGTACAGACTTAATACACGATTTCATTCTGCATCACTCAAATGTACAGAGTTAATACATGATTTCACTCTGCATCACTCAAATGTACAGACTTAATACACGATTTCATTCTGCATCACTCAAATGTACAGAGTTAATACATGATTTCATTCTGCATCACTCAAATGTACAGACTTAATACACGATTTCATTCTGCATCACTCAAATGTACAGACTTAATACACGATTTCATTCTGCATCACTCAAATGTACAGACTTAATACACGATTTCATTCTGCATCACTCAAATGTACAGACTTAATACACGATTTCATTCTGCATCACTCAAATGTACAGAGTTAATACATGATTTCACTCTGCATCACTCAAATGTACAGACTTAATACACGATTTCATTCTGCATCACTCAAATGTACAGAGTTAATACATGATTTCACTCTGCATCACTCAAATGTACAGACTTAATACACGATTTCATTCTGCATCACTCAAATGTACAGAGTTAATACATGATTTCATTCTGCATCACTCAAATGTACAGACTTAATACACGATTTCATTCTGCATCACTCAAATGTACAGAGTTAATACATGATTTCATTCTGCATCACTCAAATGTACAGACTTAATACACGATTTCATTCTGCATCACTCAAATGTACAGAGTTAATACATGATTTCATTCTGCATCACTCAAATGTACAGACTTAATACACGATTTCATTCTGCATCACTCAAATGTACAGACTTAATACACGATTTCATTCTGCATCACTCAAATGTACAGACTTAATACACGATTTCATACTGCATCACTCAAATGTACAGAGTTAATACATGATTTCATTCTGCATCACTCAAATGTACAGACTTAATACACGATTTAATTCTGCATCACTCAAATGTACAGAGTTAATACACGATTTCATTCTGCATCACTCAAATGTACAGACTTAATACACGATTTCATTCTGCATCACTCAAATGTACAGAGTTAATACATGATTTCATTCTGCATCACTCAAATGTACAGACTTAATACACGATTTAATTCTGCATCACTCAAATGTACAGACTTAATACACGATTTCATTCTGCATCACTCAAATGTACAGAGTTAATACATGATTTCATTATGCATCACTCAAATGTACCGAGTTAATACATGATTTCATTCTGCATCACTCAAATGTACAGAGTTAATACATGATTTCACTCTGCATCACTCAAATGTACAGACTTAATACACGATTTCATTCTGCATCACTCAAATGTACAGAGTTAATACATGATTTCATTCTGCATCACTCAAATGTACAGACTTAATACACGATTTCATTCTGCATCACTCAAATGTACAGACTTAATACACGATTTCATTCTGCATCACTCAAATGTACAGACTTAATACACGATTTCATTCTGCATCACTCAAATGTACAGACTTAATACACGATTTCATTCTGCATCACTCAAATGTTTAGACTTAATACACGATTTCATTCTGCATCACTCAAATGTACAGACTTAATACACGATTTCATTCTGCATCACTCAAATGTACAGACTTAATACACGATTTCATTCTGCATCACTCAAATGTACAGACGATTTCATTCTGCATCACTCAAATGTACAGACTTAATACACGATTTCATTCTGCATCACTCAAATGTACAGAGTTAATATATGATTTCATTCTGCATCACTCAAATGTACAGATTTAATACACGATTTAATTCTGCATCACTCAAATGTACAGACTTAATACACGATTTCATTATGCATCACTCTAATGTACAGAGTTAATACACGATTTCATTCTGCATCACTCAAATGTACAGACTTAATACACGATTTAATTCTGCATCACTCAAATGTACAGACTTAATACACGATTTCATTCTGCATCACTCAAATGTACAGACTTAATACACGATTTCATTCTGCATCACTCAAATGTACAGAGTTAATACACGATTTCATTCTGCATCACTCAAATGTACAGACTTAATACACGATTTCATTCTGCATCACTCAAATGTACAGACTTAATACACGATTTCATTCTGCATCACTCAAATGTACAGACTTAATACACGATTTCATTCTGCGTCACTCAAATGTACAGACTTAATACACGATTTCATTCTGCATCATTCAAATGTACAGACTTAATACACGATTTCATTCTGCATCACTCAAATGTACAGACTTAATACACGATTTCATACTGCATCACTCAAATGTACAGACTTAATACACGATTTCATTCTGCATCACTCAAATGTACAGACTTAATACACGATTTCATTCTGCATCACTCAAATGTACAGACTTAATACACGATTTCATTCTGCATCACTCAAATGTACAGACTTAATACACGATTTCATTCTGCATCACTCAAATGTACATACTTACTACACGATTTCATTCTGCATCACAAGATTGTATAGAATCCACACTATGCAACTGAACATTGTACAGACATGTTACACGAGCCAAACAAAAAGAAATGCAAACTTAACAGTTTAATTACAACCGAAATAATAGTTTTGGGGGTATTACAGCTCGCAGCAACAAATTTTGTGAACAACTTCCAACATTTTGACACGCAATGTGTAAAATGAGACTAGTAATTAACTTAAATATCACGCCATCAGTCCTAAGCACGTGAAAACAACGTTGATTAGCTACCAGTGACCTATCAATACTCTGAGAGGTTATAAAATGTCGCAATTATTTTTATCACATGTTGCTTGCTGCACTGTAAGATTGAAAAGCCGTTAAAAACGTGCGTCGTGACATATTGTTTCGGTTGTAGTATCGCGTCCTGTAATTTGTGTTGTTAAATCCGAATGATATGTATACAGAATGAAGCGTGTGTCTACATTACTTTGTATATATAATGCTGGAAATTGGTAGTCCTATCTGTAGCCGCACGTGCATTTGTTTCTCGCCGTATATATGCAAGAATGCACGTATTCCAGTATTATGTGCATGCTAGATTGCTGGAAAGAAAAAAAAAGAAATAATACAAATGTTCATAATGCCGGTAAATGTGTTTTCGTCATGGGAATTGTTCATCATTTGGATATCTGACATTTATGTCATTATTTTCAATTCAACGGCATTATTGAAGTTATTTCTTTTAACTGAGAAACACTGCACAGCGAAAGAATGGGGACGAGAAATAATACGTCATACCTGCGTGACTTAACATGACTTTAGTCAGAACACACGGATGATACACATCAAGCATCGCTGGCAACTAGGTTTTACCTAATTAAGATTATTTTATTGAATAGAAATAATGTAAACAGATACCGTATACTTCTATGAGATCTACAAGTGTAAGGTCATTTTCTGTGCGTGCGTGCGTGTGTGTGTACGCACGCGTGTGTGTATGTGTGATTAGGATTTTTAACGTAGCTTTAACAATTTTTCAGTCATATCGCTACAATGTCTGCAGTGAGGCAGTTTATAATGATGTCTAGCACTGGGGCATTATACCGCAGACAACTAGCATGATGTCCCACCTAGTCACATTCTCCTTTCAACAGGCCGACCAGTCCAAACACTAACCTCTTAATGCTGAGCATAAAACACAAAACACAATTTTTTTTAATAAAACAAAACACAACACAATGCTGTGATTGTGAATTTTGTAATAAAACACAAAACACAACACATTGCTGTGATTAGGACTTTTAACGTAGCTTTTTAAAAAAAGTCCAGTCATATCCTTACAACGTCTGCAGTGAGGCAGTTTATATTGATGTCTTCCACTGGGGCCATACAGTTTTAAAGCTGCTCGATAACTTATTCATGAACAAGGAAATTCACTCCAAAGGATGGTAGTTTATTTGGTATATAACCGTATCCATATTAATTGTATCTGGTTTATGTTCATGCTGCCATGGAAGGAAATGAATTAAAAATTAATAACAAAATTGTAAATAATTACTGTTTAGAAATATAATGTTGTACATAATAAATTTAAACATTCTACTCCGTTCGTCATATGGACTTTTGATCAATGATATATGTTAATGTAAACATGTAAATGCATGCTTAATGTGTCCGACGATATTTATCAGAATCCATTGAATTTTGTTTTGTATTTGTTATTATATTTTTGTTTCCCTGCCTCTCATTTAGGTCAATAAGAAAGTAAATTGTCAAGCGTCTGAAAGATCGAGACGTTAATCATTATTTATGGACAAGCCAAAACCAAAGTGTACATTTTTAAACCTTAACATATTTTGTCTCGGGTTCAGTGCTTCTTATAAAGCAAATTAATGTGCATCAAAGTCTGAAAAGTAGGGATTTTTCCACCCATATCCTAGAAATTTTATATTTTTTTTACATATATATTTCAATTTCAATCTATTTTTACATTAAAGCCATCGACGGGACACTTTAAAAAGAAAAGAAAAAAAGAATTATGCAAACAAAGATATAATTGCCATCAATTTTCTCCATTATCAGCTGTTCGGATACGCGTCAACAACAAAGCTCTTTTTATCATCGAAGATTTAAATGGTCTAGATATTGACAGTCATAATTGCAAGGCTCCCATTGCCTTCTTCACATCCTTATAGATCGAGAAATCAACAACTCATGTAAAAAGTTATATACTTTTTATAATCAATTCATATTTGCCACAAGCAGCTTGTCGGAGACAAAAGGAGGATGTAAGCATGCCCGGAGGTGTGTTTAATTTACGCTCTCTGATCAGGATGATTGATAAATGGCGATAACAGACTGAAAGATTGACGTACAAGTTACTGATGAAAATTCATCTCAATGCATTGGCAAATTTTCGGTCAGTATTTGTTTCGAAAAAAGTCGAGAACATCCGAACAGTAGATATGTCAGCTATCGGCATCCTTTCGAAGCATGATCAGTAGGTTTGATCTTTAAATTGCTAGTCACATGAAGAGTATCTAAAATCACGTGTCACGAAGGAAGGTAAAGAACAAGTGAGTTCATTTGATGTTACACACAACAGAAGGTAGTGAGTGAACGAGTTCCGTGATGACACACACGATTGAAGGTAGCGAAGGAGCTAGTTAACTTTTGTTACACACAAGTGAAAATAGCGAACTAGCGAGTTCCTTGGTGATTGACACGAGCGAATTGTTCAACGTAACATGTATTAGGAAGAACGTTGTTTTACACCTCTCTTAAGCTCATCAAGAGAAATTGTGTAGATTATTTCAATGATAGACAAAGCACACACAATGTACCAAACACACCCATAAAGTTACGAATGAACCATTACATCAATCATGTATATGCAGTGTGAAGCATCATGAACCATTACATCAAACATGTATATGCAATGTGAAGCATCATGAACCATTACATCAAACATGTATATGCAATGTGAAGCATCATGAATTAAGACATCAAGCGACCTTATGCAATGGGAAACCTACTTATTACCTAAAATAAAACATAAATACCAAACACAATAAGTGAAAAAGCGAACGATGTATTACAATAATTTGAGGCGATAGACTGCCCTGTGTGAGATGACAAAGGTTAAATTAAGTTAATAATGAAAACAAAACATGCAAATTAACGACTTGACGGAAAGGTACAATAAGATTTATATCAGGCGGAAAGAATCTAATCAGAGCAATTTAGCTCTGACGTCATGTACATTATGATCGCATGATCAAGACGATTGCAACGCTTCCTTATACAGTCCAAACGTATCGGCACGATGTACACAAACTACAAGTGTGTGTGTGTGTGTGTGTGTGTGTGTGTGTGTGATTGTCGGAGGGAGGGGGCAGACGGATATCTGCACATTCTGTTTTAAAGACACCGTCTGTGACCTCATAGGACAGAATCTTGATACTGATGCAGACGACATTCAGAAAAAAATTCAACTTTGACGCGAGCCAGTATATGATCAATAATTCACTAGTGACTTATTCTGAGTAATTCACCAGGTGTAATACTCAGACAAAAATATAAGATATTATCCAGTATATTAACCTTAATTAAGTAATAACAATTATTCTTTGTGCCTTGCACCTGTCCATAAAGCTGCTTTCAGACAAAATAATTTACGATGGGTATATCGATACCAGAAAGAAGAAAATGCGCCACCCAGGGTAGTAGTTTTGAAATTGTGAGCTGTTTTTATCGAATTGTAACACGAACATCTATCTCTAATATCACCTTAACATTGTGGGCAATAAAATCCCACGTAAAATGTTTGATAAAACGAACACGAGTAGAATTACCATAAAACGATGATCTGCGTCATTTCCTCGTGGTTCGTATTATTATGTTTCCCATGTCCTTGACACTCGTCTCAATAGCAAGCGTTTAAGTAAATAGTTTAGATTGAATCCAATGGAATCGTGAATGATGTATCTTGTATTTAATTAATTGATGTATCTTGTATTTAATTAATTGTATACGCAACAGATAAGTGCAAATAACCTAGCGAACATTAAGGAGAAAAAGAAACAATAACAACAACACTAATTTCGGCTATTTGCTCTCCGACATAACACTTGACTAGAGGCCGTGAATTCAATGTACAGTTGAAGTGTATTTCAAAGTTACTGCCAGTACTAATATGTGTTTCGTATAAGCAGATTCATGTGTATGTCTAACTAACATGTGTTTCGTATAAGCAGATTTATGTGTATGTCTATACTAATATGTGTTTCGTATAAGCAGATTCATGTGTATGTCTATACTAATATGTGTTTCGTATAAGCAGATTCATGTGTATGTCTATACTAATATGTGTTTCGTATAAGCATATTTATGTGTATGTTTATACTAATATGTGTTTCGTATAAGCAGATTTATGTGTATGCCTACACTAATGCCTGTGATATGGGCAGGTGTAAGTCCATACCAGTACAAATGCACTTTATGTGGACAGATTTAGGTCGCTGTTAGTACAAATATGTTATATCGACATATGTGGGTCACTGCCAATACACATATGTGTAATAACGGCAGAATGAGTCCCCGGTCAGTATAAATATGTGTTGAATGGGCATAGAAAAATAACTGTCAGTACAAATATGTGTTATAATGACAAATTTAAGTCCCTGTCAGTACAATAAAGTGCCATATGGGCATATGTAGGTCACTACCAATACAAATATGTTATAATGGCATATTTCAGTCCTTGTCGGTACAAATATATTTTGTATGGGTATATGTAAGTCACGGCCAATACAAGCCTGATTTAAAATGGCAGCTTGAGGTCGTTGTCAGTGCAAATATGTGTTCTATGTGCATATGTAGCTAGCGGCTAACATACATATTTATAATGGCAGCTTGAGGTCGTTGTCAGTACAAATATGTGTTCTATGTGCATATGTAGCTAACGGCTAACATAAATGTTTATAATGGCAGCTTTAGGTCGTTGTCAGTACAGATATGTGTTATATGTGCATATGTAGGTAAAGGCTAATAAAAATATGATTTTAATGGCAGATTTAGATCCTTGTAAGTATAAATACGTGTTGTATGGGCATTTATAATGGCAGATTTAAATTATTTAGTTATAGCTTTTAACATTGTTATTTGACTCATTAGAATTGTAATTTCGTAAATCGATGCCGTCATTTTCACACCGTTGGTTCACCATAGGTTTCCGAATGTTTGGCCAGTATTTTGCAACTTAAGATCCATGTTATATTTTAAATATTTCTTAACATATTCCCCCACCCCACCCCGTTCAGTCTCATCATGGTCACGTTTTAAACAAGAATGGTTGACAATGCTAAAAATGACGTTCATTTTAGGATTCAATTAAAAAAGAATTATTTTGATGGAATGATAAGCGCAGACTCTCAATATATGCTGTGCCATCTTCGGGGCTGTGGTGGAGGGGCTGGGGTGGAGGGGCGGAGACGGCTGGTGCTATGTTTAAGTACACAGAATTCAAACTGTTCGACGAAATACAGAATTCAGGCTACTTGGTGGAATAAAAAGTTAAAGTTACTCGATGGAATATAAAATTCAAGCTACTCAATGAAATACGGATTTCAAGCTACTTCACAGAACACAATGCAACCTACTCAATGAAATACGGATTTCAAGCTACTTTACAGAACACAATGCAACCTACTCGATGAAATACGGATTTCAAGCTACTTTACAGAACACAATGCAACCTACTCGATGAAATACGGATTTCAAGCTACTTCACAGAACACAATGCAACCTACTCGATGAAATACGGATTTCAAGCTACTTCACAGAACACAATGCAACCTACTCGATGAAATACGGATTTCAAGCTACTTCACAGAACACAATGCAACCTACTCGATGAAATACGGATTTCAAGCTACTTCACAGAACACAATGCAACCTACTCGATGAAATACGGATTTCAAGCTACTTCACAGAACACAATGCAACCTACTCGATGAAATACGGATTTCAAGCTACTTCACAGAACACAATGCAACCTACTCGATGAAATACGGATTTCAAGCTACTTCACAGAACACAATGCAACCTACTCGATGAAATACGGATTTCAAGCTACTTCACAGAACACAATGCAACCTACTCGATGAAATACGGATTTCAAGCTACTTCACAGAACACAATGCAACCTACTCGATGGAATACAAGTTAAAGATATTCGATGGAATCCAAATGCAATCTACTCGATAAAATATTTAATTTAAGCTACTCGATAGAAAACAGGGTGAAACCTAGTCGATGTAATAGGAAGTGAACGTTAGTCAATGGAATACATAATTCGAGCTTTTCGATTGAACAAAGAATTGAAGCTACTCGATGGATTACAAAGCGAAAGTTGGTTTAAAGAATAAAGTTAAAGCCAGTCGCTGGACCAACATTCAAGGCACATGTGGAATACAAAGGTCATGGCCATTACAAATATGATTTTTAATGGCCGAGTTAGGTTCTTGTCAGTACAAATATTTGTTTTTATGGGCATATGTAGGTTACGGCTAATACAAATATGCTTTATAATGACATATTTAAGTCCCTGTCTGTACAAGTATGTTTTGTAGTATGTAGGTCACGACCAATACAATTATAATTTTATTGGGTGTATTAGGTCCTTGTCAGTACAAATATGAGTTCTATGGGTATAATTAGGTCACGGCCAATACAAATGTGATGTATAATGACCGATTTAAGTCACTATCGATACAAATATTTGTTGTATCGGCATAATTAAGTCACGGCCAATGCAAATATGATTTTTATTGGCAGATTAATGTCCATGTCAGTAAACAGGTGTTGCATGGGCAGATGTAGGTCACGGCCAATAACAATTCTTACGATATTACCTCCACCCCGTTCAGTCTCAAGATGGTCAAGTTTTGAATAAGACTGGTTGGCATAGTAGAAATGACATATGGCGTTCATTTTAGGATATTTTAAACAATTTAATGGCATGATCAGCGTAGACTCTCAATGTTGTGCTATGGGGGTGGGTGGGGGTTGGGGGAGTGGAGTAATGTAAACGACTGGTGATATGCTTACATACTCCCCGGATGAGGCTACAGCTCCGAGCATGTATATACCCCATGCTGTATGGAGTCAAAAATTACTCAAGTAGTCTTCCATACAAACCTTGCATAGTCATCAATCTAACTATTCGATGATATTCAAAGATAAAATTGTCCATATAATATACAGAAGGCAAGCTACTCGATCTAATATAAGGTTAAGGCTACTCGATGAAATACAGAATTGTAGCTACTCAGTTGACTACAAAGTCAAAGCTAGTCGATGGAACTCAGAATTCTAACTATTCGATGGAATACAGAATTCAAGCAATTCGATCGAATACAAGTTAAAGATAGTTTATGGAGTACAGAATGCAAGCTACTCGATGGAAACCAAAGTGAAAACTAGTCGATTTTATACAAAGGGAAAGCTAGACGATGATGTACAGAATTTAAGCTACTCGATGGAATACAAAGTTAAAGCTACTTGACAGAATATAGAATTCAAGCTATTTGATTGAATACAAGTTAAATCTAGTCGATGGAGTACAGAATGCAGTTACTCGATGTTAAAAGCTAGTCAATTTGATACAGAATTTAAACTACTCGATGGCGTGCAAAGTTAAAGGTACTGGATGGAAGATATAATTAAAGTTACTCAATGAAATCAAAGATAAAGCTACTCGATGAAATACAGAATTCAAGCTACTCGACGGAATACAGAATTCAAGCTACTCGACGGAATACAGAATTCAAGCTACTCGTGGAACAGAAAGTGAACGTTAGTTGATGGAATACAAAATTAAACCTAGTCGATGGAATACAAAGTTAAACCTAGTCGATGGAATACAAAATTAAACCTAGTCGATGGAATACAAAGTTAAACCTAGTCGATGGAATACAAAATTAAACCTAGTCGATGGAATACAAAGTTAAATCTACTCGATGGAATATAAAGTTAAAACTACTCGATGGAATACAAAGTTAAAACTACTCGATGGAAAACAAAGTGAACGTTAGTTGATGGAATACAAAGTTAAATCTACTCGATGGAATATAAAGTTAAAACTACTCGATGGAATACAAAGTTAAAACTACTCGATGGAAAACAAAGTGAACGTTAGTTGATGGAATACAAAGTTAAATCTACTCGATGGAATATAAAGTTAAAACTACTCGATGGAATACAAAGTTAAAACTACTCGATGGAAAACAAAGTGAACGTTAGTTGATGGAATACAAAGTTAAATCTACTCGATGGAATATAAAGTTAAAACTACTCGATGGAATACAAAGTTAAAACTACTCGATGGAATACAAAGTTAAAACTACTCGATGGAACGCAAAGTGAAAGCTTATTGATTTAATGTAGAGTGAAATCTAGACGATGCAATACAGAATTCAAGCTTCTCGATTTAACACAGACTTGAATCTACTCTGTGAAATAGAAAGTGAAAGCTACTCGATGGAATAGAAAGTTAAAGCTACTCAATGGAATATAAAGTTATAAGTAATGAATGGATTAGAACAATAAGTTACTCGAAGGAATTCAATATTATCCCGTTCGAACTAGTATGACAAATAGTATAAGCATCATACTGTACGGAAGCTCGGATGCATGCAGTTTGTATTTTATTATTCGTTTATAGCTTTGTTATATTTCATTGATTATTTGTTTATTATGGGTACTCAGTAAAGGAAAATATTTATCAACAAGAGTAGTAATCCATTCAAATAGCAGGCGTTATAATTTACAGTTTTCAGGAGACAGCTAGCGTTAGTTTCGTAAAATAACACCACCCAATATCTTAACATACGGAATTCTCGGGACGTAGATACACACGTTTAATCATTTTGAAAATAATTCTCGGTATTCTTTGTTTGGGTCACGTTTTCTATTGCACAGAGTGAGGTACTAATAGTGAGCTCGGAAACTATTTACTAATAAATCATGTTAATATACAACACAAGAAAAACCACGCAAGTATGAAATTCAAGTTTAGCGATGTGTAGTTGATTAGATAAAAAAATAAATTACCATAGTATTTGCGCGTTTAAGAACTTTTCGGGGGCCCGAGTGGCCAAGTGGTCTATGCCTAAAATGGTGTAACTCTGGAGTGACAGATCAAGAAAAGGCATTACTCTTTCCGTAGTCATGGCATTCGTATTTTGGTAATAAAGGCATTCATCGTTCAATATTTATGACATTTACTAGTTATGGTATTCGTATTTCAGTAGTCATTACATTGGTCTTTCAATAGGCAGAACATTCGCCTTTCAGTAGTCATAACATTCGTCTTTCAGTAGTCATCACATTCATTATTCAGCAGTGATGACATTCTTCTTTGAGTAGTTATGACATTCGTACTTCAGTAGTTATGTTATACCTCTAGCAGTAGTTACGTCAATTGCGTTTCAGTAGTCATATCATTCATCTTTCAGTAGTCATATCATTCATCTTTCAGTAGTCATAACATTCATCTTTCAGTATCATAACATTCATCTTTCAGTAGTTATGCATTCATCTTTCAGTAGTCATATCATTCATCTTTCAGTAGTCATGACATTCATCTTTCAGTATCATAACATTCATCTTTCAGTATCATAACATTCATCTTTCAGTAGTTATGCATTCATCTTTCAGTAGTCATATCATTCATCTTTCAGTAGTCATAACATTCATCTTTCAGTATCATAACATTCATCTTTCAGTAGTTATGCATTCATCTTTCAGTAGTCATATCATTCATCTTTCAGTAGTCATAACATTCATCTTTCAGTATCATAACATTCATCTTTCAGTAGTTATGCATTCATCTTTCAGTATCATAACATTCATCTTTCAGTAGTTATGCATTCATCTTTCAGTAGTCATATCATTCATCTTTCAGTAGTCATAACATTCATCTTTCAGTATCATAACATTCATCTTTCAGTAGTTATGCATTCATCTTTCAGTAGTCATATCATTCATCTTTCAGTAGTCATAACATTCATCTTTCAGTATCATAACATTCATCTTTCAGTAGTTATGCATTCATCTTTCAGTAGTCATATCATTCATCTTTCAGTAGTCATATCATTCATCTTTCAGTAGTCATAACATTCATCTTTCAGTAGTCATATCATTCATCTTTCAGTAGTCATGACATTCATCTTTCAGTATCATAACATTCATCTTTCAGTAGTTATGCATTCATCTTTCAGTAGTCTTGCATTCATCGTTCAGTAGTCATGCATTCATCTTTCAGTAGTCATGACATTCGTCTTTCAGCAGTCATAACATTCATCTTTCAGCAGTTATGACATTCGTCTTTCAGCAGTCATTACATTCATCTTTCAGCAGTTATGACATTCGTCTTTCAGTAGTCATGCATTCATCTTTCAGTAGTCATAACATTCATCTTTCAGTAGTCATACATTCATCTTTCAGCAGTCATAACATTCATCTTTCAGTAGTCATGACATTCGTCTTTCAGCAGTCATAACATTCATCTTTCAGTAGTCATGACATTCGTCTTTCAGCAGTCATAACATTCATCTTTCAGCAGTTATGACATTCGTCTTTCAGTAGTCATGCATTCATCTTTCAGTAGTCATAACATTCATCTTTCAGTAGTCATGCATTCATCTTTCAGCAGTCATAACATTCATCTTTCAGTAGTTATGCATTCATCTTTCAGTAGTCATAACATTCATCTTTCAGTAGTCATGACATTCGTCTTTCAGCAGTCATAACATTCATCTTTCAGCAGTTATGACATTCGTCTTTCAGCAGTCATTACATTCATCTTTCAGCAGTTATGACATTCGTCTTTCAGTAGTCATGCATTCATCTTTCAGTAGTCATAACATTCATCTTTCAGTAGTCATGCATTCATCTTTCAGTAGTCATAACATTCATCTTTCAGTAGTCATGACATTCGTCTTTCAGTAGTCATGACATTCGTCTTTCAGTAGTCATAACATTCATCTTTCAGTAGCCATGCATTCAACTTTCAGCAGTTATGACATTCGTCTTTCAGCAGTCATAACATTCATCTTTCAGCAGTTATGACAATTGTTTTTCAGTAGTCATGGCATTCATCTTTCTGTTGTCATAGCATTCATCTTTAAGTAGTCGTGGCATTTATCTCTACGTACTCATAGCATTCATCTTTCAGTTGTCATATCATTCATCTTTCAGTAGTCATGTCATTCATCTTTCAGTAGTCATGTCATTCATCAGTCAGTTGTCATTTGTCTACGTAGAGCTTTCTTATTTATGATCTGGAATTTAATCGCAATTAAATTGTGTTGTATTGTTGTTGTTTTTTGTTCTTTGTTTGTGAGTGCGTGTGTGGGGCGGGGGTGGGGGTGGGGTATTTGAAACTAGTTGATTACTAGTGGAAATTGCAATATATCAGATGATTCCGGACAATCTTAAACGTTACGCTCTTTTTCAGCGGCAAGGTTCAAAATGTAAGCGAATACAGTAGTGTTAGCACAATGTCCATGGACCTCTAACAACCACCCACAACCACAACCACACAACCACACTTCTCTACAGAGCATCTCAAAGTACAGGCGAATGTAATCTCAACCTGCTAACATAAGTCATTAGAGCTATTTACCAATGTACACCAAATTAGCTGCACCAGCAAATATCAGTTCTAATAACGATCGAATGATACTACATCACGTTTATGCTTGATTACAATAATCGATCCCACTAGCGGAATTTTTCAATCTAAGGCTTATAATTACGTCTTGAAATACTTCCAATATTCCGTGAATAAAACTCGATGTATTTAGATGGCATTATGAATCACTAGACACGCCTTTATGTCTCACTACACGTGCCATTATGGATCGTTGCACGTGCCTTTATATGCCACTACACGTGCTTATATGTGATCTGACTTTCTCTAACTGTATTCGCCAAGTAAGTTATTATTTTCGTTTAATCTTTGTTGCTTATAACGCAACTGGCTCTTGATAGAACAATTTAGCCAGTACCAAATAAAAAGTAATAAGCACACACACACACAAACACACACACACATATTTTTACATTATGTCCTATGTAATGTGGTTGTAATAATACACAGCGCTGAATGAGAATACTGTGTTATTTCAGTATGCCAGTGTTATATATATATATATATATATATATATATATATATATATATATATATATATATATATAGATATATATATATATATATATATATATATATATATATATATATATATATATATATATATATATATATACACATATACATATTGACTAAACAACATAGTACGCAAAGTCCATGTACCATTATTTTTGATGAAACGGATAATTATACACCCCACGAACGAAGACAATTATGAACAGAGCAAACATCAAAAGCTAAACTATGTTACAATTAAAAAAATAAATAAATAAATATATTTTTACTTTAGTGTTTTAATGTCAATAAATGAAAACAAAATATTTTATGTTTAGCCGGGAGTGCGAAGTTAAAAGGGAGAATCCACTATATTATTAGAATATTGTTAAAATCTAAATACAACATTACTCAAATGTTACACTATTTTATGATTATGATTAGAGAGAAATACGTGTCATCACGTGTGGTCTCCACCAGTGAGATTATTTTATACATATTACACCGATAATTGTTACAAAATACAATAATCCACTATGGCATTCCGTATGTATATGTGTTCTGTTGCATACAGTACTATTTTCAACCTTGCCAGCCTGCTGTTCATTCATAAAGTCGACATGATACATTTTTGTCTGCCTCATTTGCCTCCATTCTGATATTTGTTTGTGTAAAACAAACACCATTATAATAGGGTATTCTTGTATTTTTTGATGTTTCCAATCTAGCATGCTAATTTTGCCAGTCTATCATGCCAATCTTGCCAACCTAAAACACGAGTATTGCCAGTCTAGAATGCCAATCTTGCCAACCTAACACACGAGTCTCGCCAGTCTAGCATGCCAATCTTTCCAACCTACAACACGAGTCTTGCCAGTCTAGCATGCCAATCTTGCCATCTTAACACACGAGTCTTGCCAGTCTAGCATGCCAATCTTGCCAACCTAACACACAAGTCTCGCCAGTCTAGCATGCCAATCTTGCCAGCCTCGCATACTAGTCTTACCAACTTAGCATGTCAGTGTTGTTAGTCTAGTAAACCACTCTTTCCAGCCTATCATGTCCGACATGTATAAAATCTGCAACAGGTATTGTTAAAGCGTACAGAGATTTGCAGACGTTACCAAGACTTCCTTTTAGTCATACAACATTAAAAACTGAGTAATTCCAGTTAATACTTAACATTTGTGACGCGAGAATGTTCTTAAGGATATGCAATACAATTTGCTTATAACTAATATTATCATTATACTTTTCGGGTAATAGAGACACAAAGGTCTCATTTAATGGAGTATCTCTCGTATGCGTTTATTCGTAAAAAAATTTATTCAAAGAGGATTCAGTTTACTAGCAAAATAGATCGTATTAGACGAGTGCGTTTATTTGACATGGTCGTTTATTAGAATTGTTCGTGTAGTGAGCTTATTTAGTACAATAATGATTTCCTATTAAGAATTCTCGCGATTATTCTCAAAAAGATAACCCATTCTTTAATTACATTAAACGGTTTTCTCACTTGCATACGGTGCAAGCCGTCATGACATCGATTATTCAAAGTTAGGACGGATATTGTAGCTACAAGTGGTTGTAGCTACATCAGCCATACTGCCACTTCCAGTCCGTCGTTCGTTATTAGTCTTGCCTCTGGATATATATGGGCAATTAGCGGTACGGCAAATATACAGACTTCGGGCAGATTACTACTATTCACTAAACCAGTCTCGATGATGACTGACTGAACCTAAATTTAAGTCGTTTGGAGAAATTAGAGTTAAAGCAACAAACAGACACATGTCTCTGTTTTTACAAGATGACGCTAACGCTTAACCGGCTTGAAGCAGCTCTTCCGTTTTTGTGCCGTTTTTCATGATATATGTACATGTTGTCTGTCTTCGTCAACAATATTGTGTTTTATCATACATTGGCTGTTCAGTTCATATGTGTTTCTCCATCTTGTTACGGAAACTAGAACATTTAGAATTTTCTCAGCTGTTTTGCTCCACTGCTACAACGTCCTTTGTTCTTGAATAAACAGCCATCACGTGATGGCCAGTTAACCAGTTTATGCAATGATGGACAATCATTAACTGCTTTAAATGACCACACCTTGGCTCCCCACATTACATTGTGCTTAAGACTAAATGAACAGGTACTACATTCATCATTACTTAAATGGAAACTGAATCGAGAGAAAAAAAACGTTCTTTCTAAGCTGTCCGGTGTAGAACAGGAAGAAAAATTTGAAAATTCGGCAGTTAATGTAGATAATCTGGTGCAAATCCCTATTAAATCGTTAACCTTTGTGTCAACCATGACAGAGATACCACCGCGTATTGAATTATTCAATGCCAAATCAGTAGGACCACCGGAAAAGCGCACAGATATAGTTAATTTTATCAACGATCAGAATATCGACGTCTTCTTCCTGACAGAAACATAGCTTAAAACATCAGCCGATGAGCCCTAGTGCGCGGATCTAACACCGACCAGTTACTCCATCAAGTCGTTCCCCTGCCATTCTCGCGGAGGTGGAATTGATGTCATCACATTGAATTCCATCGTAAAATGTATTAAACACACCACAACTTTCATTTTCTGTCACACGTCGTTTGAGCCAGTCTAAACAACACTCACACTGGAACAAAGGTTATTCCATTCATTTTTTTTCTGCCTCTATCGCCCTCCTCCTAGGAGAAAAAACAAGCTGTAAGAGTCTCTCTTTTCGGAACAGTTTCCGAAAAACCTAGAGTTTTGAAAATGAGATAGGTTAGAACATGTCCAGTAGCATCAAGCAGCAACGGATTTATGAATTGAAATGCCGGATAAACTGTTAGTTCGGCTGAACATATCCGCCAGTTAGGTATTCAATACATGTTTTTATTTTAATAAGTATATATACCTTTGATTACATATATTACTCAAATTTAGAGTCATGTTTTCAACACCTGTACATCAATTCGAAGTACGAGTTATCCTTCAATAATTTAGTGATCTTACGTGTTTCCAAGTTCATACTGAACTTATCGTTTATTCTTTAGATCGCGAGTCGAAAAGATCACATTTTTAATTTAAAAGAGTTGTAATTAAATGGAAAACTCCATTCAGTCACCCAGTGCTCGGAGCAACCGGTCTCTGGTTATTGGTTGTCTAGTTAGGGTGGGGATGTTGCAGTTGGAACGAAAATGGTATTCACCTACATCCTCCAGGTTTTCGTCGTCACCAATCGTTTCGCCTCCTCATCGTCAACGGCTCGATGCTGACTCTCCGACTGCTTATGGCATACTATAATGTCACTGGCAATCAATGCTGCTATTGTTATGAATCACATTTGTCGTATATGGACGAGTGGCTAACACGACGTTAATTTAAACAACAACGTTATCAATCTAGCTGACGTAACAGAAGATATCCTAATATAGATTGTGTCTAGCTGTATAGATTGTTTCAGATATAAAAATCTGTATCCTACGTTAAACTAAACCTTTAATTAGCCACAGATGATAAGTCTAGAAGTTGAATCGAATGATTGTATCATCTCTGATAACACTCACACTGAGTTCCGATCTTTGCAATAAAATAGAAATGGGAAATAAATGGGCTTTATATGCAGAAGAATGTCAGACATTTTATAGTTTAAGTACATTTCTGTTTAAACTATATATAAGTTTCCGTTACTGTTGAGAGTCACGGAATCTACTATCTCGTCTAAAGAACCACCAGACGTTTCATCTTACAAGCTTTTGCCAAGTAGTGTAAACAGGCCTTTAATTAAAATACATAAACGTACATATGTGTACTTTAATAAGTTTTTTTATTTAATATACAAATACATACACACGTGTGCTTTAATGAGGTATTTAATAAATATACATAACATTACATATATGTACTGTAAATATGTCTTTAATAAATATACAAATACATACGTACATGTACTGTAAATGGTCCTTGTTTTGCTACACATACACACACGTTCTGTAAACAGCCTTTTAAGTACTATAAATAAATGATGCAAGTAGCCCTTTAATTATCAATATAATATATAAATTTGGATATATGTACTGTACATAGCCCTTTAATTTACTATACATAAACATATATACCTGACCTGTAAATAGCCATTTACGATATATATATATATATATATATATATATATATATATATATATATATATATATATATATATATATATATAATATAATATAATATAATATAATATAATATAATATACATGCACATGCTCTGAACAAAGGATAGTGACCATAGAAAAACAGTGTTTAGTGGCGACTGTGTAGTAAAGATTCTGCTAGTATGTTTCATATTATAGAAGCGGCAAATTTCTTGAAATGTGGATTCTGATCAATGTCACTTGGAAAAGACTAGAAGCAATTAAAACAGTTGATTCACATCAACTTTCCCCATTACTCGGCTCTAGCCATGTCTCTTGGGATACAATGGAACTGTGTATTTCTTGGCTGCACAGAGATTGTTTCAGTTGTTTCACTTCATATGTTTTCATGCTGGATCTAAATATATATAAAAACCTCCAAAGCATGTGACAGCGTATGGAACATTCCTATCCACGTCACCAAGCATGTAACACTCCTAAACATGGCACATAATATGCAACACTCCTAAATATGTCACAGAATATACAACACTCCTAAATATGTCACATAATATGCAACACTCCTAAATATGTCACAGAATATACAACACTCCTAAATATGTCACATAATATGCAACACTCCTAAATATGTCACATAATATGCAACACTCCTAAATATGTCACAGAATATACAACACTCCTAAATATGTCACAGAATATACAACACTCCTAAATATGTCACATAATATGCAACACTCCTAAATATGTCACAGAATATACAACACTCCTAAATATGTCACAGAATATACAACACTCCTAAATATGTCACAATATACAACACTCCTAAATATGTCACAGAATATACAACACTCCTAAATATGCCACAGAGTATACAACACTCCTAAATATGTCACATAATATGCAACACTCCTAAATATGTCACAGAATATACAACACTCCTAAATATGTCACAGAATATACAACACTCCTAAATATGTCACAGAATATACAACACTCCTAAATATGTCACATAATATGCAACACTCCTAAATATGTCACAGAATATACAACACTCCTAAATATGTCACAGAATATACAACACTCCTAAATATGTCACAATATACAACACTCCTAAATATGTCACAGAATATACAACACTCCTAAATATGCCACAGAGTATACAACACTCCTAAATATGTCACAGAATATACAACACTCCTAAATATGTCACATAATATGCAACACTCCTAAATATGTCACAGAATATACAACACTCCTAAATATGTCACAGAATATACAACACTCCTAAATATGTCACATAATATGCAACACTCCTAAATATGTCACAGAATATACAACACTCCTAAATATGTCACAGAATATACAACACTCCTAAATATGTCACAATATACAACACTCCTAGATATGTCACAGAATATACAACACTCCTAAATATGCCACAGAGTATACAACACTCCTAAATATGTCACAGAATATACAACACTCCTAAATATGTCACAGAATATACAACACTCCTAAATATGTCACAGAATATACAACACTCCTAAATATGTCACAGAGTATGCAAAACTCCTAAATATGTTACAGTGTATGGAACACTCTTACATATGTCACATTTTATGGAACAGTCCTATACATGTCACAGAATATGCGACACTCCTAAACGTGTCACAAAATATCCAACACTTCTACCCATATCACAGAATATGCAGCACTCCCCAATATGTACAGAATATGCAGCACTCCCCAATATGTACAGAATATGCAGCACTCCCCAATATGTACAGAATATGCAGCACTCCCCAATATGTACAGAATATGCAGCACTCCCCAATATGTACAGAATATGCAGCACTCCCCAATATGTACAGAATATGCAGCACTCCCCAATATGTACAGAATATGCAGCACTCCCCAATATGTACAGAATATGCAGCACTCCCCAATATGTACAGAGTATGTAACACTCATAAAGATATCACGGAGCAAACGACACTCCTAAAAATGTCACATAGTATGTGCAAGGTTAATTTAAACTTCTAATTTAAAACGAAAAACTGTTGTGTTGTGTACAGAGCGTTTGGACATTGATTGCTTTTGTTCCGTATTCTATGAAACAATTAACGTAATTTGAGAAATTCGTGTCTTGATGGCAAAGTTTAGCAACAACAATTATTGTCCACAAAATTAGTCCCTTTTTACTCGTAGTTTTTATGCTTTGCAAAACAGACTAATTTAACAGGAGCTTCAGTTCTGTTTGCGTCACTCAACCTAAATCAGTTTGAAACTCAATTAATTGTTTTGCATCTGAGATGAATTAAGCATCAAAATGAATAGCCTTGGGATGTAAACTTCTACAAAGTTAATAAGCATAAAAATGTAGGAGGACAGTCATCTTTGTAATAGTAAAGACTCTCATTAAAGTAGGTAACTATAGAAACAAGATTGTAACGAGTAAATCCTCAAATAAATGCAGGTTTAACAACACTGATGATGTTTATTAATCATAATAAATTTCAGGCGGTCAATCCATGTTGAAAACAAGAATCACATGTTAAAAGCTGTATGATACCAGCACATCAATGCATTCCATTCGTAAAGTGATACAAGCACATCACTGCATTACATTGGTAAAATGTGCAAGCGCCTCACTGGATTACATTCGTAAAGTGATACAAGCGCACCACTGCATAACATTGGTAAAGTGATACAAGCACATCACTGCATTACATTGGTAAAGTGATACAAGCACATCACTGTATTACACTGGTATATAAGCACATCACTGCATTACATTGGTAAAGTGATATAAGCACATGACTGCATTATATTCGTACAGTGACAAAAGCACATCACTGCATTACATTTGTAACGTGATACAAGCACATTACTTCATTACATTGGTAAAGTGATGCAAGCACATCACTGTATTACATGGTACACTGATATAAGCACATCACTGCATTACATTCGTAAAGTGATATAAGCACATCACTGTATTACATTGGCATATAAGCACATCACTGTATTACATTGGCATATAAGCACATCACTGTATTACATGGTACACTGATATAAGCACATCACTGCATTACATTGGTAAAGTTTTTGTCTTAATATTTTCGTTTGAATGTATTGTATTTCATTGCAACATTTTTGTTTTCGTTGGTTTCTTTTTGGAAATAAATATTCGTGCGTGGTTCAGTATTGTCGATCTTGTATTCTGCGTGATTACAATTGATATATGTTTTCTGTGGGAGTACAATGGATGTATATTTTGTGTGGGATTACAATAGACGGATGTTTTCTGTGGGATTACAATGGATGGATGCTTTTTGTAGGATTACAATGGATAGTTGCTTTTTGTGGGATTACAATGGATGGATGGTTTCTGTGGGATTAAAATGGATGAATGTTTTCTGTGGGGTTACAGTGGATATATGTTTTCTGTGGGAGTACAATGGATGTATATTTTGTGTGGGATTACAATAGATGGATGTTTTCTGTGGGATTACAATGGATGGATGCTTTTTGTAGGATTACAATGGATAGTTGCTTTTTGTGGGATTGCAATGGATGGATGGTTTCTGTGGGATTAAAATGGATGAATGTTTTCTGTGGGGTTACAGTGGATATATGTTTTCTGTGGGAGTACAATGGATGTATATTTTGTGTGGGATTACAATAGACGGATGTTTTCTGTGAGATTACAATGGATGGATGCTTTTTGTAGGATTACAATGGATAGTTGCTTTTTGTGGGATTACAATGGATGGATGGTTTCTGTGGGATTAAAATGGATGAATGTTTTCTGTGGGGTTACAGTGGATATATGTTTTCTGTGGGAGTACAATGGATGTATATTTTGTGTGGGATTACAATAGATGGATGTTTTCTGTGGGATTACAATGGATGGATGCTTTTTGTAGGATTACAATGGATAGTTGCTTTTTGTGGGATTACAATGGATGGATGGTTTCTGTGGGATTAAAATGGATGAATGTTTTCTGTGGGGTTACAGTGGATATATGTTTTCTGTGGGAGTACAATGGATGTATATTTTGTGTGGGATTACAATAGATGGATGTTTTCTGTGGGATTACAATGGATGGATGCTTTTTGTAGGATTACAATGGATAGTTGCTTTTTGTGGGATTGCAATGGATGGATGGTTTCTGTGGGATTAAAATGGATGAATGTTTTCTGTGGGGTTACAGTGGATATATGTTTTCTGTGGGAGTACAATGGATGTATATTTTGTGTGGGATTACAATAGACGGATGTTTTCTGTGGGATTACAATGGATGGATGCTTTTTGTAGGATTACAATGGATAGTTGCTTTTTGTGGGATTACAATGGATGGATGGTTTCTGTGGGATTAAAATGGATGAATGTTTTCTGTGGGGTTACAGTGGATATATGTTTTCTGTGGGAGTACAATGGATGTATATTTTGTGTGGGATTACAATAGATGGATGTTTTCTGTGGGATTACAATGGATGGATGCTTTTTGTAGGATTACAATGGATAGTTGCTTTTTGTGGGATTACAATGGATGGATGGTTTCTGTGGGATTAAAATGGATGAATGTTTTCTGTGGGGTTACAGTGGATATATGTTTTCTGTGGGAGTACAATGGATGTATATTTTGTGTGGGATTACAATAGATGGATGTTTTCTGTGGGATTACAATGGATGGATGCTTTTTGTAGGATTACAATGGATAGTTGCTTTTTGTGGGATTACAATGGATGGATGGTTTCTGTGGGATTAAAATGGATGAATGTTTTCTGTGGGGTTACAGTGGATATATGTTTTCTGTGGGAGTACAATGGATGTATATTTTGTGTGGGATTACAATAGCTGGATGTTTTCTGTGGGATTACAATGGATGGATGCTTTTTGTAGGATTACAATGGATAGTTGCTTTTTGTGGGATTGCAATGGATGGATGGTTTCTGTGGGATTAAAATGGATGAATGTTTACTGTGGGGTTACAGTGGATATATGTTTTCTGTGGGAGTACAATGGATGTATATTTTGTGTGGGATTACAATAGACGGATGTTTTCTGTGGGATTACAATGGATGGATGCTTTTTGTAGGATTACAATGGATAGTTGCTTTTTGTGGGATTACAATGGATGGATGGTTTCTGTGGGATTAAAATGGATGAATGTTTTCTGTGGGGTTACAGTGGATATATGTTTTCTGTGGGAGTACAATGGATGTATATTTTGTGTGGGATTACAATAGATGGATGTTTTCTGTGGGATTACAATGGATGGATGCTTTTTGTAGGATTACAATGGATAGTTGCTTTTTGTGGGATTGCAATGGATGGATGGTTTCTGTGGGATCAAAATGGATGAATGTTTTCTGTGGGGTTACAGTGGATATATGTTTTCTGTGGGAGTACAATGGATGTATATTTTGTGTGGGATTACAATAGACGGATGTTTTCTGTGGGATTACAATGGATGGATGCTTTTTGTAGGATTACAATGGATAGTTGCTTTTTGTGGGATTACAATGGATGGATGGTTTCTGTGGGATTAAAATGGATGAATGTTTTCTGTGGGGTTACAGTGGATATATGTTTTCTGTGGGAGTACAATGGATGTATATTTTGTGTGGGATTACAATAGACGGATGTTTTCTGTGGGATTACAATGGATGGATGCTTTTTGTAGGATTACAATGGATAGTTGCTTTTTGTGGGATTGCAATGGATGGATGGTTTCTGTGGGATTAAAATGGATGAATATTTTCTGTGGGGTTACAGTGGATATATGTTTTCTGTGGGAGTACAATGGATAAATGTTTTCTGTGGGATTACAATAGACGGATGTTTTCTGTGGGATTACAATGGATGGATGTATTTGTAGGATTACAATAGATAGTTGCTTTTTGTGGGATTACAATGGATGGATGTTTTCTGTGGGATTACAATGGATGGACTTTTTCTGTGGGGTTACAGTGGATATATGTTTTCTGTGGGAGTACAATGGATAAATGTTTTCTGTGGGATTACAATAGACGGATGTTTTCTGTGGGATTACAATGGATGGATGTTTTTGTAGGATTACAATAGATAGTTGCTTTTTGTGGGATTACAATGGATGGATGTTTTCTGTGGGATTACAATGGATGGACTTTTTCTGTGGGATTACACTGGATGGATGTTTTCTGTGGGATTACAATGGATGGATGTTTTCTGTGGGATTACAATGGATGGTTTTTTTTTCTGTGGGATTTCAATGGATGGATGTTTGCTGTTGGATTACAATGGCTGGATGTTTTCTGTGGGATTACAATGGATGGACGTTCTTTAATGTCTTTTAACTGGGAATCATACATTGAAAATTATTTTTATTAAGTTGACATGGTTCCAATTAAATTGAATTCTATCAATTGCATGCACGAGAACAAATACATTCTTTAAACGTATGTATGTATGTATGTATGTATGTATGTATGTATGTATGTATGTATGTATGTATGTATGTCAGAGTTATCGATACATTTCAGGCTAATTCAGTTTTCACCTAGATGCTTTGTATATTATAAGATTTAGAAATACAGTTCTTTCAAAGTTGGTCATGCATTGGACAGGAGAAACATTTAAGATGACCTGTTCATGCGTACGTACGTACATCGGCTTTCGTGCTGCACACACACTTGCTCGCACGTCTTTGTATGTGGCTGGCTGGATCTGTTGGCGTCTCAACTAGACCATCATGGTCATTTTATATTTCTGAGTCTTGAATGCAAATAACTATAGCATTTACATAACTCGTGTCATAATGATCGACAAAGCAGCTTTCATATACGTATTTACATATCTAGTGTTTCAATAATGGATAATGCTGATTTCAATACAATCCCTTTTTACTTCTTTTTTTATTTTTATCTTTTGGTTTTCTTTCTTTTTATAAAAAAAATAATATCATTATTTTAACCAAAATTTGTTTTTCGTAAGAATTTCACATCATCGATTTTACTTCGGTATTTTATCTATGTAAGCACGTGTGATTCTGACGGACTTGGTTCCGGTAAATTGTAACCCATAAATGTTATGGTTGTAAACTAAAGAATGCTTTTGAAGTAAAGGTGCAGACTTTAGTCTTCCGACGTACAATGATTGATGTTTAAGGGATCAGCGTTTATGTTCCTTGATATGACTCTTCAGAAAGCAGTCTACACGCGGAGACGCTAGTGCAACAGACCGCTGTCTGTTATCAGTATCGATAAAACGAGTGCTCCCTGCTGGCTTGTCGAACTCTGTATCAATACTCTCATGCACAAACTATTTTAAAACGTGGCAAGTTTTATAAAGTATTTTGAAACACACACACACACACACACACACACACACACACACATATATATATATATATATATATATATATATATATATATATATATATATATATATATATATATATATATATATATATATATATACACACACACACACATTTATGTCTAATTAATAAGTGCCACCTTTAATGCAAAAACGTGCTTGCACATTTTGATGCCATATTTTACCCATTTGAGAAAGTTTATTTGTTTTCGTGTTGTTTTTTCAATATATTTTACATGTAAATCTTAAAATGGTTTTAATATTTGTGGCGAATTTAATAGCGTAGCCATTACTGGTTACATCAAATTCTAAGACTTGAACATTTCTACAACACGACACAAGCGTAAGTACTAATGACAGTAACGTTTCGTTTCACAGATCAGGACTTCTTTCGCTTCTATGCTAGACTTAACGGCTTTAACGCCACTCAAATACTATTGATAGGCCTTTATTTCACTCAAATACTATTGATAGGCCTTTATTTCACTCAAATACTATTGATAGGCCTTTATTAACATTTTAGTACTTTTCCCAGAAAATGTACCTGTCATATGTAACAATTCCATATCAGCGCTTGATTCCAAATTACGAAATCCCTCATACCATCTTCGGTTTCTAAACAAAATCAGAATGCGCACATATGGAACTAGACCACTCAAAGTGTAAGGAATCGGCTGAAACATGTATGAGCTGAGAGAGAGAGAGAGAGAGAGAGAGAGAGAGAGAGAGAGAGAGAGAGAGAGAGAGAGAGAGAGAGTAAACGTACATTAGCTGTATACATTTTTTTTTACATGTCAAATTGTACATCAATTCCCTTCTGAGATTTTTTCCCCCCACATAATAGAATTCCTCATGTTGTGCATTTACTTTCGGCGAAATACATGTAACCGGTGTTTACTTACATCTAAAATTGTAAAAGTGTCGGTATAACCTCTTCAGTCAAAATACTGGACCGTGTCGGTATAACTGCTCCAGTGTAATTTTGGCAATCAAAATACTGGGTAGTGTCGGTATAATTGCTTCAGTCTAATTGCTTCAGTCAAAATGCTGGGCAGTGGCAGTCTAATTCCTTCAGTCAAAATACTGGGCAGTGGCGGTCTAATTCCTTCAGTCAAAATACTGGGCAGTGGCGGTATTATTGTTTCAGTCAAAATATTGGCAGTGGCGGTGTAACATCTTCAAACACTTGTCTATGGCGGTAGAATGTCTTTATTCAAGCTACGGGGCAGTGGCGGTTCTGGTCATTGTCTGATAACCTGGGATTAGCCTTGCCAAATAGTCTGGAAATAAAATAGTTTTGATGAATGAATAAACAATGTCACAAAATGGATCAAACATTGACCAGCTTAGTGATATGCTTGTTAGTAACACACTGATATGTAATGGTTGGATATGGTTTGGGACGTTTTACGGTACACGCGTAGGTTATTAGATCCTCGATCATTGGAGTCAAGTAACTGTCCCAAAAGCACATACATGGTGAACATTTTTTTAAAATCCGATCTGGACTGGCTGCTCATGCAATGTTGCATTTTTGACAATTGTATATATTTGTAATAGTATAAAATTAATTTCCCAATTATTTTGTTTTGCTACGCTTGAATATGTAAAAGTATGCTTCTGATGTAAGCAAACAATCCAAATTGTATTTAGTTCTCACTACTCAGAATCTTCTGTCGACAGATTGCAAGTTTCACTGCCTCAAATTTGTCAATTAGTATGTTTCTATGGAAACCAGTTCACCATTTTCACAACAACATAATTCAATACTCGATTTGCAGATGACAGCATGAAATCTTCCTTCTGGCCAAATATGACACTTTGAGCAGAAAAGCAAATTGCGGCAGAGTGGAAAACTGCAGCAATGTCTGGGCTTAAATCAATAATCTTAATACATATTCCTCTGGATTAGCTATTATTTTAATGTTGCACTTCATCACTTTCCACCGTGTCAGGATTACACTGATATATATATATATATATATATATATTGTCCGTCTTGTTAAAAAGACCTTACGAGGTGTTTGATTCCGTCATGTTAAAACGATATTACTAGGTTTTATTGTCTGTCGTGTTAACAAGATTTTACAAGGTGTTAGAGTCTATCATGTTTAAATGACGGTTTATAATGCCAATCCAGTATATGAGAGATACGAAGACAGTAACTTTAGAGGTGCTATAGTCCGTGATGTTAAAAGACTTTACAATTTATTGGAGTCCGTCATGTTAAAAAGACCTTAAAATGTGTTATACCCAGTCCTTTGTTAAAAGACCTTACCAAGTTTTCTAGTCAGTCGTGTTAAAAAGACTTTACACTGTCCGTCATGTTAAAAAGACATTTCAAGGTGTTATGGTCCGTCTTGTTAAAAAGACCTTATAATGTGTTATAGTCCGTCGTGTTAAAAAGGCTGTGCAATGTGTTATGGTCTATAATGTTTAAAAGACCTTACAATGTGTTATAGTCCTTCTTGTTAAAAAGACCTTATAATGTGTTATAGTCCGTCGTGTTAAAAAGGCTGTGCAATGTGTTATAGTCCGTCGTGTTGAAAAGACTTTACAATGTGTTATAGTCCGTCGTGTTAAAAAGACTTTACAATGTGTTATAGTCCGTCTTGTTAAAAGACCTTACAATGTGTTATAATCCGTCGTGTTAAAACGACTTTACAATGTGTTATAGTCAGTCGTGTTAAGAAGACTGTGCAATGTGTTATGGTCTATAATGTTTAAAAGACCGTTTAAATCTGCTAATCTAGTGTTACGCTACAAGAAATACGTATCTAGTAACATAAGAGATGTTTAAAATAGTCACCTGTCGATATTTTGTCTCTAATAAGAGATGTTTAAAATAGACAACTGTCGATATTTTGTCTATAATAAGAGATGTTTAAAATAGACACCTGTCGATATTTTGTCACTAATAAGAGATGTTTAAAATAGACACCTGTCGATATTTTGTCTCTAATAAGAGATGTTTAAAATAGACACCTGTCGATATTTTGTCTCTAATAAGAGATGTTTAAAATAGACACCTGTCGATATTTTGTCTCTAATAAGAAATGTTTAAAATAGACACCTGTCGATATTTTGTGTTTAAAACAGACACCTGGCGATATTTTGTATCTAAAAAGAGATGTCTAAAATAGACACCTGTCGATATTTTGTCTCTAATAAGAGATGTCTAAAATAGACACCTGTCGATATTTTGTCTATAATAAGAGATGTTTAAAATAGACACCTGTCGATATTTTGTCTCTAATAAGAGATGTTTAAAATAGACACCTGTCGATATTTTGTCTCTAATAAGAGATGTTTAAAATAGACAACTGTCGATATTTTGTCTCCACAGTTATTCTGGCAAAGCAGTTCGTCTATAGATAAAATATGTTTTTAAATAGAGATGAAATATACGAAACTTAATTGAGAGGAAATGCAGTGTCACATCTACTATCTACGCAGTGTATTTATTTATTTATGTGGCAAAACACATTTTCTGAGTGTTTTAATGTAAAACGTTGTTTTAAAAATTATTTGTTTTCAATCAGATGATTAGTCCCAGCAAATACAAAATGTTCGAACATTAAAACAACCAATAAGTCTTAATCTTTCCGTTACCGGTAAGTGCTTTGTTTACTTCAATAGAAGATTGTATTTACGTTTTTGAATTTACCCATTACGTACTAGAACACGCCATCTTTGTTCCGTAACATCTATTAAACTTTGTATACACTCAAGCCTTGTCCAAAACATTTCTCACCGGATATCTTAGACAAACACAACCACATGCCTTGCCATCGGGAAATTAAAATTTGATTTAATCCAATAATACAGCAACATCATTTTATTTATTACGTCAATTACTATAACAAAGAGACACCAACACAAAGATGACATTAGTTTGTTTGTTTGATCAGGATTTTTAAGGTAGCTTTAACACTGTTTCAGTCATATTCGCTACGATGTCTGCAGTAAGGCAGTTTATAGTAATGTCTAGCACTGCGCCATGATGCCGCAGATATGTAGTACGATATCCCACCCAGTCACATTATCCTGACATCAGGTTGAGCAGTCCTAACACTAACCTCTTAATGCTGAACGCCAAGCAAGGCAGCTATTAGTATCATTTTTGTAAGTCTTTGGTATGACTCGGCCGGGGCTCGAACCCATGACCTTCAGATTCCGAGGCGGACGCTCTAACCACTAGGCCACCAATGAAGTTGATGACATTACTAATTAAGCAGCTAATGATGAGATATAATTAAAGAGTACCTGTTACACAAATCGTCTTTGCATTCCTCTGAGTTGGTGGTTGCATACTGTATGGCCAGCAACAGGTCTTGCTTTTTTTCTGGGGGGGGGGGGGGGGGGGCACCAGACAGATTCCCCCCCCCCAATCAAAAAATTTAAAAAAAAAACGTTTATTTGTCTGTGTGTACCCCCCGATGTTTTTATGTTGTTTTTTTTTATTATTCTTTAATACTAAAGACCATTTAATTTTTCCCCATCGGGGTTATAGATATATGACAAGGGGTATTTTTTCAATGCCCTAGTGTATTTCTAAGTACTCCTTACTAGTTGGGATTTGACCTACCCACTCTAGTAGGTTACTTTTCAATTTGTTGACCATGGCTAGTGGTCCTTATTATCCTGGTGTATGTTATATGTATTGTGCTATTTGTGTGTTTGCTATAAGAGTATATTATATACTCGTATTTGTGTTCAGGATGGCCGTATCTTTTTTTTCAAATCATTACCAGTTGCCTTATTTTGTTTTTATCCTCTCCAATATGGAAGATAAAAGATTTAAATTGAATTATTTAAATTTTATTGTTTTTTCGAATTTAGAATAAATTGAGGTGTGTTATTTTAAAAGGTTACGTGTGTCTCAATTTATCTAGTTTAATATGTGATATGTCCGTTTTCCTTGAGGCAGAAACTGTAAAAATTTATTTGGCTGTACAGTTCCTGTCTCAATTTGCCCGGCCTTTAATTATTTAATTTAATTTAATAAAAATTCCAAAATGAATTTAAGTCCCTTAATTTGGGATTCATGGCTATTATGGGATATAGCCATGAGAGATAAAGCTAGGATATAGTATCCAGAGAAAAAACACTTGTTTCTATAGAGAGAATATGTAATAGGATATGCATATATTAAATATATGAAACTTGGGTGGTGTTTTCTAAACTCTTCCACAGGCCTGCTCACTTCGCGTGGCGCCTTGTGATTTAGCCCTATGGCGTCATCGTCTATACTTCCCCCTCACAATATGTATAATAATATAGTTATATATATATACATATATTTTTTTTTTATTATTTTTTTTTAATTAAAAATTTTAAAATTTCAAATTTCAAAAATTTCAAAATTTAAATTTTTAAAATTTAAAATTTTATGTTTTCTATATTAAATTAAATTTAAATTTAAGCTTAGTTCCCTAACCTTCATTAGTGGACCACATTTTATTAAGGTATCCGTTATAAAGTCTGTTATTTGTCTAATTAATTGTTTATTGAAATTTCCGTCTAGGAAGAGTAATTTACGTCCGTCATATTTGTCGACCTTCGTTATTTCTTTTATTAGTTTGGTCCTTTCTTCCTTTATTTTGTCACATTTTGTAATTACGTGGTCTTTTGTGTATGGGGCATTATTGCATAGAGGGCAGCTAACAGGGGTCCTTATTTGCCTCCGTTTAATTGCCACTTGCGAGACAACTGGACTCCCCTGCACTATTGCAGGATGACTTATGCGACCTTGATAAAATTGTCTTAATATAGCGGTCACCTGCCCGGACGTTATCATTACCTAAAGCTTTAAAACGTTGAAACCTAACTTTATATCACCTAGAATATAAATGGGGTGATATTACGTATATTGACTTGTTTTCTCTGAAATAATTACATTTTATAATCTGCAATTCTAAAATACAGCCTCATCGCACGGAAACTATAAATTGATAAATACAGTGCCACGAGCGTTAATATTATATTCATCATATTATATTCATCTCACGGAAACCATACATTGAGAAATACAGCCTCGATCATTATTTTTTTATGTGCATCGCACAGAAACCACCAACTGAGAAATACAACCAGGGTCGTTAATTTTATTGCATCACACAGAAACCAACAACTGAGATATACAGCCAGGATCGTTAATTTTTTCCGTTACACAGAAACCACCAACTGAGAAATACAGCCAGGATCGTTAATTTTTTCCGTTACACAGAAACCACCAACTGAGAAATACAGCCAGGATCGTTAATTTTTTCCGTTACACAGAAACCACCAACTGAGAAATACAGCCAGGATCGTTAATTTTTTCCGTTACACAGAAACCACCAACTGAGAAATACAGCCAGGATCGTTAATTTTTTCCGTTACACAGAAACCACCAACTGAGAAATACAGCCAGGATCGTTAATTTTATTGCATCACACATAAACCACCAACTGAGCAATACAGCCAGGATCGTTAATATCATCATCTTGGCCAGATCATACATACCATGGTAAATATATTATAAACTAAATTATGTCTAATTATGTAAGAACAATAAGGATTCAATTCTCAATTCTTGATGACAACATTGCATAACATCTTTTGACCACAGGTATCTGTTTTAAAAGGATATTATCAACCATTGGTCACAGGGATGGGTTTTTAACACAGGCATATGTTTTAAAGGGGCGTTACCAACATGTTTAAAATGATATTAACAACCACTGATAACAGGGATGGGTTTATAACACATGCGTATTTTTAAAGGGGTGTTGCCATCATGTTTTAAAAGGATATTAACAACCGTTGGTAATAGGGATGGGTTTAGAACACAGAAAACTGTTTGAAAGGTGCGTTACCACGATATTAAAGAGTACATTACCAATAATTGATCATTTGGATGGGTTTATTAGACAGCCAACTGTTGTAACGTGGTGTTGCCATCGTGTTTTAAAAGGATATTACCAACCATTGATCACAGTGATGGGTTTATAACACAGGCATATGTTTTAAAGGGGTGTTATCATCATGGTTTAGAAGGATGTTGCCAACCATTGATCACAGTCATGGGTTTAGAACACAAACAACTATTTTAAAGGGGTTACCATCATGTTTTATATAGATATTACCAATCAACCATTGATCAAAGTGATTGTATTAGAACACAAGAAACTGATTTAAAAGGTTGTTACTATCAAATTTTGAAAGTATATTACCAACCTTTGATCACAGAGATGTGTTTAGAACACAGAAAACTGTTTTAAATTGTGTTACCATCATATTGTGAAAGGTTATTACCAACTACTGATCACAGGGAGGCGTTTATAACACATTGTAAACTGTTTTTAATTGGTGCTGCCATAATGTTTTAGATGGATATTACCAACCATTGATCAAACGCTCCGGTGGCCTAGTGGTTAGAGAGTCCGCTGCGGAAGCGGGAGGTCGTGGGTTGGATCCCCAGCCGAATCATACCAAAGACTTACAAAAATGTTACTAACAGCTGCCTCGCTTGGCGCTCAGCATTAAGAGGTTATTGTTCGGACAGGTCGGCCTGTTGTCAGGATAATGTGACTATGTGGGACATCACGCTACATGTCTGCGGCACGATGAGACAGTGCTAGACATCACTATTAAAAAAGCCTCACTGCACACGTCGTAGCGATATGACAACAATTGTTAAAGCTAAGTTCCAAATCCTAATCAAACAAACAATCAAAACCATCCATTGATCACATAGGTTGGTTTAGATTACAGACGACTGTTTTAAAGGGGTGTTATCATATTGTGTTAAACGGATATTAACAACCATTGATTACAGGAATGGGTTTAGAACACAGGCAACTGATTTAAAGGGGTGTTACCATCATGTTTTATAAAGATTTTACCAACCAACTATTGGTGACAGGGATTGGTTTATAACACAATAAACTGTTTTAAAGGGGCGTTACCATCATATTTTAAAAGGATATTACCAACAATTGATCAAGGGGACGGGTTTATAACACAATAAACTGTTTTAAAGGGGTGTTACTATCATGTTTTATAAAGATTTTACCAACCAACCATTGGCGACAGGGATTGGTTTATAACACAATAAACTGTTTTAAAGGGATATTGCAATCATGTTTTAGAAGGATATTATCAACCAGTGGTCACATTGGTGGGTTTAGAACACAGACGACTGTTTTAAGGTGGTGTTACCATATTGTTTTAAAAGTAGATTACCAACCATTGATCACAGGAATGGGTTTTTAACACACACAACTGTTTTCAAGGGGTGTTACCATAATTTTTGAAAAGGATATTACCAACAATCAATAAGTGATCATAGGGATGGTTATAGGACACATGCAACTGTTTCAAAGGGTTCGTACCATCATGTTTTAGAAGGATATTACCAACCATTGATCAAAGTAATGTGTTTAGAACACAGACAACTATTTTAAAGGGGTATTACCATCATGTTTTATAAAGATATTACCAACCAACCATTGATAACAGGGATAGGTGTATAACACAGGCAACGTTTTGACAGGGGTGTTGCCATCATGTTTTATAAAGATAATACCAACCAGCCATTATTCACAGGAAGGGCTTACAACACTGACAACTGTTTTAAAGGGTGTTACTATTATATTTTGAATGGATATTACCAACCATTGATTATAGGGATGGGTTTAGAGCAGAGGCAACTGTTGTAATGTGGTGTTACCATCATGTTTTACAAGGATATTACCAGCCATTGATCATAGGAGTGGGTTTAGAACACAGGCAACTGTGTTAAGCGGGTGTCACCATAATTGTTTAAAAAAGGATATTACCAACCATACATGACAGGGATTGGTTTTTAACACAGTCACCTCTTTTGAAGGGGTGTTATCATCATATTTTATAAAGAGTTTACTAATCGTTGATCACAGGGATGGGTTTAGAACACAGACAGCCATTTAAAAGGGGTGTTATCATTATGTTTTACAAGGATAGTACTAACCAGTTATCGCAGAGATGAGTTTAGAACACAGGAACTGTTTTAAAATGTTGTTACCATCATATTTTAGAATGAAATTACCAACCATTGATAATATGGGTGGGTTCAAAACACAGGTAACTGTTTTGAAAGGGTGTTACCATACTCTGTTAAAAGGATATTACCAACCATTGATGACCGGGATGGGTTCATTACATAGGAAACTGTTTTAAAGGGGTGTTATCATCATGTTTTATAAAGAATTTACCAAGCAGCCATTGATCACTGAGAGATGTATCGATCATATTATATAAAGATATTACCAACCAACCTATGATCACAGGGATGGGTTTAGAACACAGGCAACCGTTTTAAAAGTGTGTTATAGACATTATTAAAGGAAAGATCTTTAAAACGTATCTTTAGGACACCAAATGGAATCAAGAATAATACGCGACATGTCACCTCTATGCGTCTTTTTTTTTCAAAATAAAAAAAGCTCATGGTGTCTTTAAAGTAAATTTTTCAACGGCCCATTAATACTGATGCTTTCGTTTTTTACGCTACTTATGTTGTAGACGATACGAAGCAATCTATCATAGGTCTCTCATTTTCCAGGTTTTGAGTCTCTCCAATCTGTCTGTAACAATATATCATTGTTAACTTTTGCTGAGATGGAGAAAGAGATTTATCAACTTTATCAAAGAGACATTAACCGAGACTTTAGACCGAATAGAATACTATTATTATAATTATTGTTTTTTGATGGTTGAGGATTTTTCTACTTGATTTTCCAAATGTTTAGTACTATCAAAAGGTTTGATTAAGTTTGAAGTGCACACCAAATGAGACTGCACCGCAAAAGTTCTACAACAGGTACATTTTCAATATATTATATTGGATGATAAATAATTGAAATAATAACGACAAAGAAGAGAAAAGATAAATAATTTATGTCAATGTATAAGATTTTCCCTAATTTTTGTAATGCCAACATATTAAGTTCAATTACAAAAAAAAATGAAAAATAGTTTAAGGACATTCGAAGTCAGAGAAGCAAACACACGGACGCGAAAACGTTCAGTAAAATATAATTTATGTGTCAGGCAACTCCAGTGCTTTCCATGGTCCCCGAGTGGTCTAACGCGCTCACCGTTGCGGATCACTGCCATCTCAACTTCGCGTGGGTTTGAGTCTCGAATTCGGCCAATGATGTTATGTGAGAAAGCTTGCCAGTAGCTTCTCGTGGGTCGGTGTTTTTTTTTATGGGGGTTTCCCGGGTTCTTCCCACACCATTAATACTGGCCGCCATGTATAGCCTGTCGTGTGCTAAAACATGCATTAAACCCTACAACAACAGCAACAAGTACTTTTCTCTCTAAACAGAATAATTGCTTTTGATCGAGAGCAATCAGTGGTGTATGTCTTTACCACACCTATAACTATCAATCTTGTATTACCCACAGATGCACACGTGGGACTGTTGTAATGTATTATCTTTGCTTTTCTTGCTATATTATATAACTCCTGTTAGTAACAATCTTACATTGATAACATTCATTCGGTAACTGTTCGAGCTCTGAATATATAGTGGTACTCGTTTAAGGATTGATATGGTAGTAAGACCTGAAACGCTATCACTTTAAGCGATCTCCTTTCTTGACTGGAATTGACTAACGGTCTACCATATCCACAGATCTCAACTGGGGATTTGGGTAAATGGGATATTGGTAGGAAAGTGCATAAGTAAATTAGAGAAGGAGGTCAATGGTAGTGTGTGGGCTTGGATATTTAGATTTTTATCAGTCATACTTTGATAGCGGAAACTACCTAGATATTTATTCGTATAAGGGATAATATAACGAATACCATGTAAGTGTTTGTATAAGGGAATGTATAACTATTAACGTAAGTAATATAAGTATTAGTACAATCGACAGTATAACAAATAGCACGTAAGTTTTTAGAATAAGGGACAGTCTGACTAATAACTTGCATGTGTTATAATAAGGGACATTATAACTAATACCATGTAAGACAGTATATTTAATACCGTGTAAAAGTTAGTACAATGGACATTATAACTAATAACGTGTATGTGTTATTGTAAGGGACAGTATTAGCATGTAAAAATAAGTAGAAAGGACAGTGTAACTAATTACATGAAATTTTAGAATAAGGGATAATGTAACTAATGCCATGTAAGTGTGATTATGAGGGACAGCATACCTTGTACCGTGTAAGTGTTAGTATAAGGGACAGTATAAATTGTACCGTGTAAGTATCAAGAAAAGAGAGAGTATAACTAACAGCGTTGGTATAAGGGACATTGTAACTAATAACGTGTAAGTGTTACTACTGTAGGAACAAATTACCTAATAGCATGTAAGTGTAGGTATAAGGAACATCATTACTAATAGCGTGTACGTGTAAGTATAAGGGACATTATAACCAATAGCGTGTAAGTGTTGCTGTAGGAACAATATCAATATACGTAATAGCATGTAAGTGTTGGTATAAGGGACAATATAACTAATAGCGTGTACGTGTTAGTATAAGTAACAAAATAACTTATACCGTGTGTTAGTATAAGTTACAATATAATTAATATCGTGTAAGAGTTATTATAAGTAACAATATAACTTATACCTTGTGTTAGTATAAGTAACAATATAACTAATAGCGTGTAAGACTTAGTATAAGTAACAATATAACTTATACCTTGCGTTAGTATAAGTTACAATATAACTTATACCGTGTGTTAGTATAAGTTACAATATAACTTATACCTTGTGTTAGTATAAGTAACAATATAACTAATAGCGTGTAAGAGTTAGTATAAAGGACAGTATAACTAATAGTGTGTACGAGTTAGCATAATTGACTGTATAACTAAAAGTTTGTAAGTGTCAGTATAAGGGACGGTATAACTGATACCGTGTATGTGTTAGTTGAATCGACATGAAAACTAATACCTTGTAACAATTAGTTTAAAGGACAGTACAACTAACAGCGTGTAAGTGTTAGTAGGAGGTACAGTATAATTAATGTGGTGTAAATTTTAGAATAACGGACAGTATAACTAATACCGTGTAAGAGTTAGTATAAGGTACATTATAATGTATAACGTGTAATAGTTAGTTCAATGGAAATTATAACTAATAGCGTGTAAATGCTAGTATAAGGGGCAGTGTTACTAATGGCCAATTAGAGTTATTACAAGGGACAGTATAACTAATAACACGTACCTAATAACGCGTAAGTGTTATTATACAGGGTAGTATAACTAATAGTGTGTAAGAGTTAGTTTGAGGGACAGTACAAATAATACCGTGTATGTGTAAGTATGATGTACAATATAACTAACAACGTGTTAGTATTAGAATAAGGGACGGTATAAAATATAAATGATACCGTGTAAGTGTTATTATAAGGGACAGTATAACTAATAACGTGTCTGTGTTATTATAAGGGACAGTAAAACTAATAACGTGTAAGTGTTATTATAAGGGAAAACTAATAACGTGTCTGTGTTATTATAAGGGACAGTAAAAATAATAACGTGTACCGGTATGTGTTATTATAATGGAAAACTAATATCGTGTATGTGTTATTATAATGGACAGTACAACTAATGTGTATGTGTTATTATAAGGGACAGTATAACTAGTAACGTGTATGTGTTATTATAAGGGACAGTATAACTAATAACGTGTGTTATTATAATGGAAAACTAATAACGTGTATGTGGTATTATAAGGGACAGTATAACTAATAATATGTATGTATTATTATAAGGGACAGTATAACTAATAACGTGTATGTGTTATTATAAGGGACAGTATAACTAATAACGTGTATGTGTTATTAAAAGGGACAGTACAACTAATAACGTGTCTGTGTTATTATAAGGGACAGTATAACTAATAACGTGTAAGTGCTAGTAGGATGTAAAATATAATTCACCTGTAAGTATTAGAATAAGGGACGGTATACAGTATAACTGATACCATGTAAGTGTTAAGGGACATTATAGCTAATACCGTGCAGGTGTTCGTATAAGGGACAGTATAACTAACACCATGTAAGTTTTATTATAAGTGATAATATAACTAATATCGTGTAAGTGTTAGTATAAGGGACAGTATAATTTATACCATGCAAGTTATTATAAGGGAAACTGCTACTGATACCGTGTTTGAGTTTGTATAAAGGACAGTATAAATAAAAGCGTGTAAGTGTTAGTATAAGGGACAACATACATATTAGCTTGTAAGTGATAGTATAAGGTTCAGTATAACTAGTAGCGTGTAAATGCTATTATAATGGATAGTATAACTAATAGCATGTGTTATTATAAGGGACATTATAACTTATAGCATGTAAGTGTTATTATAATGGACAGTATATTTAATAGCGTGTAAGTGTTATTATAATGGACAGTATAACTAATAGCGTGTAAGTGTTATTATAATGGACAGTATAACTAATAGCGTGTAAGTGTTATTATAATGGACAGTATTATAACTAATAGCGTGTAAGTGTTATTATAATGGACAGTATATTTAATAGCGTTTAGGTGTTATTATAATGGAGTATAACTAATAGCATGTGTTATTATAAGGGACAGTATAACTAATAGGATGTGTTATTATAAGGGACAGTATAACTAATAGCATGTGTTATTATAAGGGACAGTATAACTAATAGGATGTGTTATTATAAGGGACAGTATAACTAATAGCGTGTAAGTGTTATTATAATGGAGTATAACTAATAGCATGTGTTATTATAAGGGACAGTATAACTAATAGCGTGTAAGTGTTATTATAATGGACAGTATATTTAATAGCGTTTAGGTGTTATTATAATGGACAGTATAACTAATAGCATGTGTTATTATAAGGGACAGTATAACTAATAGCATGTGTTATTATAAGGGACAGTATAACTAATAGCATGTGTTATTATAAGGGACAGTATAACTAATAGCATGTGTTATTATAAGGGACAGTATAACTAATAGCGTGTAAGTGTTATTATAATGGAGTATAACTAATAGCATGTGTTATTATAAGGGACAGTATAACTAATAGCATGTGTTATTATAAGGGACAGTATAACTAATAGCATGTGTTATTATAAGGGACAGTATAACTAATAGCGTGTAAGTGTTATTATAATGGAGTATAACTAATAGCATGTGTTATTATAAGGGACAGTATAACTAATAGGATGTGTTATTATAAGGGACAGTATAACTAATAGCGTGTAAGTGTTATTATAATGGAGTATAACTAATAGCATGTGTTATTATAAGGGACAGTATAACTAATAGCATGTGTTATTATAAGGGACAGTATAACTAATAGCGTGTAAGTGTTATTATAATGGAGTATAACTAATAGCATGTGTTATTATAAGGGACAGTATAACTAATAGCATGTGTTATTATAAGGGACAGTATAACTAATAGCGTGTGTTATTATAAGGGACAGTATAACTAATAGCGTGTAAGTGTTATTATAATGGAGTATAACTAATAGCATGTGTTATTATAATGGAGTATAACTAATAGCGTGTAAGTGTTATTATAATGGACAGTATAACTGATAGCATGTGTTATTATAATGGAGTATAACTAATAGCATGTGTTATTATAAGGGACAGTATAACTAATAGCATGTGTTATTATAAGGGACAGTATAACTAATAGCATGTGTTATTATAAGGGACAGTATAACTAATAGGATGTGTTATTATAAGGGACAGTATAACTAATAGCATGTGTTATTATAAGGGACAGTATAACTAATAGCATGTGTTATTATAAGGGACAGTATAACTAATAGCATGTGTTATTATAAGGGACAGTATAACTAATAGCATGTGTTATTATAAGGGACAGTATAACTAATAGCGTGTAAGTGTTATTATAATGGAGTATAACTAATAGCATGTGTTATTATAAGGGACAGTATAACTAATAGCATGTGTTATTATAAGGGACAGTATAACTAATAGCATGTGTTATTATAAGGGACAGTATAACTAATAGCGTGTAAGTGTTATTATAATGGAGTATAACTAATAGCATGTGTTATTATAAGGGACAGTATAACTAATAGGATGTGTTATTATAAGGGACAGTATAACTAATAGCGTGTAAGTGTTATTATAATGGAGTATAACTAATAGCATGTGTTATTATAAGGGACAGTATAACTAATAGCATGTGTTATTATAAGGGACAGTATAACTAATAGCGTGTAAGTGTTATTATAATGGAGTATAACTAATAGCATGTGTTATTATAAGGGACAGTATAACTAATAGCGTGTAAGTGTTATTATAATGGAGTATAACTAATAGCATGTGTTATTATAATGGAGTATAACTAATAGCGTGTAAGTGTTATTATAATGGACAGTATAACTAATAGCATGTGTTATTATAATGGACAGTATAACTAATAGCATGTGTTATTATAAGGGACAGTATAACTAATAGCATGTGTTATTATAATGGACAGTATAACTAATAGGATGTGTTATTATAATGGACAGTATAACTAATAGGATGTGTTATTATAATGGACAGTATAACTAATAGCATGTGTTATTATAATGGACAGTATAACTAATAGCATGTGTTATTATAATGGAGTATAACTAATAGCATGTGTTATTATAAGGGACAGTATAACTAATAGCATGTGTTATTATAAGGGACAGTATAACTAATAGCGTGTGTTATTATAAGGGACAGTATAACTAATAGCGTGTAAGTGTTATTATAATGGAGTATAACTAATAGCATGTGTTATTATAATGGAGTATAACTAATAGCGTGTAAGTGTTATTATAAGGGACAGTATAACTAATAGCATGTGTTATTATAATGGACAGTATAACTAATAGCATGTGTTATTATAATGGACAGTATAACTAATAGCATGTGTTATTATAAGGGACAGTATAACTAATAGCATGTGTTATTATAAGGGACAGTATAACTAATAGCGTGTGTTATTATAAGGGACAGTATAACTAATAGCGTGTAAGTGTTATTATAATGGAGTATAACTAATAGCGTGTAAGTGTTATTATAATGGAGTATAACTAATAGCGTGTAAGTGTTATTATAATGGAGTATAACTAATAGCATGTGTTATTATAATGGAGTATAACTAATAGCGTGTAAGTGTTATTATAATGGACAGTATAACTGATAGCATGTGTTATTATAATGGAGTATAACTAATAGCATGTGTTATTATAAGGGACAGTATAACTAATAGCATGTGTTATTATAAGGGACATTATACCTTATAGCGTGTACGTGTTATTATAATAGACAGTATATTTAATAGCGTGTAAATGATATTATAATGGACAGTATTATAACTAATAGCGTGTAAGTGTTATTATAATGGACAGTATAACTAATAACGTGTATGTGTTATTATAATGGACAGTATAACTAATAGCGTGTAAGTGTTATTATAATGGACAGTATAACTAATAATTTGTAAGTTTTAGTATAAGAGACAGTATAATTAATAGTTCTGTAAGTGTTGGTATAACGGAGAGTATAATTAATTGCGCGTAAGAGTTAGTATAAGGAATAGTTTAACTAATACCGTGCAAGAGTTAGTGTAAGGTACAATATAACTAATACCGTGTGTTAGTACAAGGGAGAGTATAGCTATTAGCGTGTTTTGTTAGTATAAGGGAGAGTATAACTAATTTATTGTAGGCATTAGCCTACAGGAACATTATAACGAGTACCGTGCAAGTGTTTATATAAGGGACAGTAGAAATGATACCATGTAAGTGTTAGTATGAGCGACAATGCAACTAATATCGTGTACGTTTACGTATAAGGGACAGTATAACTAATACCGTGTTAGTTATAAATTAGCAGCATATATGGCTGCATTATATTTAACGGACTGGGTGGTAAATTGAAGGGGTGGCTACAGGGGCCATAACGTTGGAATGTGATTTGAAATTGTTATGTTTGCGGTTGGAAACAACGCTCAGACGAGTTAACACATAATAAAACTTTGATTGATTCTAAAAAATCATGTCATTGTCATATAAAATAACAATATATAAATATATAAAATAAAGCTGTTAAATTTACAAAGCATTGCTAAGCAACCAATCACTATAGCAAACACGTCTGTGCATTGAGTATGTTGTAGTGTGATAAGTCGGTTCTTCTCCGCAATTTGATGTTGATGCTGTGGGTCTGATGTCTCTTGTACATTAAAATGTGCAATTCTGCTGCATGCACAGCTGGCCTGTGTATACTGTTTAGACACCAGCGTTTGATGTATGAAATGGCCACATGATATAGGGTTATCCACGCGGATTGACAAGTCGTCAAACATAGGATTTAATCTGGAAATATTATAGTTCTAGAGACATCAAAAATACCTGTAAATGTCCAAAATGCGGACATGTTGGTGTTTTATGAATAAGTGATGTCCGACCCACAAGCAGTCCATCGGAGTCAACTTGTTTTTGGTGGGTTGATTTATCGAACTGTGTAGGTTGATTTATCGGACTAGGTTAATTTATCGGACTAGGTTTGCTTTTGTAAATTGTCCATGCAAACATTAAACAAACTTTCGACCATTGATAAAATTACTTTTCATTTGGTATTGCTACTAAACAAATTTTTCATACTAGTAATTATAAATATTTCAGTATACCTGATTCCATTAATACGTGCTGACGTGAGGTGGACTAAGTCGTATTTTGTTAAGCAATGCAGTAGTCGAAAAGGGGATTTTCAGGACCATTTCATGTGTATTGTGTCAGTATTTGGCAATTCTAGTTTCGTTTCCTTTGTGGACTTTGACACACATATAATTTTGCAGGTAACTTTGAAAATGTGACAATATTGAAAACAAAATGCTGTTAACAAAGGGCAAATGTGCGTATTTTTCCGTCAACATATATGTAACTGTTGCTTACTCTATCCTTAACAGAAACAAAACACAGAGAAAAGAAACAGAAAATAATCAATATAATAGACATTAAAATAATTTAGCTTTTTTGATGAAATTTAAAATAACTCTAGTAAAACAGATCCCTTGATGGGAAACTGAAAAAGTAGTTTTCTGGAAGATTAAAAAATGTTTAGATATCAGGACGTCTGCATTGTTGCTCTACGGATGCATCCATCGAGTCAGCGGTCCTTATGTTTTTATCTTTGGACTCTAGTCAGAAATTCTTATGTTTTTTTTTATCTTTGGACTCTAGTCAGCAGTCCCCTTATGTTCTTTATCTTTGGACTCTAGTCAGCAGTCCTTATGTTTTTTTATCTTTGGACTCTAGTCAGCAGTCCTTATGTTTTTTATCTTTGGACTCTAGTCAGCAGTCCTTATGTTTTTTTATAGTTTTATAGTTGGACTCGAGTCAGCAGTCCTTATGTTTTTATCGTTTGACTCGAGTCAGCAGTCCTTATGTTTCATTATTTGGACTTACGTCACCGCTCATTATGTTTCTTATCTTATCTTATTTTTACATGTTTATAACAAAACAAGCCAGCATTATTTTTACTTGTATTTACCAACTCAAGCCAGCATTATTTTTACTTGTATCTACCAGCTAAAGCCAGCATTATTTTTACTTGTATCTACCAACTGAAGCCAGCATTAATTTTACTTGGATCTTCCCACTCATTCAGTTGACTTGATGTATGCTTCTTCCTACTTAATTTTGTTTCTACCATTTTAATGTTTTCACCAAATATACCGCGATATGTGATTCCTAATAAATATGAACATAACGGAATTCATACAGTTGTCTCCCACATATAAACCATAATTACATCTGCACTATAAAAAAGCAAACGGTATATTTAGTATTTACCTTGCGCATTCTTTACCACTTTTACCTTCGTTCAGGAATATGGAATACATGAGTTTTGATTACCATGTTGAAAATGCCGCAGATCTATTCGCAAACCAAACAATTGATTTGTTTTCCACACTAGTTACTTATAAGTCACAACAGCCAACATGCGAAAATATTCCCACTGCCATCAGAGTACGATCCTGTTGTTTATAATTTTCTATAAAAATGTAAGCCATTTTAAGACGTTAAACAAGAACAACTTATTTATAAACGCCCTGCAGCCGATTGCTTCTTGATATATGTCTATGTGCCCCTTGCTTAGGTCGTTAATTGTGTAATCGGCTTGCTTCAAATATAAACTTGCAGCGAATACGGGATCATTTTCTATACAGATCAACCCTCTCTCTCTCTCTCTCTCTCTCTCTCTCTCTCTCTCTCTCTCTCTCTCTCTCTCTCTCTCTCTCTCTCTCTCTCTCATATAAGCTTTATTTTACAGATTTGAATGTAAGCTGGTGTTAACAATCTAAATATTACTCATTTGCCCTATATTGTTTTATGAGTGGGGAATGTGGCTGGAATTTTGTTGAGAAAATAGTTTCGGCGATCGAGCTGAGCTGCTTAAAATGAATAATCTTGTTCTGGTTAAGAATATAACCGCTCCATTGGCCAAGTGGTTAGAGAGTCCGCCGCGGAAGCGGGAGGTCGTAGGTTTGATCCCCGGCCGAATCATACCAAAGACTTACACAAATGGTACTAATAGCTGCCTCGCTTAGCGCTCAGCATTAAGAGGTTAGTGTTAGGACTGGTCGGCCTGGTGTCAGGATGATGTGACTGGGTGGGACATCATGCTACATGTCTGCGTCACGATGCCCTAGTGCTACATCACTATGAACTGCCTCACTGCAGACATCGTAGCAATATGTTAAAGCTACGTTAAAGATCCTCATTAAAAAAAAACTGGTCCAGAATAAAGAATTGATTATATTCCAATATCTTAGTCGATAAGCAGTTTAACAAATGTGGAATAAAAATGTGTGTTCACGTTTGGACGAAATTCTTAGCCGTCCCCATCCCCGATAAATTAAACGGTTGGTTTCGTTTTTGGATGCCATGCAAATGCAATCTGGCATGCTATATTTGTTATTTTGGTAGTTTATTTGGTAGTTTATACCGTATACAATCTGGCAGGCTATATTTGTTATTTTGGTAGTTTATTTGGTAGGTTTATACCGTATACAATCTGGCAGGCTATATTTGTGATTTTGTATATTCATTTGGTAGGTTTATACTGTATTAAAGCTTTGAAATAAATGTATTAACTAAGATAGGTAATGCATTTTTTGTTATATGCATTTGACTACTAAGATAGGTAATGCATTTTTTGTTATATGCATTTGACTAAATAAACCTATTGACACACTAATATGTTCCACGGCACTTGTGCCTGTAAATATTCCAAACATTTATGAATGTAAGAAGCCAGAGGCGTAGCGATGATATTTTGCGCCCGGGGACGAACTATAAAATTGGCGCCCCAGCGATCTTGTGACCGATTTATTACCCTTGTTTACTTATTATAATGTAACGTTGCAAGCCTCATTTTGGCGCCCCTGTACCTTCGCGCCCGGGGATATATGTACCCCCTGCCCCCCCCCCCCAGCTACGCCTCTGTAAGAAGCAACATATAAAGATGGCATCGCATGCAAAACTCACCGTCAAATTTTCGAAAGTGAAATTGACAGACACTATTAACACACGCAAATGTCACAAACACCAGTAAATATTATAAGTAGAAACAGTAACTGTTGGTAGCACAGTGTTTCAGTTTCAGAAATGTGTCATGTATTACCACACTAATTAAAGTTCTGTATATATTTCCTTCATTTTGCACATTTGTTGATGAAATTGAGTGCATTGCTTATAAGTTAAGATGCACACAAGATTACGTAACTTATGTTATTGACTAACCTATACAAAAATAAGGTTATTCTGAACTTTCTAAAATCAGCTGAGTAATCTTACACAAAAGCCAAGAGACAGCTTGATAAATATTTACATTTCTTATTAACGCTTTACTTTTGATTTCTACTTGATCCTAGTAACATACCAAATCTAAGGGACAAATCAGAAAACATTTTTATTTTTATTTTCTTAGCGACTGCAACAACAGCTGATTGGCGTTGTTGCTGTTCGTTAAAGGGTTTAACCCGATTTTCAGAATAAGATAGGTTATACATGGCGGCCAGTATTATTGGTGGAGGAAGAACCCGGGAAAATCCCAGAAAGAACCCGCGACCCACATAAGCGACCGGCAATCTTTATCACATATCCTCCACGATCGCGCCAGAGACTCGAACCCACGCAGATAGAGGTGAGATGGCAGTGATTCATAACGGAGAGCGATTTAGACCACTCAACCACTCGGGGGCCCTCTGATTGGCGTAATTAGTTAAAAGGTGCACATTACGCCCGAAAATCTCATTGACATCTGTAAACGTCTCAGATGACAAGGAAAATGCCAGTATGTCACAATGAACCGGCCTTAGGTGATCAATGGCTCTGCTCACACTGAATATTTAGTTTTGGCCGAAATTCCTCTCTCTCTCTCTCTCTCTCTCTCTCTCTCTCTCTCTCTCTCTCTCTCTCTCTCTCTCTCTGTAAATTGTTAAGTAGGTTGACAAAGGTGAGATGTATCTTCTTAAATTATGATACGAGTAAAACCTACGCAATTCCTTATAATGGCTGTTGTACGGACACATGAACTAAGAAATACGCTCGGTAAAAAACAATCGGATGAAATCCGTATACGAGCTGACATAACGATGCAAGACCCTAATACAGTGAAATAAATTTAGCTGAAGCAATATATTTTCCGTTAAGACTCTACTTACTCAACTATCTTTATTACAGTTTTAGACATTTACAGTGACCCTTTCAGCAGTAAATGTCGTAATTTAGTCCTTTTACTGGCAAAGCTGTTCTGAGAGTTGTCGATATGTCACAAACACCGGTATAATTTAAACACATTTACCGATATTTGTATCATCTTTAGAAGATTACATGCTTGTTTCATAATAGAATTTAGACTGAGCTAGTCATGCTGCTTCAAGGATTTTGCAAATTATGTTTTAATTTTATTTTCAAGAGTTTCGGCAGAACAAGTTCCTGGCAAGAGTTATCTTAAATCAATCGCTTCGCAATGTGTGGGCAACGTACACTAGTAAAATTATCTTAAATCAATTGCCTTGTATAGTGTTTGCAACGAACACTATCAGGATATGTATCACATGAATTACCACGCACTGAACACTCGCATGAACTATCTTAAATCAATTTCCAGTCATAGTGTCGACTCCGTACACCCGTAATAATAATATAAATCTACTGTCACGCAAAATGTGTGTACCGTACACTCCCAGGAACTATAATGAATTGTAAGGTAAGCCTCGTGGGGCGACCAATCATGTAACCCCTTGACTGGTATTTCCTTGTCTCGGTCCAAACACCGAGTTAATTCTTTATATAGCGACACTTCCTGGTGGATACTTGTATCACTACAGCGACGTTACCATGTTGATACTGTCCTGTCTATCGTCACATTACATTATTGCTCTAGCGATAATGTAAGATATGAAATGGTTTCTACATTTGCTTTAAATTGTATTCCATATCACAGTTTTTTGTCAAGCCAATAAACATATGCACATATCAATCTTTACTCAGTATTTAGATCTAAAATGTGAACTAAATCAATATATCCGGAAACCAAGAAATATAAACTATGTACTACCTGTTTCAATGTCGCTTGCGCAGCATCCGTAATGTGAAATCTAGCAAACATTTTGCGTACAAAAAACAAACTTGTTCAAGACTATTGGTACATCAAGACATTCATGACTATTGGTACATCAGGACAGTCAAGACTATTGGTACATCAAGACATTCAAGACTATTGGTACATCAGGACATTTCAAGACTTTTGAAATTATGATGGAAGATTCTATACTTATCGTCTTGTGATATAACATTTCGGATTGTTTAATTCACATTTAATGTGTCTTTCAAAGAGTCACTTCGTGGAGAAATAAAGTATTTGTTTACAGGTTTACTGTCATCACTCTTAGTTTGAATTCGAAACTAATAATCAGTTTGTTCTGCCATGGTAAATATGTGCTTGCTGAAAACATTTTGCGATATGTATGATTTAATGATAAACAGGTATACACCTTAATACTTACGAGGCATGTACATTCCTTTGTTCAGTCATGACCGTATAACACCTCATAATGTAACTGACATTATTCCCGGCTTTATCCAAATCGGATGTCTTTTCTATATTGGAATATCATTATACATTTTATTCAACATTATACACTTTATTCAACATTATACACGTTATTCATCATTATACACGTTATTCATCATTATACACGTTATTCATCATTATACACGTTATTCATCAGTATACACGTTATTCATCATTACGCATTGCAGATCCATGAATATTAGATACAATCCCTAACGTAAGTGATTTTATTTCCTTAGCGGTAAAAGACGAGACAATATAAAGGGTAATTTTTAAGGAAGGGATAACATAAGCATGTATGTAAATATACATTTGTTACTTTTGCGTTTTCGGGGGGGGGGGTATCAACTGCCTAAACATTGATAAAAGAGTAGAAGCTTGTCAGAATACACGTTATGCTGTAAATGCCGTATGCATATTATTTGGCATATTTGAGGCTCTATAACAAAGAATTCAGACACGGTTGAAGTTGACAACTATATATATATATATATATATATATATATATATATATATATATATATATATATATATATATATATATATATATATATATATATATATATATATATATATATATATATACATATATATATATATATAGATAGATAGATAGATAGATAGATAGATAGATAGATAGATACATACATACATACATACATACATACATAGATACATACATAGATACATACATAGATACATACATACATACATACATACATACATACATACATACATACATACATACATACATACATACATACAGACAGACAGACATACAGACAGACAGAGATTGATTGATTGATATTTATTTATTCCTCCAGTTTCTGAAGTACAGAAATGCAATATAATTACAAAAATAGGAGAGAGAGAGAGAGAGAGAGAGAGAGAGAGAGAGAGAGAGAGGAGAGAGAGAGAGAGAGAGAGAGAGAGAGATTTCAGTTATACAATTTCCAAGAATCCTTTATTAACTGTTTGCCAAATTGTATTCCTATTTATATTGCTGTCATTTATACTAGTTGCTAATGGATAACTTATGGACTGGCATTATTGTTTTAAATAAAAAGAACTGGGAGGAAGTAACCAATACTGCCTGCAGTCTTTGCTTTTAACGTTCACTCAGCCATGCAAAATGAGTTTCTGCTGACATGGGTGACTGAATACTGCCTGCAGTCTTTGCTTTTAACGTTCACTCAGCCATGCAAAATGAGTTTCTGCTGACATGGGTGACTGAATCCTGCTACTTAAATTTTGATAGTTTCATTCCCGCTCCGCATCCCCAAAAACCTCTACAAATAAAAACTATGTTATTTGGATTTCTTACGCAGCACACGTCTGAAGTTAAATTATATTTCTTTTCCCAATCTAGAGACATTGCATCTGCATTTCGTTTTCAATCTGAAAAATGCAAATTCATTTACAAACAACATGCCCCTGCGAATGCATTATTCCGTTCCTAATGGGCCCTAATTTTAGCAGATAATGAACTGTAACGCTGTGTTAATCACGTGTCATTAAGGGCCATCAAAAAGAGGGTAAGATTTGTAGAAGAATTCGTTTCTAAGACCCCAATCAATTATTTATGTATCATAGTACGTGTTTTCTCATGGTTAATATTCCTCAACCAACATATAAACCGCTTCGTTTCAAAAACGATCGCGTCCATTGCGGTTGAAATTCCATATCTATAAAAGAAATGACCACCAATAAAGGTATCAAGGAATAGCAATGCAGCTGCAATTGGAGAAGAAATCAATTGCAATTGCAATTGATATTTTGGAGAAAGAGAAAGAACAAATTTTATTACAGAAAGAGGAGAGAGAAACAAATGCAGTAAGATAAGAGAGAGAGAGAGAGAGAGAGAGAGAGAGAGAGAGAGAGAGAGAGAGAGAGAGAGAAAGAGAGAGAGAGAGAGAGAGAGAGAGAGATGCAAATGAAAGAGAGAAGGATGAGAGCGGGACCACCACTAAAGGTATCAAGGTTTAAAGTTTCGGATGTGAACGTATTATGTATATTTGATTGAATTTAATTGTTTGTTTGTTAATTTTAATTTTTTGTTATTATCCCATTACATGATTGTGTATTAAAACTTTATTTATGGGAATAGAGTTCAGTTCTGACATTTTAAAAAATATTTTCAAAGTAGACAAAAACTAATAAAAACTTTGTTTCTAATCTGACCTAGTTACTGGAATTTATTCATAACCAGTTATGGTTTCTAGTAAAGAACTTTTTACTTTTGTTTATTCTTTCGCAGAGTAAGATTCATAAGTGTTATCAAGGTCCTAACTGACTTTTGTATCAAATAGCATGAATAAATTGTTACAAACACTGGATTTTCCAGAGAATTGACCCACATCCGGGCATCTGTCTTGCGTTGTAGCTAGATTTATTATTGATGTTTAGAGAAATAAGAGTGATTCTTGCCATAACACTTGAGAAGTCAAAGTGTTGTATGTTGTACCCAGTTTGAGAGGTGGGGGGGGGGGCTAATTGTTTCATTTTTCGTCACATTAGTTGGATTCCAATAGATTTATTTCCATGGAAATACTTGTGGTCAAAATTAATTATTGGAATTTGGATGACATCGGGATTCAAACTAAGTTTTATTAGAGCTTATTATTATTAGGTCTTCTGTTTTTTAATTCTTAGATTATTTTGGAATTGATTCGTAAAACAGTAAGTTCTTTTTTTCCCCACACTTTTACCTTGTGTTTCTAAGGAAACAAATTATTTGTTAAATGTTGTGTTGCCTTCATTCGTTTCTTGTTACCTTTTATAAGAGCATAGTAAACTCTCCATGTTTTTTAAATTTTTTAAATCACAAGTATTATTTTGCATGTTAGAAATCTTTAATAAGAACAGCAAGCTTATTTACAATGTCATGAAAACTGGAAATCTTTCTTTGAAATTCAACCCAGGAACAATTAGGCCTTTTGATAAAGGATAAATTGATTAAATTTGCCAAAACATATGATCTTTCTAAAGCAAAGGGTTCCTTAACGAAGCAAAATATAAAAAATAATTTTGGTCCAGTATTTGGTTGAAATAAATGCTTTGGATAAAAGTGCTTTGGTTTTGATCAGTAAGTCTGTATCAGACTGACAAACAAGTAAAAGAATTAAAATTAAAATACATGATGGAATAAGAGTTAAGGAAGCTGGAACTTCAGAAAGATAACGAAGAATAGCAATGCAGCTGCAATTGGAGAAGAAATCAATTGCAATTGATATTTTGGAGAAAGAGAAAGAAAAAATTTATTACAGAAAGAGGAGAGAGAAACAAATGCAGTAAGATAAGAGAGAGAGAGAGAGAGAGAGAGAGAGAGAGAGAGAGAGAGAGAGAGAGAGAGAGAGAGAGAGATGCAAATGAAAGAGAGAAGGATGAGAGCGGATATATTTAAAAAAAAACAACTAAATAGAGCTGGAAAGTCAAGTGAAATGCTCTTTTCCTATTCACATATAAATTCAAGTTTTGATATTACTACGAATATTAGATTAGGTTAATGTCCCCTTTCGGAGAAAAAGATGTAGAAAAATAGTTTCCTTTTTGAAAAACGTTACTGAAAATGTTTGAATGTGCAAGGCTTGATTGGAGTCAATTATTACAGTACTTTTTGACAGCCTCATATATCTATGCATCCCTTTCAGTACAGCACAGTACCGACTATGATCTGGTGATATGATGCATATTAAAGGGTTATGGGTTAGTCCCTGAGTCGTATCAGCAAAACGTATCGGGAACTCTTAAAGACTTTATCATGTTTTTAATGTTTAAGTTGTATTACTTGAAGAGTTCAAGAAATGTGTCCATACTGACATAAACATTTATCTTGATGAGCGAAACCGCGAAACCTTGTAAATGCTGCTCGTGCTGCCGACGAGTATTTCATAGCTCATAAAGTTCCTATTGTAAATAAGACTTCCACACAGCAGTATACGGTTTTACACAATATCTAACCATATTCAAAACAGACAGCTATGCACTGAAAAATATTTAACACAGGATGTAACTTTCTTCAAACCAGACACATACACATTGTACAACACTTAACACGGTACACAGATTCAAAGCAGATTGCTACACATTGTAAAAGTCTTAACACACGACCTAACCAGATTCGAAGCAGATTGCTACACATTGTAAAAGTCTTAACACAGGACCTAACCAGATTCAAACCTTATTCAGACTAGATTGCTTGCTATTTCTACCCATTGTAAAATGCTTAGTGCGTAATTTGAAACGTTTGGCATAAAATGAGACCTCCCTTCATACAGTACATCTTGGACATGTATTGTAACAAACATTAAACAATAATGAATGAATAGACTATGAATGAAAAGTTACTGATATTCGTATATATATATATATATATATATATATATATATATATATATATATATATATATATATATATGAAGACCATAAATTAACCCTTCATGCAAATTCTTTTGGAGTGGGAAAACAGATGAAATAAAACAAACTCTGTCCACTTGTCCACTCTACCATTGTCTACTGTACTAATCTTAAACAAATGCTTATCATGGTATACAGTAGACGATCAAGTCAGGTCTTGTTTCTCATTGGTAATAGCATTCGATGTACTCAAACATGTGCAACGCAGTCGAGACAAAAATGTCCATGGAATGTTTAAACTATTAAGATTTAGTAAACATTGTCAAGAAGCATATTCCTCAAACTACAGAATACAACACTTGCATCATAATCTTTACAATTGATGTTAAATTGTTGTTTTGATTGCTGTTGCACACTTGTTACGATTGCTGTTACATAGTCTTTACGATTGCGGTTTCTTTGTTGTTTTGCTTGCTATTGCACACTTGTTACGATTGCTGTTACACGTCTTTACGATTGCGGTTTCTTTGTTGTTTTGCTTGCTATTGCACACTTGTTACGATTGCTGTTATATAGTCTTTACGATTGCGGTTTCTTTGTTGTTTTGCTTGCTATTGCACACTTGTTACGATTGCTGTTGCATAGTCTTTACGATTGCGGTTTCTTTGTTGTTTTGCTTGCTATTTTGCACACTTGTTATGATTGCTGTTGCATAGTCTTTACGATTGATGTTAAATAGTCTTTATGTTTACGGACTCAGTGTTGTTTTGATTGCTGTTGCAAACTTTTAACAATTGCTATTACATACTTTCTACGATTGCTGTTACATAGTCTTTACGATTGATGTTACATAGTCTTTACGACTGCTGTTACATAGTCTTTACGACTACAGTTACATAGTCTTTACGATTGTGATTGCATTGTTGTTTTTCTTGCTGTTGCACACTTGTTACGATCGCTGTTACATAGTCTTTACGACTGCGGTTGCATTGGCTTTTTTTCTTGCTGGTGCATACTTGTTACGATTTCTCTTACATACTTGTTACGAATGCAGATTCATGGTCTTTTTGATTGATGCTGCATTTTGATTTTGATTGCTGTTGCATACTTTTTTACGACTGATGTTGCTTTGTTTTTTTTTTATTGATGTTGCATACTTTTTACGATTGATGTCGCATTGTTGTTTTGATTTCTGTTACATAGTCTTTACAATTTCTGTTACATTGTTGTTTTTATTACTGTTTACCTTTTTACGAGCGATGTTGCATTGTTGTTCTGACTGCTGTTGCATACTTTTTACGAGTGCTTTTTCGTTGCTTTAATTTGTGTTGCATTGTTCTTTTTATTGCTGTTACATAGTCTTTACGATTGCTGTTACATAGTCTTTACGATTGCTGTTGCATTGTTGTTTTATTGCTGTTACATACCTTTTACGATTCCTGCTTTATTGTTATTTTGCTTGCTGTTGCATACATTTTACGATTTTACGGTTACAAAGTCTTTACGAATGCTGCCGCATTGTTGTTTTGTTTGCTGTAAAATAATGTTTGATATTGGTGTTGCATTGTTGTTTTGATTGATGTTAAATAATTTTATGATGGATGTTGCATTGCTGCTTTAATTGCTGTTACATACTGTTTACGATTGCCGCTGCATTGTTGTTTTGATTTCTGTTGCATTGTTAGTTTCATTGCTGTTGGATTATTGATTTGTGTACTCTTGATTTGCTCTGCTAATTGCAGGTGCTATTTAAAAGAACACCTATCAGTTTATCTGAGATTCGAAGGCAAAATATAATGGAGGACAAAAAAGGGGATATGACAAAGATTATGTTCAATAATATTGGCTTACACAGATTCATCTGACGTCAAATAACATTTGTTAAGTTTTTATTCTTCATATTTCGTCAAACTTTTTCTTAAAGCAACAGCTGTTTATTGAATTCTAAATATTTGTAGAGCTGTGCAAATACGTTTTCTGTATGCCCTTAATTAGGTATAGCTTTGGGGGGTGTATATATATATATATATATAATGTCGCGTGGAAAGATGTTATGTCATTATCAGTGAATGAATGCCACGTTTACCTGATTCGAAATGTCACTTGACATGGTGACTTTTGCTACACGAAGAATGAAAAAGAACATCAAATGAAAAAAAATCGGCATTTAAGATTTAGAAGACTTAATTAAAATATTTTAATCTATTTATTTATGTAGAAACAAGTTTGTAGATAGGTGTCTGTTATAATTGCCTTCAGACTTGTGTAAAACATGATTTCAGGTACATTCAATTTTTTTAAAATAGCATCATGAAGTGTGTTTTTATTTTCCTTATCTAATTGTATTCTTTAAAAAGCTTTATAAATAATTTTTATTTCCTCATCAGGACATCGGTAGGGCATACTATTACCCTTGTATATCCAACTCTACGTTTGTCAATCATCCATCTCCTACAATGGTAAAATTTGTGGTTATGCCGCTTTTTAGTAAATGATGTTGCTTATCCGTGTTCCAGAAACACATGTTTGTCGTGTAATATCCATTTTAAACGCACATGATCGAACATTTGCATCATATTTCAAACATTTCGTCAATTTTTTCATATTCTGTATATATTTAGTTTATTGAATACATAATTACATGTATTTTATACATTATTACATATATTTACATATTTTAATCTATTTTCTCCATTATTTGAAATATTGTATATGTGATTTCATATAATGTATATATTTATTCTAAGAGGTTATTTTTATCGCTAATTGATTTGTTTGATTTTTGTTTTCAGGTAAGTACTGATGACGCTGTGTATAGAACTAACAATGCACGTGAGTACAAAATACATTTTAATATCAAAGAATGCTGGTAGAAAATACATAGAAATGCTTCCATCATTTTAGTTAATAATCGCATACTGTAAATTATTTGAACAGAATACGATCAAAAGGGGCATTGGAGACTTGTCTTTTGTTGAGGGCTGCCAATTGGGTACTGAATAAAATTCAGTGTCATCCCGTTTTAATAGCCGTGGAAATCGGAACATTTTCGAGTCTGAATTTGAGCTTGTGTACGAGCCTATGAAAATCTTTTAACATTGATAACGCTTCGTTGTATTGGTTCAGAATAAACATGTAGTCTCAAATTTAATCCACGAGATGTACAATTTCCACGCCAGGTGTCCTTTATATAAAGGATGCCTTCAAGAGTGCCTTTTATAAAATAAATACACTTATGAAAAGTTTTAATGTATTACGGATGTACTATATAGTGAAACCTGTTTACACCCACGTGTAATTACTTTTGCGCGGTAATACATCCGATTTAAGGGACCATTTGGTGATCAGTTAATCATAAAGTTGTTAATATTTGAAACTTTTGTGTTGCATCGTGAAGTGAGTATACATGAGTATTTAAAGTGTTATGAATGTTGTGTTTATAAAGGTTTCGTGAAGTGAGTATAAATGGGTCTGTACCGGTAAGCTGTCACCTTTATTTTGTGTGTGTGTGTGTGTGTGTGTTTGTGTGTGTGTTTGTGTGTGTGATTTGGATTTTTAGCGTAGCTTTAACAAGTTATCAGTCATATCATTTTTATTTTTTTTGCTACTGATCGTATTTACATTTAGCAAATATCTGAAAAGAAGTATCACGGCGGCCTAGGGGTCAATATATTGAAAAATCGACAGATCTTTTTCTTGTAGCTTTTATCTTATGGCTATTCTGGGCCAGAACTGTCCTCAGAATTATGGGTGCTTTTGTTGCCAAAATTGACCCTTACTAATTATGTTCTGAAACAATGAGATAAAATATCGAAACGCAAGTTTCCTTTCAATGACTTAGAATAGGACCGTTTTATTTGCACTATTACAGATAACGTGTTCTCATCCTTGTCTGTACGTATGTCCTAGCGTCTGGCTGTGCGTCTATTTGTCATCTGTTCTTTTTTGTAAAATAAATTATGCCGACACCGATTGCAAGAGAGTATTTCTATCCAGTATGACGAATCACGATAGTATGTCAACTCGAACGATCATCGAATCACGATAGGATGTCAACTCGAACGATCTTGTCGAATCCTGATAGACATCCCTGAGGGCTGGAATCAGCAATAAGAGAGAGAGAGAGAGAGAGAGAGAGAGAGAGAGAGAGAGAGAGAGAGAGAGAGAGAGAGAGAGCAAATAATTTTGGTTATTCTTTCTACTGCTTTCACGTCTAAAACATGCTGATGCTGAAATCATTTTTGTCACAGACTGAAGGGCATTACATAATCCGATGCATTTAATTGACTTTGCATTATCTTTAACCTCATTGACGAATTGTGGGTCATCTTGACGTAATGTTTCGAAACGTTATTAACCCAGATTTAATTGGTATGAAAAAGAAACGAAGATGCCTCTGACATAGATCGGAAGAAGCTTCTGTCAGCCATTTTGCTAAAGGTACTTAAAGTACGTCCCTGGTAGTTCCTCTGTTAGATAGACTGCTTTCTTACTCACGACCTTTGCATTAATTGAATTCAAATGTATTGCATTTCTTTGATACTTCTTTTATTTTAAGCAGAAAATTTATACTCTTTTCTTGTTTATCAAAAAGTTAATTAATTTTAATATAACTTATTTTCGTGACACAACAGAAGGAAGGTTAGGTATGTACATTCCAATTAATTCTTGTAAAATATATTAAAATCTCATCTATGCTCTTTCTGAAAGTATGCTGTCTATGTAAACTTTTGTAACTTTGATGCTTTTGCTTTATGCCACTTAAAGAAGGTTTTGCATTAAATCATGTTCGTCAAATGTTATGACGTAATAATAACGTAATAATGACGTAATAATGTAATGACGTAATAATGTAATGACGTAATGACGTAATAATGTAATGACGTAATAATGACGTAATAATGACGTAATAATGTATACAGGGAATAAAAGGACTGAAAAACGAAAAACTAGTTCATCACACTTAAAATAATGGGCACAGAAGCCAGGTGCCTGTCATGTATACATATTAGCACAATGCCACGGCATGCAACAAGGTTTATTGCAAGAATACATAATAGCAACATGCATCGGCATGCAACAAGGTTTATGGCAAGAATACATAATAGCAACATGCATCGGCATGCAACAAGGTTTATGGCAAGAATACATAATAGCAACATGCATCGGCATGCAACAAGGTTTATGGCAAGAATACATAATAGCAACATGCATCGGCATGTAACAAGGTTTATGCCATGAATATTAAATAACTCTATGCCTCGGCACCCCAAAATTGGCATGTTATGAATATTTGATAAGATGCATTGGCAATCGACAAGTGGCCTGGCATGAATAATTAATAACAAAAATGCATTGGAATACAACCAGGTTACCTTACATGAATAAATGTTAATAAAATACATCGGCATACAACCCTGTTAACTGACATGACATAAATTTTACCGAAATGTTTCCGGATGTAGCAGCATGTTGTTGCCTGGCATGATGGGAAAAAATATCTCGCACGCAATTCAGTTCTCTGATTTTAATAAAAATAGCAACATGTCTCGCATAAATAATGGCAAAATGTCTCGCATGCAATTCAGTTGCCTTCTGTAAATAAACAATTACAAAATGTCTCGCAATGGAATTGTATCAAATCTGATGCTTGCTTTTTGTGTTTTTAATAATCTTTTCTTTTCTTCAAGGATTACATAATTGTTTGTGTTATTTAATTTACAAGATTTCGAGTTTATAAACAAGTTTATATATCAACCCACCTATTAAGAAATATGGTTCCTTAAGAATACAAACGTATGCATACAAACGATGTGGTACAAGGGAAATAACTCATGAGATCCCACATGCTGACTCGTTCTTCTGTTGAGCTTCACGCGCTTCACAGTTCATGTCTTTTCGGAGCTGTCGCTTCCATATGGCTGTTTTCAACGCTTTATTTGACGTAATAATAATAATAATAATAATAATAATAATAATAATAATAATAATAATAAATATAACGATTATAATAATAATATTAATAATGATGATGATGATACTACTACTACTACTACTACTACTACTACTACTACTACTAATAATAATAATAATAATAATAATAATAATAAAATCAATAACTTCATTAGTAAAGAATATAACTTAAAAGGAAATCAATTTAAACAGTAAAGAGCTAGTATACATGAGTTTTAAGATAAATCATGGCTACCATTTATAACTGTTAGGTGGAAATAATATTAGGATTACTTAATTAAAATACTTGTAGAATTATATTGGGCTTTTGTAAGCTAAAACATTAGTTACGTGTTTATTATCGTGATGCAAAAGTTTCCATAAAATTGTTCTAGCATTTGCAAAAGGTTTCTAAAAACACTAATTACTGGCTATTACGCGCTCGCGCGCCCGCGCGCATGTGTGTGTGTGTGTGTATGTGTGTGTGTGTGTGTGTGTGTGTGTGTGTGTGTGTGTGTGTGTGTGTTATTGCTTTCACTTGACCGTGATTACTTTTAGCTAATGTTCCTTACAAACATAAAAACATCAAAATACTCCAGCGCAGAATAAATGAAGACTTTGAAAATTATAATAAAAGTTTCCCAAAAAATGACGTAGTCTTTAAATTAGCATTCATACACATGTGTTAAAGTAATGTTGTCTTTAAATTAGCATTCATACACATGTGTTAAAGTAATGTTATCTTTAAATTAGCATTCATACACATGTGTTAAAGTAATGTAGTCTTTAAATTAGCATTCATACACATGTGTTAAAGTAATGTTGTCTTTAAATTAGCATTCATACACATGTGTTAACGTAATGTTTTCTTTAAATTAGCATTCATACACATGTGTTAAAGTAATGTTGTCTTTAAATTAGCAATCATACACATGTGTTAAAGTAATGTAGTCTTTAAATTAGCATTCATACACATGTGTTAAAGTAATGTAGTCTTTAAATTAGCATTCATACACATGTATTAAAGTAATGTAGTCTTTAAATTAGCATTCATACACATGTGTTAAAGTAATGTTGTCTTTAAATTAGCATTCATACACATGTGTTAAAGTAATGTTGTCTTTAAATTAGCATTCATACACATGTGTTAAAGTAATGTAGTCTTTAAATTAGCATTCATACACATGTGTTAAAGTAATGTTGTCTTTAAATTAGCATTCATACACATGTGTTAAAGTAATGTAGTCTTTAAATTAGCATTCATACACATGTGTTAAAGTAATGTAGTCTTTAAATTAGCATTCATACACATGTGTTAAAGTAATGTAGTCTTTAAATTAGCATTCATACACATGTGTTAAAGTAATGTTGTCTTTAAATTAGCATTCATACACATGTGTTAAAGTAATGTAGTCTTTAAATTAGCATTCACACACATGTGTTAAAGTAATGTAGTCTTTAAATTAGCATTCACACACATGTGTTAAAGTAATGTAGTCTTTAAATTAGCATTCACACACATGTGTTAAAGTAATGTTGTCTTTAAATTAGCATTCATACACATGTGTTAAAGTAATGTTGTCTTTAAATTAGCATTCATACACATGTGTTAAAGTAATGTAGTCTTTAAATTAGCATTCATACACATGTGTTAAAGTAATGTTGTCTTTAAATTAACATTCATACACATGTGTTAAAGTAATGTAGTCTTTAAATTAGCATTCATACACATGTGTTAAAGTAATGTAGTCTTTAAATTAGCATTCATACACATGTGTTAAAGTAATGTAGTCTTTAAATTAGCATTCATACACATGTGTTAAAGTAATGTAGTCTTTAAATTAGCATTCATACACATGTGTTAAAGTAATGTAGTCTTTAAATTAGCATTCATACACATGTGTTAAAGTAATGTTGTCTTTAAATTAGCATTCATACACATGTGTTAAAGTAATGTAGTCTTTAAATTAGCATTCATACACATGTGTTAAAGTAATATAGTCTTTAAATTAGCATTCATACACATGTGTTAAAGTAATGTAGTCTTTAAATTAGCATTCATACACATGTGTTAAAGTAATGTAGTCTTTAAATTAGCATTCATACACATGTGTTAAAGTAATGTAGTCTTTAAATTAGCATTCATACACATGTGTTAAAGTAATGTAGTCTTTAAATTAGCATTCATACACATGTGTTAAAGTAATGTAGTCTTTAAATTAGCATTCATACACATGTGTTAAAGTAATGTTGTTTTTAAATTAGCATTCATACACATGTGTTAAAGTAATGTTATCTTTAAATTAGCATTCATACACATGTGTTAAAGTAATGTAGTCGTTAAATTAGCATTCATACACATGTGTTAAAGTAATGTTGTCTTTAAATTAGCATTCATACACATGTGTTAAAGTAATGTTGTCTTTAAATTAGCATTCATACACATGTGTTAAAGTAATGTTGTCTTTAAATTAGCAATCATACACATGTGTTAAAGTAATGTAGTCTTTAAATTAGCATTCATACACATGTGTTAAAGTAATGTAGTCTTTAAATTAGCATTCATACACATGTGTTAAAGTAATGTAGTCTTTAAATTAGCAGTCATACACATGTGTTAAAGTAATGTTGTCTTTAAATTAGCAGTCATACACATGTGTTAAAGTAATGTTGTCTTTAAATTAGCATTCATACACATGTGTTAAAGTAATGTAGTCTTTAAATTAGCATTCATACACATGTGTTAAAGTAATGTTGTCTTTAAATTAACATTCATACACATGTGTTAAAGTAATGTAGTCTTTAAATTAGCATTCATGCACATGTGTTAAACTAATGTAGTCTTTAAATTAGCATTCATACACATGTGTTAAAGTAATGTAGTCTTTAAATTAGCATTCATACACATGTGTTAAAGTAATGTAGTCTTTAAATTAGCATTCATACACATGTGTTAAAGTAATGTTGTCTTTAAATTAGCATTGATACACATCTGTTAAAGTAATGTAGTCTTTAAATTATCATTCATACACATGTGTTAAAGTAATGTAGTCTTTAAATTAGCATTCATACACATGTGTTAAAGTAATGTAGTCTTTAAATTAGCATTCATACACATGTGTTAAAGTAATGTTGTCTTTAAATTAGCATCCATACACATGTGTTAAAGTAATGTTATCTTTAAATTAGCATCCATACACATGTGTTAAAGTAATGTAGTCTTTAAATTAGCATTCATACACATGTGTTAAAGTAATGTAGTCTTTAAATTAGCATTCATACACATGTGTTAAAGTAATGTTGTCTTTAAATTAGCATTCATACACATGTGTTAAAGTAATGTAGTCTTTAAATTAGCATTCACACACATGTGTTAAAGTAATGTAGTCTTTAAATTAGCATTCATACACATGTGTTAAAGTAATGTAGTCTTTAAATTAGCATTCACACACATGTGTTAAAGTAATGTAGTCTTTAAATTAGCATTCATACACATGTGTTAAAGTAATGTAGTCTTTAAATTAGCATTCATACACATGTGTTAAAGTAATGTTGTCTTTAAATTAGCATTCATACACATGTGTTAAAGTAATGTTGTCTTTAAATTAGCATTCATACACATGTGTTAAAGTAATGTAGTCTTTAAATTAGCATTCATACACATGTGTTAAAGTAATGTTGTCTTTAAATTAACATTCATACACATGTGTTAAAGTAATGTAGTCTTTAAATTAGCATTCATACACATGTGTTAAAGTAATGTAGTCTTTAAATTAGCATTCATACACATGTGTTAAAGTAATGTTGTCTTTAAATTAGCATTCATACACATGTGTTAAAGTAATGTAGTCTTTAAATTAGCATTCATACACATGTGTTAAAGTAATGTTGTCTTTAAATTAGCATTCATACACATGTGTTAACGTAATGTTTTCTTTAAATTAGCATTCATACACATGTGTTAAAGTAATGTTGTCTTTAAATTAGCAATCATACACATATGTTAAAGTAATGTAGTCTTTAAATTAGCATTCATACACATGTGTTAAAGTAATGTAGTCTTTAAATTAGCATTCATACACATGTGTTAAAGTAATGTAGTCTTTAAATTAGCATTCATACACATGTGTTAAAGTAATGTTGTCTTTAAATTAGCATTCATACACATGTGTTAAAGTAATGTTGTCTTTAAATTAGCATTTATACACATGTGTTAAAGTAATGTAGTCTTTAAATTAGCATTCATACACATGTGTTAAAGTAATGTTGTCTTTAAATTAGCATTCATACACATGTGTTAAAGTAATGTAGTCTTTAAATTAGCATTCATACACATGTGTTAAAGTAATGTAGTCTTTAAATTAGCATTCATACACATGTGTTAAAGTAATGTAGTCTTTAAATTAGCATTCATACACATGTGTTAAAGTAATGTTGTCTTTAAATTAGCATTCATACACATGTGTTAAAGTAATGTAGTCTTTAAATTAGCATTCACACACATGTGTTAAAGTAATGTAGTCTTTAAATTAGCATTCACACACATGTGTTAAAGTAATGTAGTCTTTAAATTAGCATTCACACACATGTGTTAAAGTAATGTTGTCTTTAAATTAGCATTCATACACATGTGTTAAAGTAATGTTGTCTTTAAATTAGCATTCATACACATGTGTTAAAGTAATGTAGTCTTTAAATTAGCATTCATACACATGTGTTAAAGTAATGTTGTCTTTAAATTAACATTCATACACATGTGTTAAAGTAATGTAGTCTTTAAATTAGCATTCATACACATGTGTTAAAGTAATGTAGTCTTTAAATTAGCATTCATACACATGTGTTAAAGTAATGTAGTCTTTAAATTAGCATTCATACACATGTGTTAAAGTAATGTAGTCTTTAAATTAGCATTCATACACATGTGTTAAAGTAATGTAGTCTTTAAATTAGCATTCATACACATGTGTTAAAGTAATGTTGTCTTTAAATTAGCATTCATACACATGTGTTAAAGTAATGTAGTCTTTAAATTAGCATTCATACACATGTGTTAAAGTAATATAGTCTTTAAATTAGCATTCATACACATGTGTTAAAGTAATGTAGTCTTTAAATTAGCATTCATACACATGTGTTAAAGTAATGTAGTCTTTAAATTAGCATTCATACACATGTGTTAAAGTAATGTAGTCTTTAAATTAGCATTCATACACATGTGTTAAAGTAATGTAGTCTTTAAATTAGCATTCATACACATGTGTTAAAGTAATGTAGTCTTTAAATTAGCATTCATACACATGTGTTAAAGTAATGTTGTCTTTAAATTAGCATTCATACACATGTGTTAAAGTAATGTTATCTTTAAATTAGCATTCATACACATGTGTTAAAGTAATGTAGTCGTTAAATTAGCATTCATACACATGTGTTAAAGTAATGTTGTCTTTAAATTAGCATTCATACACATGTGTTAAAGTAATGTTGTCTTTAAATTAGCATTCATACACATGTGTTAAAGTAATGTTGTCTTTAAATTAGCAATCATACACATGTGTTAAAGTAATGTAGTCTTTAAATTAGCATTCATACACATGTGTTAAAGTAATGTAGTCTTTAAATTAGCATTCATACACATGTGTTAAAGTAATGTAGTCTTTAAATTAGCAGTCATACACATGTGTTAAATTAATGTTGTCTTTAAATCAGCAGTCATACACATGTGTTAAAGTAATGTTGTCTTTAAATTAGCATTCATACACATGTGTTAAAGTAATGTAGTCTTTAAATTAGCATTCATACACATGTGTTAAAGTAATGTTGTCTTTAAATTAACATTCATACACATGTGTTAAAGTAATGTAGTCTTTAAATTAGCATTCATGCACATGTGTTAAAGTAATGTAGTCTTTAAATTAGCATTCATACACATGTGTTAAAGTAATGTAGTCTTTAAATTAGCATTCATACACATGTGTTAAAGTAATGTTGTCTTTAAATTAGCATTGATACACATGTGTTAAAGTAATGTAGTCTTTAAATTATCATTTATACACATGTGTTAAAGTAATGTAGTCTTTAAATTAGCATTCATACACATGTGTTAAAGTAATGTAGTCTTTAAATTAGCATTCATACACATGTGTTAAAGTAATGTTGTCTTTAAATTAGCATTCATACACATGTGTTAAAGTAATGTTATCTTTAAATTAGCATTCATACACATGTGTTAAAGTAATGTAGTCTTTAAATTAGCATTCATACACATGTGTTAAAGTAATGTAGTCTTTAAATTAGCATTCATACACATGTGTTAAAGTAATGTTGTCTTTAAATTAGCATTCATACACATGTGTTAAAGTAATGTAGTCTTTAAATTAGCATTCACACACATGTGTTAAAGTAATGTAGTCTTTAAATTAGCATTCATACACATGTGTTAAAGTAATGTAGTCTTTAAATTAGCATTCACACACATGTGTTAAAGTAATGTAGTCTTTAAATTAGCATTCACACACATGTGTTAAAGTAATGTAGTCTTTAAATTAGCATTCATACACATGTGTTAAAGTAATGTTGTCTTTAAATTAGCATTCATACACATGTGTTAAAGTAATGTTGTCTTTAAATTAGCATTCATACACATGTGTTAAAGTAATGTAGTCTTTAAATTAGCATTCATACACATGTGTTAAAGTAATGTTGTCTTTAAATTAACATTCATACACATGTGTTAAAGTAATGTAGTCTTTAAATTAGCATTCATACACATGTGTTAAAGTAATGTAGTCTTTAAATTAGCATTCATACACATGTGTTAAAGTAATGTTGTCTTTAAATTAGCATTCATACACATGTGTTAAAGTAATGTAGTCTTTAAATTAGCATTCATACACATGTGTTAAAGTAATGTAGTCTTTAAATTAGCATTCATACACATGTGTTAAAGTAATGTAGTCTTTAAATTAGCATTCATACACATGTGTTAAAGTAATGTAGTCTTTAAATTAGCATTCATACACATGTGTTAAAGTAATGTTGTCTTTAAATTAGCATTCATACACATGTGTTAAAGTAATGTAGTCTTTAAATTAGCATTCATACACATGTGTTAAAGTAATGTAGTCTTTAAATTAGCATTCATACACATGTGTTAAAGTAATATAGTCTTTAAATTAGCATTCATACACATGTGTTAAAGTAATGTAGTCTTTAAATTAGCATTCATACACATGTGTTAAAGTAATGTAGTCTTTAAATTAGCATTCATACACATGTGTTAAAGTAATGTAGTCTTTAAATTAGCATTCATACACATGTGTTAAAGTAATGTTGTCTTTAAATTAGCATTCATACACATGTGTTAAAGTAATGTTGTCTTTAAATTAGCATTCATACACATGTGTTAAAGTAATGTTATCTTTAAATTAGCAATCATACACATGTGTTCAAGTAATGTAGTCTTTAAATTAGCATTCATACACATGTGTTAAAGTAATGTAGTCTTTAAATTAGCATTCATACACATGTGTTAAAGTAATGTTGTCTTTAAATTAGCATTCATACACATGTGTTAAAGTAATGTTGTCTTTAAATTAGCATTCATACACATGTGTTAAAGTAATGTTGTCTTTAAATTAGCATTCATACACATGTGTTAAAGTAATGTTGTCTTTAAATTAACATTCATACACATGTGTTAAAGTAATGTAGTTTTTAAATTAGCATTCATACACATGTGTTAAAGTAATGTAGTCTTTACATTAGCATTCATACACATGTGTTAAAGTAATATAGTCTTTAAATTAGCATTCATACACATGTGTTAAAGTAATGTAGTCTTTAAATTAGCATTGATACACATGTGTTAAAGTAATGTTGTCTTTAAATTAGCATTCATACACATGTGTTAAAGTAATGTTATCTTTAAATTAGCATTCATACACATGTGTTAAAGTAATGTTGTCTTTAAATTAGCATTCATACACATGTGTTAAAGTAATGTAGTCTTTAAATTAGCATTCATACACATGTGTTAAAGTAATGTTGTCTTTAAATTAGCATTCATACAGATGTGTTAAAGTAATGTTGTCTTTAAATTAGCATTCATACACATGTGTTAAAGTAATGTTATCTTTAAATTAGCATTCATACACATGTGTTAAAGTAATGTTATCTTTAAATTAGCATTCATACACATGTGTTAAAGTAATGTAGTCTTTAAATTAGCATTCATACACATGTGTTAAAGTAATGTTATCTTTCAATTAGCATTCATACACATGTGTTAAAGTAATGTTATCTTTAAATTAGCATTCATACACATGTGTTAAAGTAATGTAGTCTTTAAATTAGCATTCATACACATGTGTTAAAGTAATGTTGTCTTTAAATTAGCATTCATACACATGTGTTAAAGTAATGTTGTCTTTAAATTAGCATTCATACACATGTGTTAAAGTAATGTAGTCTTTAAATTAGCATTCATACACATGTGTTAAAGTAATGTAGTCTTTAAATTAGCATTCATACACATGTGTTAAAGTAATGTAGTCTTTAAATTAGCATTCATACACATGTGTTAAAGTAATGTAGTCTTTAAATTAGCATTCATACACATGTGTTAAAGTAATGTTATCTTTAAATTAGCATTCATACACATGTGTTAAAGTAATGTAGTCTTTAAATTAGCATTCATACACATGTGTTAAAGTAATGTTGTCTTTAAATTAGCATTCATACACATGTGTTAAAGTAATGTTGTCTTTAAATTAGCATTCATACACATGTGTTAAAGTAATGTAGTCTTTAAATTAGCATTCATACACATGTGTTAAAGTAATGTTGTCTTTAAATTAGCATTCATACACATGTGTTAAAGTAATGTTATCTTTAAATTAGCATTCATACACATGTGTTAAAGTAATCTTGTCTTTAAATTAGCATTCATACACATGTGTTAAAGTAATGTAGTCTTTAAATTAGCATTCATACACATGTGTTAAAGTAAAGTTGTCTTTAAATTAGCATTCATACAGATGTGTTAAAGTAATGTTGTCTTTAAATTAGCATTCATACACATGTGTTAAAGTAATGTTATCTTTAAATTAGCATTCATACACATGTGTTAAAGTAATGTTATCTTTAAATTAGCATTCATACACATGTGTTAAAGTAATGTAGTCTTTAAATTAGCATTCATACACATGTGTTAAAGTAATGTTATCTTTAAATTAGCATTCATACACATGTGTTAAAGTAATGTTATCTTTAAATTAGCATTCATACACATGTGTTAAAGTAATGTAGTCTTTAAATTAGCATTCATACACATGTGTTAAAGTAATGTTGTCTTTAAATTAGCATTCATACACATGTGTTAAAGTAATGTTGTCTTTAAATTAGCATTCATACACATGTGTTAAAGTAATGTAGTCTTTAAATTAGCATTCATACACATGTGTTAAAGTAATGTAGTCTTTAAATTAGCATTCATACACATGTGTTAAAGTAATGTTATCTTTAAATTAGCATTCATACACATGTGTTAAAGTAATGTAGTCTTTAAATTAGCATTCATACACATGTGTTAAAGTAATGTAGTCTTTAAATTAGCATTCATACACATGTGTTAAAGTAATGTTGTCTTTAAATTAGCATTCATACACATGTGTTAAAGTAATGTAGTCTTTAAATTAGCATTCATACACATGTGTTAAAGTAATGTTGTCTTTAAATTAGCATTCATACACATGTGTTAAAGTAATGTTATCTTTAAATTAGCATTCATACACATGTGTTAAAGTAATGTTGTCTTTAAATTAGCATTCATACACATATGTTAAAGTAATGTTATCTTTAAATTAGCATTCATACACATGTGTTAAAGTAATGTTGTCTTTAAATTAGCATTCATACACATGTGTTAAAGTAATGTTGTCTTTAAATTAGCATTCATACACATGTGTTAAAGTAATGTAGTCTTTAAATTAGCATTCATACACATGTGTTAAAGTAATGTTATCTTTAAATTAGCATTCATACACATGTGTTAAAGTAATGTAGTCTTTAAATTAGCATTCATACACATGTGTTAAAGTAATGTAATCTTTAAATTAGCATTCATACACATGTGTTAAAGTAATGTTGTCTTTAAATTAGCATTCATACACATGTGTTAAAGTAATGTAGTCTTTAAATTAGCATTCATACACATGTGTTAAAGTAATGTTGTCTTTAAATTAGCATTCATACACATGTGTTAAAGTAATGTTGTCTTTAAATTAGCATTCATACACATGTGTTAAAGTAATGTAGTCTTTAAATTAGCATTCATACACATGTGTTAAAGTAATGTCGTCTTTAAATTAGCATTCATACACATGTGTTAAAGTAATGTAGTCTTTAAATTAGCATTCATACACATGTGTTAAAGTAATGTTATCTTTAAATTAGCATTCATACACATGTGTTAAAGTAATGTAGTCTTTAAATTAGCATTCATACACATGTGTTAAAGTAATGTTGTCTTTAAATTAGCATTCATACACATGTGTTAAAGTAATGTTGTCTTTAAATTAGCATTCATACACATGTGTTAAAGTAATGTAGTCTTTAAATTAGCATTCATACACATGTGTTAAAGTAATGTTGTCTTTAAATTAGCATTCATACACATGTGTTAAAGTAATGTTATCTTTAAATTAGCATTCATTCACATGTGTTAAAGTAATGTAGTCTTTGACGTACTATTTAAATTAGCATATATTCACTGCTGTTAAAAGTAATGTAGTCTTTAAATTAGTATTCATCCACTGCTGTTAAAAGTAATGTATTCTTTAAATTAGTGTTGATCTACAAATGTTACAACTAATGTTGTCTTTGAATTATTATCCATCCACTACTGTTGCATCTAATGTAGCCTTTAAATTAGTATTCATCCACCAGTGTTAAAAATTGACGTAGTTTTTAAATTAGTATTCATTCACTACTGTTTAAAATTGACGTAGTTTTTAAATTAGTATTCCTCCACTACTTTTAAAAGTAATGCAGTCTTTAAATTAGTATTCAGCTAGATGTGTTAAAAGTAATGTAGTCTTTAAATTAACATTCATCCACTACTGTTAAAAGTAATGCAGTGTTTAAATTAGTATTCATCTAAATGTGTTAAAAGGACGTAGTTTTTAAATTAGTACTCATCACTAAGTGTTACAACTAATGTTGTCTTTGAATTATTATCCATCCACTACTGTTGCAACTAATGTTGTCTTTAAATTAGTATTCATCCACCAGTGTTAAAAATTGACGTAGTTTCTAAATTAGTATTCATTCACTACTGTTTAAAATTGACGTAGTGTTAAAATTAGTATTCCTCCACTACTGTTTAAAATTGACGTAGTTTTTAAATTAGTATTTATCCACCAGTGTTAAAAATAATTTAAATGCAAAAACAATTTTTACATTTAAAATCACAATGGTTTCTCTTTCCTCTGTAAGTTGTACAGTCTCTATACCTAAGAAGAATTACAAGATTATCCCGACACAATGCAGCAGTAGATAAATAAAAATGTATTTTCTGAATTCATCGGTATTGTGTGACCCCGCCTCTTGCATGTATGTAACCTAATCAATCAATATTTTGGTTAAATACTGCAAGTTAAAAAACCCATTTGGCAAACTCTTCTCATTTTGCACTTTAAGACATTCTAGAAGAAATATATTCCCAGCTGAATTGGATACAAGTTATTTAAACCATTGTGGTGCTGTGCAATATCACATCTAAAGGGAGGTAACCCCTTGTGAGGAGCCTTTGAAGACGGTTATTTCCCTTCCTCCTGTCAGAACAGCGATTCGGTATCTGGCAAACCCAAACACCACAACGCCGCCCAAAGAAAAAAAACCCCAAACAACCCCACCCACCCACCCCAAAAATGCTCAAAAAGCAACCCAAACAAAACACATATTACATTGATTTGTTCCTTAAACTGAGATATTGAAATCAGCTGGCATACTTGTAATGCCTTTCCCGCGAGACTGCATGGAACCGCTTTAAGATTATGACCACTGTGACGTTTTATGGGATTTGACCGTCACTATAGTCTTTCTCTGATGGAAAGCTAGATGCTGATTCTTTGAACAATTATCCAAACTACTTTAGTAACCTGCAAAATCAGTTATGGAAACATTCATGGGGGAAGTATACGAATAAATTGGAGAGAAAACCACCGACTAATATAATTTAAGGCACTTTGGGAATGTCGTCAATGTTAAGCGAGGTAGACTATATTAAAAGTTTTGTCAAGGGATTATCGATTGGTGTGTTCGTGTGCGTGACAAAGCTTCCATTTCAATTGACTGTGCAATGCATTATTAGGGCATACACACGCCAAACTGGATCCATAGCGTGAAGAAAAAAATGTATGCGTTTATATAACGGGGATTTAATCTAGCTCTCCAAGATGGCGCAGGACATATTGACGCCTTACTGAAAAGTATCAATGTTAGTGAAGTAACATAAATCATTCTAAGTCTAAAGAAATCCAAAGCATCGAATTTGCAATGCAGATTTTGGAAAATGGCAGCCACAACCTGACAAATTGTTGTAAAATATTATTTAAAAAGATTATTATTCGACTTTACACACCTTTCGATTGCAAAAATGAATTAGTATTACCACTGTACAAAGGTAACAGAAAACTAAAGAACTTCCTCGAATGTACAGGCTTGTTACTTTATTACCTGTCATCGACAAAACGTTGGGGAAATTTGGTCCTGGAAGTCTGGTGACTCGTCGATATATATTTATATATTCCTAGTTAAACAGCAACATGGTTACGAGAAGGGTTTAGTCTGCACAACATCGGATCGTTCACTGTTTATTCAGTAAATTATAACGTAAACATGTGTCCATGCATTTGTATTGCATTTCTTGATGCAAAAGACATTTGATAACTTGTGGAACAAAGGATTACTTTTTAAAGCATTGACGTCATAACTGCATGCTAATCTCTTTTCGCATTTTTAAATATGTACAATAACTTACACAGCAAAGTCGTTGTCTATGGGCATTTTTTCCCCTATGGTTCCCAATTAGACAAGGAGTGAAACAAGGGGGGCGTTTTGTCAACCAACTATTACTTGCTACTCAAGGCAGAGAAAATGGGATTTTGGATCAAAGTTTGGATCCATAGTTGGGAGCAATTTAACCTCAGCTGATATTTCTTTGCTTTTTTGTGTCTATGTATCTACAAAACCTGGGAGATATAGCTGCAGTAACAAGTTGCGATTAGAGCTTAGTGTCATATGTTGTTATCTTTATTCTGCGATAGGATAATTATGTCAGTATGACATTGCATATTGGATCGTCATGTTTGCCGGTTGCTGATTGTACACTGGTTAGAGCGTCCGCCTAGGATGCGGGATGTCGTGGGTTTGATCCAAAAACTAAAATGGTGCTAACAACTGTCTCGCATGGCGCTCAGCATTAAGATGTTAGTGTTAGGACTGGTCGGCCTGGTGTCATGATAATGTGACTAGTTGGGACATCATGTTACATGTCTGCGACATGATGCCCCAGTGTTAGGCATCACTATAAACTGGCATACTGGAAACATCTTGTGATATGACTAAAATTTTTTTAACGCTTCGTTAAAAATCCAAATCTCTATCCCTCTCTCTTTCACATACACACAAACACACACACACACACACACACACACACACACACACACAAAATAACACGCATACACACAAAATAACACACATACACACATTCACACACACACACACACACACACACACACACGAACATATCTTCTACGCGAAGGGTTACACTGGATATAAATGACAAACTCTCAACGTTTTGTCCATTGTGCAACATACCTTGTGACGTAGTGTGCAGGTATGTTCTTCAAAAATATGTTTTGTATAACGAAGGCCATGCACGAATTAATGATAGATATATAAAATCAGCATTTTAAGACTAATATTTCTTTATACTGCATAGACGAATTGTGTTTTTATAAAAGTACTTTATATATTTCTACACTTTTTTATGCACGAAATTATTGTTGTCGCTTCTAGCTTATTGCCTTTCTCCTCACCGGGTCAGGCTGCAAAAGTAGCCTTCGCCCATCATTAATTCTATTTATTTTAGTGTTTGTTTATATTTGTCTATTTATATATGGTGCAAGTTTTATAACTCTACCATTATCATACCAAGTAACATTGTACGAGAGGAAATAATGGCGTTGATAATTAAAAGCCTCCTTGCTGGCAGGGATACAACAAAAGCTGTAGAGTTATTCCGTTTACCTAAGTCTGTCAAGTTTTGCATTTCTTTCAGTTTTCAGGCACTGAAGTCGGGCATCAGTTTTCAATTCACACATTTCTAGTTTGACTATTGATGGATGGATTTAATTCCAGGATGTTACTGTCTGTTGTATTCTTGCTGATAACGTTCATACAAAATAGTTGCAGGGAAGAAAAAGCGAGATTGTGGGAGTAATAAATTAGATAAACAAAAGCAGTTTTGAACTTGTATCAGTTAGATATACACTATGAAGTCACGTGGGAGTACATTACTTAATCACGTGTTAGTTTCATTTGCGCTTTAAACCTCTTGATTATATCTCATGAATATTAATTATTAACTCAAAACGAGGTTAACTGATCATCGCTGCGTTAGCTGCTACATCGTCTATACTGCTATAATGGCTACTTCCTACAGTGACAAGGATTTAGAGTTAGCGCCGCCACTTACCTTTTCATTTGTTGAAGTTTATATCATATTAAAAAAAATGTCATCTGATGAAAAATCCATGAACAAGGGATTCAAGTATTTGGGTGAAGGATACATGATCCAAGATCTACGAGGTAAGTGTTGTTTTCCTTATCATCCTCACTATGTTTGAAATTATCGTTGAACTGACACATCTGCTTTACACTCATTATCTTTCCCTCTGTTAAAGATATTAACCTCTCTCTCCTAGTCTAAACAAAATGTGATGCGATGAGAGATTTCCTACATCAGTTTATATCCTGACAAATCTATTCAAGATTATATCTTTCCTTAGGGTATCATTGGCACCAAAGATAATTACCAGTTTAATCCCGATAACTTTGTAAGTTTCAGATCTCCAAGCAAATGTAAGGTTTGGCTTTTTATGACATTGATGACTTCAGCATGTTGACCTGCTCTCAGTTTTGTGATACCCAATGTACCATAATACATTGTAAAATATTTCAAATCAGAGTTGATGGGAAAATGTGTAGAGTAGCTGTTATTATTATTATCATTATTATTATTATTATTATTATTATTATTATTATTATTATTATTATTATTATTATTATTATCAGTAGTAGTAGTTGTTGTTGTTGTTGTTGTTGTATTAGTATCAAAGTGAGACCTTATGATAACGGATCTGAGGTGTAGGGCAGATGTTATGGATCTCAAAGGAAAAATGAAATACCACATCGGATTTAAGTAATTTATTTTAATTGTTAAGCATGAAGGCTGTATGATTATGCCCGATATTTGAATCATACAATTTACAAGCTTATTTTTAAAGGAAGGATAAACCTAAAAATGGACATTTCATAAAATTACATTTAAAATCATTGCAGGTCATGTTTAAAGAAACATCGGAGGCTACCTCAACATCTGCATTCTGCACTTACCATGTAGGACTAGCAGGATCCTGTGATCGTATTGTTGGTCTACTCTATCACTTGCCAAAAACAAACTGCTGGGACAAATGGAATTCCAAAAGATATAGCAAATGTATCCCAGCCTCAAATATGACATGCTCCAAGCGGGAAGAACGTCAAGGAAATGCGGTGCAAATTATGAAATTTAAGGATATGCTAATACAATGGACATGGTCGGCGGTGATATGTCACCGTATGGGATAAAATCTACACTCTACAGCCCTATTCGTGGGGATGATGTGGACTGAGAACACAATATGTCCACCCTACAAAACTCTGTCAGTTCCATGTTAATCTTACCTGCGTTGCAATTACCTTTAGCCACATTGGCTCAAACCAAAATTTGTTTTGGTTTCTCCTTGTCTTGCGTTCAGCTACCAACAAAAGCTAGAGTAACTGTATTATAAATATGTATGATGATGCATCATTTCCAGAGCTGCCCTGATCTATTTACACAGTGAATCGTCTACAGATAGCATTAACAAATCCGAAAAGTATAAAAGTAGAAGGTGTAACAATGACCATTGACGAAATAAAGAGGTTTACAAAGTAAACAAAGCCCCAAACACCAGGACTCTTTATGGCACAGGATCAGAAGAAATAGCATTACGACATCAAAAGTAGGAGAGATTTACAGATGCCGCATGGATCCCACAAATATAGTAAGAAGGTTAAACTCATTACGAAATATTACTTTTGCAACTATGAGCCAAGGGATGGTAATATAACCTGAAGTAGCAAAGCTTATGCAGTACAGAAAGAAAACCAAGTTAACCTTTATCCTTGCAGAGTGATTGCACATTTATGGTGTCCTTGAATTGCTGCAAGTCCAGACAGAAAAGTATAAAATCCCCAGAATATCCCACCACCATATCCCACCAGAATATCCCACTATTCTGTTTATTAGAAATTAAGTCACCTTGAATATAGAGTGTCTAGAAGTCAACTTTCTTTCTACAATCACAAGTACTATTACCACATTTGGACACAGCTTACAGTGGTGTGATCTTAATATCTGGTGTCAAAATGATCAGCGTTTAGAAACCATGTATGTCAACCAAGCTGTCATGCAGCAAGTACAAGACAAAGTAGATGACCTTTATTTCAATTACCATATATAACTCGGATCTTTAGCATCCAACATTTGACCATGATTGCACAATGGGACCTCTAAAATTTTCAAGCAAACAAACAACATACCAAAGTTGATTTATTGAACCGTTAGTGAAAAGGTAATAGGAGAATCAAATGAATGATTTTGTGTATGCGTCTGTTCTTTCGTTCAATGTGTATCCTAAGTTTCGCAATTTGCTATGCTGTGTAAATTTCGCCTATACTGAATTGCCTATTACTGTATAGAATATCTGGTACATTTTATTTAATACCCTTTTCAGCCAAACTTGTACGAAGAGTGAAACCTTTGTCTGCCATGACGTCATCTCCAGGCTCTGGAGGATCACGTGAATCAGAAAATTTTGTAATTGACGCATCAGACATGCAACCAGTATAAAGTGAAGATATGAAAGTTATTTCTCCATGAGGTGCAATACCCAAAAGACCTTTAAACGTGTTGGTATTTTTGTAATTCGAAAATGACAGGGAGATAAGTACAAGGGACAAAGGTTATTGAATTCTTATCTCGGTATCAATCAGTTATGATGGATGGAAACAAAACTGAAACCTACTGACATTTATTTTGTGAACAATCGCGCTTGGTAACCAAATAGGAATGGCGCCAAGAACAACATTTAGAAATGTGTTCCAAGTGACTATTTAACTGCTTACGGTTGCCAAAAACAATTGAATCTAACACCGAGATCCTGTTCATGAAGACCAGCTTTTAGAGAACACAAAGACATGAACAATCAATCTATAATGAGCATAGTACGTGTCCAACCTGCCAGACGAAACGTGTCACTACATTTGTAGTTGGCTTTCTGCATGGATGAAGCTGGTGGCTGAACACATGTAATACAAGGAGTCATTGAAGGAAACACCTGTATAGAATAATGTATGAGAAATGTCACTTGAAAACCTATTTAAGCCAAAACGTTATATTTGTAACTGGCTTTTCAATCTTTCGCATTCTGCCGATTTATGCATTATTTTCTCCAACTTTTATATCCTTCGCTGATATAAGGATTGTCCTTGATCGTTAATACCCGATTTGGCTTCTGTGTCAGCAAATAGATATGTCACAGATCATTATCCATTCTGTTAAATGACAAAAAAAAAATCATCCTTGTACAATCCAACAATTTTATATTAAAATATTGTTAGCCAAATACTAACATATTTGATCCGTTTTTCGGGAATTTGCTGTATCTACAAATGCGTATGATGTAATTATGCCCTTTTTTAAAAAAAATACCTGGCTACAGCGTGGTTTTTAAAGAACTATTTCATTAAAATGTTGCATTCAGTTTTTGTATATTATTGTATCAATGATTGTTGTAATAAATTCATGGTTTAACAGCATCAGAAAAATAATTTCTTGTTGATATTTCTCTCTCATTTTAATCTTAATTATTTTTTTAAAACTGTAAAGGGTTCTTCAAAAGCAGGTATTATTCTTTTTAAGGGTCTTCTGACTATTTTGTCAAATATTGATGGCATTTCTTCAGGGTATAGTCAATGAGTTGTAATCAATTTTTGTAAAATCTTTTGAACACATACTTATGACTCTGTACCCTAGTCAATGCAAATAAACAAAATATGTTGCAAAAAAGGACTAATACACAATACTAAGAAGAAATATTTCAGGCATTTACTAGAATATTACTATTAAGTAGTAACTGAATTTCTTTTACAAATTATACGGTGAAAGTCTTTGGAATGAAGAAAAGTTATATGCTAAAATCTAGTATAAAACGGCTGAAAATTGTAAATAAAATGAAATGTAAGACATTACTTCATATTTTGAAAATAAATATCAAAGTGAAAAAGTTCATTTACACTTGAGTAAACACAAATGGATATAATTTAGATTATTCCCATAAACGTTTGGTTCTTCATCTCTTCTTATTATAGTTATTCATTGCTTTTTCAATGTATGAATCTTCAATATTGAATGAAAATGAAGGGTGGGATCATATTGTGAATCTGACATAGAACGAGAAACACAAGAATGTTATGCTAATTTTCTACTAGTATTGCTAGTGGAATCCATAACACCAGCAACGTCTGCGTCATCGTGCTCAGTTAGCCTCGTTCTGACAATGGAATCCCAGGCATTCGTATAATTTGAAAGAGGTCTATTGCAGGAACATACGTTACCCAGGTGGCCTTTTGATTCATATTGCAGGAATATGCGTTGCCAAGATGGTTGTGTTTGATTTATATTACAAGTAGATGCGTTGCCCGGATGGATGTGTTTGATTCATATTACAGGAACATGTTGCCCAGATGGTTCTGTTTGATTTATATTACAGGAACATGTTGTTGCCCAGATGGTTGTGTTTTAGTCATATTACAGGAACAGATTGATGCCTAGATGGTTGTATTTGATTCATATTACAGGAAAATGTTGTTGCCCAGATGTTTGTGTTTGATTCATATTACAAGAACAAGTTAAAGCCTAGACGGCTGTTTGATTCAAATGCATGAGTTCTATATTTTTGTCACAAATTTGAAAAAAAAATCTTCATCTAGTTTGAAACGTTTCTTTCTTTTTCGAAGGCGCTTTCTTAAATATATTCAGCGTATTTCCGTATCAGATTCGCTTTGTAAACGACTGAAAGCAGCTCATTGATTTGCATCACGACGAATGTAACGATGTTGAACACACTGCTTGCGTTTGTTATTTCCAGTTTTTCAAAGACCTCGATGTGGCAAAAAACAAAAAAGGTTTCATGGGCCAGACAAATTATTTACTCTCAGTAAATTTCTGGAACTACAATTTAATGGTTCCCTGCGCACTCATCACCAGCAGGTACCTCGAAAGGTCTCCATTTTCTCATAATAATTCCAATTTTAGTGAAATAACATACAGGTACTTCAGAGGCTCCAGATTCAATAATGGCCTTTTGAAACAAACAGGAAATCACGTGATCGTGTTCCTGTTCAATGACAAGTGATTGTCGTTGTAATGTCTCTAAGTAAGAGAGAGGTAGTTAATTGGACTAAGCTACATTATCTAGGGATCGGCCACCCACGATATTATGACATAGTTTGAGTAAGAGATACAATATTAACAGAGAACTGGGCAATATTATTGTGAAGAAATAATGGAAATACGAGCCCATGTAGACAAGGCAAATAACAAATTTAATCAAACGCATTAATAGTAATACTTTCAATTCAACTTAAACGATAAAACAGGAGTTAATAATATAATCTAATTTGGATTTATCTCATCATCATAACGAGTGGTGAAAAGAGCGCAATATGAACAACTAATTGCATCACCTTCCGCTCTAACGTCTTCCAACGTTTCCATTTCCTCGAGTCGTCCTTTTCCGACTGCCTCGTCCTTCTTGGACGAACTAGATTTTACTCTATACTCGTCGAAAATATTTTCTCGACAACCGTTGTTTCGTCAGTCAGAATATCTGAACTACGTTATATAAAATAGTTCCCTCTAAAGAATGACTATTTGACAAAGATCGGAAATATAGTTGTCTCTTTCTTAAACCCGTTTTAAGATATCCGGTCAATTTCATTGGATCGGAACACTGGTCCCATTTAAATTTTAACACTGATATGGAAGAAGTTAAGCATAAAGGTCGATATGACCCTTCCCAAATACTCTTCTGATTTAATTGCGATAAAATCTTAATTCTCGTTGCATTCAACTTTAAGATGTGTCAGCTGAAGGAATACTTTCCCTAGCAACATCATTCTAAAGAGCTTTCTTTGCCATAGCTCTGGTAATTTCACAAGATAGGAATAAGTCAGGGATTATTTTTCAATTGTACCGACGTTCTGATCTAAACAAGGCTTGTCAGTTACAAGTGGATTAACTACAACCTTTGTATGCAGCTACTTCATTGCCTAGTAATAGATGAATGCCCTCTACGGATAAAACGAGACTGTTCCAACTGTTACGGGTTCTGAGACTAAGTTTGATGGCAAATTTACACAATGGAGAAAAACATTAAAAAAGCCGCACCCTACTCCCTGAATAAGAACGCTCTCGTTAGAATAAGACTTCTCAGAAACAGGCAAAGTACCTGACAATAAAAGACTGTGAGTAGCTAATGTGTCCCTTCAAATTTTGATTGTAGTGTGATTGACTGCATCACTCAAGAGTGATATAGAACACTTCGATATGAATGGTTCATAATTCTCCATAATAAAATCAGACTAGGGTTTATTACACCCAACACATGTATTGCTTTCAATCCATGACCGTAACCTTGACCTTTTACAAATATGAGCATTTGGATTAAGTCTGTCTTGATTCTAATGTCTGTGTTTCAATTTGTAGCAATCAGAAATAACGTTTCCTTTTGTCTTGCAATTAGTACATATATGAAGAGATAAGGGTCTAGAATCAAACTTCAGAGTCCGAATATCAAATATTTCATGTTGATATATCAGTCCACCAACAGTTGGTCAAACAATGAGTGACACCACATGCTCCCACAATAAAACTTTTCAGGTAGTGAGATTTCGATTCCTGTCGGCTGTCCAACAATTTTCCATATAAGCCATTGCACACCATTCCATATATGCCATTGCACACCATTCCATATAAGCCATTGCACACCATTACATATAAGCGATTGCACACCATTCCATATAAGCCATTGCACACCATTCCATATATGCCATTGCACACCATTCCATATAAGCCATTGCACACCATTCCATATAAGCCATTGCACACTATTCCATATAAGCCATTGCACACCATTCCATATATGCCATTGCACACCATTCCATATAAGCCATTGCACACCATTCCATATAAGCCATTGTACACCATTCCATATATGCCATTGTACACCATTCCATATATGCCATTGCACACCATTCCATATAAGCCATTGCACACCATTCCATATAAGCCATTGCACACTATTCCATATAAGCCATTGCACACCATTCCATATATGCCATTGCACACCATTCCATATAAGCCATTGCACACCATTCCATATAAGCCATTGCACACCATTTCATGTATGCCATTGCACACCATTCCATATAAGCCATTGCACACCATTCCATGTATGCCATTGCACACCATTCCATATAAGCCATTGCACACCATTCCATGTATGCCATTGCACACCATTCCATATAAGCCATTGCACACCATTCCATGTATGCCATTGCACACCATTCCATATAAGCCATTGCACACCATTCCATGTATGCCATTGCACACCATTCCATATATGCCATTGTACACCATTCCATATAAGCCATTGCACACCATTCCATATATGCCATTGCACACCATACCATATAAGCCATTGTACACCATTCCATATAAGCCATTGCACACCATTCCATATATGCCATTGTACACCATTCCATATATGCCATTGTACACCATTTCATGTATGCCATTGCACACCATTCCATATAAGCCATTGCACACCATTCCATGTATGTCATTGCACACCATTCCATATAAGCCATTGCACACCATTCCATATATGCCATTGCACACTATTCCATATAAGCCATTGCACACCATTCCATGTATGCCATTGCACACCATTCCATATAAGCCATTGCACACCATTCCATATAAGCCATTGCACACCATTCAATATAAGCCATTGCACACCATTCCATCTAAGCCATTGCACACCATTCCATATAAGCCATTGTACACCATTCCATGTATGCCATTGTACACCATTCCATGTATGCCATTGTTTTCCATTCCATATAAGCCACTGCACACCATTCCATATAAGTCATTGCACACCATTCCATATAAGCCATTGCACACCATTCCATATATGCCATTGTACACCATTCCATATATGCCATTGCACACCATTCCATATAAGCCATTGCACACCATTCCATATATGCCATTGCACACCATTCCATATAAGCCATTGCACATCATTCCATATAAGCCATTGCACACCATTCCATAAAAGCCATTGCACACCATTCCATATAAGCCATTGTACACCATTCCATGTATGCCATTGTACACCATTCCATGTATGCCATTGTTTTCCATTCCATATAAGCCATTGCACACCATTCCATATAAGCCATTGGACACCATTCCATATAAGCCATTGTACACCATTCCATATATGCCATTGTACACCATTCCATGTATGCTATTGTACACCATTCCATGTATGCCATTGTTTTCCATTCCATATAAGCCATTGCACACCATTCCATATAAGCCATTGCACACCATTCCATATATGCCATTGTACACCATTCCATGTATGCCATTGTACACCATTCCATGTATGCCATTGTTTTCCATTCCATATAAGCCATTGCACACCATTCCATATAAGCCATTGCACACCATTCCATATATGCCATTGCACACCATTCCATATAAGCCATTGCACACCATTCCATGTAAGCCATTGCACACCATTCCATATATGCCATTGTACACAACCGCTCCAGTGGCCTAGTGGTTAGAGCGTCCGCCCCGGAAGCGGGTGGTCGTCGGTTCGATCCCCGGCCGAGTCATACCAAAGACTTACAAAAATGGTACTAGCAGCTGCCTCGCTTGACGCTCAGCATTAAGAGGTTAGTGTTAGGACTGGTCGGCCTGGTGTCAGGATAATGTGACTGGGTTAGACATCATGCTACATGTCTGCAGCATGATGTCTCAGTGCTAGACATCACTATAAACTGCCTCACTGCAGACATCGTAGCGATATGACTGAAAAATTGTTAAAGCTACGTTAAAAATCCTAATCAAACAAACAAACAAAGCCATTGTACACCATTCCATATAAGCCATTGCACACCATTCCATATATGTCATTGCACACCATTCCATATAAGCGATTGGACACCATTCCATATATGACATTGTACGATACCAGACTAACAGAGCTCTGGTATCGTCATGCGAAACATGTCACCCCAACACGCTGACAAAGAAACATGTTGATTCCTTACCAAACAGCGCACTATACACTTTGTCCCGCCCCCTTAGAGATGGGATCTAGAGCTGCGTTTGATATGTGGTTAGTGAACCGGACTCACGCTCGAAAGGCTACGGGTTTGAGACCTACCATCGGACCATCCTGGGCCATGTCCCGCGGTGTGGTTTTGGGCAAGGCTCTTTATTTGTTGCCTACTTGTGTTGCAGTGCCATAAAACACAAATCCAATCCATACAGGTGAGACAACTTAAGCATGTCGACAATCTCATACTGTCACAGCGACACAAATCCAATCCATACAGGTGAGACAACTTAAGCATGTCGACAATCTCATACTGTCACAGCGGCACAAATCCGATCCATATAGGTGAGACAGCATAAGCATGTCGACAATCTCATACTGTCACAGCGACACAAATCCAATCCATACAGGTGAGACAGCATAAGCATGTCGACAATGTCATACTGTCACAGCGGCACAAATCCGATCCATATAGGTGAGACAGCATAAGCATGTCGACAATCTCATATGGTCAACATTCTTGATGCTCTATGTCACTTTAAAATATCGGTGTAAAAGAAAATCTCGCATACTCGCGGATAAACAAGCTGAACCACCAATAAATTTGGTCATCCCTCGGTTGAAAAAGCAAATCATTTGCAAAGAGTGTAGCCACGACAAAATACGAAAGAGACTATGTATTTTCAAGGGTATGCATAAATACTTATTCCAGGGCACAAACAAGCTAGTCCTAACAGTGATATTGCGATGGTAAACCTGTCAATGCTGATAAATTATTTTTCCTTTTCTAAGAGCAGTCCTTCAGCCATTCCCCCGTCAGTGATCTATACAAAGTAATTATTTAATCTCTGCATGATGAAAATCATGGTGGAATACTACTCTATCATACCGGCGCCTAACAGTTTTCAAAATAAGCTGCACCAAAACGACAGCTTCTCATCACGTCCAAAAAAACAGACAGGCTTACTCTGCCTAACTAAGATGAAAACTGAGAAAGTGAAAAGTTGCCCAATACTTCGCGGCCCTGCTGTAATGAGTATGAAATACATCGTCAACTTCACACCATGCAAGCGAACACACCCACATTTATATCGCCAACTTAATACAATGCAGGCGGACACACACGTTTATATCACCTTCATACCATGCCATGCAAGCGGACACAAACATACACACAATTAATCGTCAACCTCATACCATGCAAGCGGAATACACATTTTCATCATTCATCTCATACCATGCTAGTAGACACACACACATACATTTACATCGCCAACTTCACACCATGTAAACGGATACACACACACACACACACACATACACACATATTTACATCCTCAGCCTCATACCATGCAAGCGGACACACACACATACACACACATTACATCGTCAACCTCATACTAAGCTAGTGGACACACACAATTACATCGTCAACCTCATACCATGCTAGTGGACAAACACCTTTACATAGTCAACCTCACAGCATGCAAGCGGGGACACACACACACACACACACACACACACACACACACACACGGAGACACACACACACACACACACAACGACAACTTCATACCATGCATTCCAGAACACAAACAAGCCAGTCCTAACCGTGATATGGCGATGGTCAACATGTCAATGCTGATAAATTATTTTTCCTTTTCTAAGATCAGTCCTTCAGCAATTCGTCAGTCAACACTGCATCATCAGCCTCTTAGAAAAAGAAAACTAATTTGTCAGCATGGGACAGGTTTACCAGTGTTTGCATACTGAAACTCATACCATGCTAGTGAACACACACACACACACACACACACACACACACACACACACACACACAATACTATCTGACACACATCATACAATACTATCTGACACATATCTTTATCGTCGGTCTCATACAGTGCTGACGGGCACATCTACACCGTCAATCTCATACTAATAATAGCGGACACAACTAAATCGTCAATCTCATACAATAATATGGGACACAACTAAATCGTGAATCTCATACTAATAATAGCGGACACAACTAAATCGTCAATCTCATACAATAATAACGGACACAACTAAATCGTCAATCTCATACAATAATATGGGACACAACTCAATCGTGAATCTCATACAATAATAGCGGACACAAAATCGTCAATCTCATACTGTGCTATCGGACATTCGTATCTAGGTCACTACTAATATACAGATACGAGATCTATAATATGGAACGCCAGGGCTGTCTCACATAAAGAGGTTTCCACATCATATATTAAAATTAACCATATTGAGACAGTTCTGGTGTTCCATGCTTTTAAACACCGTACTACATTATATGTACAATCACAATTAAATACCGCATTTCACTCTTTCAGATTTGCTCTGAAAGAAAAACCTTGCCCCAAGAAACACTAAGCGAATATTAAAGATTCCTTTCAAACTGAATGATGTTACTAAGGACTACGTGTCTAAAAGAACTATCAACAAGAACTATCAGCCACTTTGAGTTACCATTTTTCTAAAGTTGAAGCAGCAAACAAAGCAACACCTGAACAATGTTTATTCAAGTTAATACAACACATGATCAATCTGCCTTCACCTAAAAGTCTTATAAGCAGAAATAATAATTACAAATATGTATTTATTCTCAATGAAAGAAGCACGTTGCTTTATCAGTGCTGCTTCGTGTGACTTTGCCAGTTCAACCCATTTGGCACCATAACGGTCCATTACCCAACACCATAAATATCACGTGGACAGAATAGTTAACCGCCGCTATATTAATGTACTGTTACGAATTCAAATGAGTACTGATATTAATCATGCTTATTGTTGATTACTATTCAAAGCATGCACACAGCTGATTGGACATTGTGATCTCTCCACAGGATGGAAGTAATAAAGAATTACGTGAGCTATGTCATGGGTACTAAAACTTCGTTACACACCGCGACATTGTACTGGAATGCGGACTCTATTTCCATAGCGTCTTTATAATATTTTCAATTGAAAGATTTCACATTTTTCGAGAAAAAGAAATCAGTCCATTCCGGACGAAAATTTTGTGCTTAGTGTTTTTGTTGTTGTTGCAAACATTGGATCTACTAAAATGTTATATTTCCTTGAATATACTGACCCATTGTTTCCTCTCAAACACTGGTTGTATCATGTATGTAGATGTTAGATATCGCTTTTGTTGTATGGCTCTTAGATTTGACTCATTTTACTTATATTGATTTCTAGATTCGCTGTCTTTAAGTTAGTATGCAAAATTATTTTTGGTGTTCGATCTGTATGCTGTTTCATGTATTTATTGAAAACAATTTATTTTGTTTGGGGGGTGGGGGTGGGGGTGCTGTATCAGTTGTTTGTATCCATTCTTAACGATAATTAAGTCGGGTATTCTACTACGCCACATCGTCTCCCATTTGAAATCTATCTTGATTGTATAGTGTTGCATTAAAATAAATGTACTGATTGTATAGTGGTTTGTGAGAAATGTTTGTATTGATTGTATTGCGTTGCATGTTAAATATATGTATTGATTGTATAATGTTGTATGTGAAATGTATAAATTGATTGCATAAAAATGTTGTATGTGAAATGTGTTGTAATGATTGAATATTGATTGAAGTCGTTGTATGTGAAATGTATGTATATATTGTATAGTGTTTCATGTGAAATGTATCTATTGTTTGTATGGCGTTGTATGTGAAATGTACGTATTGATTGTATAGCGTTGTATGTGAAATGTATGTATTGATTGTATAGCGTTGTATGTGAAATGTATGTATTGATTGTATAGCGTTGTATGTGAAATGTATATATTTTGTTTGTTTGGCGTTGTATGTGAAATGTATGTATTGATTGTATAGCGTTGAATGTGAAATGTATGTATTGATTGTATAGCGTTGTATGTGAAATGTATGTATTTTGTTTGTTTGGCGTTGTATGTGAAATGTATGTATTGATTGTATAGCATTGTATGTGAAATGTATATATTAATTGTATAGTGTTGTATGTGAAATGTATGTATTAATTGTATAGTGTTGCATGTGAAATGTATATATTGATTGTATAGTATTGTATGTGAAATGTATGCATTGATTGTATAGTGTTGTTTGGGAAATGTATGTATTGATTTTATAGTGTTGTATGTGAAATGTATGTATTGATTGTTTTGTATTGCATGTGAAATGTATGTATTGATTATAAAGTGTTGGATTTTGAGATATATATTTTGATTGTATCATGTTTGATGATAAACGTATGTCTCGATTGTATCATGTGGAATGGGGTGACTCGTAACCCCGTGCTTCATCGAAGTTCATATTACTAAATTTAATTAGAAAGGTAGAATTCGGCTACAGGGAAAGGACAGAGCTTAGTGTTGGTTTACGCTCATCATTCTTCTTCAATTATTTCTTCGCCTATTCATGGCCAACGTATCATGTGTTTTGTAGTTGATTGTGGGTACCTTTTTTAGGCACACAACACATATTTCATTTATACGCTAACTAAACAAGGCCGGCCGACTAGTATAGCATTGTGCATGTAAAATTCAGAAACTGGCATGTTGAACCAAGATTATTGGTATGTCCTGTTTAGATGGACAAATCCAAACACGCATTACTAGCAATGGTAATGCACGTACGATGTTTCTATGAGGTGTTTCCACTGAATGGTGTCAAGAAAGTGCCTTCTAAAATATTTATAAAGAGTACATACATGTTTCCACAAGGGCGAAATAGCCAGAGTACAGTCTGAGATTGAATATTTCCCCCATGTTTTGTGAACACTTTTAATATAAAAAAATAATTTAAAAAAATGTTTTGTGAACACCGTCCACTACAAAATGTCTGGCCAGTACATTCAATGCGAAACATGAATGCTCGAACTGTATACTCATTCACCATTGACAAATCAGGTTAATATCTCAATGAAGTATAATTATGTGTTTTGTAAGAAACTAAACTCTTATCTTGGAGGAGGGCGTTGATAGTGGCTATAATCATGCATTGTTTTCTATTTACTCGTTCTGTAATTGTAGTACGTGTATAAAACACCTGGTATGTGTCTTAAAACCTTTCCTAGTTGTATAAGTATTTGAGTATCTTTATCAACGCTTATTTCATACAAACCATTTACCGTATTCCTTGAAGTTACAGGCCGATGTTCACACAATCATTTACCATATTCCGTGGAGTTACACCCCGATTTTCACACAATCATTCACGATATTCCTAGTAGTTACACGCGATTTTTACAAAATCAATTACCATATTCTTTGACGTTTAAACCCCGATTGCACACAATCATTCACCATATTCCTTGAGGATAAATCCTCAATTTTCACGCAATCATTGATTCTGTTCTTAAGTAAAACGTCGATATGTGATCGTTAGTACGTTTGCACGCAAAGAGTCTCATACCAAGCGAATCAAGCACCAATTTTCCATATTTCGACTGACATCAAGGTAACAGTTTGTCCAACTGATGGCTTCTGAAATGCGCAAATACGACACAAATATTTTCTCTAATCACCTATCGACAACACGTCACGAAAGTCTAATTACACACATTGTATGATTCCTCAGTAAATATATTATTACTTCACGCCATGGAATACAAAACATGAAAACAAAATGCAAAGAATTATTATTAATTCAAATTACTAAACACCTGAAAAGATCCAGAGTGTTGATTATTTTAAGAAAATATTGATTGTGAATTATACGCAATTAATCAATGCTGGCATAAAGTCTCATGAATACTGTACATTATGACGTCCGCTCCAATAATTTGGCTAAATATATGGTTGAGAAATATCTTCCAAAACCTCGACTCCCCATAACCAAGAAATAATAACTAAAATCTTCTAACGAAATACAAATAGCAGCTACCGTTTGATTATTACTATAAACTATAAACAAATACAAATAGCACATACCCTTCGATTGGTAAGGTACTTTCTCCTGATAATATTTTATACAAAGCAGCTTAATAGAATTTTGTCTTTGATTTATTTGGTATTAATTCTCAGCATTTTAGCAGCATTTTATTGTATTTGAAAATAATACCACAGATTGTGTGTGTGTGTGTGTGTGAAAAAAATCTAAGATCATCCCCTATATGCTAGTGATATACATGGTCGTTACTCTGTACAATCTGTTATTTCAATCAACATAACATTCTCATTTACTCTTACACACATTATTTAGCATTATGTCCCAAAATGTGTAAATATTTAAAATATATATCCCGAAAATCGTGTGTAATTTTTTTAAAATATATGATCAAACATGTCGTGTAAATGTTTAAAATATATGTCCCAAAAGGTTCGTGTAATTATTTAATAAGTATCCCCAAAATATTGTGCAAGTATTTAAAATATGTCACACAATTGGTGTAAATGTCCCAAAATAATTGTGTGTTTAAAATAAAAATCTCAAAATGTCGGGTAAGTATTCAAAATATAAGGTACAAAATGTCTTGTAAGTATTTAAATTATATGTCACAAAATGTCGTGTAAGTATTTAAAACATGTCACAAAATGACGTGTAAGTGTTTAAAATATGTCACGAAAACACGTGTGTTACAAATATGTATCAAAATGACGTTTAAGTATTTAAAGTATTTCACAAAATGACGTGTATATTTTTTTAAATGTCACAAAATGACGTATAAGTATTTAAAATATGTCACAAAATGACGTGAAAGTATTTGAAGTATGTCACAAAATGACGTGCAAGTATTTAAAATAGATCAAAAGTGTCGTGTACATATTTCAAATGTGTCACAAAATGACGTGTACGTATTTAAAATATGTCACAAAATGACATGTAAGTATTTAAAATGTCACAAAATGACGTACAAGTATTTAAAATATGTCACAAAATGTCGTGTAAGTATTGAAAATATGTCACAAAATGACGTGTAAGTATTGAAAATATGTCACAAAATGACGTACAACGGGATTTAAGATATGTCACAAAAAGACAGACAACGGAATTTAAAGTATGTCACAAAATGTTGTACAACGGGATTTAAAGTATGTCACAAAATGTACAACGGGAGGATGAATAGCATTAAGCAATGGGCTTGTTTAGGGACTTAACCAACAACGATTATTATTTAGAAAATGTTACTCTACTCATCTTCCTAAAATCGAAATACCAATATCTATAATAACCAAACATATTAATAGAGACTCTCTAAAATTCGTAGTGAAAATATATGATTAGTCTGTAACTGTATGGTAATCATAACAACGTTTATTTCCCTATACCTTGTGAGAGAACAAATTCAATTAGAACAACATTAGATATATGTTTGAATTTGCGTTGACAGTTCCTGTTCGTATATTTCATATTGCTGTTCTGAGATTCTGGGCAGATACTTTGTGGATGAATTTTGTTATTGTTCTAATATAAATCCAGAAGCACCGGAGATCTTATATTTCCTTCTATCCGTTATATTGTAGTGAACAAGATCTGATTCGGCGTTCTCTAGCTAATTTTATTTCCTCATTTTAGCCAAGACAGATATTTAACTTCTTAATTTGGTTTTTACTTTGTTTTGGACGTTACATAATTCCCAAGCATAAGCGGATCTCTTTTAAGACTGATATGTAGGAAAAGGTCACAGAGCAATTTAAATTTGCATTCATTATGTCTGATTCAATTATTGCATCTCCCACGTCTTGTAATCGTAGCCTGGTTCTCGTGATGAATTGTTAGGTCTTTAATTCTAAGCAACGCCTATCAATTGATTTATACGCAGATTAATCAGAAAGCAACTAAGGCCACAACGCGATCGTCCTAATGAATTCCTAGGACCACACTGGTGTAGTACTAATGCATTCCTAGGACCACAATATCATCGTTCTATTGAGTTCTTAGGACCACAATGTCATCGTCCTAAGGCATTCCTAGGACGACAATGGGATCGTCTTAATGCATTCATAGGACCACAATGTCATCGTCCTAAGGCATTCCTAGAACCACAATGGCGTAGTACTAAGGCATTCCTAGAACCACAATGGCGTAGTACTAAGGCATTTCTAGAACCACAATGGCGTAGTACTAAGGCATTCCTAGAACTACAATGGCGTAGTACTAAGGCATTTCTAGAACCACAATGGCGTAGTACTAAGGCATTTCTAGAACCACAATGGCGTAGTACTAAGGCATTCCTAGAACCACAATGGCGTAGTACTAAGGCATTCCTAGAACCACAATGGCGTAGTACTAAGGCATTCGACCATATATTATCCTCTTCAATGCTGACTGTTCTATTTCTGGGTTGTGTTTTTTTTTTTTTACTGAAGGTCAGCTCATTTTCTTTGCGAATAAGTTGCAGGAGTGTTTTATCTAATCACGATGTTGATTTTAAATTGCTATCTCTTCCTATAGTAACAAAGTATCTATACAGCTGGACAAGTGCAATGTAGTTTGAAAGTTCAAAAGGCCTAAAATCACTGTTAATGAAAACCATTTGTAATTTAGGTAAAGATTAATTTGAGTGCAAAATGCAAATACCAGTCTCAAGTTAATGCATTTTGTCCGAATTTAGTTAAAACGAAATAATTTCATTCTTCAGTAGAGGCTTCTAATAAGTGAGATTGGTTCTTTAACATTATTTACATGGCTCGAAAACTATCATCCACACCTAATGGAGCAAAACATTTATGACCAGCGGCTAGCTGCTTTGAGACCCAAAAGTCATTTCCTTGAGTCTTCGAAGCTTCCTATGTACGTCATATGGGAGAAAGTAGAGTTGATAATTGGAACAAGTTTTAAAATTGGATTTGGTCTGTGTCACGTGATTGCTGTTCGAAATTAATTATTTTGCCATTATTTCTTGTCTGGTCAGTGATAACGGACCTCAAATTTAACAGTTCCTTTTGTAACAGGCTCCAACATTAGAAACACAAGCGTGGTTTAATATCGAGCCAAACATTGCTTCGGGGATGGAAGATGGAAAATGACCTACTCGTTATACATTATTTAACCAAGACGCGTTAAGAACGTATCACATATAACTTAGTTATCAACCAATTGAAGCAGCTATGCATAGTTTGTTCGTTCATCACTTTATCTGATTGTCAGAGGCATTTCAAAATGTATTTCGTAATGACTTGGACACGTTTTTTGGTACCGGTCACATATGACTTATGTTTTGCCGAATCGATATTTTAATGGTTTCTACAAGGTGTTTTCTAAAATACATGTGAGTTCCTAATAAAATATAGATCGATATACAGATTATAAAGTTTACGAGATATTAGTAATTATTCTGTATAATATTTTAATAAATTTATTTAATCCTTGATTTCGAGTGTGCACGAATCAAGAGTAAATCACGGATATAAAAGATGAGCTGAAAGCTAATTCAAAGAATATGATGAGGTCTATTAATCTGCATCGTACTGGAAATTCCAATCCATGTTATCATTTCAGTTTATAAATTGGACATTATATCGCATTGGAAACTCAAACATCCATGATTTTAGACCAGTTGTCAGACTGGATATTTAATCGCACTGGACACTAAAAATTCCATGTTTTCAAACTAGTTGGTAGATTGGACATTACATCGCATTGGAAACTCAAACATTCATGTTTCTAGACCAGTTGATACACTGGACACTTAATCGCATTAGAACTAAAATAAAATCCATTGTTTCAAACCAGATGATGGGCAGGACATTATATCGCGTTGGATTTGCCTGGGTAGTAGGTTCTAGTCTCGGATTCGGCCAATACGGGTATCTGACAAAGTTTCCCAGTATTAATGGTGGAGGAAGAACCCGGGATAATCCCGGAAAGAACCACCAACCCACGAGAAGCTACTGGCAAGCTTTCTCACATACCCACATTTGCCGAATCCGAGACTCGAACCCACGCAGACAGAAGTGAGATGGCAGTGATCAGTAACGGAGAGCGCTTTAGACCACTCGGTTACAAGTGGACATATCGTAATCTTGATCTGTATATGAGATAATACTTTGTAATATTTGAAAGGAGAAATTCATGCTACAGGCTGCTTATTTTAAAAGCATCTGTATATCGTTTGTGGATTGTTTTTCTTTGCTCCCTACAGCTTACGATTTGCACACGTAGGATAGTAGTTTCCAATATTGATAAAGGTTGAATTGTGAATTAGAAACTAAACACTTCATCTAAGTCAACGATTCAAATTACAACATATAAACGATTAGCAGCAACTTTCTTCAACCACATATAATCTTTGTAAGTTGGTGATGCGTATTTATCCATGTAATATGGCAATCGTTAACCCCAAGCTCACAATTTGGATTTGGTTAATAATTCGTTTTAAACTATTTCATCAGATACGTTTGGTTAGTACAAAATCGAATTTTTAGACACTTTGGATGTTATTTCCTACATTGCAACAGGTATGTGACACTGTATTGGGTATGTGACACGCTGAAATGGGCATGTGACATTCAGAAATGGGTATATAATACTCTATGATGGGTATATGACACTCTCCAACTGGTGACATGCTGGAACGAATATGTGAAACGTTGCAATCGGTATGTGCTATGGAATAAGTATGTGACACCCTGCCCCACGCTGGAACGGGGTATGACTGTCTTCCCCACGCTGGAACGGGGTGTGACTGTCTGTCCCACGCTGGAACGGGGTGTGACTGCTTGCTCCACGCTGGAACGGGGTGTGACTCTGCCCCACGCTGGAACGGGGTGTGACTGTCTGCCCTTCGCTGCAACGCGTGTGCGACTTTCTGCAACGGGTATATAATTGATACAAAATTAAATAACAAGTTATTTAGTACAGAGGCGATTGTAATGGAGTGCTTTGTACAACTGCACATGATAATAGCTGTCCCGGGTCTGTCGAATGGAAGCATTTGAGCCCACATCGTTGTGGGTGCGAGCACTGCACACTAACCGCTAAGCCACCACGAGTGCTCATTGTTAATTAAGGGATATATGGATCTTGAGCTAATTACGTTGTAACGACTCGGGCATATGCGACTAACCATATTTAAATGACATGGTGATATTAGGCAGGATAATCATAGCATAGCGACCTGGCTATCTGGATCATTTATACTTATGTCTCGATTCGTAAATTCTACCGATGGTGTGATTAATTGTTTGAGAGTGGGGCTCGCTATTGAGAATAAACTATTTCGCAAAGCAATTGTTCGGTCAGTCAGTAGGCATCTGTCTTTTCACAACAAATGGTCAGTCAATCAATAACGAATCGTCTTTCAATCCATAGATATATGTCTTCTCGTCATGCTACTTCCACATGGGGCTATTGGCCTTCCACATGGGGCTATTGACAATTAAAACAAATGTCAACGCCACTCGAAATTCTGCTTTCAAATTAAAATTATTTTTTTTGTTCAGATATATTTGCTTATTTTCCAATTCAAAATCTTTGCGTGGTTTCAAATTTTGTTTAAGCATTAACTTCATATTTTGTAGCCAATACACACAAAGCTAGAAAATTTCCAAAGTACTACAACAATGGTCACAACAAAGTTAAAGTTGTTCACCCTTGGTGCGTAGTCGATTTTCAAACTTAATTTTATTAATTTATTGCAATATCAACTTCATCTTTCTTAATTAAAGATAGTTAGAAAAGTAGTAAAGATCCTCAAGAAAAATTTAGCACATTTTTTTCAACAGCAACTGTTTGCAAATATTGTCAAAGCATGACGACAGACGTAGATCCATTCAAGTAACTTCTATTGTCTTGCCGATTATAGCGCGTTCGTAACCAGTCTAAATGATACAATATGTCCATATAAGGTCGTATTGTTGCGAGCGTGAGAAAGAGTTACAAGAGGGAATCGCTTGTCGTAGGAATTGCAAATATTCCAAGATTGATTTTCTTGTTCAATATTAAGCAAGAAAAATCTAAATAAATTGACCTGCAGGTGTCCGTTCTTTTCACTCGGTTAGCATTTATACTCCCTCGAATGGTATGCCAATGAAGTCTTTGAAACTTGTTCTAATTTCAAGATACCGTGCATGAATGGTCGACCCATATTACACTTGATTCCATCAGTCCTTATAGCATTGCCAAGTGTGCTTCTGTGCAAGCGATATATATATATATATATATATATATATATATATATATATATATATATATATATATATATATATATATATATGTGTGTGTGTGTGTGTGTGTGTGTGTGTGTGTGTGTGACAGTGGTTCATGTTGCGATCTAATCATATTGCAGTGGAGAAAATAAACTATCGTCAAAGACAATAAGAGTAATGAAGTCTAGTTTTACCACCTTAGTAGATATACGTCTTTCAGAGTTTGGCTAATTATATAATTATTAACGGAATATCAGGTACATTATATTGTAAGGTTTACTCTAGACATACCTTGTCCACCATGATAGATACACGAGATTCTAGCGGTAATTCGTTTTCCAAATAAGGGTATGATATGTTTGGATGTTCTTGAATACGTTAATCAATGCATACCATGTTTACTCCAATCCGTTTACGTTACCCTAAAAATTACAGACGTACTACATAGAGGCTGAAAACGGAAGTAATCAGTTGAACTAATATGACGGACGATCCAGAACAAAAATTGGATCAAGAAAGTACACTACTTGAAAAAAACTAATTGAACCAGTGCTGTATTCAGAAAGGAATACACACCAGTCTATGGATTAATACACAATAGCAATGTTAAATCGTACATATCCCCCACCCTCCCATGGATCGCTCGACATTAATTTGTCTCAGTGGTTAGAGTGTTCACATAAGTTGCTTAGAGGTGGCGGGTTCAAAACAGGACAGAGTCAGACCAAAGACTTATTTAAATATTGTACTAGAAGTGTTAGGAGACTGGTAGGTCAGGTGTCAGGATAATGGGACCTGGTGGGGCATGATGCTACATGTCTGCGGCATGATACTCCAGAGCTAGATATCACTATATACTGCCACACTGCAGACATCGTAGCTATATGACTTAATTATTGTTTAAAACTACGTTAAAAGTCCAAAACATGCACAAATGGAATTGTCGTTTTATTTTTTGTTTGGTTAAAACTGAAATTTAAAGTTATTTTTTGTGAATGAATGCGCATTGGAACAACTCTTCCAGTTTGTCTGGAATGGATGTATAATTAGTCGATTCTACTCAGTACACTTTTCTGCTTGTGGTGGACTGGCTTTATTAGCTGTGTCAATTTCACACTCGATGAATAGGGTAGAACCTGCCTTGCATCAGTTTCATGTGCATTTATGTTCTGTAATTGGTCGTTTAGAATCATAACGTGAGATAAATATGAACTCTAACAATTTAAATTATTAAAAATACTTTATGGAATATCACGTCCATATTTCATTTCGAGTGCATTAAGGACATTACGATCGCTGTTTATTATGTAATAGAAATTACAGTACACTTTCGCAGTATGTAATGAAGTTTCAAAACCCATAACATGTCTTCTGCAATTCTGATTTTCAGAAATAACAATGAAAGTACATTTTGAGGAATTCAGGACGCAAAAATTGTAATTTGTTTGCCAACCTTATTACCAGATAAAAAAGACATTTGTATGCCTTGTCAATTGTATGTTCTTTGTATGGTCCACAGCTGTGTAACAGCATGTATTGCGTCTTCCGCTAAGTTAACATGGAAAATTGCAACGCATCTGGTATATGACAGTCCATTCATCCAGAGGAAAAATGAATTCTTCATTGTCATTTCTTATTCACTCTGAGGCCATTACGTTTCAACCCAAATCTTCAATTGCAATTTTGTCTCGAATTTAGTACTTTGACAGATTTACAATATGTTTGGCTTCAGTATGCTTTCCTATGTAATTGCATATATCGCAGTGACCACTGGTCATAGTCTGAACCAGTTAATTTAAGAAAAGTTAAGAATAGTTCTAAATAAATATTTAAATGAAAAAGAATGGTATTTTCATTACAGCGCTCGCTCATGTATGTTGTGCACATTGCACATCTCACGTTCATTCGTTTGCTTGTTTGAAACTTTGTGACTTGGTATACTCGTCCATATCGTTCAATTGATCATCTCCACTTTCGAATATACGAAACGGCTTCTTTAGTTCATCCACAATTATAATCAGCTAAAACGTACAACGTCTATGACACAGGTGCTTTCTTTGTTTACAAATTAGTTCCTAATTCACAATAATATTTTTAGACGTAATAATAGTCAAATTCTGACAATGTCATGCTAACAAAGAAACGAATAATATATGATGATTTACGGTAGTACACTTTCTACTAGGATATTCCTTTAACGAAAATAATAGGCTTACCAATTAGACATCCCCTGAATAGGACAAATAACACTTACCTCTATGATATCCACTTAAATTACAATAATATCTTAAATGACCATAACATGAGTACCACTAGGATATTCACTTAAATTACAATAATATCTTAAATGACCAAAACATGAGTACCACTAGGATATTCACTTAAATTACAATAATATCTTAAATGACCAAAACATGAGTACCACTAGGATATTCACTTAAATTACAATAATATCTTAAATGACCATAACATGAGTACCACTAGGATATTCACTTAAATTACAATAATATCTTAAATGACCATAACATTAGTACCACTAGGATATTCACTTAAATTACAATAATATCTTAAATGACCATAACATTAGTACCACTAGGATATTCACTTAAATTACAATAATATCTTAAATGACCATAACATGAGTACCACTAGGATATTCACTTAAATTACAATAATATCTTAAATGACCATAACATTAGTACCACTAGGATATTCACTTAAATTACAATAATATCTTAAATGACCATAACATGAGTACCACTAGGATATTCACTTAAATTACAATAATATCTTAAATGACCATAACATGAGTACCACTAGGATATTCACTTAAATTACAATAATATCTTAAATGACCATAACATGAGTACCACTAGGATATTCACTTAAATTACAATAATATCTTAAATGACCATAACATGAGTACCACTAGGATATTCACTTAAATTACAATAATATCTTAAATGACCATAACATGAGTACCACTAGGATATTCACTTAAATTACAATAATATCTTAAATGACCATAACATGAGTACCACTAGGATATTCACTTAAATTACAATAATATCTTAAATGACCATAACATGAGTACCACTAGGATATTCACTTAAATTACAATAATATCTTAAATGACCATAACATGAGTACCACTAGGATATTCACTTAAATTACAATAATATCTTAAATGACCATAACATGAGTACCACTAGGATATTCACTTAAATTACAATAATATCTTAAATGACCATAACATTAGTACCACTAGGATATTCACTTAAATTACAATAATATCTTAAAAGACCATAACATGAGTACCACTAGGATATTCACTTAAATTACAATAATATCTTAAATGACCATAACATGAGTACCACTAGGATATTCACTTAAATTACAATAATATCTTAAATGACCATAACATGAGTACCACTAGGATATCCACTTAAATTACAACACTAAACGTACCTCTAGGATGTCTCATTAAAAGACAATAATACACTTACCACTGGGACATATCCTTAAATTGCAATAATACACTTACCACTGGGACATATCCTTAAATTGCAATAATACACTTACCACTGGGACATATCCTTAAATTGCAATAATACACTTACCACTCTGATATCCGCTTAAATTGCAGTAATAAACGTACCTCTGATATATCTCGTTAAATTACAATAACATACTTACTACTTGGACATTTAATATACTTACCTCCAGGATATCTCCTTAAGTTACAATACTACACTTACCACTTAAACATCTCCTTAAGTTACAACAATACACTTACCACTTCGACATCTCTTTAAATCACAATAATACACTTACCAAGCGAATATCCACTTAAATGACAAAATTAATTTTGCCAATAGGATATCCAATTAAATGACAATGAAACATTTAGTGCTGAATTCCCTTATTTGAAAACAATTACACCTTCTTCTAGGATATCACCTTTAATGACAACAGTACACATACCACTTGGTTATCCCCTTTAATGACAACATTACACGTACCACTAGGATATTCCTTTAATGACGACAGTACACTTACCACTAGGCTATTCCTTTTAATGACAACAGTACACATATCACTAGGATATTCCCTTTAATGACAACAGTACACGTACCACTAGGATATTCCTTTAATGACAACAGTACACATACCACTAGGCTATCCCCTTTAATGACAACATTACATGTACCACTAGGATATTCCTTTAATGACAACAGTATACTTACCACTAGGACATTCCCTTAAATGACAACAGTACACTTACGAATAGGATATTCCCTTAAATGACAACAGTACACGTACCACTAGGATATTCCCTTACATGACAACAGTACACTTACCAATAGGATATTCCCTTAAATGACAACAGTACACTTTCCAATAGGATATTCCCTTAAATGACAACAGTACACTTACCAATAGGATATTCCCTTAAATGACAACAATACACTTACCAATAGGATATTCCCTTAAATGACAACAGTACACTTACCAATAGGATATTCCCTTAAATGACAACAGTACACTTACCAATATGATATGCACTTATTTGAACAACAACACTTACATCTAGAATATCACCTTAAATGCCAATATTATACTTGATCTTAGGATATCTCTTAAAATAAAATGACAATAATAGAGTTAGCGCAAGGATATCCCCTTAAATGACAATAATCCACTTATCACATGGACATCCCAAGAGCGAAATACAACAGACGTTAGCAAAATTAAAGCTACATTTTTCTATCTCCTTTGGGAAATCAAGATGAACTGAGAAAGATTATACAATTCAGTTTGACCTGCGCAACCGAAGAAATTGGTTAATATAATTTTGTACAATCTGCCATAGCGCATTTCAGAGTTAAACAAGATCAAGTCCTTTTAGATTTAATTTGATTGAGTGTTGGAGCTTTCTTCCATATTGATTATACTTGTGTCTAAAGGCATTTATCGTCTGTTGTTTTTTAAGACCTTGTATGGATTTTATGGACATTTCCTATATATTACAGAAATGTACCAATATATATTGCAGGAATGTATCAATATATATTGCAGGAATGTACCAATATATATTGCAGGAATGTACCAATATATATTACAGGAATGTACCAATATGGATTTAATTTGCTGGATATTTTCTATTTATTACAGGAATGTGCCAATATATATTGCAGGAATGTACCAATATATAGTACACGAATGTACCAATATGGATTTAATTTGCTGAATATTTGCTAGATTTTGCAAGGATATGCCAATATATATTACAGGAATGTACCAATATCGATTGCATTTGCTTGGCATTTGCTAGATATTGTAGGGATGTGCCAATATATATTACAGGAATGTACCAATATCGATTGAATTTGCTTGGCATTTGCTAGATATTGTAGGGATGTGCCAAACTATATGACAGGAATGTACCAGTATGAATTTAATATGCTGAATATTTGCTAGATATTGCAAAAATGTACCAAAATATATGACAGGAATGTACCAATATGGAAAAAATTGCTATACATTTCCTAGATATTGCAGGAATGTACCAACATGTATTACAGGAATGTACCAATATGAATTTAATATGCTGACTATTTGCTACATATTGCAATAATGCACAAATAGATAATACATGCATTTATCAATATGGAGTTCATTTGCTATAAATTTAATATATTTTGTAGGCATGTATTAATATATATTACAGGAATATACCAATAGATATTACAGGAATGTTCTAATATGGAAATAATGTGCTGGATAAATCCTAGATATTGCAGGAATGTACCAATATATATTACAGGAATGTACCAATAAATATTACAGGAATGTACCAATAGATATTACAGGAATGTACCAATATGGAATTAATTTGCTTGATAAATCCTAAATATTACAGGAATGTACCTTTATATATTTGAGGAATGTTCTAATATGGAATTAATTTGCTGGATAAATCCTAGATGTTGCAGGAATGTACCAATATATATTACAGGAATGTACCAATATGGAATTAATTTGCTGGATAAATCCTAGATATTACAGGAATGTACCTATATATATTTGAGGAATGTTCTAACATGGAATTATTTTGCTGGATGAATCCTAGATATTGCAGAAATGTACCAATATGGAGTTAATTACTGCTCCAATTTTAGTGTCGATAGCTATATCCCAGGTTGGTAAATATTGCATACATGTATGATATAAATAGTTTGTCTTCATCTTCTTAAAAGGACGATCTTTAGAATATGTGCTATGCCTGACGCATACTGCTAATGGCATGGATCAAACGAACTACTTTTATTTATGGTAATCAAATACCTTAAGATGATTCATGACTATGGTATTCAAATACCTTAAGATGATTCATGACTATGGTAATCAAATACCTTAAGATGATTCATGACTATGGTAATCAAATACCTTAAGATGATTCATGACTATGGTAATCAAATACCTTAAGATGATTCATGACTATGGTATTCAAATACCTTAAGATGATTCATGACTATGGTAATCAAATACCTTAAGATGATTCATGACTATGGTAATGCCATCATAATTACCCAATTTGCTTATCAGTCTCACAAACTTATTGTTTTTCTGCAAAATTAAATTACATGCCGTAAACAGAGTATTAAACGGGAATTCGCTCTAAATTTATGGAGGACTCAATCGCAAACTAAAGTAAGGAAAACGAAATAAGACCATGTTATATTAGTCTTAGGCTATTTTTAAGGAATTATTTACTAAACTTCAGTAAAAGATAATTATTTATTACGTTTATGCCTGAATAGAGAAGCTTGGGAAAGTTCCTGCCAAAAATAAGTCATCTTGTTCGAGCCGATCGTGATAAAGGCTATGGCGACGTGTGATCTGCGCATGACATAATTTGGTGAACAAGGACGCGGCTAGTGCAATAATTCAATGTACGTTTTTAATTATTCGCGGAAAGACGGTTGTCAGTTCCATATGTGGTTCTCTGAAATACGTTTTAAATAGCGTATATATGGTCCTGATTCGACTGCTGTGTTCGACAGGAATGTCAGATTTTGTGCGAAGCAGGCCTGGTCAGCCATATGATGTGGCTGGAGTCCAGTATTTTACTGAAATTGTCATGGAACGACAGCCTTTTATATATCGACGTGCCATCAAGTACCGGTCAATGAATTAATCAAATAATCAATTAATCATTGAATGAATCAGTTGATCAGTTAATCAATAAATCCGTCCGCGAATCAGTCATTGAATCAATTAATCTGTCAAAGAATGAGTCTATGAATAAGTCAGTGAATCAGTCCGTGAATGAATGAATCGGTCAATGAATTAGTCAATGAATCAGTCAATGAATCAGTCAATAACTCAGTCAATGTATCAGTCCGTGAATCAGTCAGTAAAACAATGAATCAGTCAATGAATAAGTCAATGAATCAGTCATTGTCAATACGTCAGTCAAGGAGAGCCGAAAGGAAGACGTAAATTATATAAACTATCGAAGTTTGGCAAAGAAATATAGTGTGCTATACATCTAACTCCGCGTCCCTAATATCAAGTCTAAAACTTGTAAATTAGCATAGCGTCTTTAATATCAGCCGGTTGTCAAACACGTAGGCATGAATATCACGTCTTTAACATCAGGTCTGGTTGTCCCAAACGTATGCATTAACAGCCAGTCCTTAACATCAAGTCAGGGTGTCTAAAACGCATACATTACCATCAGGTCCTTAACATCAAGTCTGAAAGTCTCAAACATGAATATCTAACTCCACTTTATTAACATCAAACACGATTGTCCATTAATATCACGACCTTATCATCAAATACGATTGTACATTAACATCACGTTATTAACATCAAACACGAGTGTCCATTAATATCACGACCTTATCATCAAATACGATTGTCTAAAACGTATACATCTAACTCCACTCCTTAACATCAAGTACGATTGTACATTAACATCATGTATTTAACATCAAGTGCGATTGTATAAACCATTTTAAACCATTTTCTTTAAGAATTCAGTTTCATATTTTCAAGGATTTTTGAAGTCACGAAGTTTCAAAATAGATTACTCTATACATGTATGGCAAATGCCTCTCATTTATTGTTATCGCTTATATTTGTTTTTATTACGAATATTATCAAAGCATACAATATAGAGTTCATGTATGGTGTCATTATCTAAAATCGTCTTTTTCTGCGTTACATAAGGCGATTTGAGCCAATCAAAATGCTTGTTATTGTGGTTTAGTAAAGATTTGTTTATTAGTCCGATATATATATATATATATATATATATATATATATATATATATATATATATATATATATATATATAATGTACACATAATAAGGACTTCTCTTAAATTTCCAAACTTTCTCATCAGACTATTTGATTACAACACGTTTTTATAAACATTATGTCATCAGTTATGATAAATACATGGCACCAAATGTATTACTGTGTTAATTCACTGTAGTTAAGAATTAGTTGTCTTTCGTACATTTTAATATTTTGATAATAACAGGGTTGTACTATATATAGTTCAGTACTGGGCTAAGTGAGTCATCTTCTTTAAATCTGACTGCGATCAAGGTGACATTCTATTAATTTCGTTTTCTTTTCACTGCCAATAAAAGTATATGCAAGTTTTTTTCAGATAACAAATAATGAAATTTCACACAGAGTTAACTTGGATGCATTAAACGACAAAAAAAAATATTTTGTAATGTGCTTTAAGCAGTCTCATGAATTGGCCCTACAAACCTAACTGAAGGTAAAAATGCTATTGACTAAAAGGTCCACGTTCCACAGTTTAATAACTTGTTTGGTGCCCGTGTTAAAATAAAGTCCACGTCAATCAGTTGAAAAACATGATAGATGCTCGTGTTAGTAGAACATCCAAGTCAGTCAATTTAATAACCTGTGAGATGCCCGTGTTATAATAAAGTCCACGTCCATCAGTTAAAACGAGACCAGAAATTTAAAAAATTCCTTGGATGTATGTAATTCTCTACAAATTGTAATTAAACTGTAATGTTTATTAATTAAATATCATAGGCTGGTAGTGATTATATTGGGCGGAAGATACCACGCTTCCGTAAATTGCCGAGTCTTTCCGAGTTTTGTTGAGACAACAGATAACGTGGTCCCGTGACGCAATACTAGCCATTCATCGAATACAAACAAAACATGGCAATCGAGACAGACAGCAGGAGACCAGATTTGGGTTGCACATTCAAAAGTTGAATCTGCTTCCGATATATGCTCATAACTATATCTGTTGAAGTATGTTTTAACAATGTGTTTAAGACATACCAGCATAAAAGTACAGCAGTAAGAAGGTTCTCATATTTCATATTCTGGAATTAAAAAAAAAAGATATAATTTTAAAATAAATACTGATGCATTGTGTGCTGTGCAAAAAAAATTAATAATGATTAATTGATGGTACCCAATGCAAAAATTACATTTTGTTTTGCCACAATGCAATATATTCATTAAAGAAGGATGAGGTTTAATCGTATTATTGTAAATAACATATTCATTACCTACCCCCCCCCCCACACACACACACCTCAGAACTTATATCTTGTAAAATATACATCCATGACAGATAATACTGAATTAAGGGCCAAGAGACTTGATCGGGGACCGACTTGTGTGTAAAACAATATCCATTACCGGGCAGGTGTCAGGGGCATTGTTATTTTTTTTCATCGGACGTAATTTAAGCATTAGTTTTTCACACACAAAAAACATCCCGGAAATTATAGGTAATTAATTTAAACATTAATAAGCTTCCTTCTTATGATTCAATTACAGTGTATTATGCATGTATGCTGCATTTAGCGTATTGACCCGCTAGATATCCGTGTTATAATAAAGTCAGCACCATTCAATTGAATAACATGTTAAACGCTCGTGTTATAATAAAGCAGTGGAAAGATACTCATGTGGAAATGAAGCCACCAGTCGTTGGTTTATGCTTTGTGACACACTGAAAAACTGGGTCCTGCTTTTCATTAACCATGTTTATTTTTGTGTGACAAGGAAACCTCTATTATAGCTGGTTGTATGACGATGTTTCTCGTTTTCTCCTATGACCGTACATATAGATATCAAGCTGCAGTTTTCAGAGTTCTGAAATTAATATATATTTTGCACGTCCATATTTATATACAACAACAATACTGAGAGTTTTTAATGTCGTCCAAAACATTATTACCACGTTTTCAATAGCGAATATTAAATATGTGGAATTTACTATAACTTATATTTGACGTTGGTTCAAGCTTAAATTTCATTTAATGAATGTTTCAGAGTCGGGTTTTCATTGATGGATGTAATTAGATGGAAAGAACGCCGTATCATGGCAGACAAAAGGATGTAGTTTATCAGATGTTATTAAGAGTTAGAGGCGAAATATCCTTTTTTATTGAATCTGTACTATGACAGTGTGAATCTGGAAATAACTTAGTGTCTCTAGTTAGAGGTCAATTAGTTCGGAAATCGCGTCGGCAATTCTTCGATTTCATCAATTAAAAAAGTAGAATGCTCCCAGCAGATGGTTGACCTAGAGCATGCTTGAAATATTACTTGCCAATTAGTCCTCATTTAATCCCACTGGCAAACAGAAATCTATTCTGCTTTTCGTGGTTATTGGGTCTCCTTTAGTTTTGGCTATCTTGTACATGTCCATATTTTTTTTTATCCCACGCTTAAACTGAAGCCACTGTGATACACGTCTTCTGTTCGACCGTCGGAGTCCTGTTTGATGTGAACTAGTCTAATAAGATTCTTGATGTTTTACAACCATAACTCCTTTTTGTCTTTTGCAAAAGAATTTGGTTCGTGTAATCTCACCACTGATATTAAAGATTGTATAGTTTTAACTTTAGTTGCTATACTGTTTTTTATTATTATTATTATACATAACTTGATCATTTTTACAGTTTACTGTCTATATCATAGACTGCCCTTTGCTTCTATTTGATAAGGTTCATCCTCTTTGATACTTCTAGACGTTTTACCTTTAGATTTATGGAACTTAACTTTTAACCGGCACATGCCACTTAACCTTCTGTCCGTTATAATTCCTCAAAAACCTCTCTGTCTGAAATGGCAAAATGTAGATATATTGACACTTGGCGTAATCACATGTTAAAGGGGTGTCATTCATGGCTCCCTGCTCTCAGGATCCATTCATTTATTGTCTCCTTCCCCTGGGGACCTTTTTATCTTGGCTTGTCCCGTGGTGTTCTTGAATAGTGGATATAGATCAGTTATAAACCAAATTCAATTAAACTGATATTTTCCGATCAAACTTTGTAAATCAAATCAGAGCAGGAAGACACGTCATATGTGGGAGGGATTTAACATTAGGATCCCTGTTGGTAGGATTGAGTACGGGGCAAGCCAATACAGCGGGTCTAGATCAAAGTTGGGAATGATTTGTTATGTTGCCAAAGATTCTGAGATGACTGTGCAGCTATAAATTCATTGTTTTAAATACTCTCTGTAAGCATGTTGGTAATATAAAATTACTTCTGCGACCGTTATGCACATTAACTCGTGGATTTTGTGGAAGAACGGTTGTAGTTATATTAGTTACGCCGAAAAAAAAACACATCTGCGTAACCCTGATAAATGGTGCCTTCTTGACGATATACAACTTATGGTATACCTTAGTAATTTAAAGACAGCGATGACAGTTTCGATTCATTACTGACGAAAATGGCTCCGTTCCCTTGATTTATCTTTCAGCTAAAGTAGTATTGTTTGATAATGTATCAAAATGTATGACACCTTTTAAGATACAGTATGGCGAAACATGTAACATGTATCCTCTTGTAGGATACATTTCTTATGATACTTGTGGTTCGCGTCATTAACACGCCTAATGTAGTGTATGGTATACAGTATTGTGAATTGATACAAACGCAACGTAATCAGTTAATATCGTGAAAAAAGGAACATTGGCAGAGCCATGTTTCCATTTTGTTGCCCTGTACTAAGTGGTGGAGAGCCAGACTGTACGCCTGTACTATGTGGTGGAGACTGTACGCATTACCTTAAGTTTCCTCTTCAGCTCGGTGTCGTCGGAATTGGCGTTATCAAATGTACACCTTCTATGTTTACATCAATATTTATGGCATGTGAGCTATGGTATCTTTTGAGAATTCGATTTCTTATTTTTTTGTTGTTGCAAATTTGACACAAATATTAATTCAGAGACATTGAATTAGTTATGTAATGGATGAAGCCCTCGTTAGCATATCGTTATCTAGAATAACTTAACTATTTGGGGCGTTTTGACAACGCACATTCTGTATGTCGATTCTGCTTTACTTTTGAAGTCTTGATTAAATTGAGGTCATAAACGATTCAGTTGAATCCACAGCTAATTATTGAATACACAGCTAATTATGGAAAGAGTGGCAAGAATTAGTGATAATATGCATGCAGTTAAGGTCAGTCTATTCAATGAATGCGAGTATAAATCGATCACAGAGGCTCTTTTGAAATACCTTTCGTAATCTTATTATTTTTTTCTTCTGTAAAACTATTTTTCACACTCCGGTTAATTACTTCCTTCATTTTCTAATTGATGAAGTCAATTTCTATCCGTTTTCGTTGTACTACAAGACGTATTGTCTCTTCTGAGGATGACTGGAGAAATGCCAATCCATTTTAACCCTGCTTCTTGCAGTAAACACATACGAACTATAATGTATCATAGTTCTATGTAGGTTACAAACTGAGATGCAGAAAAACCAGCATCTTTAAATAGTGGTTTTCTTTTTTTGCAACCAGTATGACGTGGGTGGGTCTTTTGGGGAACGATTGTAATTTCAGACTCGGTGTGATTAAACAGAATTCGTATCAGCTTAACAGCACAAGAACTATTGAGAAATCATAATTCATTCTTGGAACCTCTCAGACATAGTTCTTAAAAAGATGTGATGATTATACTACCATGCGTTTTAGTCTGAATTCCCAAAGCGCATAAAACCTTTTTATCGAAAGATTGACTTCGATGCTTAATGCTTTCACATCTACGACAAGAAACGAAATGTCAAATAGATCGCAGTGCTGTAATGATTTCATATTTAACACACAAAAAATAAAGCAGTGCTGAAATAAATCGAAGTGGTGTAGTGATTTCACATATACGACAAGAAACGAATTCTATAATATATATCTGAAATGCTTAAACATTCTGAGACGACTTTCAGATCATCCAGTCTTAAGTTAACTTTAGTAATAAATTCTAAAATGAAAACTTGAAAGGTTCTCCATCTTAGTACGAGGGGTAATTAATTAGATTTATCTACGTTATTTAGGGAATGACCTCCCTTGATATTATGACCCGGTATGAGTGACAGGAAAGGTCAACATAGAACTCGGCAAGATTATTGTGAAGAAATAATGCAATACGAGCCCTCTTAGACAAGAAAAATAACAAATTTAATCAAACAAATGAATAGTGGTAATTTCAATTCAACTTAAATGATATCAACAGGATATATTAGCAGTGTGTAATTTGGATTTATTAAATTATCATAACAAGTGGTGAAAAGAGGGCAATGTCCACGACTGATTGCATTACCTTCCTCTCGACTGTTCCAACGTTTCATATTTCCACGTGCCTTCCCTTTCCGACTGCCTCTTCCTTCTTGGACTTCCTAGATTTTACTCTCTACTCGCCAGTTTTCCCTTTAGGACCTCACGCGTCACTTCTCCCTTTTATTTGTTTTCGGACTCCGTTTCCGGACTGTCGAGGTTCTTCTCCCTCGGAAAATTCGTTCTTTAATGCTGTTAACCTTTGAACTTGTGCATCCGGCACTAAACCTTGTCTTTCTCGCAAGACAGACACCTGGACCCTCTTCTGTTTAACGAAGAAAGCGCTATTCTTTCATAGGCTTCCCCCGGAGACAAACCTCTCTCTCACAGGAAATTTCTGACTAAAGATTTTTGATCTAGGTTGTCACTTTAAAGTGCCCATTTGTTCCAAGATGTACGGCTTAATTTCATTCGGCCAATCATAAGCAGCGATGTCTAAAAACAAATTCCTAAGAGAAAAGTTTGTTTCGCCAGTCAGAATCTGTGAACTACGTTATGTAGCTTTTTTTCCGTTGAAGAATGACTACTTGACACGAATCAAAAGTTCAGTTGTCTCTTTTTCAAACCCATTTTAGAATATCCCGTCAATAGCATGGAACTAGAACACTGACCCCTTTGAAGTTTTAGCATGTAAGAAATTAAGAATAAACGTCGAAATGACCCTTCCTAAATACTCCCCTGGTCTAAATGGTATATTCTCGGCACATTAAACTGTAAGGTTCACTGCATATTCGAAATTCGATACTTCACAAAGCTAATAAAATATTGAAAATATGCGGTCTATACGTTTTATTATTCGGGTACAAATTTGATCTAGCGTACTTTTGTCTACACATGATTATCCAGGAATCTGATGAAATTATAAACTGAATAATCCAACTTAAAGTTTATTCTACCGTCTGACATATGAAGATGCACGTACGAATTACAACAAAAAAGTCTCGCGACCACAAGTAGATTCATGATAAATAAACTTACTTGTGTAACAAACGCCACATGACCATAAGCAATTTGAATATGTCACTACGTATATAACAATGGTCATATGATCACGTGAGCTCAAACAGTTTGTGGACGTTGTCTTGATGTATATAATTACCAATGTCATACGAGTTAAGACGGAATAAAAGACCAAATATTGTGAATTTTTCTCTGATAGTCCAGAAGCAAATAAGTGCAACATAAACAGGAAAACATCCGAATATTGTAGTTAAAACTGGTATACTAAAAAGGTTCCTGTATTTCTAAAGTTTATTCAGCTAGAACTCAGTCGCTTTGTTTTGTTCCTTTCTGTTAAATCCGACTTAGTCTTTGAAACGTCGTTTTTTATTAAGTTGTCTATATATACACCGAATCTCCGGAAGCGATTATATTGGAAGCCAAGATAGTTCAACTGCAAGTCAAGAAATGATCATCATACGTCGGGGGGCCCCGAGGTGCCGAGTGGTCTAAAGCACTATCCGTTACGGATCACCGCCATCTCACCTCTGTCTAGTTGGGTTCGAGCCTCAGATTCGGCTAATGTGGTTAGGTGAGAAAGCTTGCCCTTAGCTTATCGTGGGTCGGTGGTTCTTTCCGGGTTTTTCCCCGGGTTCTTCTTCCACCATTAATACTTGCCGCCATGTATAGCCTATCTTGTGCTGAAAATAGCGTTAAATCCTACAATGACAACAATCATACGTCGGATTTTGCAACCAAGGCAAGTCTTGTTTTACGATGAAGAAGCATGTTCACATATTGTTATATCTCTCCCAAACAAGAGACGTAAATTGTTCATTATACAAGATTGTACAAGACATGGAAACGATATTGCATAAGACAGGGAAACAAGATTATATAAGACACGGAAACAAGATTGTATAAGACAAAGAAACAAAATTGTACAAGACATGAAACCAAGATTGTATAAGAGAGGGAAACAAGATTATACAAGACTGGGAAACAAGATTATACAAGACACGGGCACAAGATTGTACAAGACAAGGAAACAATATTGTACAAGACAGTAAAACAAGACTGTGTAAGGGATATACTATTGTGCGAGGCACGGTGGGGTCAAGGGGTTACGATTGCGCGATGTTTTGTTCTTCACACATGCCATTTTATGTTCCAGACACTGCCTTTGTTACTTTCATTAGGCGTATTAAGATGGACTAAGTGTGCCTTAAAATGAAACATTTACTGATATTTTAAGTTATTACAGGTGCATCTGTATGTATTTCTCCAGGTTTTATTGAACGCTTTAGTATCCATTGATAAACGAAGCTTTTTATATATACAACATACTCTAGCAACATACTTTGAACAAGACATAATCAGTGCTTATTAATATTGGTAATTTCCATTTCACTTCATATTAGTTCATTCTAAATCATATGTAACAACGCTTGCGTATCTCATATACGTTGACTCGTTGAGGCAGAATTTGTTTGTGGTTTTACCCTGAATAGAAGAAGCAAAATATGAGAGAAATATATTATAAATATTTCAAACAGAGGTATGTATGTATGTATGTATGTATGTATGTATGTATGTATGTATGTATGTATGTATGTATGTATGTATGTATGTACGTATGTATGCGTGTGTGTGTGTGTGTGTGTGTGTGTGTGTGTAGCGTTCTGCAAAGGTTGGGGTGGGGTACTTCCAAAGTATTGATTAAAATATTATGGAAGTTCCACCTGGCTCGTGAATTTAGATTTAAATTAAAGACCAAATAGATATACGGCCCCCCAGTCAGGACTGCCGACGGTTAAATTATATACATATATGTATATATAACACGAAGATGAAATTCAACAATAACAATTTAATGAAGCCTATAAATTTAAGACTCGTCCTTTAAGTGATAGCCTATTTCGTCTTATGATTTTCAGTGTGAGTTCGATTTTTCACCTGGTCTTTGGTTGTACTCATCTATTTATTCGATCCTCTCACTCCTCCTGGATTCCACCTCTCCCGACTTCTCTCCTCCCTTCACTTTCCTTCCGTTCTTTATCACGACTATTGGGACCACTTTCCCTGCTCTGTTCCCCGAAACTTCCTCTCCAGATTTCCCTCTTTCCTTCTCTTTCATCCGTCTATAACGGAGACACTGGGACCACTCACTAGTCTGTCCCTCGAAGCTTCCTTTTTAGAAGCTACGCTTAGAATTCTGTTCCTACGGTTTTTCCGCCAATTAACGTATGGCCGCACGGAGTTCCAATTACACGGTACGTTCTCTGTAACGACTATGGCAACTAACGCTCGATGGCCGGGATAAAGATATATATATTTTAGAATCAATCAGGGTCCTACCACTTCCTCGATTCTGATTGGGTAGCGCTGGAGCCCTATCCACTCGACTTGTTCAATCTGGCGGTCCGTCAGCGTATCCAGAAGATAAGGCACGCCCACTCCTTCTGGCAGCTTCTTTGATGTACAAAACATCCTTCCAGCCCAAGGTGCTAATTACACTTCTGACGGGCTTTGGTCAGCTTCCTCTTTTAACTATGGCAAACTTACGTAAGGGATGGTGTTAGCCTGCGGTCATGTGTAACAATAAACAGTGGCTTGTCCGACTTACTTGATAACACATGGTTCTAATTTAATTTTGGGTCGGGCAACGCCACAGTGTGTGTGTGTGTGTGTGTGTGTGTGTGTGTGTGTGTGTGTGTGTGTGTGTGTGTGTGTGTGTGTACGCACGTATGTATGTATGTCATGTCCAAGACCATGCGACTTCATATCAGAGTATATATTATCTGCAGTTACATGCGACGTATACGCGATTACACATGGTGACCGAAAGGGTGCCGTTTGTTCCAATCAATTTAAAACAATCTTTCTTCCGATCTGCTGCTGTCTGTTAGTATGCAAGTCATCAATAACATACATGCCTGAACTCGTTCATCTTGCAAATGGATGACTGTGGTAATCCTTATCATCTTATTAAGTACTGATACAGTTCTTTAGATAAATGTTTGCTGAATATATATATCACAGTGTATGTACAATCCTTAGTGATGATTTTGTTTCGTACTGCTACACCTATCAACGCCATGAAATAAAAGATAATAAAAACAAATGTTCCGATTTGATATGCATTTAGGATCTCTATCGGGTATTGATTGGATAAGCTTATACAATGATTTTGAATGACCTACGATGACTCCGAAACTTCCATTACTTACAACCTTGAAATGGCATTTCATTTAAACAAACGTCATCAAAAATTCTCGAAAAAATCACGTAGCGAAATGTTAATTAATCTATTTTTAGAAAATGGAAAGATTGCAAGATCATTTTTTCCAGCATGTTATGTAACGCACTGTGTAACCAATTTTTTTAACTTTGTCTTAATTCAGCGATGCTGCATTCTACAAAAAAATATTTTCTAATTTAAATTTTAAAAAAAAATTAAATGAAATATCAAAGTAGCCACTCTACAGAAACATATGCGGTAATATAGAACTTAATAGGAATGAGTGGTTCATGTATCACTGAGTCACTCGCACGTTCGCTTACAGTGTTTCTAAACGTTTATATGCAGTAACGTACACAAGACGTAACGCCCGTAAAAACGTGAAACCTTCAGCTTAGTATGACTTGAATACTTTACCAATATAGTGCAAAAATATTTGTGTCACGCCTTCTTGCGCATTTATGGAGATTGTTTCAAAAAAGTTTGAAATATTTTAGACTTTGTCATTCAAAAAATTTTGAAATATTGTAGACTTTGTCAATTTCTCGTGCATTGCAGCTTATTAAATATGTTTGTGCTTTTGCAGTTAACATGAGTTAGTGCCATCATTTAAAATTAACCGTTGTGTGGTGTGGTTAATGATGTGCTAAGGGGCCCCGAGTGGCCGAGTGGTCTAAAGCGCCGTCCGTAACGGATCACTGCCATCTCATCTCTGTTTGCGTAGGTTCGAGTCTAAGGTTCGGCTAATGTAGTTATGTGAGAAAGCTTGCCAGTAACTTCTCGTGGGTCGGTGGTTCTTTCTGGAGGTTATCCCGGGTTTTTCCTCCACCAGTAATTCTGGCCGCCATGTATAGCCTATCGTGTGCTGAAAAACGGCGTTAAACCCTACAACAATAACAAAATGATGTACTCATGTGACTTGATATGGTCACACTATGCGGCTTAATAACTTGATATGGTCAAATTACTCAGCTTAATGACTTGATATGGTAACAATGCGTGGCTAAATGACTTAAGTTTTATGTTGAACCTTACCTTGTAAAAGCAAGTCAGTACCAGTAAGGGAGCTTTGGGCAGTTAGGTTATATATGCACGTCTTTACTGAATTTGAATACACAATATAAGACAACATACGCATTGTGTATAACAGTTACATGTGAGTGATTAGAGTTCTGGTTAACCTGCATACCATGCCATTCGTGTATATACCTGTGTATTTTACGATGTGTAAAGGAAACAGGGCACAATTACCATTTCATTATTGAGCATTGCTGAATGTGGTACAGTTATTATCGAATTGGTACAAACTAACTGAAGAAAAGAGGGAAAATTCAATTAAAGAGAACAGCAGAAGACAATCATATTCCGTGTTGTTCAAACTGAGTGCCTTGTCAACTGTAAACGTGAAAGTCGAAACGAACAAGACACTATTGTCACTCGCTAAGTAGAGAGAGGATGGTCCACTGACAACTTAATCCAGTAAATCGCCTATTTGAGAAAAGTACATAACGCGTGAAGGAGGCTTTTTAATTTCCTTAGGCGAATAATGTGGAGGCTTCCTACAGATACAGAAAGTAAGTACAAGTCAGTGAGGAGAGAAGAGAGAAATTTTGCAGACGAAATAATTCAATGCTCTTTAATGATTGCGTTAGATTTGGAGTAAACTGTTGCTTCACTATGCTAAGTAGTTATGGTTATAGGAGAGTATCGTTCAACGAGACTTTCCCTTGTCCGTGAGATCTCCTTCATGAGAAAGTCTCGCAAAAGCCGTATTTTCTCGTAAGAAGATTGCTTTCTCAAAATTTGGAAAAACAGTTTTACTGACGAATAAGGCAAGGTCATTATATAATTTTAGAAATGAATTAGCGCATGCTGATTTGTGTTTTAGGGTTATGATTATACAAGTAATCCATGCAACCCATATCCCATCAAATATTTAGAATTACACCTTTATCCAAATTCTTCGTGGATTGTAGTCTACAGAACCAGTTCTGAAAGGCAAAAGATACATGGTATAACAAAGAATAAACTAAGTTTGGATTTCGTATCCAAGTCTAAATTTAGTTTAAGAGAATGATTCAAGTAAGAAAGCATTTTCTTTGAGAATTAACATGGTACAGTTTCTAATTTATTATGGTTCCTGTAACGATTAACATGAATATAGTTCAGGATTTTAAAATCTGCGTGTGTGTTTGTCCGTGTTTGTGTCTGAGTGTATGTGTGTTTGTATCTGTGTATGTGTGTTTGTATCTGTGTATGTGTCCGTGTGTGTGTGTGTGTGTGTGTGTGTGTGTGTTTGTGTGTGTGTGTGTGTGCATCTGATTGGGTTGTTCATGTGTTGACGAAAAATCCAGTTCAGTATAAGAATATTTTATAACATTTACAACTTTATATTATCCACCACGTAAATGAATATTTGACATCAATACAAGCAAATGTTTCATTTATATGCACGAATTCGTTAACGAAAGTCTTTTATTGCTCGTAACGCCTTTTGACCCGTAGACTTTGCAGTAGACAGAAGGTACGTTATGGTACGAAGACGTCTAGAAACAGTACTACGTTGGCACGATACGATCAGGACGTCCGTGACATTCCGTCTAGTATCGTATTACGATACGATACAAACTATGCTGATATGGTAACATACGAACGTATTGAATGGAATTTTCCGACGTTAATAAGATACCTGCTTTGAAAGAATTTACGAAGAATCGAATATTTGATGCAAGTTAAACTAAAGCAAAAACCTAATTATATAACTACGAGACGTTGGCAAACATCTTGAAACGGTACAGCACGTTACAAGATAATACGTAGTCAAATAAATGATTGAAGGCCTGTTACAAACTGGAACTGTACGAAAAGCAGTTGCAACGATCCGAAGCGGTACGCAAACATTGTTGGCAAAAAAAAAAAAAAAAAAAAAAAAAAAAACTACAAATACTAGAACTAATCAGAAGTACATAACAATTGGATGATTGGATATCGAACCTGCCACCCTTGGATTATGTGTTTCACGCTCTTTACATTGAGCTGCTACGGCTCACCATTAACACAGTAATTTATCTTGATTAATTGTAATTACCACCGTTTACTTACTTTCTGACGCCTAGTACCTGATATTATCTTATTTTTCTCTTGCAACATCAACACATAAAATAATTTTTCACATAATGTGCACTGCGTTCTCCAATGTTTCGACGTTTTTCTTTAGATATCTTTTCAGTCATTGGGCAATGGTTTTTTTAATGACACACAGACAGACAGACAGATAGATAGATAGATAGATAGATAGATAGACAGACAGACAGACAGACAGACAGACAGACAGACAGACAGATAGATAGATAGATAGATAGATAGATAGATAGATAGATAGATAGATAGAACTGAATATACATTATCTATCTTAATGGCTCTTCATAATACTTAGGACTGAATAATATTCAGAACTAACAAAGTCTCAAACTGCACAGGACTACAGTTGATGTTTAATGGATAAACAGATATGTTTAATGGATAGACAGATATGTTTAATGGATAGACAGTTGATGTTTAATGGATAGACAGATATGTTTAATGGATAGACAGTTGATGTTTAATGGATAGACAGATATGTTTAATGGATAGACAGATATGTTTAATGGATAGACAGTTGATATTTAATGGATAGACAGATATGTTTAATGGATAGACAGATATGTTTAATGGATAGACAGATATATGGATAGACAGATATATGGATAGACAGATATGTTTAATGGATAGACAGATATGTTTAATGGATAGACAGATATATGGATAGACAGATATGTTTAATGGATAGACAGATATTTTAATGGATAGACAGATATATGGATAGACAGATATGTTTAATGGATAGACAGATATGTTTATCGCAACAATTGTTATTACCAGTTATGGTTTCACCATGTTATTAATAGTTTTGCAAAATATTCAGTTTGGTTCGTGATACACATCCATTAACTTTAGACCCATGTTTAGGCTTTAAATTGTTGTCAACAGTTCATTTTAAACGGATAGATTCCATGAAGCCTCCCCTAATCCATTGTATATATAAAAAAAACTGGAAAGCTGTGTTGAAGCATCGTACAGTAAATATTTTAAAATGAATAAATTGGATAAAGCCTCCCCTAAACCATTGTGTATTTTAAAACGGAAAGATCGGATGAAGCCTCGTACAGTGTATACTTTTAAACGGATATATTGTATGAAGCCTCGTACAGTGTGTATTTTATATCTGATATACTGGATGAAGCCACACACACACACACACACACAAAGACGCGCGCGCGTTTCGTACAGTATTTTAAAACGGATCGATTGGATGAAGCCCCCACCCACCCACCACTACCACCAGTTCATTGTATATTTTAAAACGGAAAGATTGGATGTAGCCTCGTACAGTGTACATTTTAAAACGGAAGGCTCAGATGAAGCCTTGTACAGTGATTATTTTTAAATAGAAATATCGGAGGAAGCTTTCTCGAGTACAGTGTATATTTTGAAACGGAAATATCGGACTAAACTTTCTCTTGTACAGTGTATATTTCAAGAGAAAGGTTTTCTCGTAAACTCATAGCACTGTTGTTTTTTTTAAGATGAGAGAGAGAGAGAGAGAGAGAGAGAGAGAGAGAGAGAGAGAGAGAGAGAGAGAGAGAGAGAGAGAGAGAGAGAGAGAGAGAGAGAGGGGGGGGAGGGGCTCTTAAAAGAGGTGTCACTCATAACAGTCTGGGGAGTATGGTAATGCGGAGGTACATGGATGCTATACATATACAAGTCCCTGAGTTCAGACGAAACTAATTTTATTTTGAAATACTCAATATATAGAAATACATTCCTACATCAATCTACATAAACTGAAATTACGGATATAATAGATGAATATAAAACTACGATATTCCTTCATAGACCAACATCATACATTTTGTATGATTTCTGCCTTTTAGAATATAATACAGATAAGTAAATATTTAATAAATTAATGATAGCTGAAGAATCTAAAATTCAGATATTTCAGACTAATACCGAAATTCTTTAACGAAATATATTTTACTCAATTTAATCTAAAATACCAACACATTAAACTATATTTAAAGAATAATTTATTTTTGAATTAGCTCATACTGAGTTTGAAATTGGTAGCGAGCGTCGTATTTTACTATAATCACTAATTTAATTACAAGTAAATATAAATTCTTCAAACAATTAAACCTACATATACATTATATTAAAGAATAGTAAAGAAATGTTAAAATATACTAATATCGCAAATGTACAGATGTTTGATTGAACTCTTAATTTAACAACTTAACAATAAAAATCCATATCTATATAGAAAGTCATGCGCAGACGATATCCTACGTGCAACAAAATTAGTCTTCTTTGAATTTAGGCAAAATGGACTAAGTTTGTGCCAAACAATACTCGCATTTTATGCACAGTTTTTAGGACGCTGCCAAAAATACTCATACGTATAATTCTTGTGTTTCGTCTGAATCTGAAAGTAAGGCCGCATCGTTTCTTACAGACTACCTTCTGGGTCTATATACGTCATTGGACCGAGACGTTTGCTGCATCAGTTTACTTGCTCACTCAGAGCGAAGTTTTGGAATTTGTTAGTTCAGCAACCTGTACAACTTACCGAATGTTATTTTTGCTGACGTGATTGATCCAGAGAAATTTATAGTGCAAGAGAGTTTTGCCGTAGCTCATGTGGGCGCAATCGTTATTAAAATAGTATAATACAGAACAAAATAAATTATCCTCAGTATATTTTATTAGAAAATTACTTTCCATATAACTTAATGAAAAAGTACTTTTGATACAATTTAGAGAAAATTTCAATCTTATTACTTTTACTAAAAATTTCCTGTCCTTATATATATTCTAAACGGATAGTTTCGATGAAGACTTCTTTAGCCCAGTGTATATTCTAAAACGGAAAGATCGGATAAGGTCGTTTTTTTCCATTTCGATTTACAACGAAAAGATCGGATAAAGTCGCGCGTAGTTTTTCGTAGGTTTTAAAACAGAACGATCGGATGGAGTCTTTCGTGGTTCCGTGTAATTTTTTTTTTTTTATAAAAATACAGTATCGGATAAAATCTCTCTTAGTGCATTGTATTTTTTTTAAACGGAAAGATCAGATGAGATGCTTTAAGTCTGTTTTCATTTGCAATGTGAAGGTATTCATTGAAAGTAAGAAGATGGTTATCTGTCATGACTCTGTCCAAGTTTAAAAGAATATGCAAAAAGTAATCAGCTAACAGGGAAAAATGATAAATCTAGATTTCTACTGATCATTTTTCCAAGTTGTCTTTTTTCGTGATGTTTGTCTTATGTCTGCGTTCATATCAATTTATTCTCAAATAGCTCCATAAATGATAATGTGGCAAGTAATGTAACGATGTTCATTTAGAATATTGTACTTTCTAAACGATGTGCAGTATGGCATTACAGTGATGCATGCAGTTAATCAAAGTCATAAATGCCATAAAAGTCAAATGAACTGTCACAAGTAAAGCCCCTGGGCAATATTGCGAATGACACGGATACAAACTATTTGTAGAGAAAGTATATTATACAGACCGAATTTTATCAGCCACGCTTTCTTGCACAGATCTACTGATACTAGCAACTAAAAAATATCTGAAAGCATTTTATTTATTTGGGACATTGAAAGGCGTAAACTTCGCATTGATACTCAATTTGACAATTGACGACGAGAGAACTTTCATCGGGATTAACTATATTACACAACCACTCCTGTAGCCTATTGGTTAGGGCGTCCACCGCGGGAGCGGGGGGGGGGGGGTCGTGGGTTCGATCTCCAGCCGAGTCATACCAAAGACTTAATGGTACTCACAGCTGCCTCGCTTGACGTTCAGCATTAAGAGGTTAGTGTTAGGACTGGCCGGCTTGGTGTCAGGATAATGTGACTGGGTGTGACATCATGCTATATTACATAATATTAAATATGTATTATGCCTAAGGGAGGATACGAATAAGTCAGGTAAAGAAATACGCTCATAACGGCATCACACTTGATGTGCTCGTAAGAACGCTGATAACTTGTATCCTCCTAGTGAGTGAAACAACTGAAGCTCTGTTCATTGTCTCCATTAATCATCGTACACCTGAAGAATAAATATCTATTTTGGATTAATAAATTCTTTGTTGCATGTATCGCTGTGCAAGAAAACGTTGTAGCTCATTTGGTCGGACTCGAGACCAGACGGGTGAGAGTTGGATTCCACCACTGGGTCAGCATTAATTTGTTACTATGGAGTTTTCTTGGACAAGACTCTTACCTATTCTCTATACAACTTCTATTAAAATAAATTGTGCCATAAAACAGCAAGAATCAGCCAAACCTTTTCTGGGCAAGCGCGTAATCCAAGCTTGTACGTACATTTCTCAGTAAATACTGAATAAATTAAACGTATGTATGTGTATTTGTTAGGGTTCTAGCAGTTTCTTACTGCTACAATTAATGAAGATTTTTTCCATGTTATCTTTTATCGTGTATAATTTTATCTTACGTTTATCGGTATTGTTTACGGTATATAGTTTTATCTTACGTTTTAGGGGTATGGTTTACGGTGTAGAACTTTATCTTACTTTTATCGGCATGGTTTACCATGACGAATTTTATGTTAAGTTTATCAGTAATGGTTTAGCATGACGAATTTTATGTTAAGTTTATAAGTTTATCAGTAATGGTTTAGCATGTCTAATTTTATCTTACGTATATCCGAATGGTTTACCGTGTGGAATTTTGTCTTACAACGATTGGTATGATTTTACCCTATATAATGCACAATTCGAGAATATTTTAGTCTTAGTTTCATCTAAACATACATCATATATACCTTTAGGTTTGTTTTAATATTATGAGAACGACCATAAATTGAATTGAACATTGAATGTATTAACAATCATTGAGTGTGACGTTATCATATTCTGTACAGGTCAACAGGAAAATAGAACCGCTCCGGTGGCCTAGTGGTTAGAGCGTCCGCCCCGGAAGCGGGAGGTCGTCGGTTCGATCCCCGGCCGAGTCATACCAAAGACTTACAAAAATGGTACTAACAGCTGCCTCGCTTGACGCTCAGCATTAAGAGGTTAGTGTTAGGTATAGGTATAGGTGTCAGGATAATGTGACTGGGTGAGACATCATGCTACATGTCTGCGGGATGAAGTCTCAGTGCTAGACATCACTATAAACTGCCTCACTGCAGACATCGTAGCGATATGACTGAAAAATTGTTAAAGCTACGTTAAAAATCCTAATCAAACAAACAAACAAACAAACAACAAGAAAATAGCTGTGTGGCGTTATCATACTTTGTACAGTTCAAAGACAAAAATACCTGTGTGGGTATGGCGTTATCATATTCTGTACAGGTCATAGACAAAATAGATGTGTCGTGTTATCATATGCTGTACAGGTCATATAATGAATGGCTGTTTGGCGTTATCATATTCTATACAGGTCATAGACAAAAATAGCTGTGTGGCGTTATCATATGCTGTACAGGTCATTGACAAAAATAGCTGTGTGGCGTTATCATATATTGTACAGGTCATTGACAAAAATAGCTGTGTGGCGTTATCATATGCTGTACATGTCATTGACAAAAATAGCTGTGTGGCGTTATCATATGCTGTACATGTCATTGACAAAAATAGCTGTGTGGCGTTATCATATGCTGTACATGTCATTGACAAAAATAGCTGTGTGGCGTTATCATATGCTGTACATGTCATTGACAAAAACAGTTGTGTGGCGTTATCAAATGCTATACATGGCATTGACAAAAATAGCTGTGTGGCGTTATCATATGCTGTACAGGTCATTGACAAAAATAGCTGTGTGGCGTTATCATATGCTGTACAGGTCATTGACAAAAATAGCTGTGCAAACTATCTCAAGTGAGCATCAGTACTATAGGGGATAGGTGTCGTTACAATCGCAGATCTTTGTGTTGAAATTCGTTACACACACAATATACAGTCGGCTCCATATATGTTCATATTGTATAACTGCATATTCCGCTTTATTGCATTGCTTTGTGCCGGTCCCAATTTGTTACCATTGTTTCCAATGGATGTCAATTTCGGACAATTGCATATCGTTTATATGCATATTTCGCATAATTGCATACATTTTTCTGGTCCGAACATGCATTATTATGTGTTAAGTTGCTCCGGATAACTGCATTATTCAAAACTGTTCCTTTCAAAATGAAAAAAAAAAAAACAAAAAAAAAAAAAACAAACAATCAAACTGATTTTGAACATTGGCGGTCAATGTTGATTAATGAGGTCTGTTAATATCAACATCACAGCTATTAGATCTCCGGTGGTCACCAGGAGGCACTATAGTAGATACCATAAATATTACCAAGATGGCATTAACTCTCTGATTCTCTGTTGATCACCAGGAGGCGCGATAGTAGACAACCATAAATAATTAACCAAGCATGGTCGACGGCTATAACACTCTTTAGCTTTAACACAAACTAGCATCGCCCTAGTTTAGAATCCGATCCAGTCTGGTCATTAAATTCGATAGATTAAGACTGGAGAGCTGACCACAAGTCTGCTCCTTGATCTACTGACAACACTGACCTCCATACGATACCAGAGCAAATCGCATCACATTTAAATGAACTAGGCCAAATGGAGGTTTGTTTCGGAGAAATAATGGGTATCAGTATGCATGCTGCACCAGATACACGTCATAACATGAACGCCGGTTTAGTGCATACGCCGCCTAATTGCATATCATAGCATCGGTCCCGAGGCCATGCATATAAGCGGAGAGAGAGAGAGAGAGAGAGAGAGAGAGAGAGAGAGAGAGAGAGAGAGAGAGAGGGGGGGAGAGGAGGGAGAGAGACAGACAGACAGAAAAAGAGAGACAGACAGAGAGTAATTAATCTAGCGGAAAATCAGAAAAATATCCATGCTTTGTTTCCTTCGAGCACTTTCGCATCATCTTTATGGTTGCTCTTCAGGTGAATACGTCATTTCTTTACAATATTTTAGTTAAAAAAAATTTTTACGTCATTATAATTTTAATAATATCATTGTTTTTATAAAGGCGAAATATTAACAATGTTCATATATATATATATATATATATATATATATATATATATATATATATATATATATATATATATATATTACACCACACTTTACACGAAATTAAATATCTAGTCTTTGAAATGTCTTGAACGCATCAATGCATTGATATAGCGTCAAGTTTGATTCATCCACGTTATGCATCTTACTAGTGGGCAAAGGTTAACTATGTAAACATGTTTACAACCTCGGCCAAATTTTTAGCAAAGACACAAATAAATTAAGTACATAAGATCACTCAGTGTTTGTATTTCATTTCCTATTACAGTATTATGTGCCAAACTAAAGCTCGAAAACAGTTTCCATTTTTTTTAAAATTCATTTGCGTTTGATCTAGGGTCAATACTTTAATACTATTCGACCATTTTTTATGAGATGGTCAATATAAACATGAAATAAATCTTGCCAGTTTTCAATAACTTTTCGTAGATTTGATAGCAACAGATTTCATTTAAGTTAAATATATTGTGCTTCTCAGATCTAATCTTGCATACTATTCTGACGTGAACCTTTCTAAAATGAAGTATCCCTCTATCAAATCTTTCTATTCTGCTTTGTTCATCGCCACCAAACTTTTGGCAATATGCCAACATAATACGCTTCCTCCGTGTTTCATTAGTCCAAGTAACTGGAGACTATATTGTATTGGTTTGATTTAGTGTTTTACGGCTCACTAACACACGGAAGGTGTTTGGTGTCGAGGCGATTGGATTTAACAAGCCTTGCCAAAACATACACAATGCTACGAGACATGCTGATGAGAGGGTAGTAATGGAATAAGTATCATAGTCCCTCGTCCAGCTCGCTACCAGACTCATGGAGTGACCCCGAGTGACCCAGTGGCCGCGTGGTCTAAAGCGCTCTCCGTTACGGATCACTGCCATCTCACATCTGTCTGCGTGGGTTCGATTCTAAGATTCGGCTAATGTGGGTATGTGAGAAAGCTTGCCATCTGTGTACCAGTTATAGAGAACACGAGTTTGGCCTTAACTCATTTCTGGCTCCATTTTGACGATGTCTGGAATGAGGGATTTTGACTGTTCGTGCTTTGAGGCAAATTATTTCGGATTTAGTTTTTTTATGCTGACCGTAAGAAATTCAACGTACAACAATTACTTTTCTTTCAACCACAAACGTGCCCGTTGCATATGCATCGAGCAGACTGCAGTTAACCAATGTAGGAATTATAAATCGTTTTTGGTCCAATTTACTTTGTCGAATCGGATGGAGGAAAGAAGGGCAGGGGAGGGAGTTAATAAGTGAGGCTCAACATACCCGAGAGATATAGCATTGCCTTTCTAACGTAAAACTGACGAAACGATATAGTGTGATCTCTATTCTTAATAAAACAAAACCGCTGGGAAAGTGTCAGATGTAAGCAAGAGTTTCAATTGAACTTGGAAGCAGGCTTGCAGGCCAGATGTTCTTGGACATCGACCACTTTATAGATGACGATAGGAAACGCACGCCGCCCCACAGCTAATGACGAATAATCATTTTTACAATGTCAGGCCCGAGAGCCATCTTCCAAGTTTGATTGAGTAATGGCCCTTTTTACAACGTTTGGCCTGAATGCCCTCTTCCAAGATCAAATTATAAATAACCACTTTAAAACAGTCAATCCTGAAACCATCTGTCAAGTTTGATTACGGAATACCCATTTCCACTTTCATTTGAGATATAACCACTTCCTGTTTCGATTTAGGAATAGCCATATTTGCTGAGAAGCGGTCAGCATAATATCGGTCAATTTTGGGAATTAAAGCTACTACAAGAATGTTGGCATGTGCATGACATTGAATATATTTGGAACGATATTTGTATTGATGCACAAATGAAAATGCACAACGTTACTGGGAGCAGACGAGTTGAAAATTCTGTGTTCATCGGTATCTATATCGCTCTGAGTGAATATGATATATTAGGGGAAATGAATACACCTTATTTCCTTATTCTATAATTCTTACTTCTGTGCGACTGATCAATATAATATCCGGGCATGTTTTAAGCCAATACATACACGATACTGAATGCAGTCATTTGCTTTTGGGCGTGGCCCCGTAAAGAGGTTACGAATAATGGCATAACCGACCATCAGTGCCACGTGACATCCGATGTTAATACATAAGTATACCATATTCATGCACCTCTTCCAATATAGTTACTCACGCGCTTTTTTATTACGTATGAATGAATTGTTATTTAGAAAAATACGAGACTTAAGATTTCAGTTCGACTACTTTTACTGATATGATCCGTATAAAGTATAAACGCACGGATTCTCTTTTCTTATTACGACATTATGTTCCGAAAGCACGTATTCTCTGTTCTTATTATTACATTATGTACCGAAAGCACGTATTCTTTGTTCTTATTATTACATTATGTGCCGAAAGCACGTATTCTCTGTTCTTATTATTACAATATGTACTGAAAGAACGAATTCTCAGTTTTTATTATGAATGTATGTACCGAAAGCATGCATTCTCTGTTCTTATTATTACATTATGTACCGAAAGCACGTATTCTCTGTTCTTATTATTACATTATGTACCGAAAGCACGTATTCTCTGTTCTTATTATTACATTATGTACCGAAACACGTATTCTCTGTTCTTATTAATACATTATGTACCGAGAGCACACATTCTCTGTTCTTATTATTACATTATGTACCGAAAGCACGCATTCTCTGTTCTTATTATTACATTATGTACCGAAAGCACGTATTCTCTGTTCTTATTATTACATTATGTACTGAAAGCACGTATTCTCTGTTCTTGTTATTACATTATGTACCGAAAGCACATTCTCTGTTCTCATTATTACATTATGTACTGAAAGCACGTATTCTCTGTTCTTATTATTACATTATGTTCCGAAAGCACGTATTCTCTGTTCTTATTATTACACTATGTACTGAAAGCACGAATTCTCTGTTGTTATTATTATTACATTATGTTCCGAAAGCACTGATTCTCTGTTCTTATTATTACATTATGTTCCGAAAGCACTGATTCGCTGTTTTTATTATGAAAGTATGTACCGAAAGCACGGATTCTCTGTTCTTATTACGATATTATGTACCAAAAGCGCGGATTCTCTGTTCTTATTACGATATTATGTACCAAAAGCACGGATTCTCTGTTCTTATTACGACATTATGTACCGAAAGCACGGATTCGCTGTTCTCGTTACGACGTTATGTACCGAAAGGTTAATCTGTTTTGTTCTTGAATATAGTGAAAACAATTTCCATAATATCTTCTTTTCGACATCTTTAAATTCTATCGTCTTTTCGCTTTTTTAAGTTTTAAATGTTGCACTTAACGACATCTCAACACAATAACTGGCATACGATACCAATTTAAAGCAACTATTACAGATATGAAAAAAACAGTAATTAAATAAAACATTTAAGAAGATAAACTATTCTTATTAAATACAAATGTGAATAACACTAATATAATTATAATAGGTAAAGTATTACAATATTATGGCATAGTATATAAATTAAAATTTTAAAACATGTACAATCCTTCAAACAGCTGGTCTATACTTGTTACATAAACAGCAGTACTTTACAAGGTACACGATCCGTTCAGGTAGCTCATTGTCGTAAAGTTTCTTTGTTTATTTCACATCAAAACTGTTATGTAATTTAGCAATGTTTCTAGCTTCTTACTGTGTATAGCTGTAACTGCCGTCATAACTGTTTCGATGCTTTAGGACAGTTACAATCAAATGAAGCACAATCACAGTCCTACATTTTCGAATAATTCACTGAGTTCAGCGAGGCGTTAAATTGTAACGATAACCATGTAATCACCGTCTCCACGGCATGCAGATAATTGAAGCTGAATACTTTAGTCTCCCTTTAATTAAGAATAAAATAAAAATAAAAAAATGTCTTTTCCGGACAATTTAATGTTAGAAAGCAGTTTTACTTAACATTAGAGTGACATAAAATAAAATAAAAATTGCATTAATAATAAAGAATTTATTTACACACTGTGCTCTTTACAATAATATTTCTCGACTTTCATGAATGGACCGAGGTTGAAGACTTTGTCGACCTTTTGTTGACATATATAATCAAAGTCGGAAAGTGTAAACATGGTTCGATGACTTGCAATATATCGTCTAGACTAAGAAAAAAGGTCACTACTTTTTTGCATTAATTTTTTAATGATGTATTTTTAATACTTTTAGTAGCATATATTTGTTAGTTGTTCATATCCTATCATGCGTTAAATGAATTAAACAAGGGAAGTTCTATAACGGGAATTATAAATATTTTAACTGGTATGCATAGATGCTTGCTTCGTAACTGCGTGAAATGATTAAATAAATCCCACAGACGCTTGAGCTGAGTCACATGACCAAAGAAGCCGAAACGTTTAAATGAGCGAAAGATTCGTTTGGTATATTTTACCATCACACAGCTGGGAGATGATTGGTCATAATGATAAAGTTGTCAGTCTTTTAACCGGTATGTCAAATACAGCAGATAATGTGGGATAATGTGTCTTGCTAAAGAAAATTAGAGACCGTTTCAGCATTCAGAATTCAGCAGATAAAATGAAGAGCTTGTCATATCTTCAGTTCCTGAAATTCTTTACGGCCGGTAGAACATAAGTTCTTTAGAAACACTTGTATTTTTATAACATTTTCTCTCTCTCTCTCTCTCTCTCTCTCTCTCTCTCTCTCTCTCTCTCTCTCTCTCTATATATATATATATATATATATATATATATATATATATATATATATATATATATATATATATATATATATATGGTTTGTAATTAGTGTTCATTAACATAGAAAAGAAGGAAATTTCACACGTCGAGTTCCAAGAATAATATAAAACTACTGTGATGAGAAAAACAGATTCTTAAAAGTTGATTGCACAATATTTAACACATAGACATAATAATTGTTTTCCGCCGTTTAACTTATCCAACAGCTAATGCCGGTAGCAATAGTGTTTCTTTCTCAGATTGGATTTTAACTTTCGCCACCATTAATATAATTTGGATTTCGTTTGGTATAGTTTGTTACGGCACAATACAAACCTGTAATTTATTCGATAGCGATGCAATTTGAGTTATGTACCTTGATAAGGACAAACACGGTAGCCGATCGTGAATGATCCTGTGATTGGATTCGAATCCGCATCCCCTCTATCGCGAACTTGCCACTATCGAGATAAAAAAAACACCATCGACATAGAAATATGAATCAGTTTATAAAAGATCTCAAAGCCCCGAACTGATATCGATAAATTAGGAAGAGGGATGTAATTAGAGAGTGAGCAAATATCGCAGCCAGCTATCGTTAAGGAATAATCAACAATGTCAGATCAATAGCTATCTCAATGGCATATCTCCCCTTGGACAGCTGCTTACACAGCAAATACCGTGATTGATACTTTCTTCGGAATAGGAGAATAATATTTGCATATCTAACGGTGTTTTCCTCTCAAGAAAAAAAGTAGGGAACTGGTAACAACCTATTTATATGTATGTGAAAATGCCGAAATGATTCAAATTGCAAGTTCTGAAATCCATCAGAGAAACCTTAGACAAGAAAGCTCGCAATGAAAAATACATCGGTCAATTTCTACAGTGGACTGAGCATTCTTGTCTTTGAGAGTGGAACATGGTTTGTACAGAGCATACTCTGTTTGAATAGTTGGCCATTATTTAAACCTTTGTTGGAAGAAGTTAAGAAAGTCACGGTGTTTGTATGTTTAAAGAAAAAGTTAACCGTTGTAAAAATTTATATTTCTAGGAGATTAAATCGGTGTTATTTCAATTGTTATAGCGGTTTTCATGATACATGCTGACAAAAGTTTGATCGCTTTTTTTTCCTTATTCATGAATGCTTTTATTGGGTAGAACTTCTAAAATTAATTATGAACAGTTGAAATTGAACAGAGTGAAAAATGTTTAAAAGCGATACCTTTCTCTGTGATGTATCATCGCATTGGATATATGCTAATGGAAAGGACGACAGTAGATTATATATAGAAAAAAAATAATATTGACCAATCGGATCCATAAAAGATTGTTTAAAGCTAAATGCCCTAAATGTCTTATGTGAGTGTAGTAAATGTGCGGGATTTCTTTGGTGAATAACACTTCTGGCAAGTCATCAGCTCTCCAGCAAATTGACTGTGACGCAATGGCTTCAAATCTCCCGTTTTTTTATGTATCTTCTGTTGTTTTTCATCACGTCAATTCCACTGGCAAATATACTTTTATCCATAGAGAAATGATTTGCAATTCTGCCAACTGTAATTTTCAGATTTACTGATATACAATTCCTGAGTAGTCTGTTTATTGCCTATTCAACCGAAACACTGACTAGACTGCACGCAATACTTATCTTCCATTCCACTTCGAATCAATAATCAAATGTCTTCGAAATGGTATTCGCTTAATATCCTGTTTATCCCAAACTGTCAAACACACATTCGGACAATCTCGCAATACTAATACATGTAAAATCATCTCTCCATGGCAGATGATGGAATTTAATGTCACATCCTTGACTGGAGCGACTTTTGCAACCTCTGACGATACAAGTAGCTGGTTTTTCTTTACGTTTTATCTCTGAAATATTTCTAAACAACAATGGACGATAAATTGGTATGTACATGTACCCACCAGCGTTTGATTGGCTGGAGTATAAAGTGACTCGGGAGGTTATTCGGATAATTACGGAGAAACTCGGTTAAATCCGGTATGAAATGGTCTATTGCAACACAGGCTCTTACCTAAGGTAACCACTGTATACCTCTACTGGAGGCCATGAAATTCACGACCAGTAGCCGGCACCTTTAATGGAAGCTTTACAACTCACGCCCATATGGCCATACCTTTAGTGGAGGCTTTAAAACTCAATACCATTGGCATACACCTTTCGTGAAGGCGATCTATTCTCAAAGGCATTTCTCTGTTTTCATTAGATAACGTTATAGTCTGAGCACGTGCCTGAGTTAATACCATGGATGACACCAACTTTCAAGCAAACACAGTCTTAAGCGTTTTGTTCAGACGAACTTAAACTGGGGCCAAGCACGTGTAGTATGAGTTTGATGTGTTAGGTAATTGGGTCACATTAGTAATAGTAGTTAAACTTTAAGACTGGTGTGTCAGGTAAGTTGGCCACATAGTTTTAATAAGGATCTTAGCTGATAGCTGGTGATGATGAAATTGTACTATGGTGATGATGACATGGTACTTTACGGCATGTCGCCAATGATGGAACCAGTTGCTTCACAAAAAATCGTAGTAACAAGTGAAATGTTTTGACAACGTTCCGCCATACATTACTTTTTCTAAACGAAGGTCATTTTCGCCAAACACGTGTAGTACGAAACCAACGTGTTAGGTAATTGGGTCACATAGTAATAGTGAAACTTTAAGACTGGTGTGTTAGTTAATTGGGTCATATACTAACGGTAGTCAAACCGTGTGTGATACGGTAGTTGGGTCACTTAGTAATTGTAGTGAAACTTTAAGACTGGTGTGCCAGGTAATATAGCCACATAGTAATATTAGTGAAAGTAAAAGTCTTGTGTAATATGGAATTGGGTCACATAATAGTACTGAAACTGTAAGACTGATGTGACAGGGAATGGGGTCACATATTAATAGTAGTTTAACCTTAAGACTTGAGTGATAGATAATTGGCTCACGTGGTAATAGTAGTAAACTTTTAAGACTGGTATGTCAGGTAATTTACCCAGATAGTCATGGTAGTGAAACTGTACGACTGCTAATAGGTAATTGGTCACATAGTCATGATAGTGAAACTGTAAGAATTATAATAGGAGGTAATTGGGTCACAGTAATATTAGTAAACTTTTAAGACTGGTGTGACAGGCAATTTGCCAAAATAATCATGGTAGTGAAACTGTAAGACTGGTAATAGGTAACTGGGTCACAGTAATAGTAGTGAAACTGTAAGACTTGTGCGTTAAATATTTGGGTCAAATACTATTGGTAGTGAAACTTTTAGACTTTCGTAACTCATTGAACTGCAATCCTTAAATATCCCACACTTCAGATGGTAAACTAGGGATGGGTATATACACCAGGACGATTCGTGCTGGTGCTTGCATTCGTTTGCTAATGGCAAAATTTGGATTGAAATCGACTCTAAATTAGACTATACGGGGAGGTATTGTGTTTGATTTAGAACTGATTTATTCCCTCGAGAAGAGTTATTCCTCCTCAGGGAATACACTGACGTGTTGCTCTGCCAAAACACATGTACATTGTCATGGTTCGAAATCTCTATTCTTCCCATAATACACACTTTAAGAACATATTTCATTTCTTTCCTTACCCAAGCAAATACTGATGGCTAGACCATAATATATACATATGTCTTGTTTGATATTTCTGCTTTCATATATAAAGGCTACATATTTTTACTAATGGCATATCCATTTTTGTACTCCTAAATTATTGCAATGGAGGTAACCATATGGAGCTATATAAATTATTTGTTGATGATACAGACATTGCTAAACTATTTATCAAAAATGGTCTTGTATTAATTTTGTTTATCAGGTTTATTTTTTCCATAGAGAAGAGGCACATGTTTAAATAGCTGATGGCAGGAATGATTCACTTTTAGGTAAATCTGATTTCCAGTCTAGCAATGACGCGATGGGACACACATACATTCTAAGGTCAAATGTTTTGTTAAAATATGACGTCATCGTGGGAAACTGCTATGTTAAACGCATTCGTCTTAGTATGACAACTCATTAAGTACATGAGTTAACTCTTTTGCAGAATGCAGATGCCAAAGACAGATATGTACTGTCACGTACAAGTCACATGACCATGAACTGTGTTCCGCTTCCTGCCTAAACATCCAAAATAAACATAACGGTCAGAGGTATAGGGGTGAACGTCTGTCATGCCGTTATTTGGTTTGAAAGATAAATAACATCGACATGATATATGATACGTCTCCGATTATAGTGCATCATTTTTTAAAAAAGAGTTATGAAAATCGCGACATAAAAACAAAACCAAAACGACGTGGTAGGCTGCGTTTATGAATACACGGGATACTTGACCGTTTTTCTTTTGTATTGTCCTAAAAGAAAACTGGAGAAGTAGTTTGACAGAAATGACTAAAACAATGAAAACAGACCTCCATCTGTGTATGAAAACACTCCAAAAAATTAAATGAATAAACATATCATTTGCGGATTGTAAATACATAGCATTGGAATAGATAGATCATGAAAATAAAGCGTTTTGGTGTGATGGATACGTTAGATATCGAAAAATATAAATGATCAGTAGAAGAATATCATCTTGATTTATTAATAAAAAGTAAATATTGGGGGAGATCAACGTATTTAAATTTGGAGAGAGACATGGGAAGCACCAACCCCCAATACGTTTTGTATGCGCCAGATGTGTCTCAATGTGACTGGATAAAGTGGGCATGCGTACGAAATAGTGGTATTCTGACCTTCCAGCTATGCAAGGAAATATAATTGCACCGAAATATAACGAAAATACATGAACATAAATAATATGTGACCTGTTAATACTAAAGTTTTCCACAAGATAAATGTATTATATACAATGACCATTCATCAGTGTATAGCGCACTCATTGTGAGGAAGTACTTGGATAGTCATGGTATACAGGAAGTACTTGGATAGTCATGGTATACAGGAAGTACTTGGATAGTCATGGTATACAGGAAGTACTTGGATAGTCATGGTATACAGCATATCAAATGACATGCATAGAGTCCTGAATTGAGCATTGCTCATAATGTGTGTCTAAACTCTAAACGGAATCTACAAAAAAAAACAATATTTTTTTGGGAATCCCATTGTACCCTGTTTTACTTAAGCACAGCATCCGAGCATTCTGGGAAAACATATCAGCTGAATTTATTTAAAATGATGTACCATTCTATTCCATGAGGTTTGTCAAAATGTCTACCATTTTAATCCAAGACGATGTCAAAATTTGAACCATTCCATTCCAAGAGGTTTGTCAACATGTCTACCATTGTATTCCAAGTTATAAACAATTGTGTACCAGTCTTTTTCAAGAGGATTGTCAAAAGGTGTACCAGTCTATTCCAACATGTTTGTCAAACATTTTACCATTTTATTCCAACATGATTGTCAAAAATGTTACCAGTCTATTCCAACATGATTGTCAATAATTACCAGTCATGTTATGCATCATAAAATGTTAATGCAAGTTTCTATCTCATCAATGAGATATAGTTAAGAACTTTGCGGTCAATGTTTCGCTGTTGAGGCATCGATTGAGTCTCTCTCTCTCTCTCTCTCTCTCTCTCTCTCTCTCTCTCTCTCTCTCTCTCTCTCTCTCTCTCTCTCTCTCTAACAAAGTCACATGAACAGTGGGTTGCGGTGGAGAACTTCCTTATGTAAATACTTCTGCTAATCCACGTGTCATATATACGGAATTACAGATACAACGACATTGTTAGGTTCAATATTTGACCCAAATCATTAATTTCAATTTTACAGGCATGTACCTTATATTACTCTAAATAGTATTAATTTATTAATGATAAATCTGATGTGAAGTATATTATCTTGTCTCGAAAGAAGGTTTCCAGGAGAATGCTAATGTAACATTGTTTTTTAAATTTAATAGATTTGTGACCTTGACCTGAATTCATCTTGCAATGTCAAGGATTTAACGATTCTCTTTTAACTTCCTGTTACATGATGCAACAATGAGACGTAGCGATTCTTTATCCCTTCTTTTCGTTTTTAAACAAGCAGTTATTGATACAAACAATTCAGTTTATTTTTTTACAGTATCAACCAGTATTTTCAGTCCATTAGATGCTTCTGGCAGGCCCCATACATACACGCACGCACGCACGCACGCACGCACGCACGCACACACACACACACACACACACACACACACACACACACACACACACATACATACATACATACATACATACATACATACATACATACATACATACATACATACATACTGGAGGCAGTGATGCACGTTTTTGTAAGTTTTGACTTCTTACCTGTAAAATACCGACACCCTACCCAGACTTTCAGGACGGCGTACCAGAATAAATTTGTCTTCTCTGTACCTAACCGTCTGACCGTACTTGCTCTTTTGACTGGAATCAGGTTAGCATTGCATGTATTGATATCATTATGCATATTTTCATACCATCGTACACTTGTCACTTGCATGGAGCCATACCAAACTGTATTCAATATTTGTTCCTTGGACGGGTTATTTGTTGACCGATGTATGCAATTCTAAACTTGTTGTTTGCTTAGATTGAACATCATCATTTCAGGCAAGAAGTGTATGCCTATTTAGTATTCACGTTCTAGTAACCATGTACCATTATGTTTTTCTATACGTTTGGCATTATTTTCATTTTAAATTTATCTGTGACCAAATGTGTCAGATAATTTATGTCTTGATAAATCTGAAACTCTATTAACTGCATGCTTAAAAAAGTTCGACTTTCCAAAGACTGAGAAGAATGGCATGCCTTAGCCATTTTCACGAAGCAAGCGGTGCCGGCCAAGTAATTCCAATCCGGCCCAGAGCTTCGTTTGAAAATCGAATCTGATAAAACAACTGCTTCTGTTGGTGCATTACAAGAAATAACCAGTGCTCCTCTTGGCGTGGTACTATGTAGATTTACATGGCTACTGAGAGCCAATCTAATTCAGATTTTCCGCAAACATGAGGCGCCGAAGGTACACCAGGAGCTTTGCTGGTAAGTGTTTATTTTAATTGGGTTTATTTTATTTTTGTGTGATTGTTTGGTAATGGTTTTGTTATTTTCATTGTTTTATGTTTTATGTTAGTTTTATTTGATAAAATATTCAGTTACTGGTGACATCAAAGAAAGACTTCTTTTATACATACAATTTATATCGTCAGCGATCTTTCCTTACCGACCCGAGGGACCAAGCCCGTGGATCTTGGAAATTTTGGAAACTATTAAGATCGCCGCCTAATTAACATATGCATACTAATTGAACATAAAAAGACAAATTTACACAAGGATCACACATATGGTTTTGGGGTCGGCTTTACCCATCAAGAACTGATACAAAGTCACATTCGGATGGCGCTAAGCAGCGAAACACATTATTATATCCTAAATAGACGTATACTACTTAACATGGAACTTTTTGTTAGTGTTCTAAGATAATTTATAACATTACACAAAGAAACAAAACCGTGAATTTCGTGTGTAGCTAAATGTCGTAAGGATAGCGTCTTTAGATGACGCATGGCTCCAGTAATTCCATGCTTGAGTTCTTGCTACTATTTCCGTCTTTAGATATGAATATTAGTTCTTGCCACCATTGATGAAGTGGTGACATTAAATTCGATTGGGGTCGGAGTTAATGTGTATACGCATAAGGCACGTCTTTTTGGCAGTAATGAGAGCGACAATCACTTAAGACTGAGTCGTGACTGTTATGGACTCCGACAAGTGGATTCATTCGCATCGGACTTGAACTTTCCTTATTTGCTATTCCATACAGTTCTTGTGCTTTACGACGGTATTATTGGAATAAAACGAGGCCGTGTTTTGTATCGGAATACGGTTTACTGTAACACTTCATTTTAATATATATTTCCAGCTTTCTTCCTCCCAAATTAAAAATCACTTTAGCAATTAACTGGATACTTCGATATACCGTCTACCTGAAATCTTTATCGGCCAGTTTGATTTTATATTCGGGAAGAATACGTGTACTCTTCCGATTGTTCTCTTTGACCTTTACATTTCTCAGAAGCACTTCCGTCTTCTCCAGATTGATGACGGAAGAGAAATGCATTCAGTAGAAGACGTATAACGCTAAAGCACAGACTGGAACAATTGGAAGACTTCGCCTTTCTTTTATAGAAATATAAATCTGTAGTACTTGTCATGTTTTCACTCAAAATTCCCGAACAAGTCAGTTAAGATGGCAAATGTAGAAAAGTATTTTCTCTGTGTCCATCGTCACAAACGTGAGCCGCCTTGGCTCAATGGTCAGAGTTTGGGACTTACAACTGGTACGGTGCAGGTTAGAATCCTACTATCAGGCCAACCATAGCCAGATACCGTAAAGTGTTCTTGGGTAAGGTACTTAACTCCAGTTGCCCTGCATCAAATAAATTAATAGGCCTGCAGTGTTGTAAAGCGCCAAAGACTTATAAAAATTGTACTAGCAACTGCCTCTCTTGTCGCCCAGCATTAAGAGGTCAGAGTTAGCTCTAGTCAGCCAGGTATCAGTGAAATGTTACTGGGTTTGACACTATGCTGCATGTCTGCGGCATGATGTCGCAGTGATAGGCATCGCTATAAACTTCCGCACTACAGACATCGTAGCGATATAACTGCAAAATTGTTAAACCTACTTTAAAAATCTAAAACACACACACACACACACACACACACACACACACAGTCACAACTATCAACATGTTGGTTGCCATCTTGAACTATTACGTCAGCCTGAGTGTGTGTCTGGTTTAAACCCTTTTTTCCGCTTCTTTTTTTCTTCTTGACTCGTGTTTTAGAAGAGAGCAGATCGCACATGCCATTCATATTTGTGTATCAACAAAGATATAACCAAGGCATGGGCTAATTTATGCATTATGTAATACACGTACATTTCGATTTTTATATCACGCCATTGACTAAGCTAGGATTCCAGAAGCCATGATTATTGTTGTCTTTTAATTTTCCTAATTAGTTTTCAGCACTGCCTGTCTGATAGCATGGTTTCCTGTCCTCATTGATTTTTCATTGCTTTCTTAAAGATGATGTTTCATCGATGGCCAAAGAAGGAATTAAGAGCATGTTTATAAACATGAGACGCATATCTTTGAAACTTTGATAACTAATAAACAACGTCAATGTTTGTTAAAAGAACAAGGTCAATCACTGTTTTTAAAGGCAGTTATCTGATGAAGACAGTTGCTCTACTCGTTAGATAAGTATTTCGGGATACAAGTTTGCAGACACATATTACACTCGTTTTGTTATGACACATATTACACTCGTTTTGTTATGACACATATTACACTCGTTTTGTTATGACATATTACACTCGTTTTGTTATGACACATATTACACTCGTTTTGTTATTACACATATTACACTCGTTCCTTCTCTCTCGTGTTCATACTTTTGTTCGATTTTGTAAGCGTGTTTTCATTTCGTCCATGAATTTAATACGTCTACTGATCAATCAGTTAATTTGAACGACTTTTGAATTTTGTAAGTTTTTGTAAATACGTTATTTATAGAATCTTTATTTCCTAATTCTGTAAAAGTATTTTAGAAAGCGTATGAACTTAGAAAAATATGAAAATAATGCAAGAAATAACACGTTTATTTTGTGTTTCGCACATTTATTATTTTATATATCTTTAAAAGTAGAAATGCGCAGTGCAGAGGAACAAAGTTAAAGCCACAATGCCGCCATTACATGTAGCAAGTCGTATATACAAAATCATCTGAATAATACGGAATTTTGAAATATATTTTGGTCCTAAACATAACTAAGTTCCATGAAAACCAGACAATATTGACTTTTCATCTCACGATGTGCTACGTAATTTCTCCCTGGAACGGAGAAACCTTGCTATTTGTCACACGTTTATGAATTATTCTCCTGGTCGTCACCCCAAGTTGAACTTTCCATGTTTATTTTATCACCAATCTGATCACCAATATTCTTTGAGTATTATTATTATCATATGCCCGCATTTTCTGCTTAGATCGTCCTTAAAAGCGTGCATGCCTCATTTTATTCCTTCTCGAATCACTTGTTATGTCATGTGCGAATGTTACTAATGGATTAGTTATTATATTATTATTATTATTATTATTATTATTATTATTATTATTATTATTATTATTATGCAATAGGAACACTTCACATAACAGAGGAGTGCAACATTTTTATACGAGGCGCATACACCAACAGGAACGAGCAATGCATTGTCGAAAATATCCGCTACTATAACGTTTACGCTTATATAGTCCTCGCTTTTGAATTGTGTGCATACTTGCGTTTATCTTGGGGAATTTTACCCGTTTTAGAAACAATTCCATATTTGTTCTCTCTTCTCTTGTTTGAATTTGCTTGTATGTCTTGTTGAAATAGACACTTTCTTTAAATAGACAGTGGCTTTAAATGTACAGTCTCTTTCAATAGTTTCAATAGATAGTGTCTTTAAATAGACAGTCCCTTTTAATTGATAGTGTCTTTAAATAGGCAGTGTTTTTAAATAGAAAGTGGACTTAAATAGACAGTGTTTTTTTTCAATAAAGAGTGGAATTAAATAGAGAGTGGCTTTCAATAGACAGTGTCTTTCAATAGATAGTGACTTTAAATAGACAGTGTCTTTCAATAGATGTGTCTTTAAATAGAGAGTGGAATTAAATAGACAGTGTCTTTTAATAAATAGTGTCTTTATATAGATATTGTCTTTCAATAGATAGTGTCTTTAAATAGACAGTGTCTTTCAATAGATAGTGTCTTTAAATAGACAGTGTTTTTCAAGAGAGTGGACTTAAATAGTGTCTTTCAACAGATATTGGCTTTAAATAGACATTGTTTTTCAATACATAGTGGCTTTCAGTAGACAGTGGCTTTCAATAGATAGTGGCTTTAAATAGTCATTTTCAATAGATGGTGTCTTTAAATAACCAGTCTCTTTTAATATATAGTGTTTTTAAATAGACGGTGTTTTTCAATAGAGAGTGGAATTAAATAGACAATGTCTTTCAATAGATAATGGAATTTAATAGACAGTGTCTTTCAATAGATAGTGTTTTTAAATAGGCAGTGTTTTTCAATAGAGAATGAGATTAAATAGACTAGTTTTCGAAAGATAGTGGCTTTAAATAGACAACGGCGTTCAATAGATAGTGGCTTAAAATAAACAATCGTTTTCAATAGATGGTGTCTTTAAACAACCAGTCTCTTTTAATAGATAGTGTCTTTAAATAGACGGTGTTTCTCAATAGAGAGTGGAACTAAATAGACATTGTCTTTCAATAGATAGTGGAAATAAATAGACAGTTTCTTTCAATGGATAGTGTTTTTAAAAAGGCAGTGTTTTTCAATAGAGAGTGGAATTAAATAGACAGTGGCTTTCAGTACATAGTGGCTTTAAATAGACTGGTTTTAAATAGATTGTCTTTAAAAAGACAGTCTCTTTAAATACATCGTGTCTTTAAATAGACATTGTCTTTGAATAGATTGTGTCTTTATATAGACAGTGTCTTTCAGTAGAGAGTGGAATTAAATAGACAGTGTCTTTAAATAGACTGTGTCTTTAAATAGTGTCTTTCAATAGATAGTGGCTTTACATAGACAGTGCCTTTTAATGTATTGTGTGTTTAAATAGACAGTGTATTTCAGGATATAGTGTCTTTAAATAGACAGTGTCTTTAAATAGACAATGGCTTTACATAGACAGTGCCTTTTAATGTATAGTGTGTTTAAATAGACAGTGTATTTCAGTGTATAGTGTCTTTAAATAGACAGTGTCTTTCAATAGATATTAGCTTTAAATAGACAGTGGCTTTAAATAGAGAGTGGCTTTACATAGACAGTGCCTTTTAATATATATTGTGTTTAAATAGACAGTGTATTTCAGTATATAGTGGCTTTAAATAGACAGTGGCTTTCAATATCTACTGGCTTTTTAAAAAAAAACAGTCTTTCAGTAGATAGTGGAATTAAATAGATAGCGTTTTTCGATAGATAGTGTCTTTAAATAAACAATGTTTTTCAGTAGAGAGTGGAATTAAAAAGACAGTGTTTTTCAATAGATATTGGCTTTAAATAGACAGCGTTTTTAATTAGAGGGTGGAATTAAATAGACAGTGTGTTTCAGTAGATAGTTGCTTTAAATAGACAGTGTCTTTCAAAATATATTGGCTTTAAATAGACAGTGTTTATCAATAGAGTGTGGAATTAAATAGACCGTGTGTTTCAGTGGATAGTGGCTTTAAATAACCAGCGTCTTTCAGTAGATGATGGTTTGGAATAGACAGTGTCTTTCAGTAGATGGTGGTTTGGAATAGACAGTGTCTTTCAGTAGATGGTGGTTTGGAATAGACAGTGTCTTTCAGTAGATGGTGGTTTGGAATAGACAGTGTATTTCATTAGATGGTGGTTTGGAATATCTTCTTTATTTTGATGATTTTGATTTATATTGTATTAACTTATGGAACATTGTCGAATATGTAATAAATATGCTTTAATGTAATTCGGTTTATTGAAGCAAACTATATTGGTCACATTAAACACGTTACTTGGTATCACAGTATTTGATGTAGCATTTTAGCGCATGCGCTCTATTGTATCACCTGGATGAAAGGAGTATAAAAAGGTCTAGACTCCTTTAGTAATAGTTTGATGCATATGTCTGATAATTACAAATAAAATATGAATTCCTAAACAAAACGTAAAATTTCAATAAAATGGAAAATGCCTGAATATGTGGTAAAATTAGTACAATATTTTTTTCTTCCGTTTCTTCGGATTATCTTTGTTAGTTACGAATCCAGGATTGATTATTTTTCTGATCAAGGTACATGTTTGTGTATTCGTAATTCGTATGGTTCGACATAGTAAAATGCCAAAAATAAATATTTTGTATTCACATGAAGCATTTATATTCTTTGTTACTTTATAACTCTGAGATAAATCGCTTTTTCAAGTCCAGGACTAAAATTAGCCTTATATCATGACATAAACCTACTCCATATTGATCTAAATTTGTCAGCTATGAGACTCATTTGAATTGAGAAAAAAAACCCCATCTATTTCAGTCATCTAATCAAATTATTACAGTATTGTCCCCTAGGATTTAACTGAACACGTATTTATTGGCGGTTGAACTCATCTCAATAGTATCAGTCATCAAAACTGATCAATCTTGAAATAGCTTACTATTTGAATTTATTTTATATTTCTATCAAGCGCGTGGGAGGTTATGGTGATTTTCAGATTTTTGTCAAGCGTGTGAGAGATTGTGATTAATTTCAGATTTCTGTCTAGCGCGTGAAAGATCGCGATGAATTCGATTTTTATGTCGAGCTTATGGGCTGTTGTGATGTATCTTGGACTGACTAGAAAAGTTTAGTTGCCAATTTCGCTGATGATTAGTGTTGCAGTTTTTAAAATCAATTACTTCAATTGAAAAGAAACACACCAAGATATTTTACGTCTATCAGGATATCTGAATAGATGCATGCATGCATAAATACGTGTATTGACATGATATATGTGTTTGTATGTATATGTTTGTCTGTGTCCCTCTATATTTCCCTCTATGTTTTTATGGATGGTTGGGTGGATGGATGAATGCGTGGATATTTATGCGTGCGTACATGAGTATGTATGTATGTATGTATGTATGTATGTATGTATGTATGTATGTATGTATGTATGTATGTATGTATGCGTACGTGCGTGCGTGCGTGCGTGTGTGTGTGTGACCGTTTTAGTATATTAAATTGTCATACTGAAACTGGTACATCGACAGATTCAGTTCAGATATAAATAAATTTAACAGTCGTACACACGATTTGTTATATATTTGTTCGTAACTATTATCAAAACAAAGCCACACATATATGGTAAATATGTTCATTTTAATTTACTTTTATTCAGTAAGAAAGTGTTATCAGCAATGATTAATACATTAACTCGCTGTTCTTCATAACAACGGGACATATCTATATTTGCATATGCCTTATCCAAACACAATCCACAAGCTCGCTGTAATAACAACATATTTCTAAATCTATACAGGCACAACCCAAGCAAAGTCCACAACATCCCTATATAACAACGTGACCTATCCAGATATGAACAGTCATTTCCTAAAGTTCACATGATCCTTTTATACCAAAGTGACTTTCCGAATCTATACAGGCACAACCTAAGCAAAGTCCACAAGATCCCTATATAACAACGTGACATATCAAAATATGTACAAGGCACTACCCAAGCGAAATCTGAAATAATTGCACTATGTTTATGATATAAACATAAAAGTCATCAACCATAAGCCGGCATGAGGACATACATTAAATTAAATTGATATTAATGAAAAACATGGATAAATTTCTTTACGTTGAGAATGGCTTTTGAGAAATTTATCTAACTGCCGTTTCTCCCGTGCATAGTGCAGTCTACTAAACACGCCCTTGCACCAATTTCCTCCTGTGCTTCTGTTTGTCTTACTGTACAATACCGTGCGTCTGCAAACATGTTGTGCAACACAAGTTTTCTCAGACACTGCATATTGTTTTACAACAATTAGACAAATATTCTGATTAAAATGTGTCGTGTTATGAGTCGTAGAATTTTATATTTGTCATAAGGCAAATATCTATTCACATCGCTAATATCTAGTTTACGCCGTTTGATGGGCTTTGACGTTTGACATATGAGGAGTCGAATGATCAGCCGTCGAAACTGCAGTGTTTTTTTTATAGCATTGACAAATAATAAGCCGAGTGATTAGCCGTCGAGACTGAAATAAATGTTAGCATTGACGTGTACGAAACCGAATGATAAACCGTCGAGACTGCTATAAATTTGGCCTTGACCTTTAAGTAGCCCAATTATCGGCCATCACGACTGCCATCAATTTGTCTCAGATGTTGAGAAAAGAACTTAACCGAATTTATTTATAGATTGTGATAGTCATTTTCTGAGAAACGTAGCGTTAATTTCGGTGTCATTTATGTCATAGTGGAACATTTCACATAGACATTATTTAAATGCTGTTTGCGTAAAAAGAACTAAACATATGAAAACATACTGCTAACATGTTAATTCACGACTTCTCTATGTACTGACTTTATATGATTGATCACACATTTTCAGTGAATCTCAAATATTATATCATTTTAAAACAGTTTTAAAAAAAAATTAAATCTTAAACAGCATTGTTGAAGAACTTAAGTGCGTTTAGTGCAAACTTATGGTTGGCATTTTAAAGCGACTTTCACAAAAAAAAAATAAAGAACGATATTGGTTGTTGTTTTTGTGTTATTTCGATTTTGTCTATACTTGGTTTAAAGTCGAGCTTTTGACGAATTATTTTGAAAATGTTATGTTATATGAATATAAAAGGAATACATGATTTACGTGATTTCATGGACTTAGAATAAATATATAACTTAGCTACTACTTATTAACATCACATGCTTAATTTCAAGTTGAGTTGGCTTGGGCATAGAAAGACGAGACTTGAACGAGGAAAGACGAGACTTAACACGTAAAGCGAATTAATTTCTTGCTGTGGCATTTGTATTACAGCCTTGTTATGATTTTTCGTTTTTATATGAATATGAAAAATTCGCATCTAGTAATGCAATTTTTGAATATAATTTCCCTTGTGACCAATTTTTTTTTTTTTTCTCTCTTCAGATGATATTCATAATTATTGAGTTGAGGAATCTCTTTTCTAAAAGGGATTCTGCAAATTTGAAACAGACCAATGCCGTTTGAGGCCGTAACCGAAACAATTATTGGACTTATTCGTAAAAAGACACTGTGATTTGAATTAAACCAAACCCATATAAGGCCATAACTCAAACGATTATTACCCTTCTTCTTACAGACATACTGTAATTTTTATATACACCAGTACTATATGAGACCATTTAACAAACCTTTATTGACATTTTTTTCATTAGGGCTGATGTTTGTTTCTTAATAGTCTGATGTTCTCTCAGTATGGTCAAGACCCAATGGCCTGTAATGTATGAACTGCTCTACATTTGTTGCTTTCAGAATATATGTGCTAAACCAGACGGAGTCATTGCATCGTTTTGTATAGGTTATCTATAATTACTGATGATGCGGGGCTGTATATAAATGATTGGAGCAGACGGCCGAATAGTCTACACATTGCTAAAAGTTACGGGGGGGGGGGGGCGCGTTTATATTTAGATTACATATAGAATAAAATGGGAAAATATAATTATGAAGCCGGTTTTGTTATTTGATGTAATTTATCAAAATTCTCAATGCCGAATTTGGATGGTATGCCTGACTGGTTCTTAGATGCAAACACTTTTGCTTATGACGTCCGAAGACATGTTTGCAGTTTATCTTCATTATTTATTTTATGAAATATCACATTTGAATAAATTCTGTTGTTAGTGATTGTTCATCAATTAGGCTTCTGTTTAAGAAATTGGAGTTTCCTTAGGGAAATGAAACATCAGCTCTGCATTCCGTTATTAATGAAATGATAGGAGGAGAGAAGACGCAACTATGCGTCTTAGGCTGATTAACATGCTGATGTGTGTGTGTGTGTGTGTGTGTGTGTGTGTGTGTATGTGTGTGAATAATCCATTTTCCAAGTAACTGATGTATAAAAGAATCACGGCTTAACTGGTTTATTAAATACTATCCTGAACAGTATAAAACTGTAAAAGGAGTATTTTTCAAAACAATTTATCATTTCTATGCTTTTTATTTTAACAGTAAGAACACGCTTTCAATATGTTGACGTTTAATTACTTTTTTCAAAGGGCACATTTTCATCTAAGGATACATTCATCTTTCTAATCTGTACATTCACAATGGAATTGCTTTCATACCTTACTGTGATCCTAATCATGATGTTGGAGCATGCTTGATGACCGCGTCGCCAGACAGAGACAAATGGTGCAATTTGCCATACCATCGATATTGCTTGCTATCAGATTAGCGTCAGTCCGATGGAGATATAAATCTATCTTTCTTATGAAAAGTTGTTAAACTATTACATAACCACGATGAATTTGGCAACGTTTCTTTAGGATTATACTTACCATATGAATGCCAGAAGCGTGAGATAAATATGACCGTAAAGTATAAATGTATTTCCCAACCATCTGGCTTACAACTGCAAATGAAGACACAATCATATAAATAATAATGGCTCTAACATCCTAATATACGGTATTGTTTTAATTACGTAAAGCAGTTGCGGTGGCTTTTGTATTAGGCATTCCATAGTAGTTCACAAGTTTGAATGCTACAATCAGATCCGTGTCCCTGGGCAAAGGGATTTACTCTGATTTGTTTCAGCAATAAATGAAGTAAATGTATTGCGTTGCCGTAAAACACCACAAAAGAAGACCAACAAAACGACGCAAACTAACAAAACAAATCCAGGTTCGTTAACGTTCGCTTTGCACCCAAGAATAATTGTATTTATTTGGGACTTAATTAAAGACTTAATTAAAGCGTATTTCTCGTGCACTATACCTAACTAGAAGTGCACGCAGATAGCAGTAAAATCAGCAGAATACAGCGCACTACTTGATCAGTTCATGGAGGAATTCATTTTACTTCTATGTAAACGTACGCATGAAAATAACAAACAACGCGGCAAACAGGTCAATCCTAATTGCATTGGATCGTAAAGATGATGATGGTCACGCATAATTGTCGATAAGAAAGAAAACTAAATTGCAACATTTGAAAATGTACGCAAAATTAACTCCATTATATTAGATTTTTCGGAATCTACATATTCCTTTTTAATGGCACAGAATGACAAAGAACGATGACATATACGAGACATGTACACGACGAGAAATTGTAATTACTTGAAACAAACTACATATAATTACTTCTAAAAACAATCGATATTTAATTACCTGAACATAATCTACAGGTAATTGCTATATTTAATCCGCATGTAATTGCTTGAAAATGTTTACACGTAACTACTTTTTATAATTTACATGTAATTACCTTTTATAATCTTCATGTAATTATTTAATGTAATTACTTTGTATGATCTTCATATAAATATTTTATATAACCTAATTACTTTATACAATCTTTATTTAATTACTTGATATAATATATTTGTAATTGTTTTATGCAATCTAGGTGTAATTAGATTAAAAAACGACATATAGATGTAATTAATTTTCATAATCGATTTGCAATTACTTTATATTATCGACATGCAATTTATTTATATAGTCTACGTGCAATTACTTTAAATAATCTACGTGTACTTACTTTAAATAATCTGGCGTAATTGCTTCATATAATCGGCGCGTAATTACTTTATGTAATCTATATGTAATTGCTTTCTATAAACTAGATAGAATTACGTTATATAATATATATGTAATTATTTTGAATGATCTTATGAAATTGCTTTGTATGTTCTAGACGTAATTACTTCATATAATCTACATGTACTTACTTTATATAATCTATATGTAATTGCTTTCTATAATCTAGATGTAATTACTCATATAATCTACATGCAATTACTTTATAAAAATGTACGTGTAATTACTTCATATAATCTACGTGTAATTAATAATATAGTCGACACTCAATTACTTTATATAATCTACATGTAATTAAAACTATTGCCGACATACAATTACTTGATATACGTGTAATTTACGTGTAATTACTTTATATAATCTACGTGTAATTACTTTATATAAGCGTACTTATTTATTCTGCATGTATTTACTGTATATAATCTACATATTTGGTTGTGTATACTTACAATAACGATACAACTCAAAATAAGTAATGTAAAGAACATGGTTATATGTCGCTAGGTATGTATGACATATTTTGAAGGGACCCTTGCAAGATGGAAAATGATTAAAGCAAAGGAATCGCATATGTAATAAGGTTAGCAATCCAAATGTTCGTACGCCATGTAAAGAGCTGTAGACAACTGTCTAATCACAATTGTATCTCAGTTACTGTATTTATTTATAACCCGATGATTAAAAGAAAACATGCAACGATTGTGCTAGAAAGTGGTATTACAGTGTTATGATGTGTGTAACACACATGAACACAACATGCAGCGATTGTGCTAGAAAGTGATATTACATTATTATGATGGGTGTAACAAACATGCACAAAAAATGAATGCGTATGAATTTTTTTAACAGAAGAATGGAAGTGAAGATCAATGGTTTGAGAAAGCAAAATAATTGCAGGAATACATGATTTGGTAACGTTCATAGGAAATGATTTGTTATATTTGCACAGGAAGTTTTTCGGATTTTTGCCACTGGCTATGAGTATTACCAGGCGGATAATGCAATAAATTTCTTTGGATTTCCTTTTTTCTGTGCGCCATTTTAAGTTAGGGCGATCTCTAGTCAGGTTTACATCAATGATAGTGTGGTGGGTTGAAGATCAATATATTTCATTGGGTGTTCTGGCGGTTGAAAATTACAGGAATATACACACAATACGCCAGTGTGACATCGACCCTAATTGTTTCGTTTAGATATGTGATAAAATAATACATCATTTGGCTTCAGTGTAAAATAACATTTGTACAATCTCGAGATCTGACGCAATAATTCGACCATTTTGCTCCGATGTATATGATGGATTGTATCTGATATCATAGACCTGATATCATAGACTGGGCTTCTGGCTACACTTTTAAGTCTGCCAGTTTGATTCTATCTATTGTCATAGACTGGACTTCTTGCAACATTTTTATGTTTGCCAGTCCGATTATTTATATATCATAGACTGGGCTTAATGCTACGCTTTTAAGTCTGCCAATCCGATTCTATTATCATAGACTGGGCTTCTTGCTACGCTTTTAAGTCTGCCAATCCGATACTATTATCATAGACTGGGCTTCTTGCTACGCTTTTAAGTCTGCCAATCCGATTCTATTATCATAGACTGGGCTTCTTGCTACGCTTTTAATGTTGACAGTATATTTGCCCAGTATATTGGATGAGGTTTACCTAGTATGCAGCAAGTTGTATAAAAAACAGAAACTTTTAACTTTCTTCTTTTACTTGGTAGATTTGATAATTACATTAAGTTAAATTTCATGAGTATGTGTACTACGCCGACAGAATATTTGACATTACTTCCTTTTTAAAATTAGAAACACAATAAAATATCCCTAAATCTGGAGGAACGTATAGTTTGGCAGTTGTATAATTTCCACGCCCTTCTATCTTGGTTCCTGATGTGTATAGATGCTTTAAAAAAATACGCTGGTTAATAGTCAGTGAACTAGTGAACGAGTCTAGGGATACAACGGCAACAGGGACAACTGCCCCAGTCTATAGGAAACTGTGATGGTATCATGATGATTTTGTCTGATGTTGTTGTTATAGGGTTTAACGCCATTTTTCAGCACAATGTCGGCTATAAATGACGGCCAGTATTTTCTGGCGGAGGAAAAAACCCGAAAAGAACCACCCACACACAAGAAATTTACTGGCGCGCTTTCTCACACACACACACACTTTGGCCAAATTCGAGACTCGAACCCACGCAGACAGAGGTGATATAACAGCAATCCATAACGGTGGGCGCTTTAAACCACTATGTTAGTCGGGGCCCCAGTTTGGTTTGAAGGAAACATTTATTTGGTCAGATAAAGGGCAAAGGAAATCGTTCGAGTCATGTTGGACACTAAATATCGATGAAACACGATGGACATTATTTGGGGAAAAAAATTAAGGGTTCATAGCTGTGGATTTAGCTCTTATAATCATATGCACGGAAGTACCAGCTATGTGGATTTTTATATGTCGATGCTTATTTCGTATATTAACCCTATACCTGTAGGTTTGGCTTCCATTTCGTGATATTAAGCTTGGGTTTTATGTATTTGTTTCTTTTAGAAAAATGTATCTCTGAAAAGAATAACGTTATCTTAGGAAGTAGAATACTTTATGCAAAAAAGAACATCCAGTCACATTCGAAACTGTTTTCCAAAATGCAATTTTACTAGCCAATAGATTTTCGACGTTAATGTTTTGTGTATTCTTTTCCATGTGTTTTATTGAATGTATTCCTTTCCACGTTATTGTTATGCGTATTCCATTCACGTCACCGTGATGTTTGTTCCTTTCCATTTCATTGTGATACTTGTTCCTTTCAAATGGAAAGCTATCACCTGCCCCCTCCACACAAACACACACACACACACACACACACACACACACACACACACACACACTTACTTTATAAGGCACACGGTACTAATTGTATAGAAACATGCAATCCAGCCTGGAAATAGGCGAGTCTAAAATACGCTATCAATGGTTCTGGGTGGTCAAGAATTGTTATAATAATACTATATTATTATTATTATTATTATTATTATTATTATTATTATTATTATTATTATTATATATATATATATATATATATATATATATATATATATATATATATATATATATATATATATATATATATATATATATATATATATATATATATATATATATATATATATATATATATATATATAATGTAGAAAAAAGAATCTTTTTACAGCCTAACTCAGTTGTAACTGAAAAAAAATAGACATTGTTTTTGTGATGGAATTTCAGTCCTTAAACAGTCTTGAGCTTGGAACACTCATTATTGAAATTAGCACCTGACTCTTTGGTGCAGAATTGAAAGCAAATGTTTCGAATACAAGTTGGTTTTAAAAAAATGCCGGGGCTAATATTATTTTCTCTACACAGGAGCTGTCATCTAGGTTTCATGTATATTTATAAATATAGGTTTAATCATAGGCAAAGATTTTGTATTTTTAATATCATGGCGTTTGAATAGGAACTGAATTAGTACCGTGAATCCTGCAGTATTAGCTTGCAAGTGAGGCAAACGATTTGAATGTTACGTGCATATGAAGGAAACAAAAGACTGCGTTAAACTTGTGCGGCACCTTGTCAGTAGAGATTTGTTAACTAAAATACGTCTATAGAAGATACCGGCAGTCACATTGTTCCAGTGGGTAAAACATGTAATAATTGACTATACAGACTGTCAATCAATACAGGATAATCTGAATATATTGTTCCACTTTTAACACTGCATTTATTGCTTCACACAGATTTTAGTGCATGGTTCCGTTTAGTAACTGGCAAAACTGTATAAATCAATATTTAGATGTCAGAAAGCTATTTTGAATACAATTGGTTTGAGTTTTTAACAAAACCGATGCATTGTCAGCTAAAACGTGTACTTTGAGAAATTAGTGGTTGTTAGAAATCAGGTTCCAAGGAGATTTACACGAGAAAATTCCGTGTATCAGTTGAATAGGCTCTTAAATAACGGTTTAATAAATATATACGCGTTCTATTAAACACATAAAGACAGCCATCATATAGTTTAATGTTCATCATTGATTTAATGTTCGTCATGGAGTTTAATGTTCGTCATAGAGTTAGGAGTTTACGATTCGTCATAGAGTTTAATATTTATCATAGAGTTTAATGTTCATCTTAGAGTTTAATATTCATCATAGAGTTTAAAATTTCTCATAAAGTTTAATATTTATCATAAATTATAATATTTATCATGGAGTTTAATCTTTATCATGGAATTTAATGTTCATCATTGAGTTTAATGTTCATCATAGAGTTTAATGTTCATCATGAAGTTTAATGTTCATATTCGAATCTAATATTTGTCATATAGTTTAATGTTCATCATTGACTTTAATGTTCATCATAGAGTTTAATATTTATCATGGAGTTTAATGTTCATCATGGAGTTTAATCTGTATCATGGAGTGTAATGTTCATCATACAGTTTCATGTTCATCATGGGGTTTAATGTTCATATTCGAATTTAATATTTGTCATATAGTTTAATGTTCATCATGGACTTTAATGTTCATCATAGAGTTTAATATTTATCATGGAGTTTAATGTTCATCATGGAGTTTAATCTGTATCATGGAGTGTAATGTTCATCATACAGTTTCATGTTCATCATGGGGTTTAATGTTCATATTCGAATTTAATATTTGTCATATAGTTTAATGTTCATCATGGACTTTCATGTTCATCATAGAGTTTAATATTCATCATGGGGTTTAATATTTATCATTGATTTTAATGTTCATCATACAGTTTAATGTTTATCATGGAGTTTGATATTCATCATAGAGTTTAATGTTAATCATAGAGTTTAATGTTCATCATGGATTTTAATGTTCATCATTGAGTTTAATGTTAATCATAGAGTTTAAGGTTCATCATGGAGTTAAATGTTCATCATAGAGTTTAATGTTCATCATGGAGTTTAATGTTCATCATGGATTTTAATGTTCATCATGGAGTTTAATGTTAATCATAGAGTTTAATATTCATCATGGATTTTAATGTTCATCATGGATTTTAATGTTCATCATGGAGTTCAATGTTCATCATGGAGTTTAATGTTCATCATGGGTTTTAATGTTGATCATGAAGTTTAATATTCATCATGGGGTTTAATGTTCATCAAAGAGTTTAATGTTCATCATGTGTTTAATATTCATCATGGATTTTAATGTTCATCATGGAGTTTAATGTTCATCATGGAGTTTTAATGTTCATATTCGAATCTAATATTTGTCATATAGTTTAATGTTCATCATGGACTTTAATGTTCATCGTAGAGTTTAATATTTATCATGGAGTTTAATGTTGATCATAGAGTTTAATATTCATCATGGGGTTTAATATTTATCATTGATTTTATTGTTCATCATACAGTTTAATGTTCATCATGGGGTTTAATTTTCATCATATAGTTTAATGTTCATCATGGAGTTTAATGTTCATCATGGATTTTAATGTTCATCATAGAGTTTAATCTGTATCATGGGGTTTAATTTTCATCATGGAGTTTAATATTCATCATGGAGTTTAATTTTGATCATGGAGTTTAATGTTTATCATAGAGTTTAATATTCGTCATAAAGTTTAATTTTCATCATGAAGTTTAATGTTCATCGTGAAGTTTAATGTTCATCATGGGGTTTAATGTTCATCATCATGGAGTTTAATTTTCATCATTGAGTTTAGTCCAATATATGGCTCGAAATAATGGATATAGTCTAGTTGTTTTATTGCATATAGCTAATGACACGTACAGAATGGGAATAATCTTGTGTGATTGCTCACAGCTGATGACACGGACAGGAACGGGAAAAGTCTTTCTGATTGTAAATAGTTAATGACACGGACACGGGCTAGAATGGGAGTAGTCTTAAACTAGGTGGGTGCTGTATTTACATCCAGGATGAAGAATGCCACCAAATCATCCTTCAATAACTTAGCAATATGTTAATACATATCTCCTAATAACTTAGCAATATGTTAATACATATCTCCTAATAACTTAGTAATATGTTAATACATATCTCCTAATAACTTAGTAATATGTTAATACATATCTCCTAATAACTTAGTAATATGTTAATACATATCTCCTAATAACTTAGTAATATTTTAATACATATCTCCTAATAACTTAGTAATATGTTAATACATATCTCCTAATAACTTAGTAATATTTTAATACATATCTCCTAATAACTTAGTAATATGTTAATACATATCTCCTAATAACTTAGTAATATGTTAATACATATCTCCTAATAACTTAGTAATATGTTAATACATATCTCCTAATAACTTAGTAATATGTTAATACATATCTCCTGTTGTTCCAAACTATATAGACCCTACAGGAAACTAATAAATCTGCGGTGATAGTTTTCAACATAAATATATTATTTCCTTTTTCTACCTACTTATTACACCATCATATTACAGTCTGACCGATACGCAGACCCATGATATTGACCCCGCTTTTTTGCTTCTTATAAACAGACATTTCTCTTGACAACACGATTTGTTTTACTTGTGGTCATAATTCTTTGTCATTTTACGATTCAGTTTTTCTACAGTACCAAAGTCTTAAAATGTTGGTCAATACAAATCTACTTTTATTCGGTACAATATTGCTTCTTTCTGAGATTGTCACATTTTTAGAATGTATGGCACATGCGTTATTAAAAGAGCGGAGTTACAGCGAGCTAATAAAGAAACAGCCGTGAGGCTATTTCTCGTCCGTTAGCCACTGAAGTAGAATGGGTATAACTAGAAATGCTGAGACACTGCTATTAATTTTACTACAAAAAATATTAACATTTGTTTCTGATGATGATATACAATTTGTTAATGATTTCATCATAGATGATCGATTTTATTTATTTTAAAAAGAACATCCATTTTGTTTGTGACAATTGTGTAGAAAGTTAGGATTTTGGTTTCATTACACAGGTAAGTTATTTGTAATGTTCATTGCCCAAGGACACACCTTCATTAGCTGAACAAAGCTGGTCCGATGGTAAGACTTGAACTTGCACCATTACGATTGTGAGTCCGGCAATCTAACCGCTTATCCACAGCAATTCCTACAGAAACTTAGGAAATCAGTGAAGACGTTTTGTTTATTGCTTTAGGTATTGTTAAGTAAAATATTATGTACAAGGATTGTTCTAACATCATTACGAAAATGATGACGATTGTAATTTTGACAGTCCACGAAACCTTTTCAACATAAACACTTCAAAGTGCAGAGAACGACATTTACGGTCCGCAGTGTCCTGGATATCGGTTTTCAAATACTATGGCTAGCTAACAACCATTTTGTATGAGGAGACACCAGTATTGACACGTACACCAGTCTTCCGAATCCAAACCAATGCTGTGCAATGTTTATTCCAATTAAACAACATACCATCTCCATGGCACCTCTATTATCGGGCAATTTACGTGCCATTAGGCTGTGTTCGAATAGGAATTTTCTTGAACAGGAAGTTACTTCGTTCCTCTTAAATCCAGGCTGTGTATTCACTTTAGTGGCATAAATCTCTTTGTGGTACAATGGACGTCGCTAAGCACGTTTCCGTATTGTATTACTAGTCATCAATTTCGAAACTCTCAAAATTCATAACAGAAATATATCAATTTTATCTTCCGATGTGTATGAACATTAATTTCTTTCTCGCATTTGACGTTTTAAATTTTTTCACTAAACGCTTATAATATCAGTGCGCCTTTATGTGTTTTCAGAACAAACACTTTTAATGTATTGAGTTTTCACTTTGTATACCATACATGACATCAAAGAAATTATTTCTGCCATACTGTTTGTTTTGCAATTGTTTGTAATCATGTGCATGAATATGTAAATGTCTCCCTCTTCTTCCTAATCAGCCTTTTCAATTTAGGCTGGATAAATTACTTTTGAGCTTTGAATCTTACTCACGCTGACATTTTAAGAATGGAAACACACTTTTTAATCCTTGTCATCCTGTCTATGATGTGATGAACTGGAGAGATCGTCGATAAGATCATTAACCATAGAGCTGTACAACAGCCATGGAGTACAGAGAGATCATAAAATGGTGGTACGTGACGTTTGCACAGTATTGGATCAGGTAGAGATCAAAGCATGGTGATATTTGACGCTTGCACAACAGTGGAGTACAAGGAGATCAAAACATGGTGGTACATGACGTTTGCTTAGTAGGTAGAGATCATAGCATGATGGTTTTTGACAATTGCACAGCATTGGAGTACAGGGAGATCATACCATGGTAATAGATGACGTTTGCACAGCAATATCATACAGAGACGTCATAGCCTGGTCTTATATGACCTTCGTTACAGCAATGGGATATAGAGATATAGCTTGGAGGTAGACCACGTTTGTACACCAGTGGAATACAGAGAGATCACATCATGGTGATAGACGACCTTTCAACATCAGTGGAGTACAGAGAGGTCAGAGCGTATAGTTATTTGACGTTGACAGAGTGTGGAACATGAAGAGATCAAGGCATGGAGATATATAGCGTTTTCACAGCAGTGGAGCGCGTACGTCATAGCATGGTGGCAAATGGTGTATGCACAGCAAGTAAGTACAAAGAGACCATTTCATCATGGTAGATGACGTTTGCACAGTATTGGAGTACAGAGACGTTATATCATGGAGGTACATGATGTTTGCTTAGCAGTTGAGTACTTAAAGATCATGGGATGGTGGTACATTACGGAGAGATCATAACTTGCTGGTAGACGACGTTTACTAAGCAGTGGAGTACAGAGAAATTTGTTGTTGTTGTTGTAGGATTTAACGCCATTTTTCAGCACACGATTGGCTATACATGGATGCCAGTATTAATGGTGGAGGAAAAACCCTGGAAAACCACCGGAAAGAACCACCGACCCACGAGAAGCTACTGGCAAGCGTTCTCACATAACTACATTGACCGAATCTGAGATTCAAACCCACGCAGACAGAGATGAGACAGAGGCAGTCATCCGTAACGGAGAGCGCTTTAGACCACTCGGCCACTCAGGGCCCATAGTACAGAGAGATCGTACCATGGTGGTACTTATCGTTTCAAGTGTTTCGCCTGCTAAAATAGTGATGCAACTGCAGTTACTAAAATGATATATTGTGGCAATCCCCTATGTCTTCAAGTAAACGCTTAGCACTCAATAATCACGTGATTTCCGACAATGATCTTTTCCTGTCCACTAAAATATATATTACTTCTGTACCAACACTAACAAAAAGATCGTATTATGGTGGAAAACTTTGAGATCAAACGGGAATATGTAATTCTTTATGTAAATTATTGCAACTTATGTGTGTTATTGTCGTTTTACCCCCTGAATTGTCATATCAGCTCACAACCTACCTTAAGGCATTGCTTAGGGGTCTCTCTCTCTCTCTCTCTCTCTCTCTCTCTCTCTCTCTCTCTCTCTCTCTCTTTCTCTCTAATAGGTATATATATATATATATATATATATATATATATATATATATATATATATATATATATATATATATATATATATATGTGTGTGTGTGTGTGTGTGTGTGTGTGTGTGTGTATGACCTAGGTTTGAAGATACATGCTCGATATGATTGCTCATTTGCGATATTTTATTTCAGCTTGTACCCAAAGGAAAGGGTTACATATTTGATATATCGTACATTAAGATTATGTTAGTTAAAGAAAGATGATGCTTTCTGCCGACAAACGAATGGAGGATTATACTTTTTTTTAAAGATCAACGATTACTCTGGATTTATCAAGTCAAAGGGTAGTATCAGTGTGTATTATGGTCTTGTTCTCGTGATCATAATTTTAGGCATACCTTTATTAGAAAAATGAGGCACACCTTCATCAGGAAAATGTGGCACGCCCTTATGAGGAAAATGAGGACAACTTGATCAGGAAAAGTAGACAATCTACATCGGGAACTTGAGGCATACCATCATCAGGAAAATGAGATGAATCTTCATCGGGAAAATGAGGCACACTTTCATCAGGAAAATGAGGCACATCTTCATTAGGAGAATGAGGCACACTTTCATCGGGAACAAAATGAGGCACATCTTCATCAGGAAAATGATGCACACCCTCATCAGGAAAATGAGGACAACTTTATGACGACACTTTTATCCAGAAAATTAGGCACGTCTTCATCAGGAAAATGGGGCATATCTTCATCAGGAAAACAAGGCACATCTTTATCTTGAAATTGAGGGCACACCTTCATCAGGAAAATGAGGACAACTTCATTAGGAAAATGAAGCACACGTTTTTATTGGAAAATGAGGCACATCTTCACCTGGAAAATGGGGCACAACTTTATCAGGAAAATTAGGCACTTATTCACATAGAAAACGAGGCACACTTTTATCAGGAAAATTAGGCACTTCTTCACCTGGAAACGGACTCACACTTTGATCAGGAAACTGAGAACAACTCATCAGGAAAATGAGGCACATTTTCATCGGGAAAATGAGGTATACTACAGACAACAATCGGCATGTTTCCTTTCTGTTTTGGCGGTACGAATGCTATGTATACGTTTTGTTAAGTTTATTTAACTATTTCCTTTCAGTTTTCGAGAAAACTCTCCCTTTTAGGATATTTTGACTATTAGTAGTGCTTCAAGACTTTTTGTTCTGCCACTGTTGGCAGTCTAAAGCGTTATATGATGTTAAAGCGTTACATTATGTTAAAGCGTTATATCATGTTAAAGCGTTACATTATGTTAAAGCGTTACATGATGTTAAAGCTTTACATGATGTTAAAGCGTTATATGATGTTAAAGCGTTATATGATGTTAAAGCGTTACATGATGTTAAAGCGTTACATGATGTTAAAACGTTACATGATGTTAAAGGGTTATATGATGTTAAAGCGTTACATGATGTTAAAGCGTTACATGATGTTAAAGGGTTATATGATGTTAAAGCGTTACATGATGTTAAAGCGTTACATGATGTTAAAACGTTACATGATGTTAAAGCGTTACATGATGCTTGTGATTAAACGTAAGTGTTAATTGTATGCATATGTGTTGTTTATATTTGGTTGATAATTCACTTTGCATTCACATCGTTGTTGTTGTGTTTAACGCCATTTTTCAGCACAGGATAGGCTATACATGGCGGCCAGTATTAATGGTAGAGGAAAAACACCGGAAAACCCCGGGAAAGAACCACCGACCCACGAGAAGCTACTAGCAAGCTTTCTCACATACCCACATTGACCGAATCTGAGACTCGAACCCACGCAGACAGAGGAGAGATGGTAGTGATCCGTAACGGAGAGCGTTTTAGACTACTCGGCCACTCGGGGCCCCCATACACATCGTAAACTAACTGATGGTAAATAATGGCAGCAAAGGAATCCCATAAATTGAGGTCATGTTGCACGTGTTTTAGACGAGAATATATATTATATATTTATCAACATTATGACACATACATACACTAAATATATACGTGAACTCTTTAATAATGACGTTTCCGATTCACGACACAGTATCATGTTTTGAAACGGTCATTCTTTCCTTTGATCAACAGGAATATATTGCGTACTTCAAATAATTAGATTATTGTTTGAAATGAGTCGAGTCCTCGAATTCAAAACCACTAAAGCATTCTAAGTATTCAGAGCATTTAGTCAGAGTGAAAGTCGTCACAGTAGGACATTCGAATCTAAATTAGTTTTATCTGTACATTGTTTATTCATAGAGTCCGTCCTGACTTGGTCTGCACAGTAATGTGAGGAAATAGCTTAGTTGAACAAGATTTGGTTTAATGATTAAACGGCTTTTTATTTCTTTGCGGTATGTGAAATGAATATGCAGGGAATATAAATGAAGCAATTTTATGACTGGACTGTACTAATACCACTCCTTGTTTAGGTAATGATACTAATATATACAGCGATAACGATGTCGATGTCATTGGTAATGTGTTATTAGAGGAGATGATGATGACGATGATGATGATTCCTAGCAGCAGCGTTACATATCTATTCGTCTTAATATTGTCCCTCAAAAATATGGCGTCTATATTCCGTACCAGAATGTGTCTGATTCCCCTTTAATAACAGCACCGATGATGTGACCATCAATATGGTAGATAATTTGAAACGAAAATGATTAATTCGTTAAGGTCAAGAATTATGTACATTGTAAATGACAAACGAGTATTTTATTTTTATTTTTATTTTTAAGTTGTTTTTATAGTGTTTTTTGAACGTTGTTTTTATAGTGTTTTTGTGATGGTGGAGTTAAAAGAAAGTGGCCGTGCCCTATAATATCACCATAATAAATGACGATATTTATCCCCTAACTACCCTACTTTGGTTTGTGTTACAAAATGTGCCCATACACTTCTTACGATTTGTGTTAGCTTTCAACATAACTGTTCCATATTAACTACACACCTGCTCTTAGGAGTCAGTACCATCGATTTATATTCGCCAGGGAACATAACTGATGTAATCTGCCTCTACTCTACATGAAGTGCTCGAGAAAGCATGACTGCAATGTGCATTTATTTATCTTGTATGAAGTTATACTTGTTCTGTTTTAGGTTTATTAAGAAACCATTTATGGAAATGGTTCAGTTGTCAAAAGTTCTATTGAGATTCGAGGCTCTCAGTGGAGTTGAATCTCTAGTAGTTAACACGCATAATCATCACAGAAACCTTGTAACCAGAAGGGTTAACACGCATAATTATCGCACGGACATTGTAACCAATAGAGTCAACACGCATAATCATCACACAAACCTTGAACCGATAGGGTTAACACGCATAAGCATCACACAGAGCTCGTAACCAATAAGGTCAACACGCATTATCATCAAAGAGACCTTGTATCCAATAGGGTAAACACGCATAAACATCACACAGAGCTTGTAACACAGAGCTTGTAACCAATAAGGTTGACACCTAAATTTGTAACATGTTATCATGCATAAGCAGTCACACATACCGTGTAACCTGTAGATTACCATGCAGAAGCGTGAAATGTACATTGTAAGTAATATCTCATCATGTATAATCATCACACAGACATTGTAACCAATGTTTTCATGCATAATCATCACACAGACATTGTAACCAATGTTTTCATGTATAATCATCACACAGACATTGTAACCAATGTTTTCATGTATAATCATCACACAGACATTGTAACCAATGTTTTCATGCATAATCATCACACAGACATTGTAACCAATGTTTTCATGTATAATCATCACACAGACATTGTAACCAATGTTTTCATGCATAATCATCACACAGACATTGTAACCAATGTTTTCATGCATAATCATCACACAGACATTGTAACCAATGTTTTCATGCATAAGCATCACACAGACATTGTAACCAATGTTTTCATGCATAAGCATCACACAGACATTGTAACCAATGTTTTCATGCATAATCATCACACAGACATTGTAACCAATGTTTTCATGCATAATCATCACACAGACATTGTAACCAATGTTTTCATGCATAAGCATCACACAGACATTGTAACCAATGTTTTCATGCATAAGCATCACACAGACATTGTAACCAATGTTTTCATGCATAAGCATCACACAGACCTTGTAACCAATGTTTTCATGCATAAGCATCACACAGACATTGTAACCAATGTTTTCATGCATAATCATCACACAGACATTGTAACCAATGTTTTCATGCATAATCATCACACAGACATTGTAACCAATGTTTTCATGCATAATCATCACACAGACATTGTAACCAATGTTTTCATGCATAATCATCACACAGACATTGTAACCAATGTTTTCATGCATAATCATCACACAGACATTGTAACCAATGTTTTCATGCATAATCATCACACAGACATTGTAACCAATGTTTTCATGCATAATCATCACACAGACATTGTAACCAATGTTTTCATGCATAATCATCACACAGACATTGTAACCAATGTTTTCATGCATAATCATCACACAGACATTGTAACCAATGTTTTCATGCATAATCATCACACAGACATTGTAACCAATGTTTTCATGCATAAGCATCACACAGACATTGTAACCAATGTTTTCATGCATAAGCATCGCACAGACCTTGTAACCAATGTTTTCATGCATAAGCATCACACAGACATTGTAACCAATGTTTTCATGCATAATCATCACACAGACATTGTAACCAATGTTTTCATGCATAATCATCACACAGACATTGTAACCAATGTTTTCATGCATAAGCATCACACAGACATTGTAACCAATGTTTTCATGCATAAGCATCACACAGACCTTGTAACCAATGTTTTCATGCATAAGCATCACATAGATCTGTATTCATTAGGTTGTGTATGAAATAAATAAAGTAGTAGTAACGTCTTCAAAGACCGCTTCGGTGGTTAGAGCGTTCGCCTTGGATGCGGGAAGTTGCATGTTCGAACCGTGGCCGAGTCGTATAAAAGACCTTTAGAAACGGCATTAACAACTACCTCGCTAGGCGATCAACATTAAATGTTAGTGTTAATACTAGTATGCCTGATGTCAGGATAATGTGACTGGTTGGGACATGTTACATGTATGATGCCACAGTGCAAGACATCATACTAAACTGCCACACTGCAGATATCGTAGCGATATGGCTGAATAATTGCTCAAGTTGCGTTAAAAATTCAAATCACACACACACACGCGCGCACAGACATGTTCCTCAAGTTAACATGTAATAAAATGTCTATCAAAAATATTAAAAGAAAAGTCCAGTAATGGTTATAAATTGGCGTGTTAGTTCAAAACTGATCTCTTCGTTCATGATTATTTTCATTTGTGAAAACAATTAGTGAAAACAGATTGAACGTCGGTACCAATCGTATCTTAAGTGGTCTTCAGCTGTCTTAAATGATACAATCTTTTTGTCGAACCATGACCTCAGCTTTCTTAAATGATAGAACCTTATCGAACCTCTTCCCTAAGGAACCTTAAATAATGCAACCATTTTTTATTGGAAATTAAACAACCTTATCGAACCTCGTCCTTCAAGAACCTCAAATAATGCAACCATTGTCGATTGGAAATTATGCAACCATGTCGAACCTCGTCCCTCAGGAACCTCAAATAATGCAACCATTGTCGATTGGAAATTATACAACCTTATTGAACCTCGTCCCTCAGGAACATCAAATGATGCCACCATTTCGATTGGAAATTGTACGGACCCTTAATTACAAATCAATACAGATTTTTGAACAGGACACTCTAATAGATCGAACTGGCGCAGATTTAACGGCGTCTGCAGGTTCAGTTTACACCAGTATTTCAATGACATTTGTGAATATCGAATCTGCTACATTATTTACATGACTCGTATCTTCTGTTCATTGGTCACCTGATTTCCAAACATATGATTGTTATTCAGATAGTTATATGGCTGCAGATAATTATACGTCTACATCGTACGTCAAGATAATTATATGTCTACATCGTACATCGAGGTAATTATACATCTGCATCATGCGTCAAGATAATTATATGTCTACATCGTATGTAGAGGTAATTATACATCTGTATAATACGTCAAGATAATTATATGTCTAGATCGTATGTAGAGGTAATTATACATCTGTATAATACGTCAAGATAATTATATGTCTACATCGTATGTAGAGGTAATTATACATCTGTATAATACGTCAAGATAATTATATGTCTAGATCGTATGTAGAGGTAATTATACATCTGTATAATACGTCAAGATAATTATATGTCTACATCGTATGTAGAGGTAATTATACATCTGTATAATACGTCAAGATAATTATATGTCTACATCGTATGTAGAGGTAATTATACATCTGTATAATACGTCAAGATAATTATATGTCTACATCGTATGTAGAGGTAATTATACATCTGTATAATACGTCAAGATAATTATATGTCTACATCGTACGTCTACATAGTTATATGGATACATCGTACTACTAAATAATTATATAGCTAAATTGTACGTCTAAATATTTATACGGAGGAATACTGCCTTTATTTAGGGGATAATGCCTTTATTACCGATATCCTGCCTTTACGTCTAGAAACATACGTCTACATCTTACGTCTATATCATAGGTATACGGCTGCATCGTCCGTCTATATAATTATACGTCTACATCGTCCGTCTAGATAAGTATACGGCTACATTGCACATCTAGATAATGATACTACTATATCGTACGTTTAGATAATTATAACAAGGGGAATACTACCTTTGGTGGGGGGATGCTGTCGTTCTAAGGGGAAACTGCTTTTAATGGGGGAATGCTTCTTTTATAAGGTGGATACTGCCTTTATGAGGGGGATACTGCTTTATTGGGGAAATGCTGCCTTTATATGGTGGATACTGTCTTTATATGGTGGATACTGCCTCTATTGAGGGAATACTGTCTTTATGAGGGGGATACAGATTTATTAGGGAAAACCTGCCTTTATAAGGGGATAATACTATTATTAAGGGAATTCTCTCATATTAGAAGAATACTGCCTTTATAAAGGGGATACTGCCTTTATAAAGGGGATACTGCTTTTTTAAAGAGACTTCAGCCTTTATAAGAAGAATACTGTCTTAATTGGGGGAATACTGGCTTTATATAGGGGATACTGCCTTTCTTAAGGGAATACTGCCTTTAAAAGAGGAATACTGTCCTTTTTTGGAGAGAGTACTGCCTTTATATAGGGGATACTGACTTTATTTGGGGAATCCTGTCATTATAACGGAATCATTATTTATAAAGTGGGATGCTGAAATAAGGAAAAGTAGAAATATAGACTAGATAGCAATGGTAAATACATATGTGGGGGGGATGTGCTATCAAAGCATCTCATGATGCCTGAAATCGTCTCCGACATTAATATGCGATATAATTGTAACAAGTGCTAGTTTGCTGTTTGAAGCTATGTTTGGCATACATGTGCGACATACTTGTAACAAGGACTATTTTCCGTTTTGAAGTTATGTCGGACATACATGTGTGACATACATGTAACACGTACTACTTTCCGTTTTGAAGTTATGTCCGACATGCATGTGCGACATACTTTATAACAAGTGCAGATTTCCTATCTGAAGCTATCACCCTCATATATACGTGATATACTGTGCGATGTAACGAATGCAAAGTTTCTGTTTAATGTCATGTCCAACACACTTTTAAGAAGTGGTGATTAGATTTTTCATCTGAAATTATATCTGACTTGTTCCGGTGTGAAGTCTTTTTCTATATACTTGTAGTAGATGCTGATATTATTTCGATTCTACATTTTGGAGTAGATTCTAAACTACATGGCCGGTGTGCTAATTGATATGTGTAACGTTGGTTTAAAAAACAGAGAACCAGAAATATATTATTTCTGTTTTGCTATATGTAATACATTGATGAAAGTAAAGATCTCTTGCTGGTAATATTTTGGTCAGCTATCATCCAGGTAATATTTTGGTAAGTTACCATGCATGTAATACTTTGGTAAGTTAACATCAAGGTAATATTTTGGGAAGTTAACATGCAGGTAATATTTTGGCAAGTTAACATTAAGGTAATATTTTGCAAGCTAACATGCAGGTAATATTGTGTGGGCCCATCAAGTTAATTTATATCATTTTTTAACAGCGGTTGGTCGGTCTATACATGTACGTGTATGCAGTTTTAATTATTTTTCGTCTGAATCTTCTTCACTCAATATTTCGATGATTAAGCTCTCTGACACAAAATGTCCTAAATGAGGACAACGGTTGAAATGTCCTCAATAAAGGGATTATAGAGAACTTGTACTGTTAATTCCGTACGATTAGGAATCGTTTTATTTCATACAGCATCAAATTTATTACATTCAAAATATAACTGACTCAACACAAATATTTACTTACACTCCCGTATATCATGCTTAGTTTGTGATGTAACATTAATTAGGATTTTGCCATCAGTTCACGATGACAGTTTAGATTTTATTCTTTAAAGTCCTTCGATATTTCACTTCACCAATTTCCTCGATGTGATCAGCATGCCGGAACTATCTTTGCTATTTCAATAAGACACTTTATTTTACACGGAGAAAAAGCTGAATGTCGATATCAGTGATCAATATAAGAGTCATTAAATTGTGTAACTTTTCTTCATCCAGACCTTTGATAAAACACCTTATTGACTTTCTGCATTAGGGTATTTGTGTGTGTGTTTAATTTTTTATACCTTTATTTCCAACGAAAAATTTGGTCATATAATTTAATTCAAAAGTACTTTTAATACAATTGGGGGGGGGGGGGGGCGGGGCGGGTGTACCTTAGTCGATGATTATACATATTTGTGACGTTTAGATAGAGCAAAAATCTGGAACTGGTAGCAATTTGAGTCTTTAATATTTGTTGAGATTTGACTGAACACATAGGCCAAGTTGTAACGAGACTTGTTCGAAGTATGCGTGCGTGATATTTAAAGGCATCCATAGCGTCGGCACAACAGGACGATATTGAAAAGCTATCATATCGTAGAAAAACAGGTTGATAATAGATTGATATTCTCGTATTCTGACTGGTTCTTTTAGCTTTTCTGAATTTAAGGAGCTTCACTAAGAGTTATAATGGGACCAAATCAATACATTCCCTTTTAGCATTTACATGGAAAAAAGTCACCTTACTTAGACATTTTATGTTTTCCACCAGCCACAAATGAAAGTAGAGCGTTAGAAATAAAAGGAAGAAACCACGCAAATGCTGTGAAAATAAGTCTGTGTAAGGCTGTGACGACTATGGAACCTTTGACCCGGGGATATGCAACAAAATGATTACATGTGGAATCCTCTGCATTTTTACTCAGTGTAGGCGATTCTAGCAATCAATGTTTTTCATCACACGGACCGCAACTCGGTTTTCCTCGCTGGTGATCTTGTTTCATTGATTTTGCAAATTTGCTATAATTGACAACCTATTTGAATCCGGTACGGCGACATATTCTATCCCTTTTTTTACAAGAAGCGACCAGTTCTCAAAGAAATACCGGCCAATACAGATTTGTATGGATAACGTATTTGATTTGTAGCAGCAGTTTGTTCATTTCGACAAAAAGGAAAATATAAATGAGCCGCCAGGTGTACGGTGAGAATTTCGTTGGTGAGTGTATTCCAATTATTTATTTATCTTTCTGTTTTAAATACGGTGGAATATAGTCATCGCTCTATGTGTATGTCAGTCTGTCCGTAGTCACGTCTTGGTTCCAAAATATAACTCTGTAACAGTTCAAGACAAAGACTGACCCTTTGTAACGGGGTCACACGAGTTGCGTAGAGCTGCCTTTGATATGCGTAATTGCCGGCAGTCAGTATTTTGTTTATCCATTAAAACAGAATCAGGCATATATTATATGTAAATTGAAAAACCGGAACATTGGTGCTTTAACGCTGTGTCTTTACACGAGCGGACGGGTTGGGATGGAGGTGGGGTGATGTGTGATCTCCAGGTGACAGTTTATCTTTAGTCATCTTTTAATATCGCATTCAATATTGTTTAATTGTTATTTAATTTTACAGATACTATGTAATTTATGATATTAATACCACTTCTTTATTCATATGATATATGCATAAATAAATTCTGCAAAAATTTAAAGGGACTGAACAAGTTACGGTTTCGTACTAGCACAATACCATGTGATACATTGATTCATTGAACATTTTGCAAACCAAATTGCGTTCTCTTCTATGTTTTGTATTTTAATATGTTGTTATATTTTTCTTTCGATACTGTAATGTGTCCGCAACGAACATAAAATATTTCGATGGAGTCTTCATCAACGTTAGAGGTATTTGTTCCATAATGTTGTACATTTTATAATTACACAAAACAATTCGTGTTGATGTACTTGTCATTATTGCCTAGCCTAACATCTATGACATAGGCTTGCTCTCCATAGTATGCTGGATGTTTTATTGGTATTGTCTGGGTTATGTTTATGATATTAACGGTCCTTTTAAGAAAAGTGATTTTTTTTTTAATTGCAAACTAAAACCATTAAATATAGTTAGAAATATTCTAACTCAAGGAAGGGAATGCGTATCGTCATTGATTATGTGCAGTATGACATGAAAAACAACTTTAACGATTCAGCTTTCAAACTTCAAAAGTCAAGCCGACCAATAACTATCAACTTACCATAGGGTATCACGAAATCTTTTATTGATCCCAACAGGATAATAAACAGATACCATAGGTGTCAAAAATAAATTCCGCGTGATCATAAGTACAAGTTATTGGATTAAACTTCATGTAGTGTTATATAATGATGCATGATTCATCGTGCCTATTGTAAGCTTCTAAGTAATTGGATTATCTTATCATACATATACAGTTAACCATACTATTTTCAGAAATATACAGTTAACCATACTATTTTCAGAAATATACAGGTAAATGAAACTGCTTGATTTCAGTTTTGCTTCTATACTGATTCATGTGTAAAAAGGTCAGATTTGATCTGTGATCACAGTATCTCCATTTTCATTAGTTTTAAAACAGTATTTACATATCCAGCAATATAAGAGCCCCAACCTTAACATAGTCCTCGATGTATTCAGGGCCTACATATAATCAAGGCCTACATGTACTCGAGGCCTACATCAATCCAAGGCCTGCGTGCACTCAAATTCCGCTTGTACTCAAAGCCTATGTGTACCTAATGTTTACATGTTTACATTCAATACCAATAAGTACGTAATGTTTACATATGATTAAGGCCTATTAGTACTTAATATTTACATATAATTAGGCCTGTGAATACTTAATGGTTACATATAATCAAGGCCTACAAATAATTAATATTTGCATCTACTTGAGGCCAATAAGTTCTTAATTTCTGCATATAATCAATGCCTATAAGTACTTAATGCTTACATATAATCAAGGCCTTAAGTTCTTAACGCTTACATATAATCAAGGCCTTAAGTTCTTAACGCTTACATATAATCAAGGCCTATAAGTACTTAACGCTTACATATAATCAAGGCCTATAAGTACTTAACGCTTACATATAATCAAGGCCTTAAGTTCTTAACTTTTATATATAATTAAGACCTATACGTACTTAACGCTTACATATAATCAAGGCCTTAAGTTCTTAACGCTTACATATAATCAAGGCCTATAAGTACTTAACGCTTACACATAATCAATGCCTATAAGTACTTAACGCTTACATATAATCAAGGCCTTAAGTTCTTAACTTTTATATATAATCAAGACCTATACGTACTTAACGCTTACATATAATCAATGCCTATAAGTACTTAACGCTTACATATAATCAATGCCTATAAGTACTTAACACTTACATATAATCAAGGCCTTAAGTTCTTAACTTTTATATATAATTAAGACCTATACGTACTTAACGCTTACATATAATCAATGCCTATAAGTACTTAACGCTTACATATAATCAAGGCCTTAAGTTCTTAACGCTTACATATAATCAAAGCCTATAAGTACTTAACGCTTACATATAATCAAGGCCTTAAGTTCTTAACTTTTATATATAATTAGGACCTATACGTACTTAACGCTTACATATAATCAATGCCTATAAGTACTTAACGCTTACATATAATCAAGGCCTTAAGTTCTTAACGCTTACATATAATCAATGCCTATAAGTACTTAACGCTTACATATAATCAAGGCCTTAAGTTCTTAACTTTTATATATAATTAAGACCTATACGTACTTAACGCTTACATATAATCAATGCCTATAAGTACTTAACGCTTACATATAATCAAGGCTTTAAGTTCTTAACGCTTACATATAATCAAAGCCTATAAGTACTTAACGCTTACATATAATCAAGGCCTTAAGTTCTTAACTTTTATATATAATTAGGACCTATACGTACTTAACGCTTACATATAATCAATGCCTATAAGTATTTAACGCTTACATATAATCAAGGCCTTAAGTTCTTAACGCTTACATATAATCAATGCCTATAAGTACTTAACGCTTACATATAATCAAGGCCTTAAGTTCTTAACTTTTATATATAATTAAGACCTATACGTACTTAACGCTTACATATAATCAATTCCTATAAGTACTTAACGCTTACATATAATCAAGGCCTTAAGTTCTTAACGCTTACATATAATCAAGGCCTATAAGTACTTAACGCTTACATATAATCAAGGCCTTAAGTTCTTAACGCTTACATATAATCAAGGCCTGTACGTACTTAACGCTTACATATAATCAATGCCTATAAGTACTTAACGCTCACATATAATCAATGCCTATAAGTACTTAACGCTTACATATAATCAATGCCTATAAGTACTTAACACTTACATATAATCAAGGCCTTAAGTTCTTAACACTTACATATAATCAATGCCTATAAGTACGTAACGCTTACATATAATCACGGCCTATAAGTGCTTAATGGTTACATATAATCACGGCCTATATGTGCTTAATATTTACATATAATCACGGCCTATAAGTGCTTAATGGTTACATATAATCACGGCCTATATGTGCTTAATATTTACATATAATCACGGCCTATAAGTGCTTAATGGTTACATATAATCACGGCCTATATGTGCTTAATATTTACATATAATCACAGCCTAAAAGTTATTAATGCTTACATATAATCACGGCCTATAAGTTATTAATATTTACATATAATCACGGCCTATAAGTGCTTAATATTTAGATATAACCACGGCCTATATGTGTGAAGAATGTTGCAATTTAGAATACAATGGTAAAGGTATATCGCGTCTTACTTAGGCAAAGAGTAACGTCATATTAATTATATCCTAAAAACGCAATCTCACCATTTAAAGATGCTCAGTGAATTAGCAATCTGGTACCCGGCCTTCTTGAATTCATTAAGAACTTAAGGAAATAACTTTAGGTTACCAGACTATAAACCTAATATGGATTCCTTTAGCCAAGTTGCCATGATAGTCTCGTTCAGAGTACTAAAAAGAGATGTTCTGGTTATAGTTGCGACAAGGTCTTAATATGGAATTTTAAATTAGGATATTATTCATTTGAATTTGGATTCGAATCAAATTCCAATATTATCCCGAGTTTTAATTTAAAAAATGGCAATTTTTTAAAAAATTTGACTAACTGCTGGGTTAACTTAATAACTTAATATACGGGCTTATTACCTAAAATTACTCCAGTAAAACTGGTAATATATAGACTTGTAATACATTTTGAAAAGTTTCAAATATTGGCTAATTGGGGGTAAAACTGGTTTTGAATTTAGCTTTAATCAAGCATTTCAATCTGTAATCGCCAGCAGGAAAAATCATTTCAGTAACTGTCAGTATCTTTGATAACATCTGCACTTTAAATTTCCCACCGCTAAATTTTAGTTGGAAAGGGTCCACAAGCCATTTCCATTTGGCATATATCAAACCCTATACTCTGACAAAGATTGATTCATCAGTATAGTTGATGTATGCACTGTAATTAGAAATCTCTCCTGCCTGCACTGAACAAACCGTATTACAGCAAATATGTGATATTTTATTGCGTGATACATTTTCATTACAATCACAGATCACGTACGTCGTCGTCATCATCAAAATGAGTTGCCTAGCAATCGTTCCCTGGAACGGATGTTAGCACAAGCCAGAAAGGCTAAGAAAACATATCGAGATGATCGTTGACATGATTAGACCAATCAGAACCAAGTGTCTAGTCCGAGTTAAAAGTTGAGTTGATACACGATTTATTTAGAATGATAAGGATCTAATCTGCATTGAAAGTTTAGTTGATACACGAATTATTTAAAAAGACAACGATCTAGTCTGTGTTGAAAGTCAAGTTAATACACGAAGTATTTAAATGACAAGGTCCAATGCTGTGTTGAAAGTCGAGTTGATACACGAAGTATTTAAATGACAAGGATCTAGTCTGTTGAAATTCGAGTTGATACAAAATTTATTTAAAATGACAAGAGCATATTCTGTGTTGAAGTCGAGTTGATTTACGAGTTATTTTAAATGACAAGGCTATATTCTGTATGGAAGTCGAGTTGATACACGAATTATTTAAATGACAAGGGTGTAGTCTGTTTAAGTCGAGTTGATCTATGAATTAATTAAATGACAAGGATATAGTCTGTGTTGACGGTTGAGTTGATACACGAAGTATTTAAATGGCGAGGATCTAGTCTGTGTTGCAAGTTGATTTGATATACGATTTTTTTTAAAAAGACAACGCTCTAGTCTGTTTTGAAACTCGAGTTGATACACGAGTTATTTAAATTGGCAAGTGTCTAGTCTGTGTTTAATGTCGAGTTGATACACGAAGTATTTAAATGACATGGGTCTGGTCTGTGTTTAAAGTCGAGTTGATACACGAATTATGTTAAATGACAACGATCAAGTCTGTGTTGAAAATAGAGTTGACATACGAGATATTTATAATGACAAAGGTCTAGTCTATGTTAAAGTCGTGTTGATAAATGAGTTATTTAAAATTACAAGGAGACTGACCTAGCAAGATTTTCTCATTGATAATCAACTCAGAAAGAGTACAAGTAGAAATCGACATGGGTCCATCTCAACTCGACTCACCCTATCTGAGAATGGTTAATATTTGTGGAGAATAAAGTCAACAAGCCAGGAGAGTTATGTCCCTTCTTAAGAAAAGGATAACAAATACGAACGTGCCTGTTGACTGTCCGCTTATGCCTTTTACACGACAATAGTCACAATTCTCACATACACGCTTGATATCTGGGGTTTTGAAACTACAGATAATATGAAACTTATTCGTTTAGATTTTCTAAAATATGTCGTATAGGTTAAAATCATCACCACCAGATTCACCACCACGTTTCTTTATGGTGAACTTGGCAAATTCCGCAGCATTTACAAATACAGTGGATGATGATTGGCTATTGGGTTAATATCATTAATCATAAACGAACGAAAACATCCCATACCATGTGTATGGGCTATTGCAGGATGTTAAAGATGTTCTAGGCATACACATGATTACAATAATGGTCTATGCATAACTGGATTATAATAATGGTCTAGGCATACACTGGATTATAATAATGGTCTAGGCATACACTGTATTATAATAATGGTCTAGGCATACACTGGATTATAATAATGGTCTAGGCATACACTGGATTATAATAATGGTTTAGGCATACACTGGATTATAATAATGGTCTAGGCATACACTGGATTATAATAATGGTCTAGGCATACACTGGATTATAATAATGGTCTAGGCATACACTGGATTATAATAATGGTCTAGGCATACACTGGATTATAATAATGGTCTAGGCATACACTGGATTATAATAATGGTCTTGGCATACACCGGATTATAATAATGGTCTAGGCATACACTGGATTATAATAATGGTTTAGATTTTCAGTTATATCGCTACGATGTCTGTTGTGTGCCAGTTTATAGTGATGTAGCATGATGTCACATGACCCAGTCACATTATCCTGACACATATCGTAACACTAACCTCTTAAAGCTGAGCGCTAAGCAAGGCAGCCGTTATTACAAGTTTTGTAAGTCGATGTTATGACTCAGTTGGGATCGAACCCACGACCTCCCGCATCCGAGGAGTACGCTCTAAGTACAAGGCCACCGGAGCGGTCAGTCACAAAATATATTTTTAGGTAGTTTATGTTACAAAAGATATTGTAAGTGATTTATTTTACAAGAGATGTTGTTAGTGGTTTATGTTGCAAGAGATGTTGTTAGTGGTTTATGTTGCAAGAGATGTTGTTAGTGGTTTATTAACCTAAGCATCACTATATTGTTGTGGTAAATTCAACTTGTGTCGGACATAACATGATGCGTGGGAGGAGCCGCTGTGGCTACTGGTGTTGCTGTTCCACAAAGCAACAAACCAATACAAGTATAAGTGGATTGTCTTTATGTGGAACCGCTCAAAGTTACCAATTGTTCTACTGCGCATGATGTCGTTTAGCAAGTAATTCTCGTGACCTCGTGGAAATCGTGAACAGGATTCCATCGCTTAATGAGTAATTTCTAAAGGTGCCACTTGTTTGTACACAGGTAACGATGTTTATTTTAGAACGTTGTACGTCTTCGAAGCTATGTTAACCTGACAGTTTTTAGTATAAATTATATATTATTTTTGCTGGTTTAGTAATAGCGCACAGCATGACCGTTTCAGGAAAGGAAACAAAACTAATAGCATACATGTGTTTAAGAAACCGACCTATTTGGGTTATTTTTTGCGTTTTATCGTAACATAGAGTTTATACGTTTCACTTTCGTAACTCCATTGCTTTAATTTTTCAAATTTTCAATTAATTTGCACCATGATTTGTAATCAATGGTCGTTTGCCAATGAAAATATTTTTATTGTGGATCTAATGATAGTAAATTAGCTATGAGATCTAGTGATAGTAAATTTGCTATGAGATCTAATGTTAGTACATTTGCTATGAGATCTAATGATAGTAAATTTACTATGGGATCCAGAAAATGTGAGATTTTTCCTAACAATTATTTTGAATTGTCCACTAACTTCAATAATTTGAAGAATCAGTCACCTGAAGAAATATTTGTGCAACAAAGATATTCATGCAAGTCATTTGATAGGCGAGTATAATACGTACAACTCAATTATACCCCGAGAAACAATATTCTCATGTCTGTGTCTAACTTTTCCACATTATCTCTTCTTTTTCAGTCGCAAATCCTCCAGACAAATCAAAAGATGACAGTAATCTCACGTCTAAGAATGGTCAACTTTCACGTAAGTGAAGAGTACGATTTCTTTAATTATAACATCTTCTGGTTTTTTTTTAGGGATTTGTTATGCAGACAGACGTTCTACACTAATATCGAGAATTAAAGTAAATTAAAGAGGTCATTTGGTCTTGTGTGGTGTTTGGAAATATGATTTTCTTGTGCACAAACACTGCCATGTCAGAAATATTCTTTATTATTCTATGGAAATGGTAAATAATGTTTCGTTCTCGGCACATCATAATGCTATACGTTTATACGTTTCAGTTTTTTAAAATAATTTTTAAAACTGAACTTTGAAGGTCTTAAACAAATTTAAATTAAATGTAAATTATATTATCAGTATGCTGCTATCTGACGTGTACGACTTGTTCGACCAAAATTAATAGAAAATAGAAAAGAGCATCAAAACTTTGGTATGACTTTAACAGAAATAGACAGACTTCGTGTATTTTTAGTTTATCTTTTACTTACATTTTGCCACTAATTAAATTCTCAGAAACTGTTATACTACATTTGAAAGACAAAATGTCGAAATATAAGTAACTACACGTTTTCTTATAGTTAAATCTGTAAATGTAGCACATTAAAATCATTTTAGAAGTTGAATTATATCGGTAATTTTTCCTCCGTATGAAAATGTTGGAATAATTTTACAAATGCTTGCAGTTTTACTTTATTTTTTTTTTCTTGCGAACATTTTTGTTCCGTAGTCGTTTGCAGCGCGGTTACAAAGAAATCGTAAACGAGGATTGGTCAGCAAAATTGTATGTCTATATGGATAATGTAATTGCACAAAATCACTTGTTGTTATTTTGTGCGACGTTTTGTCCGATCTTTGGGGTTTATTATATAACGCGATAATTATAAACATTGCGAGCTTTGTCAGAACTTTGGACTTAACCATCTGCAGTGAGAATTATATATTGGTTGTAATTCGTCCATCACATTTAATTTTCAAGCCTTTAATTTCTTCAACAACAAAAAACCAGCAGTGTTGAACAATGCAAATATTCATGTAAAACGACTCATTTAATATCGCTGTAAAGTAAATATTCAAATGAATAGACAACACTTGCTCATTTCGTTTTGCAAAAAACCGCAATGGCAATCCTTTTTTATTATTCTCTATGTCCATTAACGTGCTGATTTTTCGAGTTTTGTAGCATGGAATGTGATGATAGTTCGAGTGTCGTAGAATCAAATGTACTTATAGTTCGAGTGTTGTAGAATCAAATGTACTTATAGTTCGAGTCTCATGGCATCAAATGTGATTATTCGTGATAGTACCTTTTTAAACGGCTTCATAAAAGTTAACTTCACTCCCGGTCTTACTTGATACCATTCTGGTCCATCAAAAACTTAAATGATACCTTTTGTGTACGCTTATAAGGCCTATAGAAAAGTAATTCCACGAAACGTAAGATATCTTTTAAACGGCATTCTTCATTGTTAGTGAACTTACTGTTTTTCGAATAGACAGCCGTCTGATTTCTACGAAAAGACAACGATTTGATTTCCAAGAAAAAAGACAAATTAAGATAATCTACTAGATTCTGTCATAGAATTTCAGTCATCCGAATTAAAATCTGAGTTCTCAAGACATTTGTCTTATGAATTCCATGTTAGACTGGTAGTTATCATGGGAAGAATTGATATGCATGTACCAACGTATCGCTTTCATATACGTCATGTGGGTCAGGCTGGGCGATGAAAGCATACAGCATACAGAATGCAATATCTTATAGTCAAATGTGATTTGTTCTACTTTGTCTGAAGATTCTTCAGATTATTTCAAAGATGTATTATCAAGAAAACGTCAATAGTAAACAATGGAATCAAATTAAAATGAATGGAATATTTACGCCAGGGTATCTTTACTTTTCTCTTTCTCTCTGTTCTTGAGCAAAGGATTTTTCGTCTTCATTTATACTTTAGTAATTTTCTCCGTCATAAAAGAAATGTTTTGAAGAAGAAAAAACAAGAAAAAAAAAGCAACAGATAAATGGAGTGCGAAACGTCCTTCTCTATCCTACCTTACCCCCCACGCCGCCCTCTATTATTGTGCAGGCTTCTATGGTGAAATTTAATTTAGCATCTATTTCTGTCTTTATGGCACAATAAAAGATTTCATGCGATGTATCTTAAGCTACTCTGCGTTTATTGAAGAATCAGTGAAGAGGTTTGATTAGCTGTTAACGAACTGTTGTTAATAGCCTGATATTTATATGCATTCTGAAGCAGTATTCATTCATTTGAATGGCAACATCAAGGTTGAGTGCCATTTCTAATAATACGAAAATGATCCTTAGAATCGGCTTGCTTGACATGTCATTCAACATTAGTCACTAAATATTTCGTAAATTAAATCACATGCCCCCGTCTAATCCGACATCGCCAGTACAATGTTGCAGGATATTTTTTGTATAAGCTCCATTGGGAAAAGTAGTTGTAATTTGGGAATAAAGCCGGGTCAGTCAATTGCATCATATTCGAACTGGCGCATGAGTCGCATTAGCACGCGACATATTTTCTTGCAAAGCCTCTTATTTTCTATAATAAAAATTTGCAGTCATTAATCATCCAGATATAAATGAACAACATTATTCGAGATCAATCCATTGATTTTTTTGGAGTATGTTCTTTTACATTGGGTGAAAGATAGGGCAGTCATGAAAATTTTAATTTGTACACGTTGAACAGTAAATTTAACCACGGTGTCAGACCACTGGTCAACCAATTTGCAATTGATAGAATATGTGATGTGGTTTGGGTGGAGACGGAAATCCCAGTCACGGAATTAGTTGTAATGTGTCGATCGTAAATACAATAATGTAAACTCATGACTGGGATTTCATTGTCTCGATGCAAACTCCAAAAACGTAGATGTTTTTCTCTCACTCATTTTCTTTGCTGTCCAAATTAAAACAATCGTTCATGTATGTGATATAATATTGCATATTCAAGACGTACAGTCTTCATTAGGGGCTAGCGTTGCTGATAATATGCAATGGGATATTCGGTCTTGGAATGTTTAAAAAGCAGCCAAATAATTTCTCATTAAAATCCAATTTATCCTGTTGTTATTACCGCAACAAAGGAAAAAGCAAACAAACAGAAAAAGCACAAAATAACAGCAATTTCACTTATAATTGTTACAATTTTAGTTTCGCACTAAGAGCGTCTCGAGTCAATGAACACTGTCTTGTAAACACACCAAATGAATCCGAATATATTATTGAGGTCAGTGTCGTGACAATAGCAGCATACAATATATTATTGAGGTCTGTGTCGTGACAATAGCAGCATACAATGTATTTTTGAGGTCTGTGTCGTGACAATAGCAACATATTTGATAGTATTGTTAGAAGAATCTTATTTGAAAATACCAACCAGGGGTTATTCTTTTTAAGGGATGAATTTTAACTTTCATCAGTTCTTATTTGGAAATAATCTATGGTAGCCAGTGTGATGATGCTGAGTACACAACACTAATAAACAGCCAAGTGTAGAAGGACTGACCATGTTTTGGGTTATATATATATAAACTCTCCTATTCTTTGGAATAGGGCAAACTGTTTGTGACAAACCGGTGCTATTATTTATATTAACTTGAAAATTTCCCCAGTGTGTATCAAACACCGCTCTCTCTGTGTCTCTCTCTCTTTTTAAAACTCAACCACGTCACCCATGCTTATCAAAGATAACTCTCTCCCAAACGCTACTACGCGTGAAGATTCTACTTTATGTTGTACATTTATATATTCTACTTAAAGATTTTGTTGTACATTTATATATTCTACTTAATGTTTTATATTCTACTTAATGATTTTGTTGTACATTTATATATTCTACTTAATGTTTTATATTCTACTTAATGATTTTGTTGTACATTTATATATTCTACTTAATGTTTTATATTCTACTTTATGATTTTGTTGTACATTTATATATTCTACTTTATGATTTTGTTGTACATTTATATATTCTACTTAATGATTTTGTTGTACATTTATATATTCTACTTAATGATTTTGTTGTACATTTATATATTCTACTTAATGATTTTGTTGTACATTTATATATTCTACTTAATGATTTTGTTGTACATTTATATATTCTACTTAATGTTTTATATTCTACTTTATGATTTTGTTGTACATTTATATATTCTACTTAATGATTTTGTTGTACATTTATATATTCTACTTAATGATTTTGTTGTACATTTATATATTCTACTTAATGATTTTGTTGTACATTTATATATTCTACTTAATGATTTTGTTGTACATTTATATATTCTACTTAATGATTTTGTTGTACATTTATATATTCTACTTAATGCTTTATATTCTACTTTATGATTTTGTTGTACATTTATATATTCTACTTAATGATTTTGTTGTACATTTATATATTCTACTTAATGATTTTGTTGTACATTTATATTATCTACTTAATGATTTTGTTGTACATTTTTATATTCTACTTAATGATTTTGTTGTACATTTATATATTCTACTTAATGATTTTGTTGTACATTTATATTATCTACTTAATGATTTTGTTGTACATTTTTATATTCTACTTAATGATTTTGTTGTACATTTATATATTCTACTTAATGATTTTGTTGTACATTTATATTATCTACTTAATGATTTTGTTGTACATTTATATTATCTGCTTAATGATTTTGTTGTACATTTATATATTCTATCCTTAGAAATATGGCAAGTCTTTTGCACAATGATCCGCTAGAGGGAAATTTGATTTTGTAATAACCAGCTCACTGATAACTGATCCACTCATGTAAGTGCATCGTTTTTTATTCGTCGTGAATTATTCCATTGGTGCGGATGAATGCGTTTGGCAAAGTGAGAACATAGTTGATTTGACATGATACATTTCTTGTTGGGATTTAACCAGTGGCGTGCATGGCCTGTGTGTCTGGAACATTATTTGATATTAGTTTCTGAACCTAACCGGTGGTCCAAACGGTTAGAGCGTCACCAAAGACTTATTAATTTTTTAAAAATGCAGTAGCTTAGCATTTGCCTTGCTGGACGCACAACATTAACATGTTGATGTTATCTTTACTTCTTGTCGGAAACATCGGTCAGCTAAATTAACTGGGTGGTCTGAAGCTGAAGCGGACGTGGAGAACACAAACGGTCCTGTTATATTTAAATGTGTATTAAACCAACAACAACCAAATGTCATCTATTATATTTTCAATCGTGTTTTGTTTCGTTTTAGTAACGGCGAGAATATTTAAGGGTGCGAGGAAACCATGATAAATAACATGTCAGTGGTTAGGCGACTGATGTGTGAAATTGGGTCAAGGAAGTCATGATAAAATAACATGTTAATGTTTAGGCGACTGTGTGAAATTGGGTCAATGAAATCATGCTAAAATAGAACGCTGTTTAGGCGACTGTTGTATGAAATGGGACACAAGGACACTATGATAAAAGAACATATCATTGTTCAGGCGACTGAGATGAGAAATTAGTTTAGTCATGTTAAAATAACATGTCGTTTTTTAGGTGTCTGATGTTTAAAATTGGGTACAAGGAAATCATGATACAAGCATGTCCTTGTTTAGGCGACTGATGTGCAAATTTGGGTTCAGTGATATCATGATAAAATAACATGTCGTTGTTTAGGCGACTGATGTATAAAATTGGCATCAATGATATTAAAATAAAATAACATGCCGTTGTTTAGGCGACTGCTGTGTAAAATTGGCCTCAATGATATTAAAATAAAATAACATGCCGTTGTTTAGGCGACTGCTGTGTAAAATTGGCCTCAATGATATTAAAATAAAATAACATGTCGTTGTTTAGACGACTGATGTAAAATTGGGTACAAGTAAAACATGACAAAAGAACATCTCAACATTTAACAAATTTGTTCAGATGGATGTGTCCATTCCGATTTGTTGCTGAACCGTTTTCTAGAAGAACTTTTTTGTCTTTTGTATTTGATTTAAGTTTCGAATAACATCATTTCAGTTTGATTCAAATGATATTTCTTAAATCGATAGTTTTTCCTTAATTTGAACAAATTTACAAAGTAATTGGAGGAGTGGGTAATGCAGTTTTTAAATTTGTAACGAAATTTGGCTACTGATTAAATTTTCAAATCATTTCGAAGGATGAAAGAAACCCAACTAATTAAATGTTGACAACTATTTTGCACCAGGATTTTTCAGGTATTTGTTTGCGTGGTGTTAGAATACAGATGTTCGGCAGAGAATCCGAATGAAGTGTCCAGTATACGTTCTATGACAGGGTGAATCAGATATTATGTGGCAATATAATTACACTTAAAAATGTTGTATGTGATACTTTTTTTCACACTTTTGCGTTTGACAAATAGGTTTCCCAAAGAACAGTGCTTTCAGCACATTAGCTATACAGTCTAACATCTCGTCCCCAAAACAAAATAACTCATTTAATAATTAAAACTTAATATAATTCTATACACAAAGTACATTATCTGTCGCTTTGAAAGAATGCTGCCTGTCTGTCTGTCTGTCTTTCTCCCACTCTTTCTATCTCTATTAGGGCTGTCCATATAAATCGTCATACTATTTAGTTGGCTTTCTCAAGGGTGTTCATATAACTTATAGCCAGTATTTAGTTGGCTTTGTCAAGGGTGTTCATATAACTTATAGCCAGTATTTAGTTGGCTTTGTCAAGGGTGTTCATATAACTTATGGCCAGTATTTAGTTGGCTTTGTCAAGGGTGTTCATATAAATTATAGCCAGTATTTAGTTGGCTTTGTCAAGGGTGTTCATATAAATTATAGCCAGTATTTAGTTGGCTTTGTCAAGTGTGTTCATATAACTTATAGCCAGTATTTAGTTGGCTTTGTCAAGGGTGTTCATATAACTTATAGCCAGTATTTAGTTGACTTTGTCAAGGGTGTTCATATAACTTATGGCCAGTATTTAGTTGGCTTTGTCAAGGGTGTTCATATAACTTATAGCCAGTATTTAGTTGACTTTGTCAAGGGTGTTCATATAACTTATAGCCAGTATTTAGTTGACTTCGTCAAGACGGACTATACAAGTCATGTTCAAGATTAACTTGGCTGCGTCAAAGATGTTCATATAACTTATAGTTAGTATTTAGTTGGCTTTGACAAGGCTGTCCATATAAATAATAGTGAGTATTTATTTGTCTTTGTCACGGATGTCCATATAACTTATAGTCAGCATTTAGTTCTCTTTGTCAAGACTGACCATATAAGTCATTATCAAGATTAACTTGGCTATATCCAGGCTGTCCAAATAACGTATAGTCCGTATTTAGTTGGCTTTGTCAAGGCTGTCCATATGACCTATATATAGTCCGTATTTAGTTGGCTTTGTAAAGGCTGTCCATATAACGTATAGTAACTATTTTGTTGGTTTTGACAAGGCTGTCCATATAACGTAAATAGTCAGTAATTTGTTGGCTTTGTCAAGGCTGTACATATAAGTAATGATCAAGATTAATGCGGCTGTATCAAGGCTGTATCAAGGCTGATGACTGCATATTTTAGTGTAGATCGTGTGCATGATACAGCTTAATAGACCCCAAGTTCAAGACAGACATTTAGGAATTAGATTTTAGGGATCCGTATGACTTTATGCATCATACTTTGACAAGAATAAGCATCTGAATTATCAATATTATCTCGCATGGCAATATGGCGATGTGAGTGTACGATACGATGATGTTTCTGTCGTGCTTCGTCACGCCATCAGTTATCAATTGCACGTCACAAATGTAGAGCCCAGATGTATGGTCTGATTTCAATGAAACGTGGAATATGGGTTTATAACATTAGAATCTCAAACGAGCTGGTTAATGTTGGAGACCCATGCGTAATAATTATGTGGTTTGTTAGGCTTATTTCCACTTTTGGAGGCCACATGTTTAATCGGATTTCCATATACTTGGAATATATGGTAATATCATTAAGGTGCCGAATGAGTTCCATAATGAATTAGATCCACGCATACCAAAGAGGTCATAACAAATCTATCGACTCAGCAAGCTACGACTCAGAACAGGTTGCCTTATCATTTCGGTAATGGCGCTGATCTTCGATAATTTGGTGTATAATGTCTGTTCTGGGTTCAAATAACCTTGTACGAATGGTAATGTTTTGGGGATTTAGTTTGCCCCGTATTGCGTTACAGTTTGTAACCTCCAGAGTCTGACATCAAACATAATCCACACTTTCCATCGCAATTTATTGTTGGCCAGTTGCCGAATATTCATATAATCCAACGTATCGATTGCGTATTTTCCTTCAAATTTGAAACCAATTTTAGTGTTATTTCATTTCTAGATTTGAAAGCCACACATAAAAAGATGGAATACTGAAATAAATTAGCTCGCAATCTTTATTTCTTTTCAACATTACTAAGTCCATTTATAGGCATTTATTGGCACAATTATGCCATTTACCTCAACCAGTGCTTTTCGTGTCAAGAGCTGAAGGTCATGCTAGACGAAATGGTGACCAAAGTTATAAATCAACGACGAGATATTGGGAATATTACCGTGCAGTTCTTGTTCTCGTCTTATAATGTTAATGTCTTTATAGTTTTCAAATTGTGATTATTCAAATGTTAAAAAAGAACTTCATTTGCCCGTTTTATTATTACCGACAAAGTGTTGCAATGGCTGTCTTAATGCAGTTGTGATATTTTCCCATCAATGTTCTTTAAAACTAAAATACACTTTAGTCATCCAACTCATCCCTTTTGCACAGCCGAAACTTTATGGGATTTCTTAGTTCTTATTTATAGTGTACATGTCATTTTTGGTTCATTACACCATTTTCATAACTTCACATAAATTGACAAATCGCAAACCTTTCTGATTTTTCTGGAATAAACCTCAGATCCTGTATTTTTTCTGTCGGTGACGACTTTAGCCTGAATAGTTGAACGATATAACGTGAAGACACGTGCATTCGCTATCGAGTAGATTTATTGGGTTTTAAAATGTTTTCGACTTTGGTATTGGCTGAAAAAGGTTTAAGAACAACAACAAAACATTTGCTTCTTTAAGTGACATGATTGAATATGTTTACCTAGTTTTCACTACCATATCTATATGTAATTACATACCTATAGTTGATTTAAAATACCTATTTGTAATTACATACCCATGTTTTATTAAAATACCTATTTGTAATTACATACCTGTATGTGATTAAAATACATATTTATAATTACATAACTATATTTGATTTTTAAAAATACATATTTGTAATTACATATCTATATTTGATTAAAACACCTATTTGTAATTACATACTTATATTTGATAAAAGTCCCTATTTGTAATTAGATACCTATATTTGATAAAATTACATATTTGTAATGACATACCTATATTTGATTACAATAATTACGTATAATTGCATACCGTACTTGATTAAAATACCTATATGTAGTTAAATGCCTATATTTGATTAAAATACCTATATGTAGTTAAATGCCTATATTTGATTAAAATACCTATATGTTTGTTTGTTTGATTAGGATTTTTAACGTAGCGTTAACAATTTTTCAGTCATATCGCTACGATGTCTGCAGTGAGGCAGTTTATAGTGATGTCTAGCACTGAGACATCATGCCGCAGACATGTAGCATGATGTCTCACCCAGTCACATTATCCTGACACCAGGCCGACCAGTCCTAACACTAACCTCTTTATGCTGAGCGTCAAGCGAGGCAGCTGTTAGTACCATTTTTGTAAGTCTTTGGTATGACTCGGCCGGGGATCGAACCGACGACCTCCCGCTTCCGGGCGGACGCTCTAACCACTAGGCCACAGGAGCGGTTAAAATACCTATATGTATTTAATGCCTATATTTGATTAAAATACCTATATGTAGTTAAATGCCTATATTTGATTAAAATACCTATTTATAATTACATATCTATACTGTATTAAAATAGCTATTTGTAAGTACAGTACCTATTTGTTGTTACAATACTTATTTGTAATTACAATACCTTTTTGAATATACGGTACTAAAACTCTTTTTGCCTCTGCAGGTTAATACGAACTGTCGATATACATTATCCAAGTAAAACAATGGACACATAACGTTAATCGTCACCACACATTCAGTCAGTGCTGAAGAATTGTACGGATTTCAGTGCAAGAATATAAAACTCTACAGAAACATGGACAAAAAAAAAAAACGCAGTATCTCATCTCTGCTAAGATCTCTCTCCTTGTGCGGCAAGGTCGTATGGCCTCCGCTGTACAATGGCGTGTGGTATCCATTCTACAATGGCGTATGACATGTATTGTACAAAGGCGTAAGACCTGCACTCTACAATGTGTTAGGGCCTGCACTGTATAATTATGTATCGGGGTGCACACCAGTTGTGTAATTCTGAGCGCGTGACGTGTGTAGGGTGAAGTTGTTTGCATATGAAACACGAACAGCTGAGAAAATATTGGCATATCTCTATGCTACTTTGATGTAATGTGGCTGACATTTCTTTTGGTCAGTGCCTTCTATTAATAGCTTTTAGTGGGTTTTTGATTAGTGGAGGTCATACGCCTTGGTACAGTGGAGGTAATACGTCATTGTACAGAACAGGCCATACGCATCTGTACAGTGCAGGTCATACGCCATTGCACAGGGCTTGCAAGGAAAGTGTACATGATCAAAGCACACTGCTAACTAAAATGACTGTTCTCTTGTGCTAACAATATCAGTCTGAATTAGTCTAAAGTACTTTATCTTCAGCACCTATTAAAATAGGGAAAGTGCCCAACAAGAAAATACCAGCTTCTGAAAGTGCTATGGACGATAAACCAAATATACAAAATGTAAAATAAATTATCGGCACTTTTTTATTTTTACAATATACCTTTGAAGTTCAGGATGTGGAAATGACCAAGTGGAGCTAGCAGTGTTTTGAAAGATGTACATCTGGAGTAAGGCCAAGTGTATAATCTATAACCCATATTAAACACATCAATCATACACCAACATAGCCGGAATTAAAGGTTCTTTGAACTATACTAAGATAGACAATGTCTTTATTTAAATAGCCAGTATAACCAGATAGGACACGCGGGGAAATTTGTTTTCTTGAAAGTTTTAACCTTGTGCAAAATACGAAACTGTGTGGCTTGCACTGAACAATGGCGAATGGCATGCACTGTACTTTGGCGTATAGCCTCCACTAAATAATGGTGTATGACCTACCCTGTACAATGGCGAATGTATGGTTTGCAATCTACTAGTACAGAAAGTGCAGGGTTTATTCTATTTAGCAAAACTCTTATTCTGGCTATCCAGTATGGAGGATGTTGGACATTTTTGAAATGCAAGGGATTTGTTTCTACATTTCTACAATATGCACATTAATTTAAATCAGAGATGTTAGAAAACCTTGCAATATATTGATGATAAATAACTGGACATTCCGTTTAGACCTTGACATTCATGACATGACAAGAATAGTTTCTGCACTTTGAAATAAAACACCATCAAGCTGAAATATGATTTATTTGTTTCTATAGAGTGTTATAAGGTACGTATGCGATCTAAAGTTATCGGTCGACTTCGTTTCCTATAAATCACAGCGGAACAATAAAAGGAAAAAGCAATCATGAAGCTTTCGCTACAATAGTTTTTGTAAACAAAAGACATATTGAATTGCGATCAATCAAGAATACTTCATTTCGCACAATTCTATTTGCATGCCGAGATAAGTAATTGAACGAAACTTCTTGGACACTGCCTGTGGATTTCTGTAGAATCAATGCATCGTCGTTCAGCGTTGCTTTCAGTGATGAAGCTTGTGGTGAAATAGATTTATGACTTGTATGTCCGTGCTAAAGGTAGTTTTATATACCGTACAAATCTACTTTATTTCCATTAAAGAACGCGTATTCTTGTAAATTTACCCCCTTTATATAAAATATTAAACTCCGCCTTTTAAGGTAAACCTGTTATAAGTATGCCTTGGCTAAAACCCGTTTATTCTATGGCCAGTCTTCTCATTGTGTACAACGGATTTTACGTAATTTTAAAGAAAATCAAATTCATATTTCTTGTAAACTTTCTTTCTAAAGCCATAATCAGAATATTAAAATACTTTAAATCCCTCTGTATACTCCTCATCCCCCTCCTTCTCATGTCACCCTCCTCCTGTATACGTCTCATCTTCCTCCTTCTCCTATATACTCATCCTCCTACTCCTTCTCCTGTATACTCTTCATCCCCCTCTTTCTCCTATATACTCCTCATTTTTCCTACTCATCTTTCTCATTACTATCTTCTTTATTATGTCACTCCACTTCGATGGCAAGAGTTTTTATAACGTTCTGATTCTTTCCCTGTTATGTATTCTGGCTGTTTAGCTATGTCTCAATTGGTTACGTGAATTATGTAAATCACAATCTTAAAAACAATAATCCACGCCTTTTTAGAACGGTGGTCTTACTTTTGACTCCGCAGATAGATTATACTTATTCGCAGACATACCAGATGCTAGTACTATTCGGAAAGTTTTCTCTTTTTTCCAGACTTATATCATTATATGTATTGCATGACGGGAGACTCAGTGGTTCTTGATTATATGTCTTAATATTTAGTTAGTTATTTCGTTTTGTCTGCCATCATTCGTTGTCTTTAATGTACGGAATCTCTTTAATTATTACGATGTTATATTGAGTACAAGATAGCGTGACATGCCAGGTAAAATCATTTTTGTATTTTTTCTTCTTATTCTCTTCTTCAAAATTATATTACATATATCTCAACACCAGTCTGGTTCACTGTAGCCCCAGGAACACGATGCAGTATTACGAATACCAAATGACGAAAACTCGTTATTGGAGGAAATATCGGAAACTAGTCCGTAGTACAACATGCCAAAATAACGCTCTCATATATCTTATTTCTTGTTTAGAAGTATAGAAAGTCTGTTGTATATATATATATATAAAGAGCTACTGAGTCTCCCGCACGCACACACACACACGCACACATATACATACACACACACACACACATATATATATATATATATATATATATATATATATATATATATATATATATATATATATATATATATATATATATATATATACGGGAGACTCAGTAGTTCTTGATTATATTATATGAGACGCATCAGTTATTCGTAAATATCTTTCAGTTGATGCCACTAAAACACTTGTGTGTTCATTAGTACTTTCAAGACTGGGATATTGTAACTCAGTTCTGTCTGGTTCGTCACAATATTTACTCCAGAAACTTCAAAAAGTTCAAAACACAGCTGCACGGATCATCTTTAGAGTACCTCGATCAGAGCACACACACTATATATATATATATATATATATATATATATATATATATATATATATATATATATATATATATATATATATATATATATATATATATATATATATATATATATATGTATATATATATATATATATATATATATATATATATATATATAGAATATATGTATAGTATGTACGCTGTATCAATGATATACCACGAGATGTATAATTTTTTCATTAAAAGGAAACGAGGCTTGCCCGAGTTTCCTTTTAATGAAAAATTTATACAACGAGTGGTATATCAATGATACAGCGTACATACTATACATATATTTTATTTATATCACATACAAATACAAATAATGCAAGTTGGAGTTACGATGTGCTCCTGATATATTGCCCGAGTAAATGACCTCCTCACAACCAAGTGGCTGTCTGCTACAAAATCTAGTTCTACGATTTTTCTTGTTATTCACAATCACATATTCAAATTGATAAGTTGATTGTTTTCTTTTTCATTTTCTTTTTTTATTCACATTTATTAAATCACTATAAGACACACGCATTATTTAAACATAAAATATGTTGTTGTGTTGGGTTTTTTTAATGAAGAAAGTAGTGCACTGCAAACACGGTGATCTTATTATAGACTACTGTTAGGCATTGACCTACTGTCGTATGGAAATTCGCGTGGAATATAAACGAATTGGAATCACGAACCAACAAGAGGTAATTAAAATATTTTAATATATTGACAGTTCAACTAAGTTTTCATTTTGATTTAATTAGCGATTCTACAGACTAAACATCTCTCTCTCTCTCTCTCTCTCTCTCTCTCTCTCTCTCTCTCTCTCTCTCTCTCTCTCTCTCTCTCTCTCTCTCTCTCTCTCCAGAGACATCATCGTATGACACAAGCAAAAATTCACGACGCTTGTATTTTCGTGTATTTTTGCTCCAGAGAGAGAGAGAGAGAGGGGGGGGGGGGCTGGCGACCTTTTGGACAGTTTTATATTTAATTATTAATACTCGATTAAAACGGGTTTCAGAAACAACAACAAAGGCTTAAAACACAATACAGTATGTGCGCATCGTAACCAACAAATTTAACATGTAGGCCTTGTGTGTCGTCTGACGATTGCAACTATGTATCATTGATATTATGAATACTATAGATAAATCCCAAGGAAAGCGTAAGCATAGGTTTACGAGGAAACAGAGTTAGAGTACTGTGGGTTACTTGGTACAAGTTCAGCTTTAATGTTTTCGTCCAGCGCAATATATTTCTCTCTCACTCCAGATTTGTGCTTATTTTGCATGAGAGGGGGAGAGGAAAAAGACAGGATTCCGATGAAATTGTGTACCATTTTAATATTTAGAAAACAGGGACTATTAATATTTGTGTCGTTAATTTCATGTCATTTATGATTAATGAATGAGTAGAAATTCTTCAAAGAGCTATAGGCCTACGGTAGAAAGAATGTTTATATATTCGTATTATTGCGCTATGGGCGGATCACTATTTGATATACCAATAGTATTGGTATATAGATTTGCTTTATACCAACACTTTAAATGCCATGTTATTTTTAATGTATGTGGTATAAATATATATATATATATATATATATATATATATATATATATATATATATATATATATATATATATATAACCTGATCCAGAACAAGTCGGGAAGTTAATTAATTATAATAGAAAATATAGCGATATTATGTTAATGAAAATCTTATATATTTTACCTATAATGACTACCATCGCTTCTTTATTTTTTAGTGACTTGTGTGTGTGTGTGTGAATTAGAATTTTAGCATAGCTTTAACAATTTTAGTCCTGAATGTTTTTAAATGTCATTTTATTGTACAGACGTAACGTGTATTCGTTATCGATGAAGACGGAATTTAAATGACATTTGCGAATACTTTCATTTCAACTGCGAGTTATTTCTGCTTTCCCAAAGAGTTAAGTAATTACAAGGAAACAAAGTGATGATGTATTCGATTCCTTGCGTCAAACGTAATCAGACCATTTCCCGAATAGCTGAATTTGCATTTGCCTTGTGCATGATTTAATTGCGAAAAAAACGCCATTGCATGGACGAAAAACGTTTGCATAATTATAGAGACTCCAGTAATCTTATCTGTCCTATGGTCGCAATGTCGTGTAGAAATTGAAATCGATTAGTAGAGACCCTCTCCCCTATCCATTTAACATTGCCTTGAGGTAGGAACTTTAAGAAACGAAAGCGTGGTGCCTTTAAGACTGCAGAACAAACAGCTGGCGCACTGATTGGGTATCGGTAAGCTTGCAGGAGACATCTGGCGCCCCGATTGGTTATCTGTCATCCTGCAGAAAATATAGCTTGCGCCCCGATTGGTTATCTATCATCCTGCAGAAAATACAGCTTGCGCACTATCTGCAGAGCTTTACCCAACACATTTGCATGTACTTTCTCCACTTGGCTTAAAATGCTCGCTGAGTAAAATTATGTTCTTTTCGTCACATTTCAGCTGTTCTACTGTTCATTCTCGGTTTCTACTTAAACTACGAAAGTTCAAGGCTGGTCATCCGCTAGACCAGTTGGATGGTGTGGGTACCACACGCTATACAGGAATTATGACTCTTCGAGTAAACAAGACAAAACCTATCGGTCTTTGTGATGAATAGTACACTAATTAGATCTCCACTCCGATTCTATGGCCAATTAAAAACGGACCGGTTGTCCGTAAGGTCATAATAATCATCTATGAACAACTGTCAGATAATATTCGATGTCTAACAGCCAGTCAAATCTCGATTCGGAGCACTTTTCTTATCGGTTTATTGAATTCGAATGAGTACGCCTTCTCATTTATAGATGGGCCTCGACCAGTATATATAACTAATTGACATATTGGTAAGCAAACACATACGATCTTTTGACATTGATATTCTGTCACCTTGCTTAGATGTGGAAACATTGACGTGGCGATTATATATGAATACATAGCCACATCATATTATGCATCAGTTGTATGTATCAAGTCTTCAGAAGTGATACAAGATTATGGTCATAATTATTTTGACTCGCAGCAGCAATATTGCAAAACTGATTATTGAAGTCAGACATTCTGACATCTTGCAGATAAATCAAATAATATCAGTTTAATTTGAAATCCAGAGATTCTTCCGGGTGTGTGATAAAAACTGGCGTGAGGTATGGAATAATTGGACACGATGTTTTCAGAGACACAGAGTACAATATATATATATATATATATATATATATATATATATATATATATATATATATATATATATATATATATATATAGAGAGAGAGAGAGAGAGAGAGAGAGAGAGAGAGAGAGAGAGAGAGAGAGTATATGAAATGCTAAGTGTTTCTGCTTTACTTGTTCTTGTCTTTGCTTATTACAACGAGTGCAAAAGGATGATGGTAAGATTGGTACGGTTGTTATTATATCTATGCAGTGAAATGTTGACAACAGACTGGCTGATAATCTTCCTAGATAGTGATGTGTTGACAACTGACAAGCTGATGCTCGTCCGATATATTGATGTGTGTCAACAGTCTGGCTGATGCTCGTCTTATATAGTGATGTGTTGACAACAGACTGGCTGATACTCTTCCTATATAGTGATTTGTTGACAACGGATTGCATGATACTCTTCCTATATAGTGATTTTTTGACAACGGATTGCATGATACTCTTTCTATATAGTGATGTGTTGACAACGGATTGCATGATACTCTTCCTATATAGTGATTTGTTGACAACGGATTGCATGATACTCTTCCTATATAGTGATTTTTGACAACGGATTGCATGATACTCTTCCTATATAGTGATGTGTTGACAACGGATTGCATGATACTCTTCCTATATAGTGATGTGTTGACAACGGATTGCATGATACTCTTCCTATATAGTGATGTGTTGACAACGGATTGCATGATACTCTTCCTATATAGTGATGTGTTGACAACGGATTGCATGATACTCTTCCTATATAGTGATGTGTTGACAACGGATTGCATGATACTCTTCCTATATAGTGATGTGTTGACAACGGATTGCATGATACTCTTCCTATATAGTGATGTGTTGACAACGGATTGCATGATACTCTTTCTATATAGTGATGTGTTGACAACGGATTGGATGACAGTAGGCTGATACTATACCTATATATTGTTGTATCAACATTCCATGTATTAACATAAGTAAGCTAATCTAGCTTGACATTGTTATATCGATAAGCAGATTGATTGTCCCGCTTTACTGTGTTCTTTCTATAGTAGACCAATACTCGTTCTTTAGAGTTCTATAGATAGAAGATTGGCAGTTTAACTATACAATGTTGTATCGAAATACGCTCGTTGCTCTATATCAAGAGTAGTTAGTGTTGTGTCGATAAACGGTAGCTACTCAAGCTATACTATGTGATATCGATATACGGTAGCTACTCAAGCTATACAATGTTGTATCGATATACGGTAGCTACTCAAGCTATACAATGTTGTATCGATATACGGTAGCTACTCAAGCTATACAATGTTGTATTGATATACGGTAGCTACTCAAGCTATACAATGTTGTATCGATATACGGTAGCTACTCAAGCTATACAATGTTGTATCGATATACGGTAGCTACTCAAGCTATACTATGTGATATCGATATACGGTAGCTACTCAAGCTATACAATGTTGTATCGATATACGGTAGCTACTCAAGCTATACAATGTTGTATCGATATACGGTAGCTACTCAAGCTATACAATGTTGTATCGATATACGGTAGCTACTCAAGCTATAATATGTGATATCGATATACGGTAGCTACTCAAGCTATACAATGTTGTATCGATATACGGTAGCTACTCAAGCTATACTATGTGATATCGATATACGGTAGCTACTCAAGCTATACAAAGATGTATTGACATACGATCGTGATGATCTTTCATGCCACATCCGCAGTCATAGAGAAAATTCGATATTTTAATCATCTTATCCTTTTTTAAGGTCAAGGAATTGTCAATGTCCAAATCATGTATTTATCTTTTAAAATGTAAAATGCGCGGATAAAATAAGTGATATTTGATTCTGGCGAGTATCGCCTTGTTGTTTTGACGTTTTATTGGGACGAATCATATTGAATTATATCAGCTTCTGTTTTGGACTTGAAGCTTGGCAATGCCGTTCGGCTCACCGGTGGTCGTGATATTTCATAACGCATCATTGATATGACAGTTGACCGAGCGGTGTCAAACCTTGCCGCGATTCTCGCTGGAAGTCACAAGTTAACCTCAAATTTCCAAAGACTTCTTTCCAACTTTCCGTTGTAAATTAGAAAGTCTATTCTATATGTAAAGTTTACTCTAATCAATTCAAGACATGGACAGTAAACCCCTAAATACAAATAGACATTACACCCATTAATATACACAGACTACACCCCTAAATACAAATAGACATTACACCCATTACTGTACACAGACTACATCCCTAGATACAAATAGACATTAGACTCATTAATATACACAGACTACACCCCTAAATATACATAGACATTACACCCATTAATATACACAGACTACACCCCTAAATATACATAGACATTACACCCATTAATATACACAGACTACACCGCTAAATATACATAGACATTACACCCATTAATATACACAGACTACACCCCTAAATACAAATAGACATTACACCCATTAATATACACAGACTACACCCCTAAATATACATAGACATTACACCCATTACTGTACACATACTACATCCCTAAATACACATAGATATTACACCCATTACTGTACACAGACTACACCCCTAAATATACATAGACATTACACCCATTACTGTACACAGACTACATCCCTAAATATGCATAGACATTACACCCATTACTGTACACAGACTACATCCCTAAATACATATAGACATTACACCCATTACTGTACACAGACTACACCCCTAAATATCATAGACATTACACCCATTACTGTACACAGACTACACCCCTAAATATACATTAACATTACACCCATTACTGTACACAGACTACATCCCTAAATACACATAGACATTACACCCTTTAATATACATATACAGCAACCCTTAAACATGCATAGACATTACACCCTTAAATAGCCATTAGGCACTTACACCCTTAAATTATACCCTTAAATATTCATAGGCATTATACCCTTAAGTATTTCATAGACATTACTTGCTGAGTTGTCTTAGTTTATCACTGTAATGGTGAAAAAAGTGTTGGACTTTTGTGTGAAGATTCATACTTGATCAAAACTATAATTTGCTTGAAAAGCAATAATGTTGTGTAGAAAATCTAAAATCATTAGATATCTACAACGAATCAAACGGTAAAACATGTCCTACCCAGGTGACGACATGTTATCAACATCAAGCTGGAGATGTGGATAGATCATAAGTAATTCAACATACTTGATTAATATGCTCGAATGTCTACATATGTGCTGGATTTTTTTTCGTGAAATTAATGGTATAGTTTTCTCTTATTATATCTGGAAACGTTTCGTTTCAAGTTCAGCCGAAAATAAACCAAGATATTTCAATTTATTTTTTGTTTTCATTCTTCTTCAAATTTTTTACTTGACTCATATTTGTAAAAATAATTTTTCTCCAAGTACCCTATATTTTATTTTATATTATTCCTATAATTTTAACCCAAAGACAATGGGCAGTCTCCATACAGACCACGCTATGATGGCTGATCCAAAACCCTTATTGTCTTACAATCGATCATGAAGGCTTCATTCGTCACCATTCAATTTGCACGCCAGATTACATAATTAAATTATATTTTATCCTCCCTCATTATATATGTATAATCAGGAAACTTATTTCAAAATAAAATTCATTCTTTTCATTCCGTTTTCGAAACAATTGGTGTTTTTTTTTTTTCTGCTAAGAAATATATTGTTACCCAGTGATCATGTATGTGCTAACCATGTGATGGATATTTCCATCTTTTACTATATATAGATATATATGTCAACTCAATACGTTATGTTCCGTTTGGATGTCATGGTCCACAGTATATTATCTCACAAACGACCACGTATCAACCACGAGATGAAGTAAAGGCTCATTGATCCGTTTTCGGAGAATGACGGCATAATATTTAACGAAGTTCACAAGTACCACTATCAACCAATGCAATATCCTAAAATCATTTTCGAAACAATATATGGAAAATAGAATGGAAACATATCAAGACTGTACAGAGTTTAGTCGTGGTTAGCAATGCCAGTTTACAGAGTTTAGTCGAGATTAGCAAATGCCAGTTTACAGAGTTTAGTCGAGATTAGCAAATGCCAGTTTACAGAGTTTAGTCGAGATTAGCAAATGTCAGTTTATAGAGTTTAGTCGAGATTAGCAAATGCCAGTTTACAGAGTTTAGTCGAGATTAGCAAATGCCAGTTTACACAGAGTTTAGTCGTGATTAGCAAATGCCAGTTTATAGAGTTTAGTCGAGATTAACAAATGCCAGTTTATAGAGTTTAGTCGAGATTAGCAAATGCCAGTTTACAGAGTTTAGTCGTGGTTAGCAATGCCAGTTTACAGAGTTTAGTCGCGATTAGCAAATGCCAGTTTACAGAGTTTAGTCGAGATTAGCAAATGCCAGTTTACAGAGTTTAGTGGAGATTAGCAAATGCCAGTTTACAGAGTTTAGTCGTGGTTAGCAATGCCAGTTTACAGAGTTTAGTCGAGATTAGCAAATGCCAGTTTACAGAGTTTAGTGGAGATTAGCACATGCCAGTTTACAGAGTTTAGTCGTGGTTAGCAATGCCAGTTTACAGAGTTTAGTCGAGATTAGCAAATGCCAGTTTACAGAGTTTAGTCGAGATTAGCAAATGCCAGTTTACAGAGTTTAGTCGAGATTAGCAAATGCCAGTTTATAGAGTTTAGTCGAGATTAGCAAATGCCAGTTTACAGAGTTTAGTCGAGATTAGCAAATGCCAGTTTATAGAGTTTAGTCGAGATTAGCAAATGCCAGTTTACAGAGCTTCGTCGTGGTTAGCATATGCCAATACACAAAGTGTAGTCGTGGTTAGCAAATGCTAGTTTACAGAGTTTAGTCGTGGTTAGCAAATGCCAGTTTACAGAGTTTAGTCGAGATTAGCAGATATCAATGCAGAGAGTTGAGTCGAGATTAGCAAATGCCAGTTTACAGAGTTTAGTGGAGATTATCAAATGCCAGTTTACACAGAGTTTAGTCGTGATTAGCAAATGCCAGTTTACAGAGTTTAGTCCAGATTAGCAAATGCCAGTTTACACAAAGTTTAGTCGTGATTAGCAAATGCCAGTTTACAGAGTTTAGTCGTGATTAGCAAATGCCAGTTTGCAGAGTTTAGTCGTGGTTAGCAAATGCCAGTTTACACAGAGTTTAGTCGTGGTTAGAAAATGCCAGTTTACAGAGTCTAGTCGAGATTAGCAAATGCCAGTTTATAGAGTTTAGTCGAGATTAGCAAATGCCAGTTTACAGAGTTTAGTCGAGATTAGCAAATGCCAGTTTACACAGAGTTTAGTCGTGATTAGCAAATGCCAGTTTATAGAGTTTAGTCGAGATTAACAAATGCCAGTTTATTGAGTTTAGTCGAGATTAGCAAATGCCAGTTTACAGAGTTTAGTCGTGGTTAGCAATGCCAGTTTACAGAGTTTAGTCGAGATTAGCAAATGCCAGTTTACAGAGTTTAGTCGAGATTAGCAAATGCCAGTTTACAGAGTTTAGTGGAGATTAGCAAATGCCAGTTTACAGAGTTTAGTCGTGGTTAGCAATGCCAGTTTACAGAGTTTAGTCGAGATTAGCAAATGCCAGTTTACAGAGTTTAGTGGAGATTAGCACATGCCAGTTTACAGAGTTTAGTCGTGGTTAGCAATGCCAGTTTACAGAGTTTAGTCGAGATTAGCAAATGCCAGTTTACAGAGTTTAGTCGAGATTAGCAAATGCCAGTTTACAGAGTTTAGTCGAGATTAGCAAATGCCAGTTTATAGAGTTTAGTCGAGATTAGCAAATGCCAGTTTACAGAGTTTAGTCGAGATTAGCAAATGCCAGTTTATAGAGTTTAGTCGTGGTTAGCAAATGCCAGTTTACAGAGCTTCGTCGTGGTTAGCATATGCCAATACACAAAGTGTAGTCGTGGTTAGCAAATGCTAGTTTACAGAGTTTAGTCGTGGTTAGCAAATGCCAGTTTACAGAGTTTAGTCGAGATTAGCAGATATCAATGCAGAGAGTTGAGTCGAGATTAGCAAATGCCAGTTTACAGAGTTTAGTGGAGATTATCAAATGCCAGTTTACACAGAGTTTAGTCGTGATTAGCAAATGCCAGTTTACAGAGTTTAGTCCAGATTAGCAAATGCCAGTTTACACAAAGTTTAGTCGTGATTAGCAAATGCCAGTTTACAGAGTTTAGTCGTGATTAGCAAATGCCAGTTTGCAGAGTTTAGTCGTGGTTAGCAAATGCCAGTTTACACAGAGTTTAGTCGTGGTTAGAAAATGCCAGTTTACAGAGTCTAGTCGAGATTAGCAAATGCCAGTGTACTGAGTGCACTAGAGATTAGCAAATGTCAATATACAAGAGTGTAGTCGTTAGCAAAGTCCTTTATACAGAGTGTTTTTGTGGTTAGCAAAAGCCCAGCGTAAACTGTAGTTGTCGTTATAAAATGTCACTATACAGATTGTAGTTGTGGTTAGCAAATGCCAGTTCAATGAGTGCAGTCGTGATTAATGACTGCCACACTAGGTGGTTTGATATCGCGCAAGGACTTAGTGGTGGGAGGGGGGGAGTCTCAGATTCTCTTATTTGTTTTTGATAGTTATAGACGAATTGCTGCGTGACAGTAAAATGCAACCTTGAGTATACAATTCGAAGTTTAGAGCTGCTGCCCTACATGTACATGCACGTAGAATTATCAACATAACTCAGCTAAAATATTAGAGTATTCTCGAATAGTCTAAAACATTGTAGTTCAAGATAAATGCATAACATCATATATTGTAAATCATATATTGTTTTTTATGCAAAAGTAGACTTGTTAATTATAATTTGTCACTCATGAAACTGACTTGGCAACATGCCTGGGAATATTATATAGTACGTTCGGTTCTGTCGCAAATGATGATATAAGTACATTAATCCTACACTCAATACAAGTCGCCAGTTTATAATACAAATCATGCTCCCATCCTTACTCTACGGCATTGGAATTATCCTCAGATGGACAACTTACTTGAGTTCAGCAGGTTACATTGCTGTAATTAAAGATAATTTCAAAGATCCGCTGAACAAAAGAGCCTTGAGATATGATAGTCAGTGCTATTGAGCCTGATATGAACCACAACCGGCATTGTTCGGCCTAAACCCTTCTTCCTTGGTAAACTTATGAAGCACACTGTACATTGACACCGTAATCATATATGTATCATACTTCATCACGCGCTTTATATCACGTAGTCTGTACAAAAACTAGTTACAATTTAGAGATTCGGAAATTATTTCAGAGGTATGAATTTCCTATTGAGCTTCAATTGAATCAACAGACACACAGTACCAAGACTCGGTGAAATACTTTGTCAGCAGGGCCTTGAACAAATTCGCCATTCCATTCTGTGTAAATGAACGAGGTTTATCGCATCGATCTAGGTTATTTTAAAACCAGATATTGATGCATTTTATGTCCCTGTCAAAATATTTGGGTAGCAGCATAACAATATGATTGAAAGTGTAGTTACATAATGTTCATTGACGAGGCAAATTGCCAGCGACTCTCACTGGTATCTATCTGACATATTTGGACATATGTTACATATATAACTCAACCCTAGTAACGACGAGTCAGTTAAGAAAACTTTGAGAATCTGACCTCGAACCTACACTGGATAAAGAACCTTTTAGTTTGGTTCATTCCAGTTTCTCGTCCTTATGGCACGACCATATTGCATAGCCTGACGACTAAAGATTTTGTCAAAAGGTGAAACTTCCCAGATCATTGGGTACCAAGTATTTGTTTGTTTGTTTGATAAGGATTTTTAACGTATCTTTAACAATTTTTTTTCAGTCATATCGGTACGATGTCTGCAGTGAGGCAGTTTAAAGTGATGTCTAGCACTGGGGCATCATGCCGCATACGTGTAGCATGATGTCCCACCCAGTCACATTATCCTGACACCAGACCGACCAGTCTTAACACTAACCTCTTAATGCTGAGAGCCAAGCGAGGCAGCTGTTAGTACCATTTTTGTAAGTCTTTAGTATGACTCGGCCGGGGATCGAAACCCACGTCCCGCGGCGGACGCTCTAACCACTAGGCCACCGGAGCGGTCCCAAGTATTTTTAACTAGAAGTCTTAAAGCTAAATCTTCATTAATGGATCAATCTATGATGATGCACGACTTTGAGATGTGTGCTCACCGATTATCAAATTTTTCCATGTACTTTTGTTTGTTGATATTCCATTTCTTCTTTCCTTATCTGCATTAGATATGTAGGTGTCATTCACTTTCTAGAATGTTTACCTTCATCATTCGTATAATATAGACCGTCATCATTCATATAAATAATTACATTTATATTTTTCCAATTTTTTTATATATATGTAAATCGACATGTCCTTTTTGAGGAAAGTACGATTTGACTGTTTAAGAGGAAGGGTTATTACAAGGCTGCATCTACGCATGAAGACTGGAAGCCTACGTTTGTTGGTTAGTGAGTCATTTATGTATTCATATCACACGGACAAAGTGTCAGATACCGAGTACGATAGAAATACGTTAATTCGAGTTTGAAAGTCCTTGTGATAGCCCGGAAATACGAAAGATTGTAAGGAAATGCGACAATGATGTATTTGCCTTATTACGTCGGACATAATCCTTTCATTTCCTATATATCGATATTTCGCTGTTCTTGTGCCGTCTCTTTGATTTGAAGGAGACAACGATGACACTGCACAATTTCCACTATCACATAATCGATTAAAATAGCCTATATTAGGAATCTGTACGTGAAAACAACTTTCTGAGGCCCAGAAAATGATACAGAATCCATGCTTAGATGTTTTAAAGTCTAAAGAGAATCATGCAAAGGACTTTGAATATATTCTTTTTAAAAAATGATTTTTTATTCTTATTATTAAAATTGTACCAGTAAATAAATTCTATTGATTGATAGAAGTTCAGTATCCGTTCTTCACACCATTCTTATTCCCCTAAATCAATAGCCAATGTTTTTGTTACTGGGTAACGATTCTGCCTTTCTACATGTAGGGCTTTCAGAAACTTTAGCACCCGATTGAAAATACATTTCTACCCACCTGAACTAAATGTTTTAATAAATATTTGCAGAGAAACATATGGTGTATGACCAAATGTTGTCCATTGTAAGATGACATTATATCGTTTAAAATATCACTATTTTATTTATGTGTTGTCCTTTTATGATGATTGGTTTCGTTGCATTATTATACTGATTGTTTCAGTAGATATCAGGGATTGATATATTACACCTAGAAACCAGTCACCTCACTGCTATAATCATGGTGGCCTATGGCTTGTTTCATTGTCGTCTGCCTAGTGATTAAATCAGTAATAAATTATAAATATGTATCAACAAGTGTATTGCAGTCTCAAAAATGTAAATTGTTATTACTTTCTTCACTTCATTTAAAATTTACAGCACGCAGATATTATTTTCAAATAAGAAAATGTCATGTTAAATAAATGCCGGTGTTGGTGTCACTATTTCAACATTCATGGGTTCTCCGTGCTCAGAGACAAAGCTCAGCCAAAACACCACTATTTTCTGCCTTTCCTGCCATCCTACTGATTGTTTCTTCATTATAAACGCATTATGTAAACATGTATTTTACACACTGTAAGGAAATAATATGGTATTGGAGACCTCAGCCTTCTCAAGGCAAAGCCATCTTGGAAAATTGGATTGCCTTTAGGACAGTGATATTAGGACGGTGATATATCATGGCTGTATAATCCCATGTCTCATTTGTATGCATTAAAACTTCAAAGTTGTTGTTGGAAAGCTGTCAATACTGTGTTGCTTATGGGCTTAATCTATTGGAAATAACATTCAAAGTAATTAAACACATTGGTAACAGTGATCAGATTCCTCTCACTTAGCATGGGAGACCCTGCGTAATATTCAAAAGTGTTATGGAAGAAAACAATTCTGAAACCGCTTCACACTTTCTTTAAAACTGCAATTGTTAAGAAATCCCTACAGCATTTGAAACTATGTTTGAGATGGTGTGGACAATTTTACAAAGATTTGCTGTATCATTTTCTTCACATAATATCCAGTTTATTGGTAGAATCCATTGTTAGAAAATATACATTAATTTTTACAACTAATAAGAGTATGTAAAATCAAATTTTCCATTCTCAAAGAAAATGTATGGTTTTTTTTTTTTCTCAGACATTTGCTTGACCAGAGGGACCAATAGTATTCTGATACAGATACACATTTTAATACAATCCAACCTGAGGACGGTTTACCAATTATTTCACATTTCGTCTCCATGGAAACCTCCGTAATTGTCATCCTTTTGCTGGTGACGAATAACATCATTCTTGCATTCCCACTGATGTTCAAGGGTTTAGCTGTTAATAGCGTACATCATTATAATACAGCCAAAGTATACAGCCTTGAAAATAATAATAATAATAATAATAATAATAATAATAATAATAATAATAATAATAATGATGATTTTGTATAGCACCTAATCATTAGAAGCTCTAAGTGCTTTACAGCATCTATAATGATGACTACACTACAGAAAAACAAAAAAAAATGGAAATTGGAAAACATAAAACATGCTGAAAACATTTAAGGTAAAAACATTATTAGGTCTCTAAGTTCGTCCCTGCAGTCGAAAAAGGTGAGTTTTAAAGAGTACTCTTAAAAGGGACCATTGTGGCTTTGTGTCTAATTTCACTGGGCATTTCGTTCCACATCGCCGGGCCCTGGTATGCAAAAGAACGTTGTCTATATGACTTCGTTTTCGTGATAGAGAGGCCGCGTATACAACTTTACAATTCAGTCGTAGTATAAAATCGTACAATGCAGTCGTGCAATACAACTGTACTATGCAGCTTTATGTTGTTGTTGTTGTTATAGGGCTTAATGTCATTTTGCAGCACAAGATAGGCTATACATGGCGGCCAGTATTAATGGTGGAGGAAGAACCCGGAAAAACCCAAAAAGAACCACCGACCCACGAGACACTGCTGGCAAGTTTTCTCACATACCCATAATGGCCGAATCCGATTATGCAGCTTTACAATTTAGTTGTGTTATACAATAGCACAATGCAGTCGTGTAATCCAACTGTACTATACAGCTTTACAATACAGTCGTATTATAGAATCGTACAATGCAGTCGTGTAATACAACTGTACTATATAGATTTACAATTCAGTCGCACTATACAATCGTACAATGCAAATGTACTATACAGCTTTACAATACAGTCGAACTATAGAGTCGTACAATGCAGCCGTGCAATACAACTGTACTATACAGCTTTACAATTCAGTCATACTATTGAATCGTACAATACAGTCGTGCTATACAGCCGTACAATTCAGTCGTTCTATATAATCGTAAAATGGGGACGCACTACACAGACGTACAGTTAGTTACTTTATGGATAAAGGAATGTATGTCTTAGAACTGTTCCTGTTTATTTGTGAGCATATATAGAAGATAAGAACACAACATCACTACTGGTGCCTTTCAATGGATTTTGTTCTCCAACCATATCAGGATGTTCCCGTTAGATTGGATATTATCCTGAAAAGACATTTGAAAAATGTACAAATTTGGTATTTAAAGATACTTTTGACGTACATATTATAACTCACGAAACTCACTTAAGGGTGAGAGGTTTATCTCGTCTGTGTTGCCGCATTCTTTTGTTTTCACCTACAAATGACGTCACAAATTTGCCATGAAAAGAATACGTTCGAATTTTGGATTGAGCTTCATTCACATTTCATGCACAGTACACGAATAACGCGTAGATGAATTACAACTACGTCTCGTGTGCAAAGGAATTTTTTTTACAAATTTAATTACCTGGATAACAATGATTACCAAACGGCTCAAAACGAAGTTGCACGAGGAGATCATTGCAGAAGATTTATATAAAATGTCAAATCTAATTACTTTCAGATACCGAATAGATTTCATGGAAGATAGGGAGTTTATAATAAATTCTAACTCATTCAAGGAATAGCCTTGAGGATCAAAGTCTGCATTTGTTCCACAAGGAATTACCATATAGCTGAGATTGCGGTGGGTTTTTCGTACTAGTAATGCATATTTAATGTAACTTACCTAGGAGATGTGTTATTTGTATTTACTTTTAGAACTCTGCAAGAGTTGAATGATAATTTGATTGTAGAGAGTAGTTGGGAAGATATTTTCTTCATGCAAGTGGTCTCATACAAGGTAAATATAACACATACATCAGCCTGGATTGTTAATCGATGTTTGTCTCTATTTTGAGGACATCAGGATAACAGTCGTTATCAACTGAAAGGTTTTTAAACGTGAAAACCCTAGAAACCCTTTCCGTCTAATCACCTAGTGACCTTGCATCACGAAACTATAATTTCTCACTTGCATGGTTATCGTGTTCTAGATTTGAATGATTCCTGAGTAAGCCTATATATATATATATATATATATATATATATATATATATATATATATATATATATATATATATATATATATATATATATATATATATATATATGTATATATAAGAACACCCAAACAAACTAAAAGCAAGTGGCTCTTAAATTAAAGGCTTTTAAATGTGCAAACACTACAGCTATATTTTATGACTCGGCTAATGAGTATACTTCAAGAACCTCTAATTTCACTCTTGCATGGTATACTCTTGTTTGACATCTGTATGACTTTTAAGCAAGCCTTTCTGAGCCGAATATTAGTATTTCACGCCATGCGAGACAAATCACGACATAATTACGTACTATAACGAATTATTCTTAGATCAAATGACTGAAACGTTTACCTACAAATATCAAGATAATTCCTTACGCAAAGAAAATAGAGAGGGTTTATTTGACGAAACTAGTACATGCTGTAATAAAGTCTTGTTAATTATATACACTATCACGTCTGCTCCTAGAAATAGGCTAATTACTTGGTTGGAAAGTATCTTCCCAACATCGACTTTTTTAATATTTAAAAAAACATCTAATATCTAACAAAGCTATAAACAGAGACATGCATAGAAATAGTGCATGCCCTAGGTTTACTACAATATTTCTGAGACCGATTTGGTCTCACGGGACAGTTTATCTAGTGCATAGTCATCCTACAATGACCTATTGCAGAAAAATAAGAGTAATTTTACACTGGTTACAATATGAAAACAATCTAATGCGTGTTATAGAAAGTACGCATATGAGATTTTGACAGGTTTATACAACTGTTGGCTTTTCATCACAATCTTTATACAACTGTTGGCTTTTCATCACAATCTTTATACAACTGTTGGCGTTTCATCACAATCTTTATACAACTGTTGGCTTTTCATCACAATCTTTATACAATTGTTGGCTTTTCATCACAATCTTTATACAACTGTTGGCTTTTCATCACAATCTTTATACAACTGTTGGCTTTTCATCACAATCTTTATACAACTGTTGGCTTTTATACTGAATCAACACTGCCCTTCGTTTTACATTCATGTTTGACAGTAACGAAATATTCTGAATATGTTCCTGTGAAATTGCAGCTAACAGAATCAATATGTGACTTATGTATGAATAACGCTCGCTAGTGCTATAACAAATTAACATACTTTTCAACACCCCTCAACCATATTACGCAACTACGTAAGCCAAGTCGACTATTCATTTGCAGCCCAAGTTACGCATTTGATCTCCGATGCTAGTATAACTGTGAGACAGTTCCCAAACAAGCCAACCCATTTTCAGGCCTAAGTGGGACTCTAAAGCGTTCTCCGTTACGGATCACTGCCATCTCAACTCTGCGCGGGTTCGAGTATCAGATTCGGTTAAATTAGTATGTTAGAAAGCTTGACAGTAGCTTCTCGTGAGTCAGTGGTTCTTTTTTTTTTGGGGGGGGGGGGGCCGGGTTTATCTTCCACAATTAATACTGGCCGCCATGTATTGCATATCATGTGCTGAAACATGGCGTTAAACCCTACAACAACAAGCCTAACTGCAAGTAAATCTCTCAAAATCTATAAATGCTAGGCTTACAAAAATTAGATTCATGCCTTCTACCTTAAAAATTAGGGATGGGTCAAAATACGAAACTATCCAGTGAGATCAGATCTAGCTAATTTCTATTAGCAGACTTCATATCGTACAGAATTCACTAGATTGTACACTGACATGGATTACGTTCAATGGACCCTCAGTCATTTCTTAAAGCAAGGAATTCACTGGATATTCTAAAGTACACGTGTGTGTGTGTGTGTGTGTGTGTGTGTGTGTGTGTGTGTGTGTGTGTGTGTGTGTGATTTGGATTATTAACGTAGCTTTAAAAAAAAATTCAGTCATATCGCAACGACGTCTGCATTATGACAGTTTATAGTGATGTTTAGCACTGGGACATCATGCCGCATACATCTAGCATGATGTCCCACACAGTCACGTTATTCTGACACCAGGCCGACCAGCAACGTTCCCTCTAAGCGATTGTTAGGTGTGCGCGCAGTGCTCGCTGCACTGCGCAAGCATTACGGAGGCGAGCAAAATTTAATGTTGGATTGAGCAAAAATTGACAATTCAGCTACGCGGGGGTGCCTGAGCAGCTACGCGCGCAGCTTATAGGGAACTTTGCCGACCAGTCCTAACACTGACCTCTTAATGCTGAACGTCAAACGAAGCAGCTATTCGTACCATTTTCGTAAGTCGTTGGTATGACTTAGCCAGTGATCGAACCCACGATCTCTCGCATCCGCAGTGGACGTTCTAACCACTAGGCGACAGGAGCGGTGTACAAGTGTTTAGTAATTTGAGATAGGAGGAATTCTTCGTATTATGTTTCGGAACCTACATCGGGCTGCTTGGCGTAAAGTTGCGATGCCGATATTGAAAGCTTGCTGATGAACCGTACAAATATAAAGCAGGAAAACCCATGCAAGCATGAAGTTCTACCTTCATAATGAGTGATCTTTGATAATTAATGGACATTTTTTTGTAGTGTTTGCACGCGTAAGAATCCTCTAGTTGATAACGATTATTTTAGGTCCTTGAAAATATGTGAAAAATACCAGATTCACGCAGGATATTTAAACAATTTACTTGGCAGTTAGAACCTTATCGGTAGTACAATATTCTAGATTGCTCAAGACATTATAGGATCAAATTTAGAACAAAGTACAATCGCATACATACCCTGCACTAACTGTACTACATCAAGAATGGTCTATTGTACGGGTTTATCGCATATACATACTGTGCAACAACTGTACTACATACGTCAAGAACGGTTTGTTGCACGTGTTTATCGCATATAAATACTGTGTACCAACTGAACTACGTTAAGATCCGGCTGTTGCACGTATTTATCGCTTATTCATACCCTGCACCAACTGTACTACGTCAAGATCGGTATGTTGCACGTGTTTATCGCATATACATACTGTGCAGCAACTGTACTACATCATAAAAGGTCTGTTGCACGTGTTTATCGCATATAAATACTGTGTACCAACTGTACTACGTAAAGATCGGTATGTTGCAAAGGGTTTATCGCATATACATAATGTGCACCAACTGTACTACATCAAGAATGGTATGTTGTACAGATTTTTCGCATATAAAGACACGTTACAGACAAACTTCTACAAACTTCGAAAGCAAGTAGCTGGTTGTCGGTTTTTTGCACACTGAATTACAAACAAACATTTCAGGTGTGAAGGAATGCATGCCACAAAATGCAAAGTCACTAATTTTCCGATGAAGATAGGAAACGTTGTCGCACTGTCAGATCGAGTACGATGTGTGTTATTTGTATCATTCTTTTGTTTGTTCTTGTCTCCTTTCTTGTCATAATTACGAAATGTATTCAAGCTTAGTTGCATAAAAACAGTTTTTTGATAACCAGATTCTATATTTGCATACTGAGAGAAAGAGGCCCCAATACAAAGTCTGTTTTCAAACAAGCTGTCGTCCAAAAGCCCTGAAATTCCTCTTTTTAAGTGCTCATTATTGGTGAATTATTGAAAACACTTAATTCCGATGTACAATCATCACATATTTGTCTTTTTTTAATTGAATAATAGAGTAAAGATGTATGTACTGTCATATGACTCCCATGGATTCATCGACTAATGGAGCGTTTTTGAAAATGTTCGTGCTCACATTGCGTCATATAAATAGGATCATATTTAGCTATCTTATTTAGCTATCATATTTAGCTATCATACTTAGCTATCATATTTAGCTATCATTCATCCGTTAAATTACATTGTAATTTTGCTTCACAACGTGCTTCGCAATATCCTATCATCATTATGCAATATGGCAAACGATTTATATTATTAGTACCCGCGGAATGTACCACTGAGTTTAAAAAAAAAAAAGTGGCTTCGAGTTTAGTCCACTGAATGAGCCGGGACAATTACCTCCACCCCACCCAGATTTTGCATATGCAAATAAAATTGCTGGAGCCTATATACGAAAATAAACAAAGCCCATCAAAGTTTTGCCCCCCCCCCCCCATCCCACCCCCGAACAATTGAAATGATGTCCCCGTGGATGAGAAAATGCGGTTTCAAATGTCATCAGATCAGCCCCCCAAATATAAATATATATATATACATATATATTAATTTTTGCCAAAAATACTGTGTGTGTTAAAGGTAGTTATGTATATTCATACCGGCCATCATAAGTTGTTTTGGATTACTTCGGTTGGTATCTGAACCAAAACGTCAGATATTGCAAGCATTATAATTAAAATATGAATTTAAAAGAACATATATTGATAACACGCTCACACCCACTTGTACATCTTTCTCTCTCTCTCTCTCTCTCTCTCTCTCTCTCTCTCTCTCTCTCTCTCTCTCTCTCTCTCTCTGCAATGACGCAAATTACCTGTTTTTATTTGTAATATATATGGTTTTATTGGTTAAATTATATCCGAATAAATATCGGGGGTTGTGTCAATGTGGAGGGGTGTTTTGTGGTGTGGTGGTGATTGTTGTATTGTACTTGCTTATGCTTCGGTATTAATTCCCGGATCTAGTAATATTAATAAAACGTGTGGAATAATTAGAGATCTGATCATATATATATATATATATATATATATATATATATATATATATATATATAGAGAGAGAGAGAGAGAGAGAGAGAGAGAGAGAGAGAGAGAGAGAGAGAAAGAGAACAGATTGACTTGAACCACCTTACATACAATACATAAAATAAAAGCATTTAATCAATTACAGAAACAGCTGAGAGAAAATAGTGTATTAGGTAGATACACATTCTTTTAAAATAACAAAGTTCACCGAATTTCAAACATAAATGTATTAATATAAATAGCAGATCTGTTTAAAATGATAGAATCAGTTCATCATAGAAACGTGTGATCCATCGAAGTCATTGCCTTGTACACTTCGCATAACCTGTTTCTTTCCAGTTCACTCCAACTTCACAGCGGTTATTTTTCTCTGTCCTTTTCGCTTTTCTCTTTATCTTTCTTCCAAAAACTGTTTTGTCTCGCCTCCTTTCGTCCCTCCTACTTTGTGTGGATAGAAGGACGTGCAAGTACGTAGATACGTATATACTACGGTAGGTATTCATTATGTCTACAGTAGGTATTTAGTAGGTGCTCGTTGGGCTATTCCCCTTGCGCTTTAAGCTTTGACTCGCTTCTGCCGCTCAAATTGCGTCTGTCGAACTTTCAGACACCAGGTCCCTCAGACAAAATGATTTACGAGAGAGAATTTCTTCCAAATTCCTCTCTAAGGACATTAATTTGACGTTTGCAGGAAAAACGTGGACTAATTAGATTTTTCTAGTGGTTAGAGCGTCCACCTCGGATTCGAGATGTCGTGGATTTGATCCCCGGCCGAGTCATACCAAAGACTCAGCATTAAGAGGTTAGTGTTAGGACTGGTTGGCCTGATGTCAGGATAATGTGACTGGGGGGCATCGTGCTATATGTCTGCGACATAATGTCCCAGTGTTAGGAGGCATCACTATAAACAGCCACACAGCAGGCATCGTAGCGATATGACTGAACAATTGTTAAAGCTACGTTAAAAATCCAAAACACACACACACACACACACACACACACACACACAAATATATGCAAAGGCTTCAATTTCTTGTGGACACTCATTTAATGTTGAGTTGACGTCTAATAGTATTATTGGAATTTGCATTATCGTTTTGACAAATTACTACATTCAGTTGTCTAATTTCTTTTCATTACAACGTCTTCCATTTAACCCCTGACATTACTGAATTTAGATGGAGGCATTATTTTAATATGTGCAAGTGAAACGGTTTGTATTTCATTAATTTGGATTACTTTGAAGTTTTTACGTCCATAATACATCAAATGTACATGGATTTCATTTCAAATTGGCTTTGTCTGTATCCTTCGTGCTCGTCTCCTTGAAAGTAATGTAAAATTGCCCGCATTCAATGATACAAAAAAAAAAACCCAACAACTAACAGGTTGTCTTTATTTTTTCTAGTGTACTAATTAGTATTTTATTTTAATTTTATCTTAAATATGCATTTAACATGGTTCTTAAGAAAATTCAGCCAGTCAGAATATTTTCTTGGACATATATTTGTAAGTATTAAAGATACAGCTCTGGACAACTGGAGACTCAAGGGACCGACACTAATTCCCGGTTGTAACTGTTTTAAGTTCTTCTTAGGGTCAGAGGGGTGAGTACATTCCGGTGTCTGTCGGATCATGATTACACTATGAGGGCGTGTCATCAAGGACAGAGTCATATTGTTGCGATTTTATATTTTGATTCATTTCAAAGTCTGCATATCATATGATTTTTTTCCTAAAGAAAACCAACTTTGCAAGTTGTACATAGTTAAAGCAACACACACACACACACACACACACACACACACACACACACACACACAGAGTACAGGTATCCTTACGCTTACCGTAAATATAACAACACAAATTAATGGAGAAAAACATAGATTACATGTACAAATTATTTAAGAAAACAGTACATGTGACAGTTTTGTGAAAAACTGATCAAACGCTATCCATTTTGCTGACAATGTTTTCGAACTATGGTAGTGCATCGAGCACGGTCCTAAGTCTGAACAACTCCCAAACATAGCTAACTACGATTAGGTAAATCTGATTTTAATATTAAATTCCTATAACGACCTAGTTTGATACGCATATTGCAAAGTTTTATATTCTTAAATATTCTTTGAGATAATTTATTTCGCCATTGTTTTAAATAACTTCTTTTGACAGATCACTGACGCGAAAATACTTAACCGTTATACCCAGTTAGCATGGTGTTATTAATGAATCGTCAGTTATCCAATTAACACGCTTATTGGTACAGGTATAAAGATAAAATTCATGTCGATGTAGGCCAGTTTGCGATAAATATGCAGGGATCGTTCTGACAATATTGCTAGTATCCGGAAAGTCAAGAAAAGTTCTGTTGGTATAAGATTATTTATAAAATATATTTCCAACAATTTATGAATCAGACTAAAATGTTCCGTTTATAGAGAATACCAGACTGGAAAAAGTCCGATTTTCCGTTTATAGAGAAAACCAGACGGAAAAAGTCCGGTTTTCCTTTTATACAGAGCGCCAGACTGAATGATATCCGGTTTTTAGAAATTTCAGAATATGACTGATATGTGACAGTGTATCCACGTAAAATAAAAATATATAAAACAAGACTTGACTACGATTGGAGTAAATAAAGACATCACAACGCAAAAAGCAATAAAAATACGATAGGAGGAATTCAAGAAGTATATGGTTAATTTGCTTGATTAGGATTTTTAACGTAGCTTTAACAATTTTTCAGTCATTTCGCTACGATGTCTGCTGTGAGACAGTTTATAGTGATGTCCAGCGCTGGGTTTCATGCCGCAGACATGTAGCATGATGTCCCACCCAATCACATTATCCTGACACCAGGCCGACCAGTCCTAACACTAACCTCTTAATGCTGAGCGTCAAGCGAGGCAGCTGTTAGTACCATTTTTGTAAGTCTTTGGTATGATTCAGCCGGGGATCAAACCCACGACATTCCGCTTCCGCGGCGAACGCTCCAACCACTAGGCCACCAAAGCGGTTAGTATATGGCTAAAAGCAGGACCTTACAAAAATAGTACTGCAAGAGAGTACAGGGCTAAACAAACGTGCTTTTATTATTACTGCTGAATTTGCCGATTATCCGAAAATGTTATTACACACATATGTTATTGAGAACTGGGCTCCAAAACCAAATCTATAAATCTTTGAGCGATTAAAGTGGTTATTAGATCTCGATAAATCAATGCGCCGTAATCCTCCGTCTCATCTGAATTCATTAAGGCACGCGTCGCTTTGTCTGAATACTGTAATAATTGCGTGGTCCGTGGAAGTGCGACATTCGGCAAAATCACAATCTGTTAGAAGACCTGTCGTAAATGACACAAAAAGATGGCCATCTAAACATGGTTAATCCCATTGATTTCCCACTAAACATAGTTAATCCCACTGATTTCTCAAACCATTTCTCGAATAAATCTTGTGTTCTTATCAACTCAAACCTTTCAGAAAGTAAAGATACAGCATCAAACCACATGAGACACAGTATGTCTTCGACTAAGAGTATTTTCTCTGAATTGGATCTTCCACTAGCGGACGTTTGATAAATAGAACAATTTGGTTTTCGTTTGCGTGTCCTTCCGTATATTCGTTCACACCCTAGATTAGTATAAATGTTATATTTTAATGTCCCTTTCTTTCAGTACCATCTTAACCAACTCTGCGATATCTTGGTATGAAACTAAATTAATGCCTGTTATCGATGCTCTAAATGGTGGTGGCTGGGGATGGAAGCGACTTGGGATAGGGGTGGCTGGGGATTGAAGTGACTTGGGATAGGGGTGGCTGGGGATGGAAGTGACGTTGGGTAGGGATGGCTGGGGATGGAAATGACTTGGGATAGGGGTGGCTGGGGATGGAAGTGACTTGGGATAGGGGTGGCTGTGGATGGAACTGACTTGGGATAGGGTGGCTGGGGATGAAGTGACTTGGGATAGGGGTGGCTGGGGATGGAAGTGACGTTGGATAGGGATGGCTGGGGATGGAAATGACTTGGGATAGGGGTGGATGGGGATGAAAGTAACTTGGGATAGGGGTGGCTAAGGATGGAAGTGACTTGGGGTAGGGGTGGTTGGGGATGGAAGTGACTTGGGATAGGGGTGGATGGGGATGGAAGTGACTTGGGATAGGGGTGGCAGGGGATGGAAGTGACGTTGGAGAGGGATGGCTGGGGATGCAAATTACTTGGGATAGGGGTGGCTGGGGATGGAAGTGACTTGGGACAGGGGTGGCTGCGGATGGAACTGACTTTATAGGGTGGCTGGGGATGAAGTGACTTGGGATAGGGGTGGCTGGGGATGAAGTTACTTGGGATAGGGGTGGCTGGGGATGGAAGTGACGTTGGATTGGGATGGCTGGGGATGGAAATGACTTGGGTTAGGGGTGGATGGGGATGAAAGTAACTTGGGATAGGGGTGGCTAAGGATGGAAATGACTTGGGATAGGGGTTGCTGGGGATGAAGTGACTTGGGATAGGGGTGGCTGCGGATGGAAGTGACGTTGGATATGGATGGCTGGGGATGGAAATGACTTGGGATAGGGGTGGCTGCGGATGGAAGTAACGTTGGATAGGGATGGCTGGGGATGGAAATGACTTGGGATAGGGGTGGATGGGGATGAAAGTAACTTGGGATAGGGGTGGCTAAGGATAGAAGTGACTTGGGATAGGGGTGGTTGGGGATGGAAGTGACTTGGGATAGGGGTGGCTGGGGATGGAAGTGACGTTGGATAGGGGTGGCTAGGGATGGCAATGCAGAGCATTTTATGCATCTTTTAGAATATTCCTCAAATAATAACACGTAGAAAATGTCTTCTTTTGCTTTGGTTACCATATAAGACACTGTTACTAATTTATTAATTTATTACTTTAATATTTTCTATTACAAATGTGCATGTTTTCTTTCATAAACCATTTGAATGGTTTGTGTTCTGTAATTAATTATTCAAGAATTTTTGTTAAACCCTCATTTCCAGATGCTAATGTGTCTGTCTGTACTTCAGTAGATTCATGTCTTGTTGACAGTACTGTTAGATATAATGAGTAACAATGACACGTTTCAGAAACACAAGACACTTTCAAAGCATCACGGTTGTATGCAGATAGTATTCATTAGCAATAAGTAACACTGACTAGGATCTGACTTGAAGCTAGATATAACGTCTAGTAATAATTTGTTTGACGATATTAACATAATTTTGCTACTCATGAATGTTTAAAATGTTCTTTAGGTCACCACACGTATATAACGATGTATTACAGAGACTGGAAATCTAGCCGTTTTGAGACAACGTTATTAAGTTAGGACCATCCATTAATCTGCACGCGCATTCCGTTACGAAACTAACTTGACCAATAGCCTTATTGGAAGGCGCCTATTTTTGCATAAATGGGCGTGAATGAATACGATCCTGAAGGGAACTGTTCCGAAAAAAAGCTATTTAATATATGTGCTGGAACCTACTATTTCCAAACACGAATAAATGGATTTCAGAAAGCCAGATTGGACGATAGCGTCAAGTTTTGGGACAATTAAACCCTTCCTCGCATGCTCCATTTCAGATATATCAAACCACGCAGATATTGATTGGAGATCAAATTCTTCTCTGGTAATTGCATTCGCAGAAACACGATATTTTAAAGTAATTTATAAAGCATAATGATTGACGTAATGCATGCGTTCAATTTTTGTTGATCATGCAACATCGTTCGTATTATAAGGTCAAACTCTGCCCGTAAGTAAGAGAGATCAAAATTGTTTCAAATATCCACGAATTGTAATTGTACAAGAACAGAAACGTCTCTATAGACATAACCTCTATTTTCTGTATTTTTCTACATAAGTAAATAATAAACGAATTTTCACGAACACGTCTCCTAACTACCCGAATATGTTGAATGCCAGTCTTTGTATGTATGTACATTAAAGTTTTTATGTATGTACATTACAGTTACATGACAGTCGCAATATGTATCAACATTACAGTCATTACCTGTATCTACATTACAGTCTGTATCTGTATCTACATTACAGTCTTTATATGTATCTGCATTACAGTCTTTATATGTATCTACATTACAGTCATAATCTGTACGTACATTACAGTTTTAATCTATATCAACATAACAGTTACATGACATTCACTATATGTATCTACATTACAGTCATTATCTGTCTCTACATTGCAGTCTTTATATGTCTCTACATTGCAGTCTTTATCTGTATGTACATTACAGTCGTTATCTGTATCTGCATTACAGTCGTTATCTGTATCTGCATTACAGTCGTTATCTGTATCTGCATTACAGTCGTTCTCTGTATCTGCATTATAGTCATTATCTGTATAACGTTACAGTCTTTATCTTTATGTACATTACAGTCGTTATCTGTATGTACATTACAGTCTTTATCTGTATGTACATTACAGTCGTTATCTGTATCTGCATTACAGTCGTTATCTGTGTCTGCATTACAGTCGTTATATGTATCTGCATTACAGTCGTTATCTGTATCTGCATTATAGTCATTATCTGCATAACGTTACAGTCTTTATCTTTATGTACATTACAGTCGTTATCTGTATGTACATTACAGTCGTTATCTCTATATGCATTACAGTCGTTATCTGTATCTGCATTACAGTCGTTATCTGTATCTGCATTTTAGTCATTATCTGTATAACGTTACAGTCTTTATATGTATGTACCTTACATTCTTTATCTGTTTCTACATTACAGTTATATTAGTCTTTATCTGTGTCTACATTACAATTATATTAGTCTTTATCTGTATGTACATTACAGTCTTTATCCATATCTAAATTACAGTCTTTCTCTGCATCCGCATTGGAGTTTCTATCTATATCAAACATTACAGACTTTATCTGTATCTGCATTACAGTTTCTCTATCTCCATGTATCTTCATTAGTCCTCTTATCTGTATCTCCATTTGTCTTTTTCTCTGTATCTACATTAGGTCTACATCTATCTAGATTACTGTCTTTATCTGTATCCTCATTCGTCATTTTTTCTGTATCTACATTACAGTGACATGGCAGTATTTATCGGTATGTAAATTTAATATTTATCTGCTAATACATTACAAATACATGGCAGTCTTTATCTGTCTCTGCATTGCATTTCCATGATAGTCTTTATCCGTATCTCCACTACAGTCTTTACCTGTATCCACATTATGGTTTTTATATGTATCTGCGTTACAGTTACAATGGTGTTTATAAGTATCTCCATTTTAGTCTTTATCTGTATCTACATTACAGTCTTTATATGTATCTACATGACTGTCTTTTTCTGTATCTATAGTACATCTACATAATGGTCTTTATCTGTATCTCCATTACATTTTTTATCTGTATCTGCATTACAGTCTTTATATGTATCTACATTACAGTCTTTATATGTATCTAAATTACCGTCTTTATCTGTATCAACATTACAGATATATTAGCCTTTATCTGTATCTCCTTTACAGGCGTTGTCTTTATCACCACTACAGTCTTTTTATGTATCTAATTACAGTCTTTATCTGTATCTACATTACAGTTCCATGACAGTCTGTATCTGTATCTCTATTACCGTATTTATCTGTATCCACCTTACGGTATTTTTTATGTATCTACGTTACAGTTATATTAGCCTTTATCTGTACCTTCATTACAGTCTTTATCTGTATCCGTATTGCAGTCTTTATCTGTGTCTTCATTACAGTTACATGACAGTCTTGATCTGTATCTGTATTAGTCTTTATCTGTATCTACATTACAGTCTTTAGATGTATCCACATTACAGTTACATAACAGTCTTTGTATGTATGTCTTTTACAGTCTTAATCTGTGTCTACATTACAGTTACATGACAGTATTTATCTGTATCTGCATTAGTCTTTATTGGTATCTGCATTACAGTCTGTATCTGTATTTACATTACAGTCTTTAAATGTATCCACATTACAGTCTGTATCTGTATCTACATTACAGTCTGTATCTGTATCTACATTACAGTCTGTATCTGTATCTACATTACAGTCTGTATCTGTATCTACATTACAGTTACATGACATTCGTTTGCTGTATCTACATTATATAGTCTTTATTTGTATCCACATTACAGGTACATGCCAGTCGTTATCCTTATCTCCATTATAATCTGTGTATACATAAGTTACATGATAATTCACGTTCAGATTTTATTCGCCACCGTGACGGCATCATGCAGACAATCACACCGAAAATCTAGACTGAACAACTCTGGTTGATCTTTTTCAAAGCGGATTGCCATTCATATATTACGCAATTTTACTAATATCAGTATACCATTGTGTATCCATGGCTACATGACATTCCGTCCCCTTAAACAAAATTAGTTTCCATCACTTCTGGCCATAAAGTTGCATGTACTTCTGCGAGTTGGTTAATATACCCGTTTTAAGTAATCAAAAATGTTTGACCCTCGTTCATGTGGCATAGATTGCTACAACAAGCTGGCGCATAGTGCGACACATGACCACGGGTCCGATATTTTACACAGACTTTAATTCTGTTGATTATTATAGATTTTCGTCTCTTCTCCAGGCACAGGATCCTTGACAGTTCTTAGGCGGACGAACTCGAGGACGAAAGATGTGTCGGCGAACAGTAGTCGGACATCTAGTGTGGCCAGCCTGGAGAACGACCCCTATATCAGTATTGACCTCGGCACCGACAAACTCCCACCAACAGATGTCCCTGAGGCTTCCAATGTCTGCTCAATCAGGTATAATTCATACGTACGGCCGAACTTTGACGATCACTCAGACAGACGATTGCCCGTACCCAGTGTGTCAGTTCAATATTTTTTTCGAGCCGGGGAGGGCGGGGGGCTTGATTGGCTTGGTAATTTTCGTATATAGGCTTCAGCAATTTTACAGCACATGTAAATTCGAGAGTAAGGCAAATGCTGATCCCCTGCCCCCCCCCCCCCCCCCGAAAAAAACCCCGTACATAACCGTACCCAGATAATCATCCCGAAAAATATTGTCCTAGTTTCTAAATGCAAATCCTACTATAGACGTCCTTGCGCTTCGTAATATCTCATTAATAAATGGCATATATGCACGTATGAACGTCCACGCACACAACTATTTACATATCAACTGTGAGGACACCGAAACGATTACTATAACTGTTTGTGTTGGAACTATTAACTTCTCCAATAATGACGTCAAGCAGTCCATATCTGGTATATAAATTGATGCTTACAAATATACTTACTCCTGCACTAGTATTGACCCCACCTTCTTAACAATTAGTATTTCCTATTCCTTAGTCAAAACTATGGTGGAGTTGCTGAGGATTCTTTAAATATGTATGTTCAGTCAGGTACACAAAAACGGACATTAACAATGATGCACACCTTTCCGTGTATGCTCACGCACGCATACTACAATGTAACTCAGACATTACCTATGACTAGCGCTCCATTCTGAACAAACAGCGGGACGTACTAGATTGACTCACTGAAAAGTAAGATGTTAGTCATGAAATTGAAGGAAAAAGACATGGAAATCAAAATGTCAATTTCAGACACGCGCCATCTAGACGAGTAATCCGCGGCCCAGTTTCATGGGTTGTCTAGGCTTATCCAGAGTGTGTCCACAGGGATAATTTGAAGACATCATCCTGAGAAACCAACAGCAAAACGATATTCCCTTGCGTTTCAAACGGATACGGTTTGTTTTCAAGTTGTATGGTGTTAACACAATCGACAGTATGACGTTCTAATGTAAGCAAAGTCACAAGACGCTCGGCGTTGATGCAACGAGTGATTTTTGCACCATTATTGTGCATTAAAATATATTTTTATAATTATTTTACTGCTGGTGTGAATTAGCAGGCAGTGGCGTCGCTAGGGGGTGCGGGAGGTGCGGACCGCATCGGGTGACACCATCTCAGAAGGGTGACACCAAAATGAAAAATTTAAAATTTTACAGAAAATTTTTAAATAAAGTAAGTTTAATGTAAGAATGACTATAACTTAAAGTTGTTACAGTTCTTAAATAAATTTTACTTTCTGACCTTCAATTAATTTGTTTTTGTTCTTGTCATTTTATACTGTAGACTTATTTTAAGAAGAAAAAATCCATGGTGGAAGTCTGGATGGGTGACACCATGCGTTTACATCACTGGGTGACACCAACTCTAGCGACGCCGCTGTTAGCAGGCATTGTTTTCATTATTCACACGATATAGACTTATTCAACTCACTCGGCGCTACAAATTTTGGGTCGACCGGTTTTCATTCACTTGGTATTTTGCGATTCTAGTTTGGCTTTCCTTTGCATAGCAACGAAAGCGGATATGGGCCGGGGTGACCCAGGCTTTTCCGGAACAAGTGTGTGGGCCAACCTGAAATACATCACTTATTGCCCACAAGGTATGTCTGGTCTGAATGATTGTCGTGTATACACACGATTGGACGAACAAACGCATATAAGTTCCCAAAATATGGTAGGAAGGTCTACATATGTCTTTTTTGTTTCATTAAATATACATGCAGTTGCATTACTCAGAACGTTTTCTGTTTATATAAAGCGATATGATTTTTATCGATAAAAATTTTATATGATTCTAAAACTAATATCTGGCTGCCTGTCTCGCAGAGGTCACGTTGAGTCTCTTTATTCAAACTTTTATGGGTCCATTTTTTTCTTCAGGTTACGGCACATCATTAAAAAACTGGAGAAAGATGACATAAGTAAGGAGGACCTGAAGAAAAACATAGAATATGCAGCATCTGTGTTAGAAACAGTGTACTTAGATGAAACAAGGTATGTCGTCTTTAAGAACAATCTCATTTGATATCACAGGTTTCTTTTTCGATAATTGCATTAATTCTTGAAAATAACGGCGGTGACGATGGTGATGATAACAGAAACGTGAATAACGATGATGGATTATGATGCAGATGACAGCAAAAACAACAACAACAATAATAATAATAATAATAATAATAATAATAATAATAATAATAATAATAATAATAGGCAGTTACAAAGTGATATTGTCAATTGGAAATAAGAGACGACATATAAATGTTACGTTAACTGTCCGAATTAATTTTATAATTATTTAAGTGCTATATTTGTAGTATGTCTTTTTTATATAATCGTGCAAACAAAATCAAAATAAGGCTACAATAGTATTCGTTTCTAAACCGTTTAATTTATCCGCTATTGTACCTTTTGAAATACTCCTGAAATGTATGCCAGTGTGTTGACTTTAATCCAATTAAGGGTATATAATTAAATGCATGTAAGGGTGTTGACTGAAATGCAGGAAATGCAGATAAGGGTGTTGACTGAAATGCAGGTAAGGGTGTTGACTGAAATGCAGGTAAGAATGGCGACTGAAATGCATGTAAGGATGTTGACTGAAATGCAGGTAAGGGTGTTGACTGAAATGCAGGTAAGGGTGGCGACTGAAATGCATGTAAGGGTGTTGACTGAAATGCATATAAGTTTGATGATTGACATACATCTTATGGTGTTGATTGAAATGGGTGTAAGGGTGATGACCGAGATTCGTGTAAGGTTTTGCACTGAAATGCGTGTAAGGGAATTGACTTAATTGCATGTAAGGGTTGTTGACTGAAATGCATGCAAAGGTCATGATTGAAATGCATGTTATGGTGTTGATTTAAATGGGTGTAAGGGTGATGACCGAGATTCGTGTAAGGTTTTTGGACTGAAATGCGTGTAAGGGAATTGACTTAATTGCATGTAAGGGTTGTTGACTGAAATGCATGTAAGGGTGTAGACTGAAATGCATGTAAAGGTGTTGACTCAAATGCTTGTAAGGGTTTTAACTGAAATCATGTCAGGGTTGTTGTCTGAAATGTATTATGTACGGGTATTGACTGAAATTCTTGTACGGGTGTTCACTGAAATACAAGAGTTGACTGAAATGCAAGTAAGGTGTTGACTGAAATGCATGTAAGTGTGTTGACTGAAATGCATGTAAGTGTTTTGACTGAAATGCATGTAAGTGTGTTGACTGAAAATCATGTAATTGTGTTGACTGAAATGCATGTAAGTGTGTTGACTGAAATGCTTGTAAGGGTTTTAACTGAAATGCATGTCAGGGTTGTTGTCTGAAATGTATTATGCATGGGTATTGACTGAAATTCTTTTACGGGTGTTCACTGAAATACAAGAGTGTTGACTGAAATGCAAGTAAGGTGTTGACTGAAATGCATGTAAGTGTGTTGACTGAAATGCATGAAGTGTGTTGACTGAAAATCATGTAATTGTGTTGACTGAAATGCATGTAATTGTGTTGACTGAAATGCATGTAAGGGTTTTAACTGAAATGCATGTAAGGGTTTTAACTGAAATGCATGTAAGTGTGTTGACTGAAATGTATGTAAGTGTGTTGACTGAAAATCATGTAATTGTGTTGACTGAAATGCTTGTAAGGGTTTTAACTGAAATGCATGTCAGGGTTGTTGTCTGAAATGTATTATGTACGGGTATTGACTGAAATGCATGTAAGTGTGTTGACTGAAATGCATGAAGTGTGTTGACTGAAAATCATGTAATTGTGTTGACTGAAATGCATGTAAGTGTGTTGACTGAAATGCATGTAATTGTGTTGACTGAAAATCATGTAATTGTGTTGACTGAAATGCATGTAAGTGTGTTGACTGAAATGCATGTAATTGTGTTGACTAAAAATCATGTAATTGTGTTGACTGAAATGCATGTAATTGTGTTGACTGAAATGCATGTAAGTGTGTTGACTGAAATGCATGTAAGGGTTCTAACTGAAATGCATGTAAGGGTTTTAACTGAAATGCATGTAAGGGTTTTAACTGAAATGCATGTAAGGGTTTTAACTGAAATGCATGTAAGGGTTTTAACTGAAATGCATGTAAGGGTTTTAACTGAAATGCATGTAAGGGTTTGAACTGAAATGCATGTAAGGGTTTTAACTGAAATGCATGTAAGGGTTTGAACTGAAATGCATGTAAGGGTTTGAACTGAAATGCATGTAAGGGTTTGAACTGAAATGCATGTAAGGGTTTTAACTGAAATGCATGTAAGGGTTTTAACTGAAATGCATGTAAGGGTTTTAACTGAAATGCATGTAAGGGTTTTAACTGAAATGCATGTAAGGGTTTTAACTGAAATGCATGTAAGGGTGTTAATATAAATAACTTTACGCACATACCCATTATTACAAAAATCAGAATGATAACGAAATTCGTATTTTAAAATAAAAATAACCTTAGCTATCATTGAAATTCACCAGCAACCGTATGCTATACGATGTTTTAAAACCGTATGTTTTACAATGTTTATAACCGCAGGTTTTATGCAAACTATATTAGCAGGAAACGCTTCAGTTTGCAAACTTTATTATTAGGAAATGCTTTAGTTTGCAAACTTTATTATTAGGAAATGCTTTAGTTTGCAAACTTTATTTATCAGGAAACGCTTCAGTTTGCAAATTTTAGTATTAGGAAATGCTTGAGTCTGCAAGCTTTATTATCAGGAAACGCTTCAGTTTGCAAACTTTATTATAAGAAAACGCTTAAGTTTGCAAACTTTATTATCAGGAAATACTTCAGTCTGCAAACTTTAATATCAGGAAATGCTTCAGTCTGCACAACGGTATTTTGGTTCAGACTTAATTGAATGTAAACCAACTGAAGTGGTCAATCCCTAAAATTAAATTTGACACAAAGAGACCGCATAATGAATTACATACAAACCACATAACATAATGAATTACATACAAACCACATAACATAATGAATTACATACAAACCACATAACATACTGAATTACATACAAACCACATAACATAATGAATTACATACAAACCACAGAACATAATGAATTACATACAAACTACATAATAAACTAAATTACTTCCGTAAATTACTCTAAACGCCTTTGAACGATTTTGTTATGTGTAGTTGTTGTTTTTAAGCAGTGTACTAACACATTTCAATATCTGTAAATGTTAATAATTTGCACACAATCATAAAATGGTCTGTAGTTTGCTGTAATCCTTTCGCCGATTGACGGTAATATCATCACATGTGCAGCTTGAATTATAGAATCGAGTCAACCAAATTCAAACATATCTCGAATAAATATTTACCAAACTATGCAGTCAAATCGTTTTCTATTCTTATGTCCATATTTCCACAAGTAAAACCAACTGCCGTAACATTCTGTTTTTGCTCCTAAAATAATGTACTATATCACATGACTACTATGTTATTTAAATCATGCCACTGACCTAATATGCGGTTTGTTCAGATAGAATCAGTATGCTTTGTTATGGGATAAAGTCAATTTTCCTTTTTTGTTAAAGTTGTAAAACAAATAAGTCAGTAACATTGCATATACATATTTGTTTTAGGCCACAGTTTCGTACAAAATATGGAGACTGTGTCGTTAAACTCATTTCGAAGTTCAGATATTTTGTATGGTTTGGGCTTAATTTGGGAGTGTACTAAACAACATTACACGTACTCAGATTCGAACCAGGTATACTGTTTCCATTATTCGCGAGGCTGGAACGCTCACCAATGTGTCATCAGGGCTCTTCAATTCGGCCTATTTTGTCTGGCGTGAATAATAGACACATCCTGACCTTGTTCAACATATTTATAAGGTCTCTATATTAAATGTAATGTGGAAAAGAAGAATTTGGAATGTCAGAACACCTCCCACTCCTCATCTGTTTGTTATTTCATTTATTAGCGATCGAGTTGGGCATTTGGCTTTTGACAGAATTATCGTTTTTTTTTTAAATATAACTGTTTACCTTCTTTTTAGCAACTTAGGAGCTGAAAATATTAGTACATTACCCTTGTTATCGATATAAAAAATACAGGGTCAAGTTATATGATGTCAATTTTTCTTTTTCTCAAATTATACAAGTGTAAGTTAAAAATAAATTCAATATGGCCTGGTCGGTAAGAACTGTTAAAAATGGCAATAAAGAGGAACATTTAATTACTATCTTACATTTACATGGTTGTCATTTCTACTTTATCATTGTGTTCTGAATGTGTCTTCTTCCATATGATACACTATTCCAAAGAAAAAGACTCAGAAAGCTACATATTATAGACCGTACACCAGTCTACTGACATAGCCATTGTAATACATCGTAAACCGGATATTCATCTACGAAAATGAACAAAAATATATAGATAAGAAAATGTCATTTTCGGATAAATTGAGAAACTCATTGTGTTGGCTGCCGTGGTATTTGTCTAGGCACGGAGTTTAACTAATGTTTCCTCGATACGATATAACCGTGCATAGGTTTATGCGCTGTTAAACTCCAATCAATCAATCAATCATCGAAAAATTAGCAGTTCAATGAATCATTCAACAATTTAACCAATCAATCAGTCTTTGAACTAACTAAAATTAGTTCAGAATAAACTACTGTCACATATTGTACTCCATTTTACAGGTGGACAAGGACATATTACAATGCATCAGCAACATCGTTGTTATTATCGTCGCTGCAATCATTATCACCGTTGCTGTTGTTTTTATGTTTTTAAGATGGAATAGGTCAGCAGCATGTATACGAATATATTCCAAAGCAATGGGAACTCTTCTAAGTTTTGTTTGTGTACATTTATATCTGTTCAATGTTGCAAAAGAATGTGTCACGTACATTTCATACCTTATTTATAAATAGCATTGACATCTTGTCAAATACGGTATATACACGCCTAATAATATATAATCCAACTGCAAGCATCATAACTGCGCCGGTAGATCGCGATCTGTTTTGTTCGTTCAACTGATTGTTTCTGGCAAACAGCATTGATCCCGATCTGCAGGAACATTATGTAACTGTAGACCCTAGTGTATGTGGCTTGCGGTTTAATCCGACTTGTATACAAGTAGAATCAGTTCTTATAAAGCATGATTATTAGGTCATCGTATGTCAGGGAATGACAAATGACTATAAGGTCATCGTATGTCAGAGAATGACAAATGATTATAATGTCATCATATGTCAGAGAATGACAAATGATTATAAGGTCATCGTATGTCAGAGAATGACAATGATTATAAATAAGGTCATCTTATGTCAAAGAATGACAAATGACTATAAGGTTATCGTATGTCAAATAATGACAAATGACTATAAGGTTATCTTATGTCAAAGAATGACAAATGATTATAAGGTTATCGTATGTCAAATAATGACAAATGACTATAAGGTTATCTTATGTCAAAGAATGACAAATGACTATAAGGTTATCGTATGTCAAATAATGACAAATGACTATAAGGTCATCTTATGTCAAAGAATGACAAATGATTATAAGGTTATCGTATGTCAAATAATGACAAATGACTATAAGGTCATCTTATGTCAAAGAATGACAAATGATTATAAGGTTATCGTATGTCAAATAATGACAAATGACTATAAGGTCATCTTATGTCAAAGAATGACAAATGATTATAAGGTTATCGTATGTCAAATAATGACAAATGACTATAAGGTCATCTTATGTCAAAGAATGACAAATGATTATAAGGTTATCGTATGTCAAATAATGACAAATGACTATAAGGTCATCTTATGTCAAAGAATGACAAATGATTATAAGGTTATCGTATGTCAAATAATGACAAATGACTATAAGGTCATCGTATGTCAGAGAATGACAATTGATTATAAGTTCATCTTATGTCAAAGAATGATAAATGATTATAAGTTCAATTTATGTCAGAGAATGACACACGATTATAAGGTCATCGTATGTCAAAGAATGACAAATGATTATAAGGTTATCGTATGTCAAATAATGACAAATGACTATAAGGTCATCGTATGTCAGAGAATGACAATTGATTTAAAGTTCATCTTATGTCAAAGAATGATAAATGATTATAAGTTCAATTTATGTCAGAGAATGACACACGATTATAAGGTCATCGTATGTCAAAGAATGACAAATGATTATAAGGTTATCGTATGTCAAATAATGACAAATGATTATAAGGTTATCGTATGTCAAATAATGACAAATGATTATAAGGTTATCGTATGTCAAATAATGACAAATGATTATAAGGTCATATTATATCAGAGAATGACAAATGAACATACTCCAGTCAAAGTAAAATAAGTATCCATTTCACTTAATCCAGTCTATATGAAACACATATCCGCTATAGTTAATCCAATCTATATGAAACAAATATCCGCTATAGTTAATCCAGTCTATATGAAACAAATATCCGCTTTAGTTAATCCAGTCTGTATGAAACAAATATCCGCTATAGTTAATCCAGTCTATATGAAACAAATATCCGCTATAGTTAATCCAGTCTATATGAAACAAATATCCGCTATAGTTAATCCAGTCTATATGAAACAAATATCCGCTATAGTTAATCCAGTCTATATGAAACAAATATCCGCTATATTTAATCCAGTCTATATGAAACAAATATCCCCTATAGTTAATCCAGTCTATATGAAACAAATATCCGCTATAGTTAATCCAGTCTATATGAAACAAATATCCGCTATAGTTAATCCAGTCTATATGAAACAAATATCCCCTATAGTTAATCCAGTCTATATGAAACAAATATCCGCTATAGTTAATCCGCTCTAAGTGTAACAATTATCCACCGTATTCCAGTTTACGTGAAACCGGTATCCACTATCTATAAGTAATACAAAGTGAAACAAATATCCACTATAGCTGTGCAGTAGGTTTGCTATGTTCATTTCTTGCTTATTTTTATACAAGGGATTTCTTTTACGAATTACCCTAATTTCCTAAAATCAGTCATAGACTGGTAGACTACTGCATATTACTTTGTAGCGTTGTTATCAACTTGAGACCTGTCTTTTTCAGCAAACTCTATGACGAGATACAAGATGAAGAATTAGGGTTATTTTGCTTAAATATTATTTTTAGATTTTCTATACTTTAGTGTATCATAATAAATCTAGAACTTGTAGCTGTTGTAGACGTACTAGCAAGCATATATTGTATTGTAGACTAATTCAGATTTGTTTCAAAGCTTTCAGAGCATTGCGTATATCAACCTATTCCGTATACCAAACACTATTTCAGACGCAAAGAGTTGTTGTCAGCATACGGTAAAGTTCGATTGTTTCTTGGAGAAAGTCGTAGCAGAACGCCTTCAAAGCAAACCAAGAACAGTCAAAAGTGAATTTTATGTACTTATTTACTTACAATATTTTTCGGCTGCACATTCGCTTTTTTTTAATTAGCTAACTAGTGTTGATTGAGATTTATATTGATTTAAGTGTTTTCCTTCAAAATTAAACTAATTTGCCGTTTTAAAGAGGCAAACGTGTATAGTACGCTTTTATTAACACGGCAAAAGCGGACATGAGGTTTATCTCACTACCCCAACCTCCATAATTTCTTCCTTTTAGCTTTCTTCTTCCAATTCCAAAATGGCATGCGTTTCGTCAATTTTGTTATTCTCACGCATTTCGAAGAAAAATCGTGATTATAAGGTCATCGTATGTCAAAGAATGACAAATGATGTGCGTACGTAAGTAATGTCTTGCTAATCCATTCCCCTTCAGGTAGCATATTTAATTCCGTCGGATTTGTTTGGGGTCGGGGGTGATTAAAGTTGTGTACACCAGATATACAATTGTGTTGCATTCGCTTCGATTCTAGGGGCTCGGGATTGTTTTTGCATGAATTTAAAAAATTAGTTCATTTTTTAGCCTATAGTGTCTGAGTAACTGTATGTGATTAAAGGACTCGAGTGTCAACAGTCTATTTGGAGTATGTGATTACTGACACAAGTGTCAACAGTCTAAGAATTAGTGTATGTGATTACTGACACAAGTGTCAATAGTCAACGAATCAGTATAAGATTACTGACACAATTGTCAAAAGTCTGAGATTTGGTGTACGTGACTTAACTGTCAGCAGTATCAGAATTTGTACATATTATTACTGACACAATTGTCAAATTCCGAGAAGATGTGTAGTGTTTACAGACATGAGTGCCTCCTTATATATCTACAAAATGTAAAGATATATTAAAAATCCTTTTGATTGCCTTAAATGATTTAATCACGTCCTTTAAATTAAATTTTTCCCTTGATTGCATGAATGATTATTGAGTACGTCATAATTGTCAACTCAGGAAAATATTTGCCCGTGATTGCCTGAATGATTTTATAACATCTTTTAAATTAAAATATTCCCGTGATTGCCTGAATGATTTTATAACATCTTTTAAATTAAAATATTCCCGTGATTGTCTGAAAGATTTTGAATACGTCACATCAGTTCAATTATTCCCGTGATTGCCTAAATCATTCAAATACTTCATTTAAATTAAATTATTTCAGTCATTACCTGAATAATCATTACCTGAATGATCTGATCATATCATTTAAACTATTATCTTGATTGTATGAATCGTTGATCACGTGATGCCTTTAATGGTTTTGATTACATTATTAATAATAACTATTCCCATGATTACCTTAAACGTTGATATCCGTTTAAATCCCGCGGTTGCTTGAATCTTCGGGCGGGTTGGCTAGGTACCGTAAGGCTATACATGAAACATTTCGTGAATAACATTTTTTCCACACAACTATTTTTAGGCAAGGCTATTGGTTCAGAAATTTCTTTAATGATGTCCGCTTTTGTAAACTCAAAGCTTGCTGCGTAGTTCGAAATATCTTGGTCATAATATTATGAGGTCTGCAATCAGAAATAATGTTGTTTAGCTAGGTCTAACATAGTGCAATTACGACATAAAATAGTGTTACTAATTTTGTCCTTTAATAATTAAATTAACAAAAGTTCTTCAACAGTTTTAATAATTGAAATATCAGCCAGGTGAAAAATACCAAGTCCAATAAAAGTGTGCACGACCTTAGAAAGCTTTAGCGGTTTACGACCTGCCGCAAATCGACCGCGCAATCTTTCTGCCTGTATAATGTCAATAATCACGCCATAATAAAATAATCCGCTCAACAACATGCCCTCTCTGTATGTGTAATACACGAGCCAACTTTGATCTTTAACTTTCGAAAATTAAATGCATTTTTTTTCTTACTCGTTTACATTTTAGTTTATGATCTATATAGGTAGGTAAATTTTTTAGTATTGATCTTTGCTTGGGAAATTATTATCAATAAGGACTAAGGTAATAAATGCACGCCAGCCTATACTTTTTATAATGATTTTTAAATTTTTGGGGTCCTTAACACGACTTTAATTAAAATTTAAACACCCCAACAGGACAAATAATTATTCTTACGGTATGAATAATATTTTATGAAAAGCATTAAGCGTTTGGTGGCTATGTGTATCACTATCTAGACTGAAATGAAATTTTTTTATTGTTTAAAGAAAGTCCATTTATATAAAATATATATATATATATATATGTTCCGTATCTTTTAGGCTACTGATTTTACAATTAGGTCACTGTCTGTAGAATTGGTCTACATGTTGATAATTAGGTCACAGTCGGATAAATTATGCTACTAACTGACAAACTGGCTGCACAATTAGGCCACTGACTGAAGCAGAAAGATGCATGTTGATGTAGACCTTGTTGGAATGAACATATTAACAGTAATTAAATAATAGGAAATTTTGAAAGACTTTCTCTACCTCTCTACTTTCAGTATTTTGTGTGACTTGTAATTCTTGTGGGGTGGTCTTCCGTTTCTTTGGCATGTTACCTTGTCTCTCAATGGATGGAGACAATTTTGTTTATATTATCTTAAAAGACAACTTTCCTTAATCGTAACTCTGCTTAATGTTTTGTCAATTTGTTTTGATAATTGTCTTTAGGTGAACATTTCTTACACAATGCCAATGTCCGGGCTCACATTCAACAGGTAGTCCATACCGGATAAAGAATCAAACTATATTGTACAATACATTTTTAACACGTATAATTGTACTCTTTTAAATTTTCTTTTTCCACTGTACATAACTTGACTGTACACTGTTTGGACGGCAGTTTGATGAACATTATCTAGGTATCAAAAGTGAATTAAAAACTAAAGGGAAATGCGTACACCAGAATGAAATAATTGATAAGCTTTAAAGCCCTTATTTCCATAATATTTCGTGTACTCAATTGCATATTTATTTCATAGTTACAAATTATGAAATTTTTTAAAACTACCTTGTTAGAAACACAATTTGAAGTGTTTTGTGAAAAAAAAAACATTTCACGTTGACGTGCTAATTTTGAATTTGAGCCTTACCTTCTGTAATCTAACTTGCACACTTTTCTGTGTAGTTTGCTTAAAACCTTGTCTTCTCCATATTTTCTATCCTCTTCTGCACATATCCGGATCTCTAGATGTAGACAGTGTCAATCAAAATCAGGATCACCATGTCAGTGTAAACACCACCTACACGGCGAAAGGTATGACATATTTACCTCCCCTTAAATCACAGTAGTGCATTCTGCTATAAACATAATACTGTCCATTGTAGCAAGCATGCTTATACAGCTGATAGTCTCCCTTTTAGGACTATGCAATGTAATAACGTAAGCACGTTGACCGCCACAGCAACTTGATGTTTCGATGTTTATAAATGAAATGACACTTCGACTAGCAGGTTTTAATGTCGCACACTTTTTGAACTTTTGCTGTTTCGAAATTGCGATTGATAACCCAAGCACATTGTAAATTACCTAATAGACTGGCAAAAACACCCACCCACCACACCACACCCAATTTTATAATCAGTCCATCCACCCATATCTCTCTCTCTCTCTCTCTCTCTCTCTCTATCTCTCTCTCTCTCATATGCTGCAAGAGTGACCAACGACGCGTATTTATCCACCTTCAAACTTTAATTGTAGATGTTTTTACTAGCATTCAACCATCGATATTCTGAGATGAACCGAAAACATAAAAACAATTTTATAAATCACAAATTGTTGTCAAATCCATTCACACTATAAATAATTTTAGAATATGAACGAGTCTTTTCGTGATAAATCCTAAAACAACTTTCTTGTTTTGTTCAATGTTAATGACGTCGTAGAAATACTTCTTGTTCTGACGGTCTTGTTTTATATCTATTCCATATCAATTTCTTTTGTATCAATTTTAATTATTCTGTTCGAAAGTGAATTTCTTGCTTTTTTTTTAATTTTTTGTTTGCTTTCAGTTTCACATACCTTTAAAATTTGTTCTTTTATAGTCATCTAGAAGTGATGAGAATTTGAGAATATTTTATTTAAGCATATATATATATATATATATATATATATATATATATATATATATATATATATATAACTGAGAAATGTCCTGTAATAACCGTTTCTGTCATTGACTTTGTGTCATTGTGGAGACCATAACTTTGCGAGAAACGTCCTCTATTAGGTTCTACCCTTCCAGTGTCATTGTGGCCTATGTGGAGACCAAAGTTTCATGACAAATTTCCTCTAGTACCCGTTCCCTTCTAGCTTAACTGTATCCTTCGTAGAGACCATTGCTTTGCGAAGAACGCCCTCTAGTAACCCTTTCCTACTGGCAAACTTACGGCCGTTGTGGAAACCATAGCTTAGAGAAATCTTTTCCGGGCTTTGGTTTGCAATGAAGGCGAATGCCTCATCTACTATCGGTCTTTGCTTTCTCGTTTCCAATGGTTTTCATTTTTAGTACAAGTGTGAACTGTATGTGTATAAAGGATCATTATTAAGGGTCTGCCAATGGTATGTGTATACATGTACATTATTAAGGGACTGCCATTTGTACATTATTAAGGGTCAAAACAATCTATTAGACTTTTCATAGTGAATATATCACCAATAGCCCAGCCTATTACAGTAATGATTGATATACAAAGCAACGAACCAAACCCCTGTTGGAGTTATCAGGCAAGGACATCAAGAGAGATCTTTGATTTAATTATCATCATTTTAATAGGTGGAACATTTTGTACTTTATTTATTACTGTAATAGGCGGAAGATTTTCTACACCAATAACTAATTTATTGGCGTGGGTTTTGTAGCACGCACTTCATTTAAGAATGCAACTGAGCAAGATAGCTGTGACTATCGACATTGTCTATGGATTCCAACTTATATATATATATATATATATATATATATATATATATATATATATATATATATATATATATATATATATATATATGCGTGTATTGTATGTGTGATGCCAAAAGTTCTCAAAACAATCACATTTTGTATTATTTATCAAATAAATCTTAATAACTCTTTTGTACTTTTAAAATTTGCATTAATCCGTATATCGGTTTTTTTTATGTTTTAAAACATTTTCAATACCTATAGACCTATTGGTTTTTTAGAATCTTTTGTTTTTTTTGTCATTTTTGTGGGGGGGGGAGACGTCGGAGGTGTTGGGCGCTTAACTTGACCCAAAAGGCATACTGTATACGTCGAGATAATCATATCCATTGAGCATGTGCTTCAGGTCGGGAAAACAAGATGACATAAGTTTCATTCGATGTTTATTGAAACATACAATATTCAAATGTATTATTCGTCAGCCGTTTTACTGTATTTTCCTTTTATTTTATATACAACAACAACAACAATAATAATATTATTATATTATTATTATTATTATTATTATTATTATTATTATTATTATTATTATTATTAATTAATTAATTAAGACTTTGTATAGCTCCTAATCTTTAGAAGCTCTAAGCGCTTTACAACATCTATAAAGATATGAATACAAAACAAAGAAACCCATTATGAAATTGGAAAACAAAATATACTGAACATATTTCAGGTAGAAAACATGTTTAGGTCTTTAAGTTTGTTCTTACAGTAGAAAAAGGTAAGTTTTAAGAGCACGCTCTAAAGGGATCAGTGTCTGTTTGTGTTTAACCTCAATGGGTAATGCATTCCACATTGCTGGACCCGGGTATGCAAAGAACGTTGTCCATATTACTTCGCTTTCATAGTGAGAATAATGAGTATACGATTGTCAAAAGAGGTGCGTAATTATCTTGATGATGTGTACACATGGGTGAGGCCAAATAGATATACTGGATTGGAGTCCGTCAGTGAAACGTAGCACAGAGAACAAATTTTGTGTTTGATTCTGTATGTATGTATGTATGTATGTATGTATGTATGTATGTATGTATGTGTGTGTGTGTGTGTGTGTGTGCGTGTGTGCGTGCGTGTTTAACCTGAGGAATTAATACGCGAAATACGAAAAGAGTGACCAAAGACGTTTGAATGATATTGTTACGAGTTGTGAAACATATCTACTCTTTTTTTTATCCCTTATGCAGGCAAAAATAAAGTTTGGCTCGAAAGGTAATCGTTCAGTGACATTCACAACACTGCCCGTGGTCTGACTGTCAGCTGAGTTTTATACGCATTAATATTTTGATGTAAATGACTGATTTTGCAAGTATATGTTCATGACTCTGCTACGTGTCACGTGATTGTGTCACGTGATATTAGTTTCACTCCAAGGTGTTGCCAAAAAATGTGGAACACACACTACTGAGCCACATGTCGGCTCAGCAGAATCCGAATTATCAATACACTCCACGAGAACTAAACTGGGCCTAATTCCTAATTCCTAACTCCTCCGTCGTGATAGACTTTCAGGAGGATTGTAACATCGAGACTTTGTCACATTGTCTTTGTACAGTCTTGATTTAACTTAAAGTGGTTTTTACTGCTGGAGGTGGGGTGGGGGATTGGCTGTTTGTTTGTTTTGTTTTATGGTTTACCACCATACTTCAGCACAAGATAGGTTATACATGGCGGCCAGCATTAATGGTGGAGGAAGAACTCTGAAAACCCCGGAAAGAACCACCGAGCCACGAGAAACTACTGGCAAGCTTTCTCACATACCCACATTTTCCGAATCCGAGACTCGAACCCACGCAAACAGAGGTGAGATGGCAGTGATCCGTAACGGACAGCGCTTTAGACCACTCGGCCACTCGGGGCTCCTCGGGGATTGGCTGAATACCGTTATCAAAGATTCGCTGAGGAGCAGATGGTTTTTTTAAACTACCCAGGAGGCACTAATGTACTGCTGATTAATAAAGAATTTTGTTATACAGTAAAGTAAGATTCAGAATTTTAGCAAAATCGTTCTATAACAAAATATAATAAAGGGAATATAATTCCTTGGATATCGTTAAAAAATAAAACGAAAATATTGACGTTAATAGCATTTAGTAGATGTTTCCATAGGCCGTTTGTCCAATCTCACTAAGAACATTCTTAGTATTATGTGAAGTCTTCCAAATTTCATTGGTCAATTGTAAGTGTTACTTTTATACAAACAGATCGGTTGATTATAGACTCCTCGATGACTGACTAAAGCATACATGTTTTGGTTATTTTGGTCCAATCCAGACCCTGAACTTTAAATCTAAGAGAGGTGCTAGTTCTACGTTCCGTCTGCAATGACCCTATGGCACATGGTCTTTTAAAAGTTCTAAACTTTGTCGTTACCCCAATTTGAATTTTACTCACTGGAACGTTTGTATGTTATACAAGATGAACAGTCCATCACATTGCAGCTAGTGCAGAGGCGTGCATGGCGCAATTGATGAATAGATTTTTGATTACAACTGACAATCTGTATTTTAATTTGAATTAAGGGAATTTTCAATGTAATCATTTTACGGAACATCCGATTTACTCTCACTCTGGATGTGCAATGCTCAGCGAATGGCAAGGATCCATACTACATAATTGTATTATACCCCATTATCTTTTTGCAAAGAGAGAATATTGACTATTGAGACATTTTGTTTGCTTGTGTATAATGTACCAAGAGGGCAATGTATTTTACATTGAAGTTACGACTTTGGTTAAGTTACTTTTATGCACACTTTCTTTTTCGTTGATGGAGTTTGGTTGTTAGACAATTCATTTCCAACATACTTGAACTCTTCTTTGACCATACTGGACATATGTAGTGTTGACGGTAATGTTCTTTTATCAATATGTAGTGTTGACAATAATCTTCATTATCAATATGTAGTGTTGACAATAATCTTCTTTATCAATATGTAGTGTTGACAATAATCTTCTTTATCAATATGTAGTGTTGAAAATAATCTTCTTTATCACTATGTAGTGTTGACAATAATCTTTATCAATATGTAGTGTTGACAGTAATGTTCTTTATCAATATGTAGTGTTGACAATAATCTTCTTTATCAATATGTAGTGTTGACAGTAATGTTCTTTATCACTATGTAGTGTTGACAATAATCTTCTTTATCAATATGTAGTGTTGACAATAATCTTTATCAATATGTAGTGTTGACAATAATCTTCTTTATCAATATGTAGTGTTGGCAATAATCTTCTTTATCAATATGTAGTGTTGACGTAATTTTTATTTTATCAATATGTAGTGTTGACAGTAATGTTCTTTATTAATAGGTAGTGTTGACATAATGTTTTTATCAATATGTAGTGTTGACAGTAATGTTCTTGATCGATATGTAGTGTTAACTTAATGTTTTTTTATCAATATGTAGTGTTGACAGTAATGTTCTCTATCAATATGTACTGTTGACAGTAATGTTCTTTGGATGAGATTGACATGTAGGTTCTGGTATTCTTGTATTTCCCATTAACTCTTACTCGAATGATATATTATTACTCTTACATATTAACCATTCGGAAATGTTAAGGGAAACGACATCTCGTCTTGTAAAAGCATTTTACATTACTTTTAAAAAGAGTAAAACCAATCTCCAATATTTTGATTTAATAACAAAATAAAAGCATTCGTTTAAAACAAAAATACATACTTTAAAATGCCCTTTTGTTTGTCATAAATGGTTTAATATAACTGCTTGCATGGAGTATTACTGTTTATAAGTTAAAAAACCGTTACTTAAGATGTACTTTTATTTCTCAGAGATGTTTTAGGTAGAGACAGACCCAAGCGTGCAGTAAACGAAGGGATGTGTCAGTTTCTATCAATCTCGAATTCGGCTTCCTCCTTGTTATAGCCTTAATAGAAAGCAATCCATGTGCTACAATGTTAAATGCATTTGCAAAATGCGTTCTGGAAAGTACATAAAACTTATCTGAATCAACACGGCAAAGCGGTGGGAAGGAAAGGGAGGTAAAGGGGCAGTTTAAATTTAACGAAAACATATAGGCCTATTCTGCGACCTATATAAATTATTGATAAAGGCATGTTCCCCGACCTATATAAATGACTGATAAATAACTATTTCCCGACATATATATATATATATATATATATATATATATATATATATATATATACGATTGATTAGCTTTGTACTTTACAATTTTATAAAGCATTTATCTTTAGCTACATCGTATGAAGCATTATTGCAGATTTTATCGCAAGCAGAAAGTGAGTAAGATGCATTGTATTGTCCACATTTTATATTTCTGCATTTGTTTGGATCGTATTTGAACTTTGTTTAGACAAGTCTTAGATAATTTGTTTATGAATAATATGATGCACGAACTGTGCATGATGACGTTAACTATGGCCGTCCAAACCATTCCATCGTCTTGTTTTTGGCATTAGGTTCAAGCTTTATCGCTATTTACTGGATACAAGGATGTGTAGAAGGATCGGTAAATCTTGTACTTTCTTAAACGATGGCATCTTACAATTATCTTTGAATCATGTGTCATGTTTGGAGGCAACCGTGTGCCTAGTTTTTAATGGTCTGGAGCAGCCCCCACTTTGTGTTGTCAGCTTCCCCCAGGAAGGTATTCCATTAGAGAATGATACTCAGTGTATAGCAAGCTACATATTACGTTCCACAGCAGGCGAAGCCAGGCATGCGACCTTTCTAAATATCCCTTGCAATGCACCTTCTTCTAGATAACGCCCAAGAAAGCGGCTTTGTGCCAGATATCTCCAAAGTCGTCTTCCTAGAAGCCCATCAGACATGAATACATCTTTGCCCTCTGGAGGTGCTTCCTCTTTTGATAGTCTGTTTGAACATTTTCGGCTATTTGTGCCAATAGCCACCTCAGCAGGTATTTACAAAGGCGCAAAGTGTTTGCATGTCGTTTCCAGTGCCATTGTGTTGTATTATGTTCCATGTTCTCCACCACATAACTTGCTACGTTTTTCATACCCCTCAGGTTGTTGATGCAACCGTCAATACTAAGATACCATCCAGCGCACGGAACGTTCACTGCTAGACCTATGTAAGCATACCCCCAGTTTGTTTACAACTCCTTGCTGTACTGTTAGGAGGAAATAGCTCCTCTTTAGTGATGATTATTGATATTTTCCATGTTTTCCTCCAGCGATCCGTAGATTCTGGCTTTGCAATCTATAACATCTCGGCTCCTCCTACTCATTTTCTGATTGGGTCATCTCTACTTGCTCTCATGTTTGCGGAACCATGCTCAACGTCTTTGTCTGTTTCAACACCAGCTTCCTAAAGTCTTTTGATTTTAAGCTGCTAAAGACCATACCAGAAGCCGCTGTGAGAGCTCGAATGGCGATGACTATAACAACATCATGGGAGGTTGCTGTGCAAAATAGAGGGGAGGCTGTAGATGGAGATCGATGAGGATAATTATGTTAGAACGGGCTCACGCGCTTAGGAATGAGGAGAGGTTGCAAGGGAGAACATCTGCAATATAAGATAGCATTAGAAATCTTAGATCTATCCTTAAAATGGTTAGAGGTGTATTTTGCTCTGGTACTGGGCGTCGTATTTTGTGGAGGCAAGTGATTCAAAATCAAAACACTCTATTGTCTCCTGGGCAGAAATTATCCTGTATTTTGTGTACTTGATTTAATTGTGGATTCAATGGATGCATCATACTGGTGTTTTGCGGAACCTTCCCCGTATTCCTGATGCTTCCTCTTCCCAGAAACATTATAATTCGTTGTTGTCCGCTAGCACTCCATAGCAAATGACCGGATTGTATCATAATGTATGTGCGAAAATCCTCCAGCTGCCCCTATTTGCTTGTCGTGGTATCCAAAACGGTGGTTGCCCTGTCCAAATATGTGATACAGTAAAAAGGCCCCGGATGCCTCAGCGTCTTACGGTGTGCTTAGGAATGGTGCTGTGGCCAAGTCAAATATGTTAAAATTATCTTTTTACATTATCCTGGATAATTTGAGGCAATCGCCCTTGGAGTGGGGGACAATTTCTTTAAAATAGGCCTTTCATCTACTTATATTTCGCATTACACTGATTGAAGACGCATTTAGGTATGTGTTGCATCACATTCACATTTCCTGTCTAAACTAGGTATATGACATCAGAGTTTCATTTGGAGATGTCCCTTGCGAAAGGCCTCGCGACCACTAGAATTGTGACGATGCAGTCCGCGAATATCCGTTTTTCCGTTATACACTCTGACTTATGTCCCTTTTGACGCAGCGAGATGAAGTTATGGACAAATCTGAAAATGTAATGACCACACAAGTCGCTGAATCGCTGAGTAACTTCAAAGACCTTTTATTAGAAATTAATATGAATTGTAAGTAACTTCAGAGGCTTTGTATTAGAATTTAATATGAATCGCTGAATAATTTCAAAGGCCTTGTATTGAAATTTAATATGAATCGCTGAATAACTTCAGAGACCTTGTATTGGAATTTAATATGAATCGCTGAATAACTTCAGAGACCTTCTGTTGGAATTTAATATGAATCGCTGAATAACTTCAGAGACCTTCTGTTGGAATTTAATATGAATCGCTGAATAACTTCAAAGACCTTGTATTGGAATTTAATATGAATTAGATCCTTCGTGTGTTTATTTTTAGTTTCTTCAAATAAATACATTTAATTAAAACCAAACAACACAGAGTTGGAGACATTTATTGATGTGTCGCATGCTAATTACAAACTATTTATAAGACATGCATAAATATTTACATGTAACCCATAGTTACATAAATGCGTGATCATATCAGTAACGCTATCAATTCAGAATCCACATTTCGATAGAGACATAGTTGAATAAACAGTTGAGGTTGGACCTACCGTCTCCATTTCTGTCGAAAAATCAACTGTAACTAAACGTGATTACGGTCGTTTCCGATAGACGTTTATAGCATTCTGGATTCTAATGGAATATTCTATCTGCACTTTTAGCACAGTTCCTATATAATATTGCATTGTAATGGAATATTCTATCTGCACTTTTAGCACAGTTCCTATATAATATTGCATTGTAATGGAATATTCTCTCGGCACTTTTAACGCTATATAATACAGCACTTTTTAATGAAAACTTATCTTTCCCTTTCAACGCAGTTCCTATAGAACTCTGCATTCGACTGAAATATTCTATCATAACTTTTAACACAGTTCCTATAGAACTCTGCATTCGACTAAAATATTCTCTCAGAACTTTTAACACAGTTCCTATAGAACTCTGCATTCGACTAAAATATTCTCTCAGAACTTGTAACACAGTTCCTATAGAACTCTGCATTCGACTAAAATATTCTCTCAGAACTTTCAACGCAGTTCCTATAGAACTCTGCATTCGACTAAAATATTCTCTCAGAACTTTCAACGCAGTTCCTATAGAACTCTGCATTCAACTGAAATATTCTCTCAGAACTTTTAACACAGTTCCTATAGAACTCTGCATTCAACTGAAATATTCTCTCAGAACTTTTAACACAGTTCCTATAGAACTCTGCATTAGCACAGTTCCTGTAGAACTCTGCATTCAACTGAAATATTCTATCATAACTTTTAACACAGTTCCTATAGAACTCTGCATTCGGCTGAAATATTCTCTCATAACTTTTAACACAGTTCCTATAGAACTCTGCATTCGGCTAAAATATTCTCTCATAACTTTTAACACAGTTCCTATAGAACTCTGCATTCGACTAAAATATTCTCTCAGAACTTTTAACACAGTTCCTATAGAACTCTGCATTCGACTAAAATATTCTCTCAGAACTTTTAACACAGTTCCTATAAAATTTAGCATTCAACTGAAATATTCTCTCATAACGTTGAATACAGTTCCTATGGAATACTGCATTGTAATGGAATATTGTATCGGCACTTTTAATACAATTCCTATAGAATACCGCATTCTAATGAAATATTCTCTCGGCACTTTTAAAAACGTTCCTATAGAACACTGCATTCTTATGAAATATTATCTTTCACTTTAAAATCGAATAGTGCATTCTAATGGATATTCTCTCGGCACTTTTAAGAGAGTTCCTATAGAAAAATGCATTCTAATGGAATATTCTGTCGGCACGTTTAACACAGTTCCTATTGAATACTTCGTACCTATGGAATATTCTCTAATCATATTAAACGCAGTACCTATAGAATAATGTATTCTAACGGTCTGGGAACGTTTAATACAGTTCATATAGAATAACGCATTCTAATGGAATATTCTCGCCACTTGTAACACAGTTCCTACAGAATACTGCATTTTAATGGAATATTATCATGACACTTTTAACACAGTTCCTATACACTATTGCATTCTAGTGGACTATTCTCTCGTCACATTTATCACAGTTTCTATAAAATAATGTATTATAATGGAATATTTTGTGCACGTTCATATAGAATATTGCATTCTCATGGAATATTGCATTCTCATGGAATATTGCATTCATAAAAATATTGCATTCTGATCGAATATTCTTGACAATTTTGACAAGAATTTTAAATGCCATGAAGAGTTTTCTCAACGCTGTAGAAAAAAGAACTTTAGTCTATTACGAATCACAGAACAACACTGTTACTGACATTCGATTTCACTAGATGCAAGGATTTCTCCACCTCCCAAGCTATTCACATATATATACTTTTCAAGCCTTTCATAACTCACTGAATTTATATTATCAAATATCAGTAGTTTATATGAATGGATTTTTTTATTTTCTTTGTGACTTTTCTTTTTGGCTTTGCTAATATTAACAGCGGAGCTCATTTTCGTTCATTTGATGTGATTATTTTGGTTTCTAGCTCCAACTAACCCTAGAATAGAAATTTCCACAGAACAAAAGTATGTGTCGGTAGCAACTTATGTTCCGATTAAGCCAGACATTGTCAGGTACAAGACAAAATATCAGACTAGAATTGATATTGTTTTCAGCCTTAGCACGATACGAATCAATACCATACAAATTTCAGCTTCAATAATAGTAAATGTAACGTCAGTATTAGTGCATATAACGTTAATAAGAATCATTAATAATGGTACATGCATTGTCACTATTAGTACATGTAACGTCACTAGTAATGCATATAACGTTAAAAAGAATCATCAGTAATATATATATATATATATATATATATATATATATATATATATATATATATATATATATATATATATAATGTTACGTCAATAGTAGTGCATTTATCGTTAATAATAATCATAATCATCAATAGTGGTACATGCAGCGTCACTAGTAATGCATATAACGTCACTAGTAATGCATATAACGTTAAAAATAATCATCAGTAATGGTACATGTATTGTCAGCATTAGTATATGTAACGTTAATAGTAGTGCATATAATGTTAACAATAATAAATTCCTCAGTAAAAATGGTACATGCATCGACAGCAATAGTATATATAATGTCAATAGTAATGATATAACGTTAATAATTATATAGCGATCATCAATGATGGTAAATTCATCGTCAGTATGTCAGTAATAATACATATGACGTCAGTAGTAATGATATACAGTTAATAATAATAATAATAATAATAATAATAATAATAATAATAATACATATCTCATCAGTAATGATACTTGCATTGTCAGTAATATTACATGTAACGTCAATAGTAATGATATAACGTTAATAATAATAATACATAATAATAATACATATCTCATCAGTAATGATACTTGCATTGTCAGTAATATTACATGTAACGTCAATAGTAATGGTGTAACGTTAATTAATGCATCCGTCATCAATAATGGTACATACATCGTCAGTAAAGGTAAATTAATAGTACATATAACGTCAATAATAGTAACTGCAACGTCAGTAGTTGCATCTGAGGTTAAAGTTTTCAAGAAAGATGGTTGTTAAATCGGTCGCCATCGCTACTTGAATGTTATGGGATAGCCATTTTGGTCAGTGATAGAAGTCGCTTTCAGCTTGTATCCGTCATAATTTGAATGGCATGATGTAGACATTTTGATGATTGATACAAATGTTGCAACTTTTTTAGGAACGTAGGTGTCATTGTTCTTACTTTAATTGCATGCTCTTACGTTTCTAAAAACATTGAGAAAATCATACCGTACTTCGGAATTATTCTTCTAATTGACAAAAACGCAAACTCTACCTACTCGCCAGCTGCTCAATGGTTAAAATTCAAATGGGCCCATTCCAATGTTATATCGGATAGCCGTTCACGTCGTACTAAGCGGGTCCAAGAGAGCATGCACTACCCAAGATCAAACGCCTGGACCATTTGCTATGTACATTGTGTAAATTCCCAGTTAAAAAAACTTATTTTTTTCCCAATCTGATTTAAGTTCAGTTTTTACCATCAACCGAAACTAATAAGTTGATAATATTGTAAAGAGGTCATATCAGTGTGACAGTGTGTGTCGTGGATAAGCGTGGTTACCTCTATTTCTAGCACATCGTTGATTGCCAAAGTTGGTCCCATTCCAACAAAACGTGGAATCTTCCACAGCTTTGGTTACTATTTTTGGAATGTTTGTGGCGTTGTAACATCACTGAGTATATAATAATTTTTCTAAATAGTCTATTTTTCTAAACGGTCCATATTTTATTTTGAGACAGATAAAACATAACTAATCACATTGTTGTTATACAATAATATCATCTCAACTGGTGATTTTTTTTATATAGTCCCATAATACGCATTAGGGAAGACAATTTAAAATTAAAAACTTTTCTTTGATTGCACAGACTTTTTAACAGTGAAACAAATCAATGTATGTATATATATATATATATATATATATATATAGATATATATATATATATATATATATATATATATATATATATATATATATATATATATATATATATATATAAGAATTTTAAAAACATTTCCTTTTTGTCTCGTAGGAGGTTATGTGACGAAGAAGATGAACTCAGCGAAGTTGAGCCAGATGCTGTACCAACCGAAGTCCGGGATTGGTTAGCCTTGACCTTCACACGCTCTATGAGCAACATCAAGCGTAGAGGGGATGACAAACCACGATTCCGCAGTGTGGCCAACGCAATAAGAGCGGGAATAATGGTTGATAGGTACACCATTACTCCAATCATTAGATTTTAACATTATGCCAATATTAGTTCACATTTTCTGCTTGATTTAACAGTCAAGGATTGGACTAAATTTCCTGATTAAATGTCATCAGTTTGACATAACACGATTAAACAGTCCTGATAGTATTCAGTGCAAGAATAGCAGCTTGGACCGCCATTGCATTCCAACGTGCTTTTGTTAAAATTGATTAGCTTAAGGAATCCCGCTTTCATAAAACAAACGAATCACAACTTTTGTATGCAAATTATTTGCGTTATACCTTGGATACATGTTTAATACATGACTTACAGTTCAAAAAAACTGACTATTTTCTGGCCTAAATCTAACGAAATAGGCCTTGAACCTTTCTTTATACAAACTTTTACAGAGCTGCAAACGTTTGAATTGAGTACGTACTTGAGTAGAGATGATTTTATAAAAGCGGGTCTTGGATAAAACGACTCAGACCGTCTTGATATATAGAATTTGAGTACTTCCACATTGAAGTGCAACATAATTTTACTTTTTGTGTACAAATGTACATCTTGTGTAAATTGTTAACAAACTTTGCATTATTTAGACATTATTCGCGCGTTCAAATGCGTTACAATAGTATACAAAGGGCAGTAACTCAAATATTTTGTCTACGAATTTATAACACATTCAATGTTATAGTTACTTTGCATATTAGACGTGATTTTTCACATTCTAACATACGGTATGTATGAGCTGATATTGAGAGAAATTAAATCTTAAATCTCGATTAATACTCACATATTAAGAATTTGCTATCAGTTCTGAAATTACCTTGAAATAAATTATTTCATACATTAAAGACTTAAAGACACACTGGAAATTATCATGCAACGAAGACAGCAATTCTAAACAAATCAGGACTGAGTTTTAAGATCAACAGATGTGTAGTAGACATTTTATATCAAATCAAAAATGTATATGTCCTTATTTCAGGATATACAGGAGGTTATCAAGTTCAACAGGTCTGAATGTCCCCCCACAATTATTTATGCTCCTAAAGGTTAGTTGAATACTCCACTATCGTATATTTTTTCTTCCTTAAACGAAATCTAAATTCAATGACTAAATTAGTTGGTCTCCACTAATATTTGACCATCAGATGCATTATTTGACTGTATCAATAGCAATAAATGTAAGAAATTGATTATATGGCATGGTTTCATCCTCCGGACACAACACTATCAGTAAGTCATTTTTTTTTCATCCACCGGACATAATAATGAATATATCACGTGTTTTTATCCACCGGATACAGTACTTTGAGTATATAATATAACACATATTTTTATACACAGGACACAACACTAAGTATTTTCATTCACATATTTTTTTCAACCTGACACAACACTGTGAGTATAACACTTATTTTCATCCACCTGACACAACACTGTGAGTATAACACTAATTGTCATCCACCTGACACAACACTATGAGTATAACACTAATTGTCATCCACCTGACACAACACTATGAGTATAACACATATTTTCTTCCACCTGACACAACACTGTGAGTATAACACATATTTTCATCCACCTGACACAACACTGTGAGTATAACACTAATTGTCATCCACAAGACACAACACTATGAGTATAACACATAGTTTCATCCACCTGACACAGCACAGTGAGTATAACACTAATTGTCATCCACCTGACACAACACTATGAGTATAACACATATTTTCATCCACCTGACACAACACTGTGAGTATAACACTAATTGTCATCCACCTGACACAACACTATGAGTATAACGCATATTTTCATCCACCTGGCACAACACTATGAGTATAACACATATTTTCATCTACCTGACACAACACTGTGAGTATAACACTAATTGTCATCCACCTGACACAACACTATGAGTATAACACATATTTTCATCCACCTGACACAGCACAGTGAGTATAACACTAATTGTCATCCACCTGACACAACACTGTGAGTATGACACATATTTTTCATCCACCTGACAAAACACTATGAGTATAACACATATTTTCATCCACCTGACACAGCACAGTGAGTATAACACTAATTGTCATCCACCTGACACAACACTGTGAGTATGACACATATTTTTCATCCACCTGACACAACACTATGAGTATAACACATATTTTCATCCACCTGACACAGCACAGTGAGTATAACACTAATTGTCATCCACCTGACACAACACTATGAGTATAACACATATTTTCATCCACCTGACACAACACTGTGAGTATAACACTAATTGTCATCCACCTGACACAACACTATGAGTATAACACATATTTTCATCCACCTGACACAACACTATGAGTATAACACATATTTTCATCCACCTGACACAACACTGTGAGTATAACACTAATTGTCATCCACCTGACACAACACTATGAGTATAACACATATTTTCATCCACCTGACTCAACACAGTGAGTATAACACTAATTGTCATCCACCTGACACAACACTGTGATTATGACACATATTTTCATCCACCTGACACAACACTATGAGTATAACACATAGTTTCATCCACCTGACACAACACTATGAGTATAACACATAGTTTCATCCACCTGACACAGCACAGTGAGCATCACACATATTTTCATCCACCTGACACAACACTGTGAGTATAACACTAATTGTCATCCACCTGACACAACACTATGAGTATAACACATAGTTTCATCCACCTGGCACAACACAGTGAGTATAACACTAATTGTCATCCACCTGACACAACACTGTGAGTATGACACATATTTTTCATCCACCTGACACAACACTATGAGTATAACACATAGTTTCATCCACCTGGCACAGCGCAATGAGTATAACACTAATTGTCATCCACCTGACACAACACTATGAGTATAACACATATTTTCATCCACCTGACACAACACAGTGAGTATAACACTAATTGTCATCCACCTGACACAACACTATGAGTATAACACATAGTTTCATCCACCTGACACAACACTATGAGTATAACACATAGTTTCATCCACCTGACACAGCACAGTGAGCATCACACATATTTTCATCCACCTGACACAACACTGTGAGTATAACACTAATTGTCATCCACCTGACACAACACTATGAGTATAACACATAGTTTCATCCACCTGGCACAACACAGTGAGTATAACACTAATTGTCATCCACCTGACACAACACTGTGAGTATGACACATATTTTTCATCCACCTGGCACAGCGCAATGAGTATAACACTAATTGTCATCCACCTGACACAACACTATGAGTATAACACATATTTTCATCCACCTGACACAACACAGTGAGTATAACACTAATTGTCATCCACCTGACACAACACTATGAGTATAACACATATTTTCTTCCACCTGACACAACACTGTGAGTATAACACATATTTTTATCCACCTGACACAATACTGTGAGTATAACACATAGTTTCATCCACCTGACACAGCGCAGTGAGTATAACACTAATTGTCATCCACCTGACACAACACTATGAGTATAACACATATTTTCATCCACCTGACACAACACATTGAGTATAACACTAATTGTCATCCACCTGACACAACACTATGAGTATAACACATAGTTTCATCCACCTGGCACAGCGCAATGAGTATAACACTAATTGTCATCCACCTGACACAACACTATGAGTATAACACATATTTTCATCCACCTGACACAACACAGTGAGTATAACACTAATTGTCATCCACCTGACACAACACTATGAGTATAACACATATTTTCTTCCACCTGACACAACACTGTGAGTATAACACATATTTTTATCCACCTGACACGATACTGTGAGTATAACACATAGTTTCATCCACCTGACACAGCGCAGTGAGTATAACACTAATTGTCATCCACCTGACACAACACTATGAGTATAACACATATTTTCATCCACCTGACACAACACATTGAGTATGACACTAATTGTCATCCACCTGACACAACACTATGAGTATAACACATATTTTCTTCCACCTGACACAACACTGTGAGTATAACACATATTTTTGTCCACCTGACACAATACTGTGAGTATAATACTTATTTTCATCCATCGGACACAACATTGAGTATTTTCACACTCACATATTTCCATCCACCTGACACAACACTGTGAGTATGACACATATTTCCATCCACCTGACACAACACTATGAGTATGACACATATTTTCATCCACCTGACACAACACTGTGAGTATGACATATTTTCATCCATCATACATAGCACTGTGAGTATATCACACGTTTTCATTAATACGCTTCTGCCCCAATGCAAAACTTATTGCTGATATTAACTATATGGTATTTTGACAAGATGTGCGAGAAAAAAAAAGACATCCTAAATGATGTATTTCCTTTTTCGAACAAACCCTTAAGCGTATTTTTGTTTTGTAATGTACTGGTCAGTTATAGGACTTCTCCATTTTCTGGAATGTTATCTTCCGTTTACTTACATGGTATGTAGGTGGTTGGGCTTGGTGGTTGTTTTCTTGCACTAATGCGTGCCCAGACAAAAGTGCATTAGATTGTCAAATGAGAAGATAAATGCATAAACATTATTGGAAACAGACTGAAAAGAAAAATAGTAAAGGTTTGTATAAGGGAAAATCGAACAGATACTACAAATCACAGTCAACTTGTCACGATAAAATTAGGTATATTGCTTTCTTACGCTAAAGGCCCATTTTTCTTGATGTACCTACTCCGCTTTCGTTGCTGGATATTTGTATGTCTCGGAAACGTTTCTTTGGTTTTAAACTATATTTTTTGCTCAGTAGCAGAATGAATTCTTTCTCCTTTTTTGACATTATTTTCATTTATCTATATTACAATGAACACACACACACACACACACACACACACACACACACACACACACACACGCACGTACCTGCAGATGTCAGGAGTACTGTGCATGCATATGTCAAGAGTACTGTGCGTGCAGATGTCAGGAGTACTGTGTGTGTAGATGTCAGTAATATGTATGCAAATCAGTTTATTGTACGTTATTTTGTCTGCTTATCATTATTAAATTTGTAGACGGGTTCGAAAAGAAAACATTAAGAAAATAATATTCACAACTTTTAAACTACCCCTCATGACGTGAGACGATTTTACGAACTGTTACGTCGTGGTAAACGTTGCCTAACAACGTCGTAGTGAATTCTGTGTTCCTAACAAGCACTCACTCAATGCTTGCCAACGTCAAATCAGCGGAACATTTTCTGGATACTCCCTGCAAGGCATACGCATACACAGTCACGTGCTGCTTGTATAATAAAATGGTTTTATGACGTGTTTAATCCTTGAAGTGAAATGATAATCTTGTTCACTTTGTTTCAGCACCTGGATGACTGGTCATTTGATGTATTCTCTGTAGACAGTGCCTCGGATGGACATTCACTGAAATACGTTGGCTATGAACTTTTGCAAAAGTACGACTTAATAGCAAAGTACAAATTAAGTAACAGTGTGTTGGAGAGCTTTTTGCTGTGTCTGGAACAGGGCTATAGTAAATATAAAAATCCCTACCACAACCTTCTCCATGGTGCTGATGTTGCTCAAACTGTGCATACAATTATCTCCCAGAGTAAATTAGTGGTGAGTTACGTCCATTGCTCTCTCTCTCTCTCTCTCTCTCTCTCTCTCTCTCTCTCTCTCTCTCTCTCTCTCTCTTCATTTTTTGTTGTATCTTCAATATTAGGTCTGTATATAATTTCCATCTAGTCTTCATGACTGTATGGTACACTTTGTAATTGCTTTAGCTGATTTAAATGAAATTTGTAAAGCATTAATACACTACTAGCATTATTATATTAAGATTTATCAGCCAGTTTCATTTTCGATGAGATTGTATCTCATAGTAATACTTGTATTCTAACCAACCACAAAATAATGTTTGTAAATTCACATTGAATTTTTTTTAAAGTAGCAAATTCACATTGAAATATTTGAAAAATGGTAGTAAAATCACGTTAAAATGTACAAAATAGTGATGTAAAGTCACATTAAAATGTACAAAATAATGTAGTAAAAACAGTGAAATGTACAAAATAATCTTGTAAAATCACATTGAAATGTACACAGTAACCTTGTAAAATCACATGAAATGTACAAAATAATGTAGTTAAATCACATTGAAATGTACAAAATAAAGTTGTAAAACCCACATTGAAATGTACAAAATAATGTAGTTAAATCACATTGAAATGTACAAAATAAAGTTGTAAAACCCACATTGAAATGTACAAAATAATGTAGTTAAATCACATTGAAATTTACAAAATAATGTAGTAAAATCACGTTGATATTTACAAAGTTTTTATTATTAATATCACATAGATATGTACATTTCAATGTGACTTTACTACATTATTTTGTAAATTTCAATGTGACTTTACTACATTTTACTACATTTGGACATTCACCATTTGTGACGTCACGGTTATCATTTTACGGATTACATCTAAACAAATTTCGATATGATTGTGCAATGTTGTAAACTTTATGCATACTTTTATGTAGATAATGGTCCAAATAATTGAAAATCACTTATAAATGTATATTACGACATATATACAGGTCCAAGTAACTGAAAATCGCTTAAAATCGTATTGGTAAGGGACTAAGTAATTGAAAATCACTTATGAATGTATATTGCGACATAGATAAGGGTCCAAGGAATTGAAAATCACTTAAAATTGTAAAATGTAAATAAGGATCAAAGCAATTGAAAATCGCTTATAAATGCATATTGCGAAGTAGATAAGGGTCCAAGTAACTGGGAATCACTTATAAATATATAAGTTAGTGTCCAGTTCATGGCACTACTCTTGCTTTAGCGTAACCCTCTCTAAGAATGAGAGAAACATCCCTTGTTACCAGTTGTATTGGTCTACACCAGGCATGGGCCATAACTTTGAAAAGTACGGAATAAAAATCCCCTGTCACTGAATGTGATGGTCTACCCCAGGTGTGGGCCATTACTGTGCAAAGCGTGGGTGAACAATCCATTGTCACCAGTTGTTATGGTCTACCTCATGAATTTGTCTCCAATACGTTTGAAAATACTGTAAACATTATGTATGAAAAATTCATTGTCACCAGTTGTCATGGTCTACCACATGTATGGGTCTTTACTATGGAAAGTATAGGTGAAACATCCATTGTTACCAATTGCCATGGTCTACCGCAGGTAAGGACCATTACTGTAAAACGTATGTGTGAAAAATCCATTGTCACCAATTGTCATGGTCTACCCCAGACATGGGCCAATTCATTGAAACGTATGTGTGAAAAATCCTTTGTCACCAATGTCATGGCCAATCTCAGGTAAGGGCCATTATTTTCAAAAGTATTGGAGAAAAATCCCTTGTCACCAATTGTCATGGTCAACCTCAAGTATGAGCCATTATTTTCAAACGTATTGGAGACAAATTCCTTGTCACCAACTACCATGGCCAACCTCAGGTAAGGACCATTATTTTCAAAAGTATTGGAGACAAATCCCTTGTCACCAATTGTCATGATCAACCACAGGTAAGGGCCAATAATTTCAAAAGTATTGGAGAAAAGCTATTATCGCTAATTGTCATTGTCAGTATTATAAGACTGAGTATTTTTTAAACAAAATCTTCAAATAAGCAATAGTTGCAAATTATAAAGTCCTAGTGTCAGGTACACACAGGTAAGTGTTTGTTAATGAGTGATATGTGTCAATATTTCAAATACAAGAAAATAACTTTGTCATTTTTTTCCACAGGTATAATAAATGGGAACAGAAACCGCTATTGCTTGCCCGTCTCTCCCAAAGCTCGTACCATAATGATTTAGTTAGTTAACACGTGATATAACAATGGTGACATACTATTTAGTAACTTCATAGCGTTGATCTTACCAATCGTGCATCTTTAACATAAATTACATACTGGTGATTTGATCAGCAGTCAATTATTCGTTCATCATACGCTGTTTTGTCGTTTTGCAGAATTGGTTATCAGACTTGGAGGTGTTCGCAACAATATTTGCAGCATTAGTACACGACTATGAACACACAGGAACCACAAATAATTTCCATATTATGACAGGGTAAGTCAGGCACCAGTCTGTCATCCGATAAAATGACCGACATGAGTGCAAATGAGTCATATATTATCAAATTCATCCATCCCGATTCATCGAGGCTCTTTGGCTTGGTTAGTTGCTCATCCAGTTGGCTTTTGAGTTATGGACTCGTGTATAGAGATGTATCTTGACAAGCAAAATAATATCGATATAGGTCAATTAGGTCTGCATGACATGAAAGCGGTTGTGGAATCAAAGGTGAATACCGTAGCGTACTTACCCGAAGGAAGGAGAGGACGGGGTTGTTGTCCCGGGCGCCATAAATGTTGGGGTGTCAACAACCCTTTCCGGTAAAATCCTTGCCTTGGGTGCCATTTGCCTTTAGTACGCTACTAGGTGAATATATTTTAAGCCCTTTATTATATCTTTATGCCTACACGAGAAATGTGTTTGGCATATAGTATTGCCCTCGTCTGGCCATTCATCCGGATCAGTTTGTGTGCAGATTAGTTGGGGCACTGTCTAAGGGATTTCGTATGAATCCAGATCACACGTATTTTTTCCTAAAAGGCATATGTATTTTGTTATCTTAATACTGATGTTCCTCTAATCGACCATATGCTAATTGAAAACGCCTTGAAAGATTAAACGATGGTGACGTTCTTGCCATAGGTTACCTTGTATGACTTAAATGGCTGAACCGTAAATGAAAGAACGTGCAAAGGGTCACATATTTCACTTCTGGATCAGCATCATTACTAACTGTACACAGCTGCTGAAAGACACACGGACAACTACATCATTATACTCATATTTTAATTAATAAATAATTACCTTGACATACATACCAAGAAATCCTAAATCAAAATTTAGTATCACTGACAAACGAGAGAGTAAAAGCTGCTTTTAAATATGCAAGGACTTCATTTGTGTTTACAGAACTGGAAGTAATAAGTGTGACCTGAGTCACATCTTTTACACTTAGCACTAGTCAGTTACAGCTATCTTCTACAATCAACGCCATTTTTTCTATTTTAGTTATTATCTACACTATGCTATGTCATCGACTTACGTAACAGAAAATATAGAGTTAAACATAATTATCTTTCCTATTCGAGGTAAAACAGTACATTAAAAGATTTATGAAAAGAGTCTTTGCAATTTGCTGCATTTGTGTATGTTTTTTTTTAAGCGAAGCGACATTACATTGAGCTAGTCACCGCAAACGAAACAAGATAACTTCAGATTTCTGGATCAAAATATTATCAAAATATATTCGGGCGGTGAAACGTTACTTATCTTTTTTGTTTCCGGTGTATTGTTAAAGGTATTCTATTAGAAAATCAAGTACATCATCTCCTGATTGGTTAATTAAATATTTACTTACGTACCTGCACCAAGGTCCCATTACGTTCATTCATGGTGCATTGTTAGGAGTATTCTCGTAATTTATGCAGTAACTCATATCCGGATTGGTCAGTCAGATATTTACTTACATACCTGAAACAAAGTTGCAGCCCGGATAATAATATAATGGAGATCATTAACCTTTCTCGTCTATAAAACAGGAAAATCTTACTGATTTGCAAAATTTACTTATCTCGGATTTCGGTCGTAGTGTGCAGGTGAGAGGAACTACTTTGTCAAGGAAATCAACCCTTGCTGTGCTGCTCTGCCTGACGGAAGTATCTTCAAATCCATCAAAGACGGATACGTTAACAAATATATCAGAAACTAAAAGAAAATAGTATTCAAGATCCACAGGTTATGCACATCACTGGCCTAGAATTTCTAACTTCCTTAGTAACTACCGCAAACTTGGTAACAACCAAAAATATGTTATGTCAAAACTACTTTCTTCGAACGTTTCCAAGCAACCCTTATCCGCCCCAGTTGAATCAAACGTGAACATGCAGTCAAAATATAAAACACATTCTGCACTTAAGAATCAGAGGGGATCATTTATCCATCCAGACGTTTTTCCATAAGCAGATGTTGTCTTCCTGTATCGTATTCGTATATTTGCACAAGTAATAGCAACACGTAAAGAAAAATGAAATTATCATATTGGAAAAGACAATCTTATATGTATTCTATTCTGAGGTGTAAAACAGACGTTTCGTACATTATAAAATTAGTGTTAGTTTAGAAAGTAACTTAGCATATCACCATCCTGGTTACATTGTAATATGGCAGTCACGTGAACTTAACGAGATCCTAGGGACACGTGTTGCAATAATAACGTCACTGTAATATATAGAAAATATTTCTTTTTTTCTACACTAACACCGAATATATTTCATCATGAGGTGCAAAACAGGTGACATCGTTTATGTAATACGAGATGAAATATATCCGCCATTTACGCAGAAAATATTTTGTTTTCAGTTATTATATGATACATATGCAACGCAATCAAGCCTTATATGATTAAAATCATTCCACAAAAGACCACCTTAACATCCATTTTGTAAATTCGCCACTTTTTAAATGATATTCATTGGTGTATCATTCAAAGTTGATTTGGAAGAATAGTGGGCTTGTGATGCACTAATATGTTGCAATAAATTAAATTTATGACATTTTAAAACTATTTTACTCAAATTGACTGCAAAAGCAAGTTTAATTTAGTCGCACACCGATTATTTACATTATTAGCAAGGCTGTTAAAATGGGACAATGTCGTAATGAAGCAAACGGTGATATATATATACATACATATATATATATATATATATATATATATATATATATATATATATATATATATATATATATATATATATATATATATATATATATATATATATATATATAGGGGATATATATATAATATATATAATAATATATATAATATATATAATAATATAATATATATATAGGGGATAAAAAAACAACACAAACGCCGATAAACTTGTGCTTCTTCCTATGTATTCCTATGTATTCAGCCTAAAATTAGTTCCATACTGGCAAGCTAATGTACTTTGTACTGTAAACGCATGTTTTATGTTTTTTGCTGCAAGAATAACTAATATCTGTACACACAATTAAGAGCTGCTTGATATAATGGATGCATATCTTCATATATATATATATATATATATATATATATATATATATATATATATATATATATATATATATATATATATATATATATATATATATATATATTTAAATCCATGGACCTGCTTGGCAGAAATAGAAGCGTTACATCAAACTGACCAATCAAGTGACTCAAGTCTAGATTTAAAATGAAGATGGTGTCACGTCGCTGAATGCTGATCTTAAATTTAGGCTTGAATCATATTTGCGAAATACGCTTGGAACAGTATACAGAAAAATCTGAAACAAGGATATTTTTTTTATTGTCAACGGTTCTTCTTAAACTTGTTAATCTGTAATGACACTTTGTCATATGTGTTCTGTATTTTCTTTGCAGGTCCGAAATCGCTTTGTTGTATAACGACAGGGCAGTTTTAGAAAACCATCACATCAGTTCAAGTTTTCGGTTGCTGAAACAGGAGGAAAGCAATATTTTATCAAATCTCAGCAAGGAAGAATACAGGTATTTATTATTATTTTTATTATTATTATTATTATTATTATTATTATTATTATTATTATTATTATTATTAGTATTACAGTTGGAATCTAATATACACGTAAACTCAATAATACCAGAGGTTTTCTGGCCAAACACTGCATCCATATTCAGTTTCTACTGGCTTATATTTCAATTGTGTGCCGTTAGTTGATATTCTGATTAGCTATGCTATTTGACAAACAAGGATTAACCGAGAAGTTGCAATCAGATGTCAGAATTTGATTGAAATCTGTGTTAGAGTTAGAATTTATTTATATTAAAATGTGCTCTCTCTCTCTCTCTCTCTCTCTCTCTCTCTCTCTCTCTCTCTCATAAGGTCTTAGATGTCATAATAAAAGTAAAATGTTCATGTGCAATCAATCACATATACCATTCTAACGTGTTGACACGGGTTAATCCACTAAGGAATAAGCGCACTAATGCTATGTTTTTAAATTTATGCATAACTCCATATGTATTTTTGTAATTAATGCATTACTTCAAATGTATATTTGTAATTAATGCATTACTCCATATGTATATTTGTAATTAATGCATTACTCCATATGTATATTTTGTAATTAATGCATTACTCCATATGTATATTTTGTAATTAATGCATTACTCCATATGTATTTTTGTAATTAATGCATTACTCCATATGTATATTTGTAATTAATGCATTACTCCATATGTATATTTGTAATTAATGCATTACTCCATATGTATATTTGTAATTAATGCATTACTCCATATGTATTTTTGTAATTAATGCATTACTCCATATGTATTTTTGTAATTAATGCATTACTCCATATGTATTTTTGTAATTAATGCATTACTCCATATGTATATTTTGTAATTAATGCATTACTCCATATGTATTTTTGTAATTAATGCATTACTCCATATGTATATTTGTAATTAATGCATTACTCCATATGTATATTTGTAATTAATGCATTACTCCATATGTATATTTGTAATTAATGCATTACACCAAATGTATTTCTTGTAATTAGTGCGTTATTCCATATGTATTTTTATAATTGATACATTCTCCATATGTATTTTTATAATTGATGCGTTACTCCATATGTATTTTGTTAGGAATGTATTCGAATAATGAGACGGATTTGTAAAACACTGGAATACTCTTTATCTGTTAAATCTGCTGAAAGTGTTACGAATTTTCAGGAATCGCCTCTAATTCATTTGATGAACAGAAGTAATCGAGCACATACTTTCTGCCGATTGAGTTCTCTGTCTGGGAACTGATTTTATTATTATTATGATATAGTGTCCATTTCCGATAAATAGCGTGAGGAATACAAATCTTGTGCCGAGGGAAAAAAAATTAATTTTCCAAAGATGATTTTGGGACACGAGTTTTTAAAAGCTTACCGCCATTTAGGAAGGATTATTAGTTTTACATTTCTGGAAATCCTGATCGATTATTCGTGGAAATCTTGAGTGATGTTCACTTCTGAATTTTGTACACAGTATTATTTTTTTAGCTACCACAGTCATTGTAATAAATCTAGGGCATGTGTAATTTTATAGATGTATCAGATTCTTGTGATTAGGTATTTGATTATGAGACATCGATATTGGTTAATATACGTCAGCAATAGTAATTATCAATTGTCTAGGGGCAAACGTCACATAGTGCAGAATTGATAAGATTTCCTGAGGTTTAAATTAATATTGAGTTCCTTGTCAGAGCCGGATAATTGGGGCTTGGAGTCAAGTAGTTCCTATTTAAATCTAAATTTGTATATATATATATATATATATATATATATATATATATATATATATATATATATATATATTGTGTATCTCCATGGGAAATATTTGTGATAGGGACTGATATTTTATACTATGGAATCATATAGAAGGAATTGTTCCATGATTTTGTAGATGCCTATTATTCTTGCTCTTGTTTTGGTAAATATGGTGGAATGATAAAGGCGAAGTCAGGTATATAGTTGTGATTCGGCTGACAGGCACAGAGTAGGAAAATAGTTCCCTGTATTTAGTGTTTGAGTTGTGATTAGTATTATAATTTTATGGTATTTAAGTACCGGCGCGTTGCGTTATTAGAACTTCATATAGGCAACGTTTGTTGTCGTAAGAACCTTGGAAATAAGGGGACACAAATCATATATAGCGGAATTCACACGACTAATGTAGTCGCTCAGTATGACTTCCCTTTGCATATTACACTCTCTTCTGATTTCAGACATTCTAAAACTCTCACCCGCTCTCTGCTCTCTTCGTCATATACCTAATCTGGCAACTGATGTCACTCGTTGAGTCTATATATGGCATTTCTACGATTTGTTTCGTTTAATTTACTAGGCTCATAAAATTTTATAAAACTAATACATTCCTTATCCAAGAAGTTCAATCTTACAAAGGAAAAGCAGAGCGAATTCATGAATAAAGTCGAGTAAAGAAGCGTCTGCTTGATTGGATCTATAAAAGAAATTCTACATTTTCAAAGTAATCGAGAGGCCTGATATACGTCAGAGATTCAACACACTAGTTGGCTATGACGTAAGATATGAGATATTGCACAGCATGACATTTGTATTAATTGTGGTATAGCGTTTGTATTTAATGGGTCGTCGAGGAGATCTTGTTTTGGACTTAGGTACATTCCAATGAGAGCGTTAAACGGCTGTAAAAAGTGTCAATATTAAACAAAGTTTATTTGATGCAATTGCAAGAATATGATCTAGGGTGACGTGGGTAGAGGACAGGCACGAGATTTATAAATGTATGAAAACTTTGTGGACGACCTGGGTTACTGACTGATAAACACGATACAGTGAAAAATTCATTCTGGTTTAGAGGTGTAGCCGCTTAGAAGTGTAATCTGACTTACCGCGTGCCTAATATTTGGCTTGCTAGACATTGAAAACATATGAGATCAACAACGCTGGCAACTAAATTTGTCTCCGCATTTGATTGATTTTTGTTATACTGTTTTGACCAGGGATATACATGGTCAATCAATGTGATTTCCATGACGGAGCTACCTCGGCTTAAAGTTTTTTTAATTAAATCATATTTTTCATATGTATGAAACTTAATGGTTAAAAATGTGATTTTAGTATAAGCAGCTACATGAACACAAAACTTTGAGCATAACATATAAGCAGCTACATGAACACAAGCCTTTGAGTATAACATGTAAGCAACTACATGAGCACAAGCCTTTGAGTATAACATGTAAGCAACTACATCAGCACAAATCTTTGAGTATAACATATATGTAACTACATGAACACAGGCCTTTGAGTATAACATATATGTAACTACATGAACACAAACCTTTGAGTATAACATGTAAGCAACTACATCAGCACAAATCTTTGAGTATAACATATATGTAACTACATGAACACAGGCCTTTGAGTATAACATATATGTAACTACATGAACACAAACCTTTGAGTATAACATAAGCAACTACATGAGCACAAGCCTTTGAGTATAACATGTAAGCAACTACATGAGCACAAGCCTTTGAGTATAACATGTAAGCAACTACATCAGCACAAATCTTTGAGTATAACATATATGTAACTACATGAACACAGGCCTTTGAGTATAACATATATGTAACTACATGAACACAAACCTTTGAGTATAACATAAGCAACTACATGAGCAAAAAACTTTGAGTACAACATATAAGCAACAACATGAACACAGGCTTTTGAGTATAACATATAAGCAACAACATGAACACAGGCTTTTGAGTATAACATACAAGCAACTACATGAACACATGCCTTTGAGTATAACATATAAGCAACTACACGAACAAAGGCATTTGAGTATAACATATATGCAACAACATGAACACAAGCTTTTGAGTATAACTTATAAGCAACTACATGAGCACAAAACTTCGAGCATAACACATGAACACAAGCCTTTGAGTATAACATGTAAGCAACTACATGAAAAAAGACCTTTGAGTATAACATATAAGCAACTACAGGAACATAGGCGTTTGAGTATATTATATATGCAAATACATAAGCAGAAGCCTTTCAGTATAACACATAAGCAACTACATGAACACAGGCGTTTGAGTATAACATGTAAGCAACTACAGGAACACAAAACTTTCAGTATAACATATAAGCAACAACATGAACACAGGCGTTTGAGTATAACATAAGCAACTACATGAACACAAACCTTTGAGTATAACATAAGCAACTACATGAACAGAAAACTTTGAGTATAACATATAAGCAGCAACATGAACACAGGCCTTTGAGTATAACATGTAAGCAACAACATGAACACAAGCCTTTGAGTATAACATATATGCAACGACACGAACGCAAAACTTTGAGTATAACAAAAAAGTAACTTTAAAGATATCATTGCCCTTTTGACAGGATTCCGATGTTCATGCTTATTATAACTGCATTCCTGTCTCTTTAGTTTTGAATGTGGGAAAATGTACATCATCCTTATGATGTATGAGACCAAATCCTAATTCTTTTCTTTTCGCTGAAATTACACGAAAGCGATGCAATTTAAAACCACGTGTGTACCATCATTTCCATATACACCATGTTGCATTCATGCAACGGCGTACATTTATTACTGATGTTTGGATGTGATGTCATCTTTCTACATGGATTATTAAAACTGTGCAACAGACTTTCTTGCATCGCGGCGCAGTTATACACTGATCTAAAATGGTGATGATTTAACACTGAAGTTATAATACTATTTCAGTAATGTCCGGCTGGACATTTTTTAGCGAGTTCCATACGTTTATATTAAATCACTATCCATTTGAGATTATGTTTGTCTGTTTCTATCAAATGGAATTAGTTTAGAGATAAAGAAGAATTCATGATTTTGTTATTTGGAGTCAGAGATGGTATCTTTCATTGCTACTCGCAACACAAATAGTCCCAGAATTTCCACACTTAATTTATTTGTAACCTGATATTTGCACATTTTCATTTGGAATGGTGCCATACACATGGACAAATTTCTTTCTAGCCGGAACTGTCTCACATAATAAGAATTATCACATAGTTGTTCTATTTTCCTATAGTAAGCGCAGTTTCATAATTTTATATTACCACACGCTAAAATATCACTTTATGTGATTCTGATTGGTTCAAATAAGCCCATACAGTTTGTGTGCAGTATTCTCTGTACTGATTGGCTGTGATCCTGGGAAAACGTTTTTTAACATCACCTTACTCGTGAACAGGAATTGGAGTAAAATGGTCTCGTCTGCTTCAGTAGGGTTAATCCGCCCGACAGGAGCTTGTTATGTCATGTATACCATATCATAACATAGCATATCATAACATGAAACATGTCTAAAAACAAAAGACAAAAACAATAATACCAACAAGTAAAACTTTGCGTATTATTTGTGTGGGGTGGAGGTTCTGGGGCGCGGTATACCTGTAGCATGGAATCCACCCTATATACAAGCGTTTTTTAAATATTAACTTAGAAAGTAAAAGAACTCACCTCTATTCACAGAAGAGTGTGAACATACTGGTTTTCAAACTGACAGAAGTTGACCTAATCACTGCATATTTACGCGGCAAATATAAGATGCAATTCCGAGTCAAAAACGAATATTGTTTACATATTATGTAGTCTGCAGTTCCCAATCAAATACTGCATAAATCCGGTCACAACTACAATACAGTAAATATCGGAATTGATGTATCCAGTAAGCCTTCTTTCTCATGAATATCGTAATATCAATGTAATCTGTAGTTGTGAAAGTGACATTTTGAGATTTCGTAAGTATGGATCGTCAACTGTAGGGTACTGCATGAAGCATTGCAATATCACATACATTGAGCATTCTGTGTTGAAAAATGAGTTTGTCTGTGTAAAATGTTCTGTTTATCGGAAAGACACTTATTCTTTCATTTTTAGTTTGAAAGAAAAGTATAATCTACTTTTAAACGTCAATATTAGTTTCACTTTTGTTGTGACTATTTTTAGTACAACAAATGAAAGGTGCATGGTCTGTCAGAATGAATGAAATTATCCTTTCTTTTTTCCATCTAAATAATTTCCACGAAAATAAACACTATCTGATGAAACTAATCTCAAATGTTAATGATTTAGTATTAAATTAAAGATAATTGTTGAATAAATGTGAATAAAGTTATTAAACTCGTTTGATAAATTCAGTATTAAAGCATTACCCATTTGAGATCACCTATATCTACATCATTGGAGCTTAAACAAAACGATGTGGTTTAAACAGTTTTACTAAAAAAAAGAGACATATATCCACCTTCTTCGCTAAACAGAAATGAGTTGATCTACTGATTTTCTAAGCTATCATATAAATCACGCTTGTCACATGTTTAAATTTCCCTCGCACTCTGACAATCGACCGATATCCTTAATTTCATTTGTAACGTGCTCATGTGGGGTACATTGGCCATAAAGCGACTGACATGCCGTGTATTCGCGCACAGCAATCGATAAGAAATAATGCCGCCAAAATGCTGAAAGTAATTGGAGGGGGGGGGGGTGTCCGATGACGCGTAAGGAGAGACCCTATGGTCTTGGCCAGTCCGGACTAGAATACTGCGAAAGAATTTCATGGGCTTATTTGGACCAGTCAGATTCACATAAAAAGATATGTTAAAAGGGTCTCATAACAAAGATATTATATAAGAAGATACTATAGGTAAGTGTACCGACTATATGACAAATGTTTGTTTTAAAAATACATATTGCACATGTCTACATTTCAGGGACTTCCGAAGTCTTGTTATCGACATGGTGCTGGCTACGGACATGTCTTTCCACTTCACCCAGATCAAAAACATGAAAAACCTGCTCAACATGCCAGAAAAGTAAGCTTAAGTTAGGTTTTACTTTCAAGAAAGATTATTAACTCAACACTTAGCTTCGTACGTTTGTGTGTATATATATACATACATACATACATATATATATATATATATATATATATATATATATATATATATATATATATATATGTGTGTGTGTGTGTGTGTGTGTGTGTGTGTGTGAAGTCTTACTTTGAATTTTTACACAAAATAACTTGTTCTTTCAGTCATATTAGCTGAAATATATTGTCTTACGATATCTCCCTCTCAGAAGAAAAAGTTTAATTTGAATGTCCCAATTAAAGCCAGACACAGTTTGTAAAGGTCTAGGTTGCTTCCCTTTATGGGGTGGGGTGCTTCCAATTTATTTAATTTAATATAGCATACCCACCCTGGCTCGTTTTTGTCAGAAATTGAAATAGTGATAGATGCAAAGCTCTGAACCCCCAGTCAGCGGTGCCGACAGTTAAATTAATGAATATACAAATTGAAATTTTAAATAACAACAATTTAATATAATTCAAACAGTAATCTCTCAAATACAATTCAGTTAATCTCATATCACTCCACCAAGTGACGGCATAGTTCATCCTTTGAATTAGTGTGTGAAATGTTCCCTTCTGTCCTCAGTCCTACTCATCTGTATGTTCTTCTTTTTCTATTTGTCTCCTCCTTTATCCCTTCACTTCTCCCTCTGTCCTGGCTTCTCTCTCTTGTCTCCCAGAGACTCGGACCAACTGCTGGGGCAATTCCCTCTGTTCCCTCAAAAGGCTTCTAGTTTGTCTCCCAGAGACTCGGACCACAACACTGAGTACTTCCCTCTGGTCCCTAAAACGTCTTCCCTTTTGTCTCCCAGAGACTCGGACCACTGCATTGAGTATTTCCCTCTGGTCCCTAAAAGCTTATATAGAATACATACATGGACATTAGAAAAGCATATACCTTTTGCTACGTAACTCGCACTAACATTAATATCATCAAATAGGCCATTACCGTCTTTTGGTGACGCATTTGTGCCCATCGAACCATCGAAATACACATTCTCCCTGCTAAGTGTACACGGTGTATAAATATATATATATATATATATATATATATATATATATATATATATATATATATATATATATATATATATATATATATATATATATATATATATATATCATCATCATCATCATCATATCATCATCATCATCATCATCATCATCATCATCATCATCATCATCATCATCAGTCTCTTGACCAAGTGTGGTCGTTGAGGCACTGTGCTGCTGAACATCTGACCAGTTCCCTCCACTTGAATCGATCATGTGCCAATGCCTGTGTCTGTGCAAAACTTTTCCTGGTCCATTCTGTGATGTTGTCACTCCACGTTTTTCTCTGTCTACCTCTCCTTCTACCACCTTGGACACTACCCTGCAGTACTGTTGTGGATAGACTGTTGGCTCTAGTGACATGGCCATACCATTTCAGCTTTCTCTTTTTGACAATGGTGAGGAGGTCTTCATAATGGCCTACTCTGTGCCTGATGGTGTTGCGCACTTCTTCATTTCTGATGTGGTCCATGTAAGAGATGCCAAGGATGGTTCTGTAGCATCTCATTTCAAGTGCCTGAATTCTTCGTTGTAATTCTGCTGTCAGGGTCCAGGCCTCACATGAATACAGAAAGATTGAGATGACTAGTGCTCTCAATAGTCTGATTTTAGTTTTCAGACAGATGTTCTTGTCTCTCCAGATGGGTCTTAGCTTTGACATAGCTGCCGTTGTTTGTGCTGCTCGTGACAAAATTTCTGCTCTTGATCCCTCTTCCGTGATTATATATATATATATATATATATATATATATATATATATATATATATATATATATATATATACATATATATATATATATATATATATATATGTGTGTGTGTGTGTGTGTGTGTGTGTGTATATATATATATTCTCAATCTTATCAGATACAAAACAATAAAACACTACTAATGAATCAAAATACAATGGTGATATTATATATACTCGAATGTATAGATATACTGCAATATTAACGTACACTTACTTTGCAGTAACATTTCACAACAACTGAGCAAATAATAACTGACCTGTTTCGAAACTTTCTGATTATTCCCTGATTAATTCCGCCATTACGAATGGTCGCGGAGTAGTTTATTTGCCTTGTACCGCTAAATATTTGTAACACTACTAACGTTTTGATTCTCAAGATGATATATTTAAACTTAAGATTCTAATGTCTGGCACGCCAAACTCAATTCCGATTGGAGGTTGGTTCCTAATGATCAGACATCGCCCCTCCCAATCGTCTTTCAAAGATGTTTACGATACAATTGGATGCTGCTTGTTCCAACAAGAAATCGCCACTTACCTGTGAATAAGATTACGTAACTGACTTTGGCAATAATAAACCGCGCGCCTTGAGTTTATGGCTATGTCAATAAATTCGCTGGACACTTCATACATTTTGCCGGCCAGAAATTATAGCCTCAGGATTTGACATATCCATGCTAACATCTGGTTTCTTCTATACTGTGACACAGTCCATAAAATAAGACGTATTCAGTATTTTATGACAATATTTATCAGATTATAATTCGAATTCGGGTAAGTCATGATTCTTCCAAATTATTTAAATATTACCAAAGCTAAGCAATTAGTGTTCACTATTAATCATGGTGCTATTTGAGTTATCTCCCGTAACAAGTAAAATATAATCTCAATAACATAGTAACGTGCTTATTTATCTTCTTTTGCTTCTACATATTTCTTTTCTTTGAAAATCAGGGTCCTGTTAATTTAGGTAATATGGCTCTGTTCTTTAATAAAATATTTATTTTAATAAATATTATTATCGCGTGTGGTGCATCAGGATACAGCTTTTAACTGGAGAGTAAATCTTTAATGTAATCAAATAAATTTTGTGAAGTTTATTTCCGGGTTCCTTAGTTATCCGTCCAACCATTCCAAAAGATAAATATGTGTTCCCTTATTGACCTTTAAGACACAGTCTTGAAAAAATGAAAACTTGTCTGAGATGTGAGTGAGAACAAAATAAATATAAGAAAAAAAGTTGAAATAAAGACATAAAATTTAGAAATATAGCAAGCACGGTAAGGTTTAAAACTTAATGAAGCTCTTGTATTTATCCAGAATACTTTCTCAGTCACTGCATTGTATCATATCAATATTGAAACCTTTTATTCGCTGCCGCAAACTTTTGCGGATTCCCAAAGCCAGTCCGTTGTGCAGAGATTTAATTTCGCATACTTGTCAATGATGGTTTAAGTAACTTTCTATTAAATTTACTAACATTTTTTTTTCGGATACGAAAATGTCAGATGCTCTTAGTGATATCGCCGCTTTGGGGATGATAAAGCCTCACTCAATTCGTATGGACCTGATGCTTTTAGTGACACTCGGCAGTTAGTGTGCAATATAGTTGCGGTGGCTTCTATGTTGGAGTTTCGTCTCTACGGCTATGTTCCAACAGGCGGAACATATTGTTTCCTGTCCCAGTTCTAATACTTCAGGGAATGTATGAGAATCTGTACGAAGAATGGCCCGACAACTGAATAAAGACACTCAACACACTTTGGCTGATGCCATAACCCCATGTAAAAATTTACAATTGGTGGAACGTGACTCGGTGCTTCTGTCTGCGATTTCTTGAAGGACCACTATCTGGCCAACCTTTGTCCTGTAACATTATGTTTTATTATCAGATTAAAGACGTCGGGAAAGAAACCATCCAGATGATTAATTTCGTTTCCTCACACAATCTCAGCGCTGATACAAGTATAGTATGTGAAATAAAAAGGGAAAACAATACGTGAAATAAAAAGGGGAAACGATAGACACTCATAGGATACGAATCCCTGAAACCGTCCTATCGAAGCTCCACCCTGCGAAAGCCAGAATTCTTGCATACCAAAGTATACATCTTACAGAGAGAATCCTATCGTTCGTTCCAGGCTTTTTCTTGGTCCCAAAGGCAAACATCACTCTACGTCCGATCCTCGATCCATGTGCTCATAATCAATTCATTCATACCCCTTTTTTCAATTGAAACGCCACAGCGCATCTTGAATGCCATCCATGAGGGTGATTTCGTTATCGGTATAGACTTAGATGGCACGTACCTTCATGTTCCTATTCACAAGGCTGCGAGTTGCCTACAGTATCGTATACCAAATCAGGGTTTGCACATTGCGACTCAACATTTATACGGCTGTAACACCAATGTACCTTGACGACATCCTGCAGAAACACCATTGGGTTAGATCTAACACGCCCTGACAAACCTTGCTACCAGATTGTGAATTTGACAGCAAAGAAATATCTGACTTGATAAAATCTCAACACTTTGTTCACCTCGGTATAGAGTTCAAAACACAGGGAACACATTTCGTCTCCTTCGGGATTGGGCATTGAAATCTGAACCATGGTAGCACGTTACTTTCGAGAACATTTCTATTCGCAACAGAATTCCTTTCCTACAATGTTTGCTAAACGCAGCAGCGGAGCAGCGGACATCATGGTCCCAGGTCGCCTTATTATGGACCCATTGCAAATTATTATTCTGCATGAATGGATTCCCAGAGACTTTGTCCACTTAACTCTCCTCTCATCTACACACAATTGAGGCACCTTCTGCGGAACTGAGCCATTCTAACTTAGTTCATGGCGTGTATACATTTACCAGTACAACCGCCCTAGATTACAGTCTTGACGATGCAAGTACGAAAGACTGGGGAGCTCCCTTCATATAATTTGTTCTTGAAACCAGCAAGTTCTGCTGTCCTCAGGAACGACACTTTTATATTAATAAATTCTAGAGATGACGGCCATTTAGAAGTGTGTCAATTTCTATTCGACGTCTTTTTGCTATTAATAGCTGCATATAAACTATTAATCATGATGAAACAGAACATGTTGATTTATTACTTCAAATGCTACACGTGATGTATTTCAGTTGAACAGATAAATCGACGTAATGACAAGAACATACTTTAATACGGTGACAACAAAGTTTTTTCTCAGGCAATGCCATGTTTTAGCTATGCACACGCACCAACCACACACACACACGTGCACGCACGCACACACACGCACGCACGCACACACACACACACACACACACACACACAATATATATATATATATATATATATATATATATATATATATATATATATATTATAATAATAATAATAATAATAATAATAATAATAATAATAATAAAGACCAACACGTGCAATCTGTGACCGGTTTCGCTTTATTACTTCATCAGACTGAATTCAACATCTTTGCTTATGTCATTAAATATAAACAAAATGACATAAACTCCATAACAAATAATCGTCATGGAAATGAATATATAGCACAGACCAGTGACATTTTAATACCTATAATACATAAAACTGTATCTTAAAGATACGTATATCTCTATTGATAACTATCTACAAAAAAAAACGATTTATGAATACATATAGATAATCAGTTTTATTAATAATTTTAGTACGTATAATGCACATTAAAAAAACAACCAAAAAAACATAATATATGTTATTGATGAATCTTCAATATTTCTTTAGAACCTTTCATGACACTGTTTTGAATTCATCTTTAACAGAGTTAGGTCAGCATTTTGTACATATAAATTAGATGTTCCTCACAGAATGATTGTGTAGCAAGAGGTGTTCATCACAAAATGATTGCGTAGCAAGAGGTGTTCATCACAAAATGATTGCGTAGCAAGAGGTGTTCATCACAAAATGATTGCGTAGCAAGAGGTGTTCCTAACTGAGATTTATATGCTTTTTTGAATTAACTATTTTGTAAACATGCTTGATCCCAGTGTGACATGTTCTGACATGTTCTATACATGCTTGATCCCAGTGTGACATGTTCTGACATGTTCTATACATAATGTCGATCATGTCCTTCCTCTTTGAAAGGCCAACAAATTCCGATGTTAAGATCTGAGATGATTTTACTTTGACGCTCTGGTAATTATGAACATGATCTGTTTATGCATGATTTAATTTATTTTTTCTTTGATCTGCTTGCTCTAATGGCTAATTATGAAGAACGTTCTTTTTCAGCATTGACAAGCCCAAAGCGCTCTCACTAGTTTTACACTGTGCTGATATCAGTCATCCAGCCAAGGACTGGGAACTCCACAAACACTGGACGGAACTTCTTCTTGAGGAGTTCTTCCGACAGGTTGTGCATATTTATTTATTTATTTATTTATTTATTTATTTATTTATTTATTTACAAGCTAAGGTCTAATTTAAAGAGAACTTTCAAAAGTGACAGTGAGCATTTACTATAATCTTTGTGGTCAAATATCATAAAAAACTATTAATGATATTTTGACATTTCGTTGTAGCTAATTTGCACTATTATATCATTATTGCAAGTTATAGCAGTTGTCACAAGTGGCAGTTAGATTTCTAAAACCTAAGGCATTTTTAGTATAAAATATAAAAATCTAAGTTTATTACTGTTATAATTTGGTTGACTTAGTTTTGTTGTCGGTTGGGTCTTAAACTTCGTGTTTTTGTTGGTTGGGTCTGCAACGTAATATTTTTGTTGGATGCATCTGTAATGTTTGTGTTTTTCTTGCTTGGATCTTTAACTTTGTGTGTGTACTGGTTGGGTTTGTAAGTTCGTGTATTTGGATGTTTGTAACTTCGTGTTGTTTGTTGGTTGGGTCTGTAAGTTCATGTTTCTGTTGGATGTGTCTTTAAGTTCCTGCGTTTGTTACATGGTTCGGTAACGTCGTGTTGATTGTTCGTTGGGTTATAACTTTGTGGTTTTGTTCGTTTGGTCTGTAATTTCGTGTTGATTGTTCGTTGGGTTATAACTTTGTGGTTTTGTTCGTTTGGTCTGCAATTTTGATTGTTCGTTGGGTTGTAACTTTGTGGTTTTCTTCGTTTGGTCTGTAATTTTGATTGTTCGTTGGGTTTTATAACTTTGTGGTTTTCTTCGTTTGGTCTGTAATTTCGTGTTACCTGTTGCAGCCATAAAATCGATGAATTTCATATGTTTTACTCAAAGGCTTGTGTTCATGTGTTATACTCGAAGTTTTGTACGCCGAAAAAAAATGAACTTATGTAAGCGCCTTTTTTGTATCAGCAAACAAATGATTTACATACAGGGGTACTTCCAGTCGTTTTGTGGAACATGAATACAATGAAATACTGGAAGACAAGATATATGAACTTATATTTCTCATGTACGATCAAAAGAAAAAGAACCAACACACACACACACACACACACACACACACACCGCAAAAAAAGAAAGAAAACGAAACAACCAGCCTAATAAACACAACATTAAAGATATAAACAAAGTATCAGTTATGATACATTAGTCGCATACTTTGTAGTACATATTGAATATTATGGTGTAACGAACAAAACATACTTCTTTCTTCATTTCAGGGTGACAGAGAGAAAGAACTAGGACTGCCCTTCTCACCACTCTGTGATAGAAAGAGCACACTTGTCGCTGAGTCTCAAACAGGTGGGGAGCTTTCGTTATCAGACCTGATGGCACGTTTCCATTATAAATACATTCATGAAACATCAACGTTATGAAAACTTATATACTGCATCGAATCACATGGACATTGGAACATATCAGCTTTACGAAACGTCAGAGAATGCATCGAATCATTCTTACATTAAAGCATGTCACCGTTATAAAATGGATATATATATATATATATATATATATATATATATATATATATATATATATATATACATACATACATAAACGCTATGAAAGATCATAGACTGCATCGAATCGTGCAGACATGTAAATATGAAACAAACGATTATTAATAATAAATAAATTAATTAGTAATAAAGTTCACTATCATCTCTAATTTATGCCAAGACAGAGTGTACAATAACATGCTCTAATATGCATGTTTTTGAAATGTATATTTAATCCAAAAATCCATATCTTTAGTCGTGAGAGATGTGCTTTTCTGTTTTGCTTTTGCCAATCACTAATATGTTAGTCAACTTAGGAATATGTTTAGTCCACGCTTAGTATTTATGGCATCCTTTATCCCTATGTCCACGCAATACAAGAAGCCATACAATTCAATCTCTATTGACAGGTTTCATTGATTTTATCGTTGAACCAAGTTTTCAAGTCATGGGAGATATGTTGGAAAAGATAATCCCGCCGCTCTTCAATCAACCGACTCCCACTCCAAGCGGTAGCATCATCGTCGAGGAATCTCAGGAAAAAACCCAGCAGCAATCCTCTTCCACATCTGGATCCTCTTCAGGGGCGAGTACTCCTAGCCAGAAGAGCACCACAGGGAGCAGTATTCAAAGTCCTAAGAGCAGCATTGGAGGAAGTACTCCCAGTGTTAGGAGCAACACATCACGTTCCTCAACAGCTTCTAAATTTGAATTAAAGAGGCCATGGAATGAATGCTTAACAAAGAACAAAGCGTGTTGGAAAGAGAGGGCAATCAATGGTAAATAATCTTTTTATCCATCTTATTAATCAACTAACATTGCATGCATGTCTTTTGACAGAATATTTGATATCAGTGTGGATCACCTATTATCACAAACAATCCAGTGGTCCTGTTGAACAGGAATACATCATCATCTTTTCACTGTATACTAGGAACCTTATATTCCTTTTTATCTTGTTCATATAACGACTTTCATTCATTTTGACCTGTTCAAAAATATGTTATTCGTTTTGTTCAGTTTACATCACAAGTATGATCCATTTTTGTCCTCCTTTCAACATATTTATTATCTATTTTTTCTAGCTTTCAGTGCATTTATCATCCTGTTTTGTTCAGTCCATAAGGAATGTATCATCATTTTTGTCCTGTTTACAAGAAATGTATCATTGTTTTTGACTTGTTCAAAAGGAATATATCATCTTCTTTGTCATGTTCAAAAGGAATGTATAATCTTCCTTGTCCTGTTCAAAACGAATGTGTCATTATTTTTGTCCTGTTCACAAGAAATGTATCATCTTTTTGTCTAGTTCTGAAAAATTAGGCATTTTTTGTTTATTTTATTCAAAACCAATGTATTGTTCACAAGGCATTTATCATCCTTTTTAGTCCCTTTGACGAGAAATTCGCAATCTTCTTTCGTTCATTTCACAGAATTTATCTTTGATTTGGCGTTGTGAGAATTAATTCAAAATGTTTTGGTGTGCTCATACGAAAGTTATCATCCATTTGTGTGCTTTTCATACGGTATTATTATTCTTTATTGTTGTATGAACAAAGAATTTATCATTCATTTTGTCCTGCTGACAAGGAATGTATCCTTTTCTTAGTCTGCTGATATAAAATGTATCATCCTTTTCTCTCCTTTTGATAACGAAGATAGCATCATTGTTGTCCTGTTCACGTGGGATGTATCATCTTATTTTCTCTTTTTGACAACGAATGTGTCATCCTTTTTTCTCCTTTTGATAACGAAGATATCATCATTGTTGTCCTTTTCACGTGGAATGTATCATCCTTTCTTGCTCTTTTGACAACGAATGCATTATCCTTTTTTGTTCCTTTTCAACATGAATTTCTCATCCGTTGTGTCCTGTTGACAAGGAATTTGTCATAATTTATTTATTCTGTTTACAATGAACTTATCATGGTCAAGTAATTTATCGTTATCTTGTCCTTTTGACAAGGAATTTATAATCCTTCTTGGTCAGGTTCGCAATGAATTTATGATTCTTTTTTGTACTGTGACAATGAAAGTGTAATCATTTCTTTGTGTTGATAAGGGATGATTGATTATAATGTGCCCATTTGTCAAGTTATTTATTGTCTGTTTGTTTGCAAGGAGTTTATCATCTTTGTTTATCATCTTTGTTTATCATCTTTGTTGTCTTTTGAAAAGGGATTTCATCCTTTTTCTTGTCGGTTTTACAGGAAATATATCTACCTTTTTCTCCTGTTTTCATGACATGTATCATCTTTCTTGTCATGTTGACAAGGAATTCGGCATTATTTTCTAATTGTTGACATGAAGTTTATAATTCTTTCCTTTCATTCTCTCTTGACAAGGAATGTGACATTGTTTCATCTTTAAATACGTAACACAGTTATAATGCATTAGGATAATTAGTTACACCTCGCAAATCCATCCATCCTGTGTAACACGTTTAGCTAATAATAGCTAGATGGTATCTGCCCAGCAATATGTCAGTCGGGTAGCGTTATCTTATCTTGTACAAGGATTGGCAGGAAATCCCTTGAATATGTTCAATTAATACTCCCGCCCCCCATGTTAAAAAGCACGCGCTTTTCAAGAGACCTCACAGAAACCAAAACCGTCTTTTGGTAGATATATCATTAGAAGTTGGAGGAGTTTATTCACTTCTAATGAAAATATATTCCATCTAAATTTCCAAGTTTATATGACGTCTTAACATATTTATATAAGTGCACGGGGAGCCAATGCGATTTAATATTACATCCGGGCTCTAATGGTACTTTATGTCGGTGGAAGGTCTTTATTGCTAACTATAGCCTCTTACTCTAGTTGTAATTCCACCACGATCAGGTACATGCAGGTGATTTTCTACACCAATTCTTCGTATCCGGGCGCATAGCCTCAATACATGTATCTGTACATGTCGTCATATTGATTTCTTACAGGTATTATTGTAGTTGTGATACCTGGACGCTTTAAGGCTGCATTTGTATCTGTTTTCGTTAATGTCTAGGTAAACATTATACGATATGGCTCAGCGCCGATATTGTATTCAACAATCATTTTTTAGAGAAGGTTTATTCATTCTGCTCAAATTGTAAGGACGACGGTTTGGTAAGTTTACAGACTGACGTGTCATCAGCGCGCGAAGTTCTGACGGATAAGGGAGATAAATCAACACGTGGCGCTTAAGCTACGCAATCTCGGAAATTTGCACGATCGGAAGCAGCTATGGCGTACAGAATCACCACCAAAGGACATGCTGTTGTTTAACTTCACCTATAGGCCGTGCCACAGCAAGGCTAGACCTGATATATACTTGCTGAACAGCGAGGAAAAGAGCTAAGAAAGAGTCGAAAAGAACTCGCACACCAGAAGAGTGGACCTGTTAAGGGGATCAGACGTCCGTAATCCGTACAAATATAATGAATTGGACCACGTCCTCCCTAAACCGATGGCCTATTCCGTTACGACCGGACTAAGCCATATACAAGGAATCATAAGAGGCCACGACCACTACATATACATTAAAGTATCTGTGAGAAATTAGGTCGTCCAGCATGTCGAACCTGCTTTATGCAGGCCAATACGGAGACCAGTCTAACCCACACTCTGCTACATGATATTCGTTATTTACAATGTCATGTTTAGAGCTTCAAATTCCAACAGATGTCGCGTTGCAAGTGTCTCAGCCCCTTACCACTAGAAGGGACTCTTTAATCATCGACAGCTTGAAAATCGCAGAACCAGTTTCAAGGCACTCCACGAGCGTAGTAAGCGGTCGAACTCGGCATTCTTCGACAGGTTATTCTCAGGCAACACATGACATACTAAACGTTCCTCGGGAAAGCAAGGAAGACGAAGCTTGGCCTCAAGTTCTTTCATCGTTCTTGACTATACAATATAGATGGAAGACTCAGCCTTGAGAGTGTCATTCGAGGAAAGTCTCAGACTTTACCTCTGGAGGTCTTCCCTACTCCTACCAATCCAACAACTACATGGACAAGAGGTCCTGCATCAGTTGATCTTACGAGAAAAAGAAAGAATCTAACAAAATAGTATTCCCTCAGTCTGGAAGAGCTACCGCCATTTAAAACTGACTGCATCATCAATTATACGATCTGAGAATCAAAAGCCTATTTTACTTACAAAAACGCCTGCTTTCCTCGGTGGTTCTAAACCGGCTCCAACGTTACTCTATACGATCGCCTCTATTGTCTCAAACATTGCCATCATCTTCACCCCGACTTTACCACATATCCCGACAGGAAGAAGGCTTCCGGTTTGGGCTGCAGAATGTATCAAGATTTCGCATCACGTTAAGCAGAACTCCTCCTACGTCGATAGTTCCATGCCCCCACTTTTCAGCAAGAAATAAACGACTTTTTACGGAAAAGTGGCAATCAGATTAAAATCAGATTCCTACTGATTTACATGACGATTTGACAGCGAACACTTAGAGGTCATGTACTGTTAACCAATGTATTTACCATTATCGCTAATTGTATCAGACGAACCAGACAAAGGCTTGTATCATCGCGTTTGGCAACAGCAGTGTGGATGAAGAGGCAATGCACATTCAGATATTTGAAAGCTGCATTTCCATTAGTTAATTCAAAGGTAACTGGACCCTTAAGCGTTCGTCAGATTTTCACGTAGGATTTCAGCCAGATTGGGAAAGGAGGCGTGTAGTTATTCCATAGTTTTCTTTTCCCAAATGCAAACGGCACTCTGTCCCCTGACGTCGACCTAAGCGCCATCAATCAAGTCATTCGTGCTCCTCGTTTCTAAATGGAAACGGCACGGGGTATTTTGAATGCTGTCCAAGATGCAGACTGTAATATCATTGTGAATTTATCGGGCGCATATCTTCACGTCACTATTAACAAGGCTTCCAGGTAGTTCAAGCAATTCACCTTGAACGATATTTTTATGCCAATTTGGAGTCGTTCCATTTCCCTGTATCTTCATTTGTCTGATTAACGGTGTAATTTTTCATGTTTTGACCATATCTACTGTGGCAACGTCAGGTTTCATGGACGACATCCTGCAAAAATATCTTATGATTCGTGTACACGACCTGATAGCCGTTGTTACACTACTTACAAAATTGGGCTGAAATGGTATAGTAGATTCATGAATACAAATGAGGGACATCCAATTGGCCTGTAAGGCGTCACTGGGAATTGACATTTTGGCCACCATCCCCTTATAACCCAGTATACCATCAAGTGAAATTTAACATTAGTGCATAGGTTTAACATTTGGGGCCCTATGGTGTAGGTCCTATCGCATATTATTACAATCAAAGAGGGGTCATTTGCTTGATATCGCCATAACCACACACACGTGCAGATATAGAGAGAAACTCGTGTGTAGCTATTGCAGGGTATGTGTTGAAGACTGATCCGTACAAACACATCTGTATATTATTCAACCATGAAATTAAAGGCAGTATTCATTTACATGCGTGTTGCAAAATGTCAAATGTCCATGTTACATAGATCATGTTTGGTTTCGTGTTATAAATGTACTGACTCGCCATGTAGCTGACACGCTGATTGACCTGCTGCTGTTCGTATTGTAATGCGCCTTTGGTATACAATATTTGGTATTGCTACACGGCCAAGGCATCGATACCATGTCACTACACTGTCAAATGATTGCTACTACGTCAAGGCATTGGTACACTGTCAAGGATTTTGTTATACCGTCATAAACAGTCAGCATTGTGTGTAGGATAAGGTTTATATGCACTGTAAGAACGACTTTTCTATTTGTGCTGTTAGAACACCAAAACCAATTTGTCTTTGCGTTGTTATAATAGAAACCATCATAGAGTTTTACGTTACCTGACTGATTTATAAAGTAGACTGTTTCCTTCTTGATCTTTTTATAAATATACTGGAGAGTTTGTGCTTGTCAAGTATAAAATTATCAGCATTTTACCGTCCAAGAAGTGAATGAAATGGTTCTTATCACCCACGCAATCATTGTTTGATTGATTATTTTACAGCAGTCTTTAAGACTTTTAGAGAAGCGAAATAAAGATGAGTAAATAAATAGCCCAATTCATGCAGAGACATAAGGGTCTTTGGACTTGTAATATTCGGACTGTGTGGACCATTACTACAAAGAGTCCATGAAATTGTAACTTTCAGACTGTGTGAACAGTTACATCAAAGAGTCTTTAGGCTTGTAACATTCGGACTATATGGTTATTTACATCAAAGAGTCTTTGGACTTGTAACATTCCGACTGCGTGGCTATTTATATAAACGAGTATATGGACTTGTAACATTCGGACTGTGTGGACATTTACATCAGTGAGTATTTGGACTTTTACCATTTGGACTGTACGGTTAGTTACATCAAAACGTATATGGAATTGTAACAATCGGACTGTGTGGACAGCTACTTCAAAGAGTATATGGACTTGTAACAATCGGACTGTGTGGACAGCTACATCAAAGAGTCTATGGACTTGTAAGAACTACATCCTTTTAACATTAAACATATTAGGGGGCCTGTGCGCATTTGACATAGCGAGTTGGTTTAATCATCTAACGAGTGTAACCTTTTAGGCTTAAGTACTCCAATGAAAATTAAGCTGTGATGGGTACTATAGACCACTATTAACATCGAATAGGCTGAAAAGAGGAACAAAATGACATACTAAACGACTACCAATTGCTTGCGTAAGTACTACAAGTAAAATTAAACTGTATGTGTACTATAGACCACTATTAACATCGAATTGACAATAGGAACAAAGACCTACTTAACGACAGACAATCGCTTGCATTTACAATTCAGTGGTAAATGTAAGGTCAGAAAAGCATCATTATCGATTCTGTCTCAATTCTGCAAATTCATGTTGGTGCCAAAAATTGCAAAACATTACCACACTGTGAAATGGGAAATGAATTTGACAGAATTCTAATAATTTGTGTGCCCGCAGGTTTTGAAGTGTCTTGTTTGTATTTTCTAAACTGCAAACAATTTGTCAGGAATACAGTATGTGAGCGAGGAAATGATCGTTTCCTTCAAGGTAATCAAATGTGTGTGTGTGTGTGTGTGTGTGTGTGTGAGAGAGAGAGAGAGAGAGAGAGAGTGAGAGAGAGATCTGAGTCGAACTGTTGTACGTTGGTAATATGTTCCTAATCCAATCTGTGATCAAGAAGACTTTGCAGGTCAGCATAGATTCAAAGAATTAAGTCTAAGGTTCTGCATAATTATTGTTTGACTCTACATTTATTCGAGTTGCAACGGCAGTATCTGACGAGAACAGTATGTATGTTTCGTGTCTGTTTTGTCGACAAAATGTTTAAATAGCAAATATATTACTAGCACAATCGTCATAGTTGAAAATAAAATATGTAAGACATTTTACTTTATTCCAAATCACCTCTTCCTTCTCCACAATACCTTCACCCACGTCCTTTTCCACAACCCCATTACCCACGTCCATCATCCACGTCATTATCCACAACACCATCATCCACGTCCTTCGCCACAACACCATCATCCACGTCCTTCACCAAAACACCATCATCCACGTCCTTCTCCAAAACACTATCATCCACGTCCTTCTCCACAACACCATCATCCACGTCCTTCACCACAACACCATCATCCACGTCCTTCTCCAAAACACCATCAACCGCACAGGTGGCATAGCAGTTTGAGCGTTCGCCTAGAATGCGGGAGGTCGTGGGTTCGATACCTGGCCGAGTCATACCAACGACACGCACACAATGGTATGAACAGCTGCCTCGCTTGGCGCTCAGCATTAAAAGGTTAGTGTTAGGACTGGTCGTGACATAATGCGGCATGATGGCTCAGTGCTGCAGACATGGAACCGATATGACTAAACAAATTTAAACCTACCTTTAAAATCCAAATCAAACACACACACCATCGTCCATATCTTATTCCCCAATTCTATCATCCACATTCTAAATCCCAACATCATCATCATGCATTCCTACTCATCAAAACCAATATTCATATCCTACTCTACAACACCATTATCAACGTCCAACTCTCCAACACCATTATCCACATCCTGCCTTCAAGAACGAAATCGTTCGGTAACGCATGAGGATTATATTCCATTGCACGCCAATTCCATAGCGAGTTTCAAAAGAAAAAAAATACTACCACTTATCACGCTATCATGTATGAACAGTCCCATGGCCTTGCATAGAAAACGGATGCATTTATTTACCAACATAAAGATGCTTCTATTAAAGTTGAAATGGCAGCTGAAAATCAAGATCGTCTGCGACTTTTATCACTGACAACAATTTTAAATCCTCCCTTTCGCTGCATTGAATTTAGTACAGTACTCCAACTGAATTAACATCTTCCAAAATTTGATTAAAAACAATTCAAAAATGTACTAACTCCTTGTTAAACGTTGTAGTTTACCTTCAAGTTATTGGTGGAGCCCATCTGTTTCTTGTACCCGATTTCCAGACTGCAAATCACGTCTATCAACACCAAATCACGTCTATCATCACCAAATCACGTTATCATCACCAAATCACGTCTATCACCACCAAATCACGTTATAATCACCAAATCACGTCTATCTTCACCAAATCACGTTATCATCACCAAATCACGTCTATCATCACCAAATCACGTTATCATCACCAAATCACGTTTGTCATGACGAACAATCGTTTCCGTGCATTACCAGTGTCATAGCATTTCTTGAAAATAGTTGCTGTTATGACAAGTGACCACCGATTTAGCAATCGGGGACAATCTATTTATTGTGGAGACATGATGAGGCTGTTTAGCGTCGAGATCTCGTTTTTCTGAGAAAGAATACATGATTACCTGTGTACCTATAGACGAACGATTGCGAGTAAAACATGTTATTTAACAATTCCAAAGTCTGTTAAAGACAGAAACGATTCCTAGTTTTCGTCAAGTCATCGAGCTGGATCTTCACTTTTACATACAAATTACAACACAAAAAAACAGAAGACGTTATTGGAACATCAGAACCTAAAACAACAGCAATGACCGAAACAAGTAACTAGGGTGTGGACATTGTGTTTTTAATGTTTTCCAGACACTATTATTCACATTCCTAACGTGTATTTTGTTGATCGCGCTTTTTACGAATGTATTCATAAACCACTTTTTTAGGACGCACGCGCGCGCCCGTGTGTGTGTGTGTGTGTGTGTGTGTGTGTGTGTGTGTGTGTGTGTGTGTGTGTGTGATTTGTATTTTTAACGTAGCTTTAACAATTTTAGAGTCATATCGCTACCATGTCTTCATAACCGCTTCGGCGGCCTAGTGGTTAGAGCGTCCGCCACGGAAGCGGGAGGTCGTGGGCTCGATCCCCGGCCGAGTCATACCAAAGACTTATAAAAATGGTACTAACAGCTGCCTCGCTTGACGTTCAGCATTAAGAGATTAGTTAGTATTAGGACTGGTCGGCTTGGTGTCAAGATAATGTGACTGGGTGGGACATCATGCTACATGTCTGCGGTATGATGTCCCAGAGCTAGACATCACTATGAACTGCCTCACTGCAGATATCGTAGCGATAAGACTGATTTTTTTTTTTTAAAGTTACGTTAAAAATCCTAATCAAACAAACAAACAAACCATTTTAGTATCATTTCATTTTCTTTCATATGACAAAGATTCATTCGAAATGTGACAGACAAAAATCCAATGTGTAGTAAACGATTGCATTGATTACGTTTATACATTGTGTGTAAGAGTCATTGCATTGTAATTATCTGTGTAGGATCGTTTTACTAATGTATTTGGTATTTAAATATTTAGTCGATTAAGCAGACAAGAAACGTGCCTATTGCTTTGGTTCTGATATTTTCTTTTCAACTCGTTTGAACATCGACTCGAACAAATCAATGATTAACACGGTCAATTTCTCTACGGGAACTTCAGATATAAAACCCTTGAATCTTGTCGAGTAGCACAGGTATACGCACGCTGTTTTTTGTTTGAATAAAGAACAACCAACATAAACCAAAGAGAAAGTGTAACTTCCTTAACGTTTTCGAAGACCTTACGCCAAATTCTAGCATTGCGTGATGGTGCAGCTGTGTACGATGCCTTTATCAACGTTTTGCTCTTTCGATTAATAATATTATTAATAATTTAGAATATACGAACAGACTATGCAACAACCTTACAATATCTAACTTTATCTAACTTCAGATTCTGACATTATTTGACAGTGTAGTAAATGGAGTTGCTGTCTTCTCCATTTGGTTTCTTGAAATTCCGTTGAGGACCAGAATAGCATCTGTTATTAAGTGTTTAGAAAATACAAACAGAAAACGTTAAAACCGAAAGCACAACATACTAAATAACTTTATCGCACGTTAAATTCTAACCTTATTTTACGGTGTAGCAGTTTCGCGTTGTTTTTTTTTTTTAGCAGCAGCTCGTTGCCATAGTAACTCACTCGGTGTATCACATCGAGATCGATGAAACTGACAACATTACATGGCAGTTCTGTCGGGGTATCACATACAGATTGATGATTATGAAGACATTTCACTTTTAGGAAGTCAGTCGTTGTATCACATCTAGCACAATGAAACTGACAATAGTACATAGCAGGCCAGTCCGTGCATCATAGCGAGGACGACGAAAATTGAGCAATTTCATTATTAGCAGTCAATCACTGTACCACATCTCGGAGGATGAAACTGACAAACGAAAGTAGTTAGCAAGTCAGTCAGTGTATCGCATCTAGAACGATGAATATGGAAAGATTTCATTGTTAGGAGGTCAGTCAATGTATCACATCGAGGACGACGAAAATGAAAACAGTACACTTTAATGAGGTGAACTTAGTTTGATATTGTAATGCATAAAGTATACAGTTGGCATTGGATAGTTTGCAACACACATCTCTTCAATGCTGGATAACATAAACGAAAGTATATTTATTAGTGTCACTATCAATCACATACTCTACAACCCTTTGAGACTGATTTGTGTGGCTGTAGGGTGTGTGAATGATAGTAGATAACCTGTATTTAAATGTGCTTATGTGCTTATTGGCGATAGTAAACACATACACGTTATCCCCCTCATTGAGTTTGTAAACAGACGTGTGTGGGTGTTCAGCAGTAATGGTGTAATTTGCTTTGCCGTAAGTATGGATGTACCTGGTGTTTATCCGCCGTTTACAAATATAACAACAAACATTCTTCTATACCCTTAAGTCCTTGTTATATGTAAAAATGTATAAGCATGGTAGTATGTTACGCTGTGTGCATTCCTGCCCATTTCTCCCCCTACAACCCACTTTGGGTATGTAGGATATGCTAACCCTAACCCTCCCTCTAACCCTAACCCCACTTTGGGAATGTAGGTTAGTCGGTTTGTGCGTTTAAAAAGCGGTAAAGTTTTAGGTCGGGTTTGACTTCTATTTAGACCCCCCACCCACCCACACACACACACTTTAAAACCTGCCCTTACAGTTTTGTTTGCAAATCGTTTACGTTACATTTCCCTTTGAACTCAGATATCTTATTACAACGGTGTTTTCATTCCATTTTGCACATGGCATCATGCAGAAAAATAAAGTCAATCAGATGGATGTTTTAGCATTGCCTTTCACTTTGACATCATACTGGTCCCCAATGTTAAAGATATGTACTAATGTTAAATTCCCTTTGACGTCATACTGGTCCCCATTGTTAAAAATATGCACTAATGTTATATTCCCTTTGACGTCATACTGGTCCCCATTGTTAAAAATATGCAGTAATGTTATATTCCTTTTGACGTCATACTGGTCCCCAATGTTAAAGATATGTACTATTATTAAATTCTCTTTGACGTCATACTGGTCCCCAATGTTAAAGATATGTACTAATGTTAAATTCCCTTTGACGTCATACTGGTCCCCATTGTTAAAAATATGCACTAATGTTATATTCCCTTTGACGTCATACTGGTCCCCATTGTTAAAAATATGCAGTAATGTTATATTCCTTTTGACGTCATACTGGTCCCCAATGTTAAAGATATGTACTATTATTAAATTCTCTTTGACGTCATACTGGTCCCCAATGTTAAAGATATGTACTATTATTAAATTCCCTTTGACGTCATACTGGTCCCCAATGTTAAAGATATGTACTATTAATAAATTCTCTTTGACGTCATACTGGTCCCCAATGTTAAAGATATGTACTATTATTAAATTCTCTTTGACGTCATACTGGTCCCCAATGTTAAAGATATGTACTAATATTTAATTCTCTTTGACGTCATACTGGTCCCCAATGTTAAAGATATGTACTATTATTAAATTCCCTTTGACGTTATACTGGTCCCCAATGTTAAAGATATGTACTAATATTAAATTCCCTTTTAACGCAAAGTTAGATACCCATTGCCACTGTCAAGCTACAATATGTATCACGATACACATATTATGATATGATACACATCATAATTATTTTCCGTACCACAAATTAAAGTTGAACTTTGAAGAAACAGATCTTATATAAAAACCAGCTTTTTAATTATACCAAAACAAAATTTCTTTCCAACATTAATGAATGGGATTTAGTCTTCATTACACTTAGACTGATAATATACCATGAATATTAAGAACTGAGCTTCTCTGTTTTTTTTGTCGCCACTGTACATTAACTTGGTGTATTGTACGCTGTGCTGTATTACACCAGCTGAATATGGCGGTGAAGACAAACTTGTAAAAAGTCAGGCAGAAGGAGAATTAATATATGTGTTTATACCTAAATATTTTGTTTTTATTTCCTTTTCAAACCCGCATTAATTATCCCTTTCCTTCAACAACAGCTATTATTATTATTATTATTATTATTATTATTATTATTATTATTATTATTATTATTATTGTACAATACCACTGAATTACAGGTCTTATAAATATTACTGTATATCCGCACCTTCCACTGCAACTACAGCTATTTTTTATATTTATTATACAGTATCACATGCCGTTTAACTACATCTATTCCTACTGTTATTGGAGAAGAGCACATGCCACTAACTGAAGCAACCGCTCCAGTGGCCTAGTGGTTAGAGCGTCCGCCACTGGAGCGTGAGGTCGTGGGTTTGATCCCAGGCTGAATCATACCAAAGACTTGCAAACATGGTACTAACAGCTGCCCCAGCTTGGTGCTCAGGCTAGTTTTAGGTCTGGTCCGGTTGGTGTCAGGATAATGTGACTGGGTGGGATATCATGCGACATTTCTCGGCAAGATGCCCCAGTGCTAGACATCATTATAAACTGTATCACTGCAGACATCGTAGCGATATGACTGAAGTTTTAAAAACAAAATCTACGTTAAAAATCCTACTAAAACAAACAAACAAACACTAACTAAAGCTATTCTTAAGCTATTATTAATATTTTTGTACAATAGCACATGCCACTGAGCTACATCTATTCTTACTGTTATTGTACAATAGCACATGTCACTAACTAAAGCTATTCTGATGATATTCTTACTGTTATTGTACAATAGCACCTGTTACTGAAACTACATATATTCTTACTGTTATCGTACAATGCACATGTCACTAACTAAAGCTATTCCTACGCTATTCTTACTATTATTGTACAATAGCACCTGTTACTAAAACTACATATATTATTGATATTATTATACAATAGAGCCTGCCACTGAACTACAGCTCTTCTAAATATTATTGTACGTCAGCATCTGCCACTAACTACAGCCCAGTATCCATGTTATTTTTGTACAAAAGTGATATTAATGGAACAAAATGCCACCAGTTGATCTGCCACTAAACTACAGCTCTTCTAAATATTATTGTACGTCTGCCACTGAAAATTCAGCTGTTCTTGCTAATGTTATACAATAGTGTCTGTCACTGAACTACAGCTCTTCTAAATAGTATTATACGTCAGCATCTGCCACTAATTACAGCTGTTCTAAATAGTATTGTACATCAACATCTGCCACTAACTACAGCTGTTCTAAATAGTATTGTACGTCAGCATCTGCCACTAACTACAGCTGTTCTAAATAGTATTGTACAAGAGCACTTGCCACTAACTACAGCCCAGTATCCTTGTTATTTTTGTACAAAAGTGATATCAATGGAACAAAATGACACCAGTTGACAGCATTATAATATGGCCGTCTAGGGGAAAAAACTGCATAATGATTGCACAGCTTGTTAATTCAATATTTAGTGCTTATTGAATCTTGCTAAGGTACACAATGATAAACGTTACCATTCGAGTTTACTTGTACCCGATACGTGAAATTAATGATAAACATTACCATTCGAGTTTACTTGTACCCGATACGTGAAATTAGATGTGAGTACCATCCTTCATCAGTCAACCAGAGTTCTTCTCTCCTATTATTCGGCTTCAGTACAACCAAGCATGACGGCTACTGGTGGATAGTATTTGAAACAAGGACATCGTAGTCAGACAATTATAGATTAAAACCATCGGAAAATGTATTTATTTTTAGAACATTTGCGTACTTTTAGTATTTTCGTGATACATTAAAAACGTACCGTACGTAATATCGTGGAACAAAATGTCGGTAATGATAGATGTAACGTTACAGCTATAGTAGGGAGCCCCCGAGTGGCGGAGTGGTCTAAAGCGCTTTCCGTTACGGATCACTGCCATCTCACCTCTGTCTGCGTGGATTCGAGTATAAGATTCGGCTAATGTAGTTATGTGAGAAAACTTGCCAGTAGCTTCTCGTGGGTCGGTGGTTCTTTCCGGTGGGTTTCCCGGGTTCTTCCTCCACCAATAATACTGGCCGCCATGTATAGTCAATCGTGTGCTTACAAATGGCGTTAAACCCTACAACAACAACAACAACAACTATAGTACCAGACATAGTGTCGATACAATATCAGAATGTGTTTTAAGCAACGTGTTCAGTTTTCGAGTTTGGAGACTTGAATTCGGGGAGCTTCGAAGTTATAACGTTTTGTCTAAATGGGGCCTAGAACTATTATTGACTTACACAATTGATCAGATAGAGAGAACAAATGCAATGGATGTATTATTAAGTCTTGATAGGAAGTACTATGTGTGTATCTTTAAGCGAAACTCTGACAAGGCTGACTGATTTTATTGAATAGAAAGAAAGGCAGGTAAGTATACAATTTGTAAACAGAAAATATTTCTATTTTACTTAAATGCAGGTAAATATACAATTTCAAAACAGAAAATAATTCTTATTTACTTTTACAGACGCAGAGGAAAGGAAAAGAAAGGAAGAATGTGAGAAGACATCTCAAACGGATCAATCGCCGAAAAAACAATAAAATAAATCGCTGTGTACATAAATCTTCATTGTGATATGCAGACTATATATTCCTTTTAAACACTGTTCTGGGACGACAAGGATAACACTGAGATAGTGAACACCCTTTCACATCTACTTGAATTTGTTTGATGCCATTGCTGAATGAGGGCATAGAATGGGAATCAAAATAGAATGTACGTAAGACGAGAAGAAATACTGCACTGTACTATTTCTAAACTGGGAATGCAACAATCATATTTACCTTATGAAAATCGATTGCGGATTTACCTATAGATGTAAAAGCCATATGACAGTAAGCTCACTGTACGTATCAGAGGGTATATGTATTGTTTTCTCAATGTACGAAAGATCTTACTACTTTTGGAAGCTGTCTTTTCCACGTCATAATTAATATTACGTTTGGAAGCAGTCTTTCCCACGTGAAAAATTCATAATACAGTTGAAAGCAGTCTTGTCCACGTCGAAAATTCTTATTTCAATTGGAAATATTCTTTTCCAGTTCAAATTTTTTTTTTAATGTTGAGAGCAAGATTTGTCACGTTGGAAATTCGTATTGCTATTGGCAGTAGTATTTTCCATGTGTGACATTTGTTGCTTAGATGGAATAGAATCGTTGAAAAACTCTAAATCCAATATGCTATATAACAGAGGTGCACAACTCGCGGCACGCGGGGCGGATTTAGCCGGCGAATGTGTTCTGTTAAGCCATCAGGGCAAACTAAAACAACACAAAATCTGGCCCATGAAATAATTATATTAAAGAAATGTGTTTACGGTTCGTGAGTGGTCTTAGAAAATGCAAGCTGGTCCATGGCCAAAATATGTGTGCATCCCAGCTATATGATACAAGTCTATTATGGCAGCCCAACAAACTATAAAAAGGTTTGTTCGTGAAATGAAATTTTAAATTGTCAATACGGCTAAAATACTTAGATTATGACAGGAAAGGCCTGTCAGTACGATTGGAAATGCATAACATGTGACACCGACGGCTTGTCAATACGATTGGAAATGCATACTACGTGACCCCGAAGGCTTGTCAATATGATTGATAATGCATACTATATGACCTCGAACGATTGTCAATACCAGTGATAATGCATAGAATGTGACACCGAAGGCTTCTTCATAAGGTTGGAATACTTAGAAGGTGAAACAAAAGGCTTGTGCAAATTAGTTTATAGGATCTAACCAAATATATAACCATATAACCAAATGTGTAATCATATCTGTAGTGTCACCATAAATACTGTAATATTACTAAGTTAGTATGATTGTTCGGGATACTAGGAGCAGCCGACAGAGGGAATTATTTCAAGAGACAAAGTTAGTATGCTATAAATGCATATTGGATGCAAAGTAATCAATATTGTCACAGGCAAATCAGTCTTCGTTGGAAGGAAACAAATGGAAAATCAGTCATCGTCGGCATGAAATAAAACGGTTGGCATCCTGAGGTATCATGCAAGACTTAATGTATGAAATGGTCCATAACGGTACTTTTGAAGCCTGACAACAAGTAACACATTTTATGTGAAGCCTGACAAAAAGTAACACATTTTATGTGAAGCCTGACAACAAGTAACACATTTTATTTGAAGCCTGACAAAAAGTAACACATTTTATGTGAAGCCTGACAAAAAGTAACACATTTTATGTGAAGCCTGACAAAAAGTAACACATTTTATTTGAAGCCTGACAACAAGTAACACATTTTATTTGAAGCCTGACAACAAGTAACACATTTTTGTATAGAAGCATTATTCGATATTTATAGAAGGCATTCACGCATGTTATACATTATATAAAACATTTTCTTTCAGTTCACCGCATTAGTTCCATGAGAGTATTGTATAAGCTTTTCCTGCACTCATCTCCAGGCTTACATCAGAATAGTATTACTTTACCACACATCGAGCAAAATGTGTATATTACAGGTTAAATTGTATAGGAATATTAGGTCTCTTTGAGCTGTTCTCCATGGAACACACACACACACACACACACACACACACACACACTTATATATATATATATATATATATATATATATATATATATATATATATATATATATATATATATATATATGATTATCTGCTACAGCTATTGAGGTAAAGGGCAATACGTTCCAAAGTACATTATAATAATTCATAATATTATTTCGAAGAAATCGCGTTCCTGTGATATTTTGTCCAGTTTAATGGCTGTATTCTTTAATTGCATGTATATATTAGTCATGAATTATGCTTGCTGTTAAATCTGGCATCACGTCTTTACTATCTCAGTTATAAGCATGCACGAAATATGACTTAATGATTTTCATGTCATTGTGGAAGATCATGCAAGACATGTAACTTAATGATTTTCATGTCATTGTGGAAGATCATGCAAGACATGTAACTTAATGATTTTCATGTCATTATGGAAGATCATGCAAGACATGTAACTTAATGATTTTCATGTCATTCTGGAAGATCATGCAAGACATGTAACTTAATGATTTTCATGTCATTGTGGAAGATCATGCAAGACATGTAACTTAATGATTTTCATGTCATTCTGGAAGATCATGCAAGACATGTAACTTAATGATTTTCATGTCATTGTGGAAGATCATGCAAGACATGTAACTTAATGATTTTCATGTCATTCTGGAAGATCATGCAAGACATGTAACTTAATGATTTTCATGTCATTATGGAAGATCATGCAAGACATGTAACTTAATGATTTTCATGTCATTGTGGAAGATTATGACCCGTACCCTATCATTGTGGGAAGTCATGCGGAGGTCATGCCTCATACCCTATCATTGTGGGAAGTCATGCGGAGGTCATGCCTCGTACCTTATCATTGTGGGAAGTCATGCGGAGGTCATGCCTCGTACCCTATCATTGTGGGAAGTCATGCGGAGGTCATGCCTCGTACCCTATCATTGTGGGAAGTCATGCGGAGGTCATGCCTCGTACCTTATCATTGTGGGAAGTCATGCGGAGGTCATGCCTCGTACCCTATCATTGTGGGAAGTCATGCGGAGGTCATGCCTCGTACCTTATCATTGTGGGAAGTCATGCGGAGGTCATGCCTCGTACCCTATCATTGTGGGAAGTCATGCGGAGGTCATGCCTCGTACCCTATCATTGTGGGAAGTCATGCGGAGGTCATGCCTCGTACCCTATCATTGTGGGAAGTCATGCGGAGGTCATGCCTCGTACCCTATCATTGTGGGAAGTCATGCGGAGGTCATGCCTCGTACCCTATCATTGTGGGAAGTCATGCGGAGGTCATGCCTCGTACCCTATCATTGTGGTAAGTCATGCGGAGGTCATGCCTCGTACCCTATCATTGTGGGTGGTCATGACCGTACCATTTAATTGTGGGAGATCATGACCTGTATTGTGCCATAGTAGCAGATTATGGCTCGTGCCAATCATTGCTTGTCAAAGAAAGCTTCAGTGGGTAACAAATCTTACCGTGCTCTTTCTGTAATGATTTATGACTTTCGTTATTTGCAATTTATTGATTAGTATTCATCAATGGGTCGCTAGTGGCCGAGTGGTCTAAAGCGCTTTCCGTTACGGATCACTGCCATCTCACCTCTGTCTGCGTGGGTTCGAGTCTAAGATTTGTCTAATGTAGTTATGTAAGAAAGCTTGCCAGTAGCTTCTCGTGGGTCGGTGGTTCTTTCCGGTGGGTTTCCCGGGTTCTTCCTCCACCAATAATACTGGCCGCCATGTATAGCCTATCCTGTGCTCAAAAATCGCGTTAAACCCTAAAAACAAAACAAAACAGTATTCATCAAACGCTGTCACATGTTTAATAGGACAACAAGCGTTGATATAATTTCACTCTGGGGAAAAATAATAAACAAATGAAAGGACATCACAACTATTTCAATATTACCGTTAAACATTTACGTATCTTACGAAATCATGACTTGACCACTGCAACCGTCTCAATTCAAAAATGTGAAGAAAAGAGTACGTGAACCTTACAATCGAATGATAACGGTTCTGCCTTTATCACTGGATGCCAAGTACCGAGCTTGGAGATTAACAATCAGTAGTACCACACTCATTTAGTCAAATAACCGATCGAATGCACATTTACCATTCTAATGCCATACTGATTTAGTCCAGTAACTTACCAATCGAATGCATATATACCAATCTCATGACAGACTGATTTAGTCAAATAACTTAACAATCGAATGCACATAGACCATTCTAATAACAGACTGATTTGGTCAAATAACTTACCAATCGAATGCACATAGACCATTCTAATAACAGACTGATTTAGTCAAATAACTTACCAATCGAATGCACATAGACCATTCTAATGGCAGACTGATTTAGTCAAATAACTTACCAATCGAATGCACATAGACCATTCTAATGGCAGACTGATTTAGTCAAATAACTTACCAATCGAATGCACATAGACCATTCTAATAACAGACTGATTTAGTCAAATAACTTACCAATTGAATGCACATAGACCATTCTAATAACAGACTGATTTGGTCCAGTAACTTACCAATCGAATGCATATATACCAATCTCATGGCAGACTGATTTAGTCAAATAACTTACCAATCGAATGCACATAGACCTTTCTAATAACAGACTGATTTGGTCCAGTAACTTACCAATCGAATGCACATAGACCATTCTAATGGCAGACTGATTTAGTCAAATAACTTACCAATCGAAAGCACATAGACCATTCTAATGGCAGACTGATTTAGTCAAATAACTTACCAATCGAATGCACATAGACCTTTCTAATAACAGACTGATTTGGTCCAGTAACTTACCAATCGAATGCACATAGACCATTCTAATGGCAGACTGATTTAGTCAAATAACTTACCAATCGAAAGCACATAGACCATTCTAATGGCAGACTGATTTAGTCAAATAACTTACCAATCGAATGCACATAGACCATTCTAATGGCAGACTGGTTTAGTCAAATAACTTAACAATCGAATGCACATAGACCATTCTAATGGCAGACTGATTTAGTCAAATAACTTACCAATCGAATGCACATAGACCATTCTAATGGCAGACTGATTTAGTCAAATAACTTACAAATCGAATGCACATAGACCATTCTAATGGCAGACTGATTTAGTCAAATAACTTACCAATCGAATGCACATAGACCATTCTAATAACAGACTGATTTAGTCAAATAACTTACCTGCCTAACGATAGAATTGAAGCAGAGTCCGAGTTCGTGTGATATTTTCACGATCTGTATGGGAGATCTCAAATAAAAATAAATTTTGGAAAATATTACTGTTTAGGCGAAATCTCGAAAAAGTTTAATGTTAGGAATATGTTGTTAACAGTATTGCAATAAATGAAGATTCAATTCATTAGGAGTGTACATTTACTAGTAGTATGAGGTGCCAATGCGGACAAAAGCTGGTCCAATGAGAAAGTTCCAGTTGAAATTTCGATGTCGAATTTTCAAGATATTCAATATCATGTTTTGGATCAAATTGCATTTCCTTTAAGTTTCATTTTCTAAACCGAGATTCTAGTTGTTTTTTATGTTGAAGGGTGGTTTAAAGTTTCATTTCCAGTGTCGACGTTTTACAGTGTATATTTTTAATTAAATAGCAGTGGTTGAAGTTTCAATGTCATATGTCGAAAATCCTTAATTCACACGTTGTATGTAACTATTTGTGATGGAAGTTTCATTTCATATGACGGGTAGTAAGATTTCGTCTGTTGAATTTCATAGCACTGAGAAGCAGCTTCTATGTTTAAAAATAACGCAGTCTGTTCACGAGGGCGACCTCTAGCGAAACAAATTCATAGCAATTTTCGAGCTGTGGATTGTAACGTTCGGACTGTAAATCATGATATGTAATGGCGCCTCATAATTGAATACACGAATTATATAGCTTTAATACTCGATATTAATCCGAATTGTTAAAGTGGACATTGTTTAATGTTATGTTTAACACCAACACATAATTTCACTATATAAAAATACCAAGCACAATACAATGTCCAACCAGCGCTGTGTAATTCAATATATACAATCTGAACACTCAACATACGAAATGAAACTTTCAACACAATCAATGTTATTCAACATGTTAAATTGAGACTCTTGACATATGACATCAAATTCCAAAACAAACGTCGTGTAATTCAGAAGATACAATCTAACAATTTGACATTGGACATCGAATTTTCAACCAGCGCTGTGTAATTCAACATATGAAATTTAAACACTCAACATATGAAATTTAAACAATCAACATATGAAATTTAAACACTCAACATATGAAATTTGAACACTCAACATATGAAATGGACAACATAAACGCTTTGAACCAAAACGTACATTAGGAATTATCGACATATGACCTTGAAATTTCAAACACCGCCGTGTAATTCAAACGACACAATCTAAAACCTCGACATAGCAAATATAAATTTAAACCACTACTGTTTAGTTCAACAGACAATATTTAAAAGCTTGACCAAGAAGATGGAAGGACAAGGCTCTTTGTTACAACACGTGAAACTGGAATTCAGGAGATATGACATTACAATTTAAACAGCAACGTTCCGAATGGACCAGCTTTCTTCCACTACGGTTCCTCGTACTAGTATGACTTGTTACCAACAATTTCATATTAAGATTTCTCAATTTCAGTCTAGTCTTTTACGCGGCTGCACTGTTTCACATATAGGAAAAAGTAGGTTTATTTGTTAGCCACATCTTCACATGTACATGCATTCGGAGACTCTGTTCCGGAACATAAATTATTTGACCGTATAAAAAAGATATTTTCCTGAGGATCCAAAGTCAGGTAATGATCAGTACATATTCTCTGCTCACCTATTTACATTTAAAATTTATATATTAAAAACAAAGATAAAAGGAAAAGCGAGAAAAATATATAGTTCATTTCTAACGTATTTTTGTCTATGCTGGTTTGAAAGTAATGTTGAGAACGCCCGTCCTCGTTCTTATGCGTTCAATGTAAACACAAATAAATATTACTGAAGCATATTTTAATCCCAGATCAGAAAGCAGGTGTCATATGTTCGTCTTTAGAACTATTATGAAAAGAACAGATCTGCATATATGTTGGAGACCAAACGGTCCCCGCATACAAGATTATAAAATTGTGTCGTATAAACACAAAGGGTAGTGTGTAAATATGTAATTAGTATGTACGCATATTATTTAACTGCGCGTCAGCACAATCTTGGCTATTTAGTGCTGAACGTATATATATATATATATATATATATATATATATATATATATATATATATATATATATATATATAATCACTTACAATTCTGACTATGTTGATGTATAAAGTTTCAATATAACAATGTATGTATTTCCAATGAGATAATTATGTATATATATTATTACATCCACGTAGTTAAACGTAATACTCAAACCAAGGTATCTTTTATTATCCATACTATGCATTACAGATTGTACTGATGTATATTATTTCGCATTGATAACATTGTTTTAAAATTTGTTTTTCATTACTTATAAGCCTGTTTCATTTTGTTACAACTATACTTATCCAGAGATCAATAAAGTGATTGAAAACCAATGTGTGCTTTTAATAATTGTTTAGACATTTCAAGGGAATATCTGGAGAGAGAACTTTACGCTCCAATCCACGAACGTAAGAACGCCGTGCATCATATCAAAATATACGAAGATTCTCAGATTTTACTAAAATGGCAGTCTCTAGATATCTGCCGTTTTACGAGGACCGGAAGTGTGATGCATTATCAGCGAGTGAAATCAGGAATGCGTTATGACTAAATTCTGAGTACTGAGAAACTCCTGAGTGAAATGTTATAATATTTTAGGGCTATATTTATATCACAGTACAAGTATTAAGTACATTTATACTATGTACGTTTCTATAGTAGATATACGGCAGTATATCATGAGTGACAATGGCGTCTCGTGACAATACAATATATTTACAATCCAAGAACAAAATAGATACATACATGTATTCGAAAAGGTTGATTTTGCTTTGATTTTCTATATTATTTTCATTCAAACGTGAAATGTGTGCCCTTAGATACGTTGCAGTCCAGATCGGTAGCAAAAGGTGAATCAAATTTTCTGGTGTCACTTAATTTCGATATACAATCAACACTATTAAAAAACTCGCTGATCCATCGTTTCAAAACACAACTGTGACGTGAGTTAAAGTTGTCACTTTAAACAGCTTTTTGACTATATTTAATCCTAATTTTTGGTATGGTTTATTTTCCCTCCACAGAGTATACTTTTTGTCTATTTAATCCTAATTTTTGGTATGGTTTATTTTCCCTCCACAGAGTATACTTTTTGTCTATTTAATCCTAATTTTTGGTATGGTTTATTTTCCCTCCACAGAGTATACTTTTTGTCTATTTAATCCTAATTTTTGGTATGGTTTATTTTCCCTCCAAAGAGTATACTTTTTGTCATAGTATACTACCGATATATTACAATACTGCATAGGAAACATAATCAACATGTAATGTAAGTTCAGTCGCTAACAATCTCTGATTTATACAAAAACTAGTGATATAAAATGTAATAATCAAAAACTAGTGATACAAAATGTAATAATCAAAAATCAGTGATACAAAATGTAATAATCAAATACTAGTGATACAAAATGTAATAATCAAATACTAGTGATACAAAATGTAATAATCAAAAACTAGTGATACAAAATGTAATAATCAAATACTAGTGATACAAAGTGTTATAATATAAAACTTGTGATACAAAATGTAATAATACAAAAACTAGTGATACAAAATGTAATAATCAAATACTAGTGATACAAAATGTAATAATATAAAACTAGTGATAAAAAATGTAACAATAAAAAAACTAGCGATACAAAATGTAATAATAAAAAGCTAGTGGTACAAAATGTAAAAATTAAAAACTTGTGATACAAAATGTAACAATCAAACACTAGTGATACAAAATGTAATCATCAAAAACTAGTGATATGAAATTTAATAACTTAAGTCTACTTTTTGATGTTCATGGTTCATTTTCGGGAATTTAGTGAATACTCTGCATTGTTTGGATACGTGTACAACTGTGGATCTATAGTTGATATATTAAGATTAGTACAGCCATATTTAGAGTGAGAGAAAGAATAAGCAACATATGAAAATACAGTAATCCTAAATATGGAAATAAAGTGTTGAAAATTATCCAAAGGGGCAGTTATATTTTCTGATTGCAAACCAAAGAAATTCCAAAATGTAACGTCGACAATATATGGGTACGTTGTGCCAATATGAGTTGATGACTGATACTTTGTGCTAGTACAAATAGACGACTGATACTTTGTGCTAGTACAAATAGACGACTGATACTTTGTGCCAATATGAACTGATGATTGATACTTTGTGCTGGTACAAAAAGATGACTGATACTTTGTGCTAGTACAAATTGATGACTGATACTTTGTGCCAATATAAATTGATGACTGATACTTTGTGCCAATATAAATTGATGACTGATACTTTGTATCAGATCGAATTAATGACTCATACTTTGTGCTAGTACGAACGGATGAATAATACGTCTTGCCTCTATGAATCCTCAATAATACATTGTACCATAATGACTATATGAATAAATTTGTGCCAATATGAATTGATGACTGATACTTTGTGCCAATATGAATTGATGACTGATATTTTGTGCCAATATGAATTGATGACTGATAATTTGTGTCAGATCGAATTAATGACTCATACTTTGTGCTAGTACGAACGGATGAATAATACGTCTTGCCTGTATGAATCCTCAATAATACATTGTACCATAATTAATAAATGAATAAATTTGTGCCAATATGAATTGATGACCGATATTTTGTGCCAATATGAATTGATGACCGATATTTTGTGCCAATATGAATCGATGACTGATAATTTGTGCCAGAACGAATAAATGACTGATAAGTTGTGCCAATATGAATTGATGACTGATACTTTGTGCCAATATGAGTTGATGACTGATATTTTGTGCCAGAACGAATAAATGACTGATATTTTGTGCCAATATGAATTGGTGACTGATATTTTGTGCCAATATGAATTGATGACTGATACTTTGTGCCAATATGAATTGATGACTGATATTTTGTGCCAATATGAATTGATGACTGGTACTTTGTGCCAGAATGAATACATGACTGGTACTTTGTGCTAATATGAACTGTTGACTGGTACTTTGTGCTAATATGAATTGATGACTGGTACTCTGTGCCAATATGAATTGATGACTGAAACAGGGAGTGGTACTCTGTGCCAATATGATTTAATGACTGATACCCTTTGCTAGTATGAATTGATGATCTTTGGTACATAACACTGGTTATTGATGCTCTTTTGTACATAATACTTCGGTTGTTGCAGACGAGCAAACAAATACTAAATTTGAAGTGTTATACTGAATGAAACGCAACAATAGGGCAAAACCCAATTTTTAATTCCATGCTGGTCTCTTGCAAACAATTTTAAAAAGAGACATTTTTATACGAACGCAACCAAGGATGTGCAAATTCCAAAGCGTTTCAATACACTCACACATTCAAACAGTTTTTTGGTTGATTGTGGTATATTTCCTTGCAGCTTGGAAACATTCGTATTCATTCCGACAGTAGTATAGTACCATTTATGTGCTATAGTATATTATACATTCATATTCTATAGTCTGTTTCCGATAGCTGTTTAGTACCATTATATGCTATAGTCTGTTTCCGATAGATGTATATAGTACAATGAAATGCTTTTGTCTGTTTCTGAGAGCAGCGAAGAAAAAAACTGCATTGAATGTGACCTATACATAAATGACCCGTATAACGGCCTACTGAATTCACTATGAAACAACACAAAATACGTCATATGTATTAATCGTTTAACAAGAACCGGCGTACAGACATACACTCAAACCATTTGTTTATGTTACATACGTGCACTTGTACCCTGTAGTTTAATCACGAAAATAGAACTATATATTCGTCAAGTATGCAATATCATATTATAATCACGAAACAAGGACTGTATCTTCGTCAAGTATGCAATGTCATATTATAATCACGAAACAAGGACTGTATCTCCGTCAAGTGGGACATATCATACTATAATCACGAAAGAAGGACTGTATCATCGTCAAGTATGAAATATCATAGCTTAATCACGACAGAAGGACTATATCATCGTCAAGTATGAAATATCATAGTTTCATTAAGAAAGAAGGACTGTGTCTTCGTCAAGTAAACATTACCATGGTTTAATTAAGAACGAAAGATTATATATTCATCAAGTATGAAATATCATAGTTTAATTAAGGAAGAATGACTGTTACTTCGTCAAGTAAGAAATGTCAGTTTAATCAAGTTAAAAAGATAATATCTTCGTCATGTATGAAATATCATAGTGTAATCAAGAAAGAAGGACACTATCTTCAAGTATAAAATATTCTTGTTTAATCTAGAACGAAAGTTTATATCTTCGTCAAGTAGACATTATCATTGTTTAGTCAAGAAAGAAGGACTGTAAGAAATATCATAGTGTAATCAATAACGACAGACTATATCTTCGTCAAGTAAGAAATATAGTTTAATCAAGAAAGACGAACTATATATTTGTCAAGTAAGAAATAATATAGTGTAATCAATAAAGAGGACTTTATCTTCGTCAAGTAAGAAATATCATATTTTAATCAAAAAAGAAAGATTATATCTTCAAGTAAAAATTATCATAGTTTAATAAATAACGTAAGATTATATTTTCATTAAGTAAACATTATCAAGAAAGACGAACTATATCTTCGTCAAGTTAGAAATAATATAGTGTAATCAATAAAGAGGAGTTTATCTTCGTCAAGTAAGTAATATAATATTTTAATCAAGAAAGAAAGATTACATCTTCGTCAAGTAAAAATTATCATAGTTTAATAAATAACGTAAGATTATATTTTCGTCAAGTAAAAATTATCATGTAATCAAGAACGAAAGATTATATCTTCGTCAAGTACGAAATATGATAATTAAATCAAGAACGAAAGTTAAATCTTTGTCAAGTAAAAATTATCATAGTTTAATTAAGAACGAAAGATTATATTTTCGTCAAGTAAAAATTATCATAGTTTAATTAAGAACGAAAGATTATATTTTCGTCAAATACGAAATATGATAATTAAATCAAGAACAAAAGACTATATCTTCGTCAAATAAGAAATTTCAGAGTTCAAGAAAGAAAGAAGGACTATATTTTCGTCAAGTAAGAAATATCATAGTGTAATCAATAACGACAGACTATATCTTCGTCATGTATGAAATATCATAGTGTAACCAAGCACGAAAGACTATATCTTCGTCAAGAAAGAAATACCATAGTGTAACCAAGCACGAAAGACTATATCTTCGTCAAGAAAGAAATATCATAGTGTAACCAAGCACGAAAGACTATATCTTCGTCAAGAAAGAAATATCATAGTGTAACCAAGCACGAAAGACTATATCTTCGTCAAGAAAGAAATATCATAGTGTAACCAAGCACGAAAGACTATATCTTCGTCAAGAAAGAAATATCATAGTGTAACCAAGCACGAAAGACTATATCTTCGTCATGAAAGAAGCATTATAGTTTAATCAAGAACGAAGGACTGTATCTTCGTCAAGTAAGGAATATCAAAGTTTATTCATGAAAGAACGACTGTATATTCTTCAAGTAAGAAATATAGTTTAATCAATAAAGACGGACTATATCTTCGTCAAGTAAGAAATATCATATTTTATTCAAGAAAGAAATATTATATCTTCGTCAAGTAAAATTTATAGCTTTATTAAGAAAGATTATATATTCCTCAAATAAGAAATTTCAGAGTTCAATCAAGAAAGAAGGACTGTATCTTCGTCAAGTAAGAAGCATCATAGTTTATTAAAGTTAGAAGGAATATATTTTCATAAAAGTAAGAAATATCATAGTGTAACCAAGCACGAATGACTATATCTTCGTCAAGAAAGAAATATCATAGTGTAACCAAGCACGAATGACTATATCTTCGTCAAGAAAGAAATATCATAGTGTAACCAAGCACGAAAGACTATATCTTCGTCAAGAAAGAAATATCATAGTGTAACCAAGCACGAAAGACTATATCTTCGTCAAGAAAGAAATATCATAGTGTAACCAAGCACGAATGACTATATCTTCGTCAAGAAAGAAGTTTTAAAGTTTAATCAAGAACGAAGGACTGTATAGTCGTCAAGTAAGAAATATAGTTTGATCAAGAAAGACGAACTATATCATCAAGTAAAAAATAATTATAGTTTAATCAATAAAGACGGACTTATATGTTTGTCAAGTAAGAAATATCATAGTTTCATCAAGAAAGAAGGATTATATCTTCTTCAAGTAAGAAATATCATATTTCAATTAAGAAAGATGAACTGTATCTTCGGCAAGCAAGGAATATCATTGTTTAGACAAGAAAGATTATACCTTCGTCAAGCCAAAATTATGGTTGTTTAATCAAGAACGAAAGATTATATCTTTGTCAATTAAGAATAATAATAGTTTAATCAAGAACGAAAGATTATATCTTCGTGAAATAAGAAATTTCAAAGTTCAATCAAGAAAGAAGGACTATATCTTCGTCAAGTAAAAATTATCATAATTTAATTATGAAAGAAGGACTATATTTTCGTTAAAAAAGAAATATCATAGATTAATCGAGAACGAAAGATTATATCTTCGTCATGTATGAAATATCATAGTGTAATCAAGAACGAAAGACTATATCTTCGTCATGTATGAAATATCATAGTGTAATCAAGAACGAAAGACTATATCTTCGTCATGTATGAAATATCATAGTGTAATCAAGAACGAAAGATTATATCTTCGTCATGTATGAAATATAGTGTAATCAAGAACGAAAGATTATATCTTCGTCATGTATGAAATATCATAGTGTAATCAAGAACGAAAGACTATATCTTCGTCATGTATGAAATATCATAGTGTAATCAAGAACGAAAGATTATATCTTCGTCATGTATGAAATATCATAGTGTAATCAAGAACGAAAAACTTTATCTTCGTCATGAAAGGAGTATTATAGTTTAATCAAGGACGAAAGTTAATATCTGCGTCAAATAAAAAATATAGTTTAATCAAGAAGTAAGAAATATATTTTCATCAAGTAAGAAATAGCATAATTAAATCAAAAAGGAAAGACAATATCTTCGGTAAGAAAGAAGTATCATAGTATAATTAAGAACGAATGACTGTATTTTCATCAAGTAAAAATATAGCATAATTTAATCAAAAAAGAAAAAATATATTTTCATCAAGTAGGAAAGCGAGAGAGTACAATAGAATGAGTACATAAAGGATGACGTTCTGGGATCAATGAGATGGTCGTTTTGTTTGCCAATGCCAGCAACATCGATTTAACATGGCTAGAGAGTCAGCAAACACGCCTTTGTATATGTGTGAATAATCCTAAGTGCCGTACATTATTGGAAAAAATATAGCGTTATCTTCTCATCCAACAAATGCACGGGTTATTAACTCTCTAAACACTACAGTAAATGTTGATGGACCCAAATATCAATAAAGAAGGAAAGCAATTTAAGGGTTTTAATTAGTTTTTATATAAATTTAGAAATAAAATTTTACAGCGCAGATGAATAGGCTCTATTTATGTTTTTTTCCAACTGTTTAAAGGTCACATTAAAATTATTATTTATCGCATATCATTCATACAGGGATAAAATTCCAACAGCAAATTACTGTTATGATCAATCCGATGAGCAGCACTTCCAGCTATCGATTGGTTTTGCCTACTCAATACGTTAATGGCAATAACACATAGACGCCATTATGTCTTCCCCGTCAAGCCATTGAAACTTCTATATTCATTTCATTGCATTAATATTAGATGCCCTGCACACAAGAGACCGTTATCGACAAACGTTGATTGGTTATAGTGCTAACAAAAATAAGGTTTGAAGATAGTGACGGAAGAAAAATACCATAATAGCTATTGGAAATTGGATAGTGGTGAACCTCGAACGTCTTAAACTCTCATAATTTTGTTTAATAAAAAATCGCAGGTATATGAATCAGATTAAAGGAAATCAAAGGTAATGAATGTGTAAATTTAAAATAGTATATAATATCTTACATATACCCTATACATACAGGAGACGCTGAACAAACCACTGTACGTATATGCCCCTTAAAAACACATGAAATTACACAGACCATTATACGAAAGTGCCCCTTAAAAAATTTCAAACCAAAATGAAAAATCTAACCAAGTAAAAGTTATTTCCAATTTGCTTAACACATATATAAACTGTTTAAAAATATACTTGAAAGCATAATAAATTTCTCTATGTGTTTATATTTGTAAATTATTTGTTGGGTGCCAAAATAAAGATCCACACCGGGTGCTAAGTATTATAGGTACGCCCCTGCGTAGAGACATCATTTTAACCTTTCATATATTTTTTTCTGATTGCAGGACACAATTTGCACAAGAAAGACTGGATCGATGTAATTCATTGCACTGTGAGAATTCCTTTTTTATGTGGTGCGAGCTCTTTGGAATAGTCGCCTATACGTTATTGTTTCTTTTGTGTGGTGTGTGGACCCCTCGCCTCTTTCGACCTATATAAGATCGCAAAGTTTCAAGGGATCTGGTACCGCCGCGGCTCGAGGACACATTGCTTCTTATATAATTGGCAAAATAGTCTTATTTATAAAACTGAGTAAAGTGATTTCTTTATTTTAAGCGTTATCATAAATATTGATTTTTGTTAGCAGCAAATAATTTGCTTTTTTTTAAAAAGAGTAATACCTTTCATGTGTCTAATATCTCTTCAGCTGAAATTATTGTTTTTGCTTCTTTTAACCTTTCTTTTGCACTCTAATCTAAGGCTCCTTTATGTTTTGTTCTTAACACTGATATCACTGGAGCCGCGTTGGGTGCTGAAGGCGTTGGACTCGTGACCAGCATAATGCGGGTTCGATTCCCATCATCTGATCAAACATGTCTACTACATTAGGCAGTCTTTAAGTAAGTCACTTTACTTGCCGTAGAACTAGATAACCTTTAACAGCCTTATATGTTGCCTAAATAAAAACAGGAAATGTTCAATATTTGGCTTACACAAGTTGTACACGTCATGGTTGGTCACGTGTCGATTGCTCTGCGAGATTTACCCACTACAGACAACGTGCTTGGAGGAGATGGTGGAGGAGATAGTGGTGGTGGGGTTAGACAAAGCTGTTATGCCATATTTGGTACAGAATCAGATGCTTTGTGTCTGTATAAAACTACGCAAAACGATATCACTGTCGATAATCACTACTAAATACTCCACAAACGCGATCTCTGTCGATAATTACAGTACTAAAATACTTCACAAACGATATCACTGTCGATAATCATTACTAAATACTAACAAAACGCGATCTCTATCGATAATTACAGTACTAAATACTTCACAAACGAGAATGTGTGTGTGTGTGGGGGGGGGTATGTGTGTGTGATTTTAAAATCGATTGATACCATTCCCTCAATTTACAGTTTCGCCTGATACATAAACAACGATAGCGGCTTCTTAAAAAAAGGCTTCAAGAGTGCTCAAACTTTCCTGAACAGTATAACTTCAGTTCGGGTTTTTGTAGCTCATAATATAGGTTTATTGTATCTCGAATCACTCAGTAGCTTTACAAGGGCTGACTCGGATATTTAGAACACGGATGAAACGCTACCCATTAGGATGGGAAACCATTAGGAGCATTCTTTGAAAGCTGCCACCGTGTTCAGCGTCTGGAAAAGATTTGAAGAGCTCAACGTTGGACGGATCACTTGTTAAATATAGAAGGTATGTTTATATATATATAGGTAAATATTATCTTCAAGATGTATGGTAAGAAAAGTAGCGTTCCCAGAACGAATTCGGAATGCTTATACATATATACAGATACCAGTTGACTGGTACTCAGAACTTTGAAAATAATCTTGGTTTTTGAGAAATGTTTGATCATTATCGTTTTCAGTCTACATAGAATATTTAACATCTGACGATTGACAAGAAATCATGAACAGTAAAATTCTTTTATGTTTTTTGTTTTCTGTAACTTACTTTTTATTTTTTTAAAATTGATTTTATATTATGGATAAGAGATTTAATGGAATCAAGAATCATGTTACCAAAAACAAAACAACACAAACACGCAAACACAGCTGAACAGTAGAAATTCAGAGGGTTCCATCGCACGAGTCTAACAATCACGTCATATTGTGATGTCATATAGGAACTCTACCGCTTATCATTATAATACATGTCTGTGACGAATTAACTTATTTATAGCTGTCACGGAATTGCCAGTTTAGATACTGCATTCACTTCTCAGAGGAAGAGAGACGAATACATGTAAAGGGAAAATGCCAACAGTAAAGATATTACCATTGAGAAATTTAGCACTCTAATTAAATTGTAGTTTGTTCTTTTGTTCATTTTTAACGGCATTATCTACATCAAAGTAAGATTCCCATGGACGACTAGGACTGGCTTGGGCGGGTGTCAAAACCCTTGACCTTTAGATTATCAATCCGGTACTCTTTCAACTGAGCTAACACCTCTCCGTTTGTAGTAATATGTGTAGTACATGTTATCGATAATCTCCCTTAGTAGTAATATCTGTAATAGATGTTACCGATAGTGTTGTCATTGTTTGGTGATATTGCCCAAATGAAATGATTTTTTTAAATACAATTATAAAACACCGTATAAACAAAAGACTGAGTAGCGATCGAGGTAGCCGAATCTTTTACCAGTTTTTTAACCAGCACGTATATAATTTTTCATGTATATGTATGTATTTTAACTTCATCATAAGCACATTACTTCTATAATTTCCCTCACCTGCCAGTTATGACCCTGCTATGATAAGTATTTAGATAGCCATATAAAACACCTTGTGAGATTTAATTTGAAACGAAATGTGTGTGTGTGTGTGTGTGTGTGTGTGTGTGAATAAACAAAAGAACATATAATGAATATATATCAGTGAAAAGTCAAAAGCAAGGGTAATGAATATGTAACAGTGACTAAGTATAATAAGGACATGCAAAGAATTAATTAAGTAATATACTAACTGATATCTACAAAGGAACTGTGCCGGATTACTTTGCATGCAATTTTGAATGTTTATAAATACCTTTTAACCGCTTTCATATCAATACACTGAAATCAGAGGTTTGCGAATTTTCGTGAATATGTGTCTAAAATAAAGATGTCTCACATCATATTGTCTGATGTACCGGTCTGGAAGTTAAACCAAAATTAGTATGACCATTTGAGTTTGAGAGAGAGAGAGAGAGAGAGAGAGAGAGAGAGAGAGAGAGAGAGAGAGAGAGAGAGAGAGAGAGAGAGAAGGCAATCCGATATATAGACACATAGATATACATGAATTGACATTTATGTCATTTAACACTTTGGAAATCTAGGACTAAAATTCTTAATAAATCTTTGTTCCATATGCATCACCTTAATGCTGATATTTGTAGCCATCTTTAAGCTAGCACAGTAGACGGCCATATTCCGCTATCAATAGTGGAGGCTGGGTGTGGCGGGCTAATACGACGTATACAATTATATGAACTGTTTTTCTTTTTTGTTTTGTTTTAATTAGAAGCATATTTCAGCCAGAAGAGGTTCCTAATATAAAAGGGACGTTTAAGTATTCTACACTGAAGTCGGCTTCTAATATGTGTAATATTTTGGTATTTGAGAGTTTGAAAAGGTGAGGCAACAATATTTATTCAATGGCTTGTATAACACAATAAGAAGAATAGCAAGCCCTACGTTTACGGTCATGTTCGATAGCTTTTCAAAGGCAACAGATTGTGTTGTGTGTGACAATTTCTATAGATCTTTTCCAATCACTGGTTTCTTTCTGTAATACACAGTCGCTAACATGAATATCGAATATACGGTACATATATGACCTTGACCTTACTGATGCCTAGTCTGTAATGTTGGGGTACAATGGGCCGTAAAAGAAAACAATATCTGCTGACATTGCTATTATCGTATTTTAGGAATAATAGTCCGAGGAGATCCGTCTTTGAAAAAGTTCTGAATAATTTGCCTGTTAAAAATATATAATGTCTATATTTGATACTTATTATTTTAAAAAATCTATAAACGTATATGTAGTTACCCAGGCAACACGCCTCACGCCTATGTGTGGGGGTGGGGGTGTGATAAATAAATAACAGTAACGTAAAAATGCAAGAAAAAGATAAACGATTCAGCCACTGAGGAAAGTTTGTTTGCGCATGCTTTGGATAGGTCAAACGGACATATTGTGCTTGTGAGTCTATGTGGACTAATCTCCATTTTCTCCAGACAGCCGTCCACATGCGCGAAAGGTCCTTAGTGACCACAGTTACAGGGATGAAATCTTAAATACGTCACATTCCTGATGTGTGATTCCTTCATGATCGCACATGTAACTCATTGGAATTGAATCCTCAACACAGGCGTTTCAAAATTTAGAAGCAATACATACGATCCGCGAAAACATGAAAACATGAACAAATGTGCTTTCTACAATGAACACAAATCTACAATTCTTGATCATTGTTATGTGATCGACATTTTATGTTTACACATACAATACTAAAGGAAGCACATTGCCTTTGCAACGTCGCACTGCTATCCAACGGAAGCCTTTTAATGTTAAGATAAAGCCTTTCGGTTCGAAATAGTTTAAACACTCTGCATGTGCGTCGTTCATGCACGATTCATATGTATCTAATTTAGTCATTCCTCATGAGTTTTCAAGTATCTGAGATATCTTGTCAGTGTCCGTTTGTACACGTCTGAGTGATTTTCGGTGAATTATACTAATGTGTCTATACACATGTTAGTGAAATCAGTGAATTGTACTAATGTGTGTATACACATGTGAGTGAAATCAGTGAATTGTACCAATGTTTTATACACATGTGAGTGAAATCAGTGAATTGTACGCATGTGTTTATACACATGTGAGTGAAATCAGTGAATTGTACCAATGTGTTTATACACATGTGAGTGAAATCAGTGAATGGTACGCATGTGCTTATACACATGTGAGTGAAATCAGTGAATTGTACTGTGTTTATACACATGTGAGTGAAATCAGTGAATTGTACGCATGTGTTTATACACATGTGAGTGAAATCAGTGAATTGTACTAATGTGTTTATACACATGTGAGTGAAATCAGTGAATTTACCAATGTGTTTATACACATGTGAGTGAAATCAGTGAATTTACCAATGTGTTTATACACATGTGAGTGAAATCAGTGAATTGTACTAATGTGTTTATACACATGTGAGTGAGGTTATGTTGTGCCAATATGTTTACACACATATTGTGAGCTTCAGCCAGTTGCATCAACATGTTCATGTAACTGATAGTGGCACGGTCATTCGTATATTTTGCTTTAAGTATCTGAGATAGGTTCAGCAGTCGTACAAATGTGTTTTATGTATACGAGTTGGAATGACTCAGTCGTACAAATGTGTTTTAGGCATACGCGATGGAATGACTCAGTCGTACCAATGGGTTTTAAAGTATCTGACAGCGATTCAATCAATTGTTATGGCACCAGTGTGTTTATACGTACCATTGTCGTATCATAGTCGCTCAGTCACATGTACCATGTGTTTGTAAGAGTTTTAGATATGTTCAATCTGTTGTACTAATGCACTGATAGGGGTCATGCAGTAAATATTGATCACGTGCGTCACAAGGACAGGAATAAGCGTGCAACAAAACAAAGAAAAAACAATTGCCAAATTTCTTACAATACTATGCAACTTGTCAGCGTTTTTAGAGTACTGTGTTACTGGTCTGTTGCGTAGTTCTTGAACTCATTTACACCTTGAGCAGGCCCGCACCTAGGAAATTCTGGGCCCCAGGCAGCTGATAGAGTTCAGGCCCCTTTCGTGTTTCAAATATTTGCGTATATGTGCCTATCTAGCTCGGGACCCTGACAAGTGCCATGGTTCCACCCCACCCCACCCCCTAGGTGCGGGCCTGCCTTGAGATTATCTGTACCTTCAATTTGGTTACACTAGAAGATACATATCTGTCAGTGAATGCTCTGAGAGCACCCGGATTTAACGTATTCTCTTTCCTCCGTGTATTGCTCCGGTGGCAAAGTGGTTAGAGCGTCCGCCTCGGATGTGGGAGGTCGTGGGTTCAATCCACGGCCGAGTGATACCAAAGACATAAAAATGGTACTAACAACTGCCTCGCTTGCCGCTCAGCATTAAGAGGTTCGTGTTAGGACTGGTCACCCTGGTGTCATGATAATGTGAATGGGTGCTAGACATCACTATTAACTGGCGTAATGCAGACGTCGTAGCGATATGACTGATTTTTTTTTAAAAGCTACGTTAAAAATAAAAAAATCACACACACACACACATACATAGACACACGGCCTCGTGAATACTCAACTGAATGTTATAAAGGACAGGCAGTTCATCTGATCCATAATGTTTCAATAAATGTGAGTTTTACTTAAGTTACCAATGAAAGTGATGGGTATTACGTACGCTTTCTATTCAAGACTGCTGTTTGGATGACGTAGTACACACGATATTTTTATTCCAGACGGCTGTTTGCAATGCAGTTGTTCATATGGGTTTTGTATTCCAGGCTGCTGTTTCAAATGAAGTTCTTTCAGATGAGCTTTCAACCGCTCCGGTGGCCTAGTGGTTAGAGCGTCTGCCGCAGAAACGGGAGGTCGTGGGTTCGATCCCCCGCCGAGTCATACCAAAGACTTACAAAAATGGTACTAGCAGCTACCTCGCTTGGCGCTCAGCATTAAGAGGTTAGTGTTAGGACTGGTCGGCCTGGTGTCAGGATAATGTGACTGGGTGGGACATCATGCTACGTGTCTGCGGCATGATGCCACAGTGCTAGACATCACTATAAACTGCCTCACTGCAGACATCGTAGCGATATGACTGAAAAAAATTGTCCAAGCTACGTTAAAAATCCTAATCAAGCAAACAGAATCAGATGAGTTTCTATTACAGACTGCTGTTTGGAATGACGTAATTCGCATTGTACTTCTATTGCAGACTGCTGTTTGGAATGACGTAATTCGCATTGTACTTCTATTGCAGACTGCTGTTTGGAATGACGTAATTCGCATTGTACTTCTATTGCAGACTGCTGTTTGGAATGACGTAATTCGCATTGTACTTCTATTGCAGACTGCTGTTTAAAATGACGAAGCTCAAATGGGCTATTGAAGTACTTGAGTTTGTTTTATTATTTCATACGCTATTTGAAATGTGGTTGTTGAGATGGTGTTTCTACTCCATAATGCTATTTGAAATGCAGCTACTCAGATGGGCGTTATATTCCATAATGCTATTTGAAATGAAGTTGCTCAGATGGGCGTTCTATTCTGTAATGCTATTTGAAATGAAGTTGCTCAGATGGGCGTTCTATTCCATAATGCTATTTGAAATGAATTTGCTCAGATGGGCGTTCTATTCCGTAATGCTATTTGAAATGAAGTTGCTCAGATGGACGTTCTATTCCATAATGCTATTTGAAATGAAGTTGCTCAGATGGGCGTTCTATTCCATAATGCTATTTGAGAAGGATCAAGCTGAAGATGTAAATGTCAACAATCTAAAATTAAACCCAAGGATTTTGCAATACGCGTTATATAATACATTAATTGCGGCAAGCTATTCAAAATTGAAAACAGTGCAACGTGAACGATATTTGTCTAATCATGATACGTTAAATTGGTATACTTATGATACGTTAAATTGGTCTAATTATGATACGTTATTTTGGTCTAATTATGATACGTAAAACTGGTCTAGTTATGATACGTTAAACTGGTCCAATTATGATACGTTAAATTGGTCTAATTATGATACGTTAAATTGGTCTAATTATGATACGTTATTTTGGTCCAATTATGATACGTAAAACTGGTCTAGTTATGATACGTTAAACTGGTCCAATTATGATACGTTAAATTGGTTTAATTACGATACGTTAAATTGGTCTAATTATAATACGTTAAATTGGTCTAATTATGATACGTTAAATTGGTCAAATTATGATACGTTATTTTGGCCTAATTATGATACGTAAAACTGGTCTAGTTGTGATACGTTAAACTGGTCCAATTATGATACGTAAAACTGGTCTAGTTATGATACGTTAAACTGGTCCAATTATGATACGTTAAATTGGTCTAATTATGATACTTTAAATTGATCTGATTATGATACGTTATTTTTGGTCTAATTATGATACGTTAAACTGGGCTAATTATGGTACGTTAAATTGGTCTTATTATGATACGTTAAACTGATCTAATTATGATACGTTAGATTAGTCTAATTATGATACGTTAAACTGGTCTAATTATGATACGTTAGATTGCTCTAATTATGATACGTTAAATTGGTCTAATTATGATACATTATTGTTTGGCTTTTGTTAGTTATACAACCTTGCATACTGTATTGATGGTAAAGACTTCAATATCTAACTCAAGATGCACCCTTAGGAAAGGGTATTTTCCCCAAATTAAAAAAGAGCATGTCTACTAAAACTTATGGCATTCATGCCAGTAGACTCTCTGCTAACATATATCTCAGCAGGAATATGGGACTTTACAGCGACGGAATAGCCACTCGAGCGTCAATGGGAATTTAGCATGGGAATGAAACTTGGGGGCATAGCTATGAAATTAATACAGGAGCGGAGGTTGTTTACCAAGAAAAAGTCCTTCACAATAAAAAGTGGGACTTGGGGGTAAATTGCACTTGGCGGGGAGCGTCACTCGATAACAACATTGCATTTGATAACCCCTCGGACAAAAGCGACACTTGAGGACAAAAGGCATTCGGTGACCCATACGTACGTCTTGAGACTGACATGTGACGTCACATATGTGTATAGGTGAGCCAAACTGAGGTTTTGAGAGTGACATGTGACGTCACATATGTGTATAAGTGAGCCGAACTGAAGTCAACTCTAACAACGTTACTACGTATTTCACATGATGACACCTGTGAGAAAATGACATTGAAAATGCGACGTGCAACAAACACATATGCAACAACAGGGTTTATGAGGACACTCACACACCGACACACTTTATAGTGGATAAAGTGACGGTAGAAGGGACCACACTTTTGCCAGGGTATGATTTTTGAGAGAGGGTGAGAGGATGGTAAAAGACAGAAACGTAGAGCACCAGTTTTGGTTCCGTTTTGTTTCAGTATTAATGATATGAAAAACATAATACGAGTTTACTATGAGTTTCTAAAAACAACGTTACATTCTATGTAAGAAATGTGCATGGACTATCGTTTTCATTCATCAATTTCATAAAAGGGTAAGTGTTATATTCAATGTCGACTGACTGCAGCAACATTGCTTTATAGTCACTCACAATTTTTAAAATAAACAACAATGGTGATTACGTATTTGTATTTGACCATCGTCAACACTCTCCTTCAAAACACTCGTCTGTAGCCTACAGTGCCGTCCTTACTACCGTGTTTGTTTGTTTGTTTGTGTGTCCCTATCAACCCTTTTGTTGCAAATGTATTTGATTGTGTGTCCACATCAAACCTGTGGTTGCATATATGTTTGTGTCCCCATCAACCCTTTTGTTGCAGATGTGTTTGTTTGTGTGCTTTCATCAACCCTTTTGTTGCATATGTTTTGTTTGTTTGTCCCCTTCAACCGATTTGTTGCATATGTTTCTTTGTTTGTCCCCATCAACCGATTTGTTGCATGTGTGTTTCCGTGTGTGTCCTCATCAACATTTTTGTTGCATTTGTGTTTGTTTGTGTGTCTCCATCAACCTTTTTGTTGCAAATGTGTTTCTGTGTGTGTTGCCATCAACCCTTTTGTTGCATATGTTTTGTTTGTTTATCCCCATCAACCCTTTTGTTGCATATGTGTTTCTTTGTTTGTCCCCATCAACCCTTTTACTGCATACATGTCTGTTTCACATCGAATGTCCATTATGTCCTCTTCCCTAATTGCAATACATAGTAACATTATTAGACATAGCCTCACCTTGGCGCACCTAAATATTGCATGGAATATCTATCGTAGATCTCTATGCGTATGTACTGGGTCACCACGTGCGTTTTTCCCTCAAGTAACACTGTTTCGAAGTGTCACGGAGTGCAACCTTTGTCCTCATGTACCGTTCTCAAGTGTATGTTACCTACAAGTGCATCTTTATGTCCTAAAAGGTCTAAAAGTATTTTTGTTCCCATGTGCTGTTCTCTTTTTTATTCCCCGTCATTCCCAAGTATCATGCTCGTGTTAAATACCCCTTGTTGCTCGAATGACTATTCGGTCGCTCGAGTGCCCCATAGTCTCTCTCTCTCTCTCTCTCTCTCTCTCTCTCTCTCTCTCTCTCTCTCTGGAACACTTATAAAGGTTGAGTACTGGCAGGTATGCTCTCCATTCTCACAATACACTACCCCCCTCTCTCTCTCTCTCTCCCAAAATATTCTATGTCTCACACACACAAACACACACACACATACACACACATATGGAGAGAGAGAGAGAGAGAGAGAGAGAGAGAGAGAGAGAGAGAGAGAGAGAGAGAGAGAGAGAGAGAGAGAGAATAGTTAATAGTCTAGATGGCACTTTCTATTGCATACTGCTATCATCTTCATTAATGTAAAAAGGTTTATATTGACAAAGGCAATTGCGGGCTTGAATTAGATGACACATGATCTGGTAAATATCATTTTCTCTTATTTATAATCTCGTCCTAATCAAAGTAACTGCGTATCGAGCCATTCATCCATCCACTGGATAATACAAAAGCTATGAGTCAGAAACGTTAAATTCTCAGCAATTCTGTGACATCCTATCAGGTATTGGGTATTGTTTTCATCAGATAACAAAAGGATCCATTAAAACAGAATATATCACAATTTAAATGTCATTTTTTTTGGGAGCTTTCAATCAAGCATGAAAAGTCGGCAATAATGGTCATGAACATGAGCTACAAAAGACAATAGCTCGATCTCATTTCATTGCTCAGGATCCGACGTCCATGCGTGCTGATGCTAGGCTGTTCATTTTATCAGAGGGTGGGTGGGTGGGAAAAAAGACTGAGGAATCTCGACAGAAGAAATAACAGGGGAACATATTAATCTAGATTTTGAGAATTGCATTCATTAATTTTCTTGATATTACTTTTCAAAGGTCAAATGTATGAAGACTAAGGCGTAGCTGGAAATCATGCCGAGACGAAATGAAAATATTAATACACACTAAATATAGTAACAAGCTTGTCAAAACTGGTTAAAATCAGATCAATAAGTTTGTTAACGTTAATGTCCATAATTAAGAATAAAAGCTAGGTGACAGTCACCTTACATGCTATAAATAGATAGTAATGTAAACTCTTTAGACTTAAAAAAGAGAACATAGTAAACCGAGCTTATCTAGTGATAAAGGAAATGACACTGGCACTGAAAACTACTTGTTAATGTTTTCTGACATAATTACTAATAACAGTGCCCTTTATCTACGTTCATCTCGCTCCGATATCATCTGTGAAAGGTACGTAATATAGGTAAACGTGGGTTTATAGGTCACCATTCAGTAAAACATCGAAAGCTTGGCATTACTCCAATGACTTGATAAGTCAACATTACTCAAATTACTTCATAACCCAACATTACTCAGATTATTTGATAACTAAAAATTACTCAAATGATTTGATAACTCAACAATACTCAAATGACTTGATAACTAAACATTGCTCAAATTACATGATAAATCAACACTACTTAAATGACATAGTAACTCAACATTACTCATATGACTCGGCAACTCAACATTACTCAAATTACTTGAAAACTCAATATTACTCAAATTATCTGATAATTCAACACTACTTAAATTTTTAAATAACTCAACATTACTCAGATGACTCAGTAACTCAGCATTACTCAAATGACTTGGTAGCTCAACATTAATCGAATGATTTGATAACTCATCATTACTCAAATGACTTGATAACTCAACATTACTCGAATGACTTGATAGCCCAACATTACTCAAATGACTTGATAACTCAACATTACTCAAATGACTTTATAACTCAACATTACTTAATTTTTTTTAACCGCTCCGGTGGCCTACTGGTTAGAGCGTCCGCCGCGGAAGCGGGAGGTCGTGGGTTCGATCCCCCGGCCGAGTCATACCAAAGACTTACACAAATGGTACTAACTGCCGCCTAGCTTGACGCTCATCATTAAGAGGACAGTGTTAGGACTGGTCTGCCTGGTTTCAGGATAATGTGACTGGGTGGGACATCATGCTACATGTCTGCGGCATGATGCCCCAGTACTAGACATCACTATAAACTGCCTCACTGCAGATATCTTAGCGATATGACTGAAAACTTGTTAAAGCAACGTTAAAATCCTAATCAAACAAACAAACAAACGTAATATTTTTAGTTACTTAACATTACTCAGATGACTCAGTAACTCAACATTTTACTCAAATGACGTGTTCGACCCTTAATAAAGCTTTATATTGACTGCATTGACATAGTTTCAAATTTTAAACCCATCCCCTAAAAAATGCAACCACCTCCACCCAATCAAAATCTTGGGATTTTGGTCACTCCTCTTAAATTCTCTGCTGGTCCTCCTTCATTACATTGGGGTGGGGGGGACCGCGTGTGCAGTAGTTAAGTCACCGATTGACTGCTACCGAGAAAAATGCCACCAAACTACTTAAAAAACGTGTTGCTAGCTAGGTGTTGAAATTTCTTCAATTCTACTATACTATGAAAATAAGGCTGTGAGTTTTAATTTCGTTTTTGTGGTACATCTGCAATTCGATCCTTATCATCCAGAAATGTTCAGTATACTTTCGCCGAGGCGGCAAGATTTCATTTCCGCTGTGAGGGTCATTACCAGCGTTGTGGTACCTGGCAAGACAAGGATGTAAGCTACATGTTTGTGTCTTTAAATACCTCTTTACGTTACGTATTAAATATCAAACAACACAACGAAACGAAACAGGAGATCTAGTATTGATCGCAGTCTGGTTGTGTGGTCTCTGTGCATAACAGTGGAAGGAAGTTTTAGTCTGACATTCCAGGTATGTCACACAAAGCTTACCTAAACCTTTTTTTGTATCAAGACATTCAATGTTGTTGAATACTTGGCTGGCCAGTGGAAAACAATCTCGCTTTTGATTCAGGAGACGTTTATTTGATGTCGAGTTAGGAATGCTTTGCGAGAAAACAGGTGCTACAAAAAAGGTATGAGCTCGTGTTGTAGGACTCTCATGGGCTTATGGTCTACTATAATTATCATGTTAATATTTATGTCAACAAAATCGGCATACTTTCTATATTAATTGACATGACTGTATCAAACTTAGATATTCATTAGGGAATTATGTCATTTCACTTAGTGCAGCTTACTTTCAGCGTTTTATATTTGATCATTAGACTACGACAACGCTTTCAAATTAATCCTTTTAAACATTTCTTTCTATCTATTTTCTTTACCCCTTAAATTCTGTCGCTCTATTTATCTATCAAGTCGTTTTCTATCCCACTTGGCATATTGTTCATTGTAGTCACGTTCCTGGTGAATAGCAATACTATCTTTATTGTAAATAGATCAAGGTAAATTAAGTACATGTGCCAATCAGTTTCGCTTGATTTCATAACCTCGCTGTTAAAGAACGTGTATTAGAAAAATTACAAGTTGTTACAATGTTAATACTTATTATTTACGAAACCCTTCTATCAAAATGTTTAGAATTGTTAGAATCGCATACGGTGACGCAAAAAAAGTAACGCTTTAATTCATAAGTTTAAGGAATAAAATATGAATTCACGCGCCTTTCTTGTGTGCTTCGAAAACAGCGGTAAGCAATTGTTTAAAATTAGGTTTTTATCTACTGCAATTCTTATACTTTCTAAAACAATTTGTCATTTTTAAAATTGAAATTCTTTTCATATATACTTTGGGAAATCACGAAGCTTGTAAACCAGTACTACGTTACACACAAGGATTTACCAATGGCACTGTCATCCATGCACAGTGTGTAACCTATTTACAAACGGATAGACCTTTTTACGCATATAAACTTTAAGCTAGTGCAACTTTTTTTCAAGCTTAATCGACTCCACCACTCCAGTAAGGGTGAAGCTATTGACGCCTATTTTCAAGGTAACTGACTCATATAAAAATTAAGTCATTGCAACCTATTTTGAAGCTAAATGACTCCATCACTTCCATACGAATGAAGCTATCGCAACATATTTTCAAGCTAATTGACTCCATCACTCCCATAAGAATGAAGCTATTGCAACCTATTTTAAAGCTACTTGACTCCATCACTTCCTTAAGAATTAACCTATTGCAAGCTATTTTCAAGCTAACTGACTCCATCACTGCCTTAAGAATGAAGCTATTGCAACCTATTTTCAAGCGAATTGACTCCATCACTCCAATAAGACCTAAGCTATTGCATCCTATTTTCAAGCGAACTGACTCCATAACTCCTATAAAAATGATGCTATTGTAATGCTTCTTGATTCTGTTTCTCTTGCATGAAAAACTATCATATAACGCAGACGGCACCGGTGGCCTAGTGGTTAGAGTCTCCGCCTTGGATGCAGGAGGTCGTGAGTTCAAAACCCGGCGAGTCATACCAAAGACCATTATGAAATGGTATTAACAGCTGCCTCGCTAGGCGCTCAGCATTGATAGTTTAGTTCTAGGTCTGGTCAGCTTGGTGTCAGGATAATGTGACTGGGTGGAACATCGTGATACATGTCTGCTGCATGATGTCCCGACGCTAGATATCTATAAAACATAAAGTGATATGACTGTAAGCTTTTAAAGCTACGTTAAAAATCCAAGTCGCACACATTCATAATTCGCTTAGTATTTTTGACGGCATACATTTAAAGAAAATAAATCTGAATCAATGCACCTCTTTCTACGTACTATTAAGGCTCGTTTTTTCTTCTCTTCCATTTTTGTTTAACTAAGCTTGTCAAACAGAAAACAACGCTTAAAACCAAATAACTGATACATCAAGTCTGAGTTATTTTTACTTGTGCATTTCCATATCATATTAAACTAACGCGTGTACTCAAATGAATTGTAAATTAGATGAATATGTGTTCACACAATTTATTAAAAGCAAGATGTAGTGGAGTATTGTTTTGTAAAGGAAAGAATGGCACAAGCAAGATGTAGAACACTGATGAATACTGAAAAGGTTACACACTAAACTTGCCCAAAACAACGTATAGAGTTGCTGTCCTGAAAAAGAAGCACGTGGATACAAAATAGAATGTTGAATCGCATATAAAATTTACTTGAAATCCAATAATAACTAAGCGAATAATTGTATAGAAACAAACATGTCCAATAATTAGGAATGATAACTCCATTCATGATGATGCAAAGCTAATGCTCAAAAGGGAAGTTTTAGCTAAAGAGTCCTCAATCTAAATTTAAATGTCAAGTTTAGCTAAAGAGTCCTCACCCTAAACATGCATGTCAAGTTTAACCAAAACGTCTTCAAACTAAACATATATGGCATGTTTAGCTAAAGAGTTCTCAGCTTTAACATACATGTCAAGTTTAGCTAAAGCGTCCTTGACCTAAACATACATGACAAGTTTAGCTAGAGTCCTCAGTCTAAATATATATATATATATATCATATTAAGCTAAGTAGTCATCAACCTAAATATACATGTCAACTTTAGATAAACGGTCCTCAACCAAAACATACATGTCAACTTTACCTAAGGGGTCCTCAACCTAAAAATACATTTCAAGTTTAGCTAAAGCGTCCTCGACCTAAATATACATGACAAGTTTAGCTAGAACCCCTTTCTAAATATATATGTCAAGTTGAGCTAAGTAGTCCTCAAACTAAATATACAGGTCAAGTTTAGCTAAACGGTCCTCAACCTAAAGATACATGTTAACTTTAGCTAAGGGGTCCTAAACCTAAACCTACATGTCAAGTTTAGCTAAAACGTCCTCGACATAAACATACATGACAAGTTTAGCTACAGTCATCAGTCTAAATATATATGTCAAGCTGAGCTAAATAGTCTTCAACCTAAATATACATGTCAACTTTAGCTAAAGGGTCCTCAACCTAAACATACATGTCAACTGTAGCTAAGGGGTCCTCAACATAATCATACATGTCAAGTTTAGCTAAAGCGTCCTCGACCTATACATACATGACAAGTTTAGCTAGAATCCTTAGTCTAAATATATATGTCAAGTTGAGCCAAACAGTCTTCAACATAAAATGAAATGTCAAGTTGATCCAAAGAGTCATCAGCCTAAACATACACGTAAGTCTTTTTGAAATCTAGACGGAATAAAAGTATTTGTATTCAAAGAAAATCATTAGTTAGGCAAGTTACGGTGCTGAAATCTGGTGGCAAGTACACTATTGTTGTGTTGAAAGAGGATGGTGAATCGGACAAGTTTTTGCGCTGACGAAAGTGGTGATTGCGACAAGTTATTTGTTTGAACAAAGGAAGTGAGTCTGACAAATTATTGTGTTGAAAAAGATAATAAGTTCCATAATATATTGGTTTGAAAGGTGGTGAATCTAACATTTTGTGTTAAAAGAAGGAAGTTAGACCGACAAGTTATTATGTTAAAAAAAGCAGCGAGTCCGGCAAGTTATTATATTCAAAGAAGGTGTTGAGACCGATAAGTTATTGTGTTGAAAAAAGGTACTGAGTCCGACAAGTTATCTCACTTGACGGAAGGTGTTGAGTCTGACAAGTTCTCTCAATTGAAGGAAGGTGTTGAGTCTGACAAGTTCTTGTGTTGAAAGAAGGTAGTGAGTCCGATAAGTTATTTTGTTGATAGAAGTAGTCAAGCCAGAAATGATATGTTTTAAGGTGTTGAGTCTGACATGTTATGCTGTTGAGAGAAGGTAGGGAGTCCAATAAGTTATTGTATTGAAAGAAAGGATCTGGTACGTTATTGTTTTGAAAGAAGTAAGTCAGACGAATTATTCTGTTGAAAGGCGTGGTTGAGTCCGACACGTTATTGTATTTAAAGAACGTGGAGCGTCAGATAAGTTATTGTGTTGTTAAAAGGTTGTGAGTTCGACAAGTTATTTTACTAAACGGTAGTGAGTCCGACAAGTTATTGCTGTTGAGTTTGATAAGCTGTTGTGCTGACTGTGGATCGTGAGTCTGACAAATTATTGTGTGGAAGGAAGGTGTTTTTTTATTTTTGAGCTGGATATCGTAACGGTACCCGGGATGGAACCAAACGTATAGTTGCCTCTTGCTTCATGATTTTAGAACAAAATATTGAGTACTATAGAAATACCATCCTCCCGCTATTCCCGAAGAATGCGTCCAAACGCCCATACAATAGTAAAACATTAGTTACTATCGTTCAGGTAGCGTGTTCGATCCATGAAGCTTACCTTTGCAATGGCTAAAGGATACCTGCCTGAAATTGATATTTTGAAACAAGAAAAAATTAAGGTACTCTAAAAGAACCAACACTTTTTCATACACTCGAATTTTATAAGTGCTTCATATAAACAATTCAAAAAAGGTGTACAATCGATATAATAAAATAATAAATATAACATTCGATTAATCGATGTAAATTATACAATATTAGTATTAACCTGCTACACAGTGGAATGTAAATACTTGGTGTACAGATTTTCTGAAATTCCTCGGTACATATATCGAATATTGGTACATGCTACAGTGATCGATATACTGGACATTACATTGAATTATGTGAATGTTTGCTTTCTGTTAGATATCAAGTAATCTGAGCAAATGTTTTCAGAATCCGAACACAAATATTTTAAATTTTAAAAAATTGCAAAGTACACAAAACGTGTTTGTGACTTCGATTTTCATTAAATGAAGAAAAACACATTATCATTTACTAATACAAGTTCTTTCTCATCTTATTACAGATTTCGTAAACCAGCTACGCAGACTGTATAATAGATGCACAGACGAAACGCGGCCAAGCCAACATATAGCGACCTAAATTCTTCTCACAGATACTTTTTCCTAAGTAAAACTGTTTCGTAAGCTTAAAGCACATATATTTTCAAAGCGAGGAAGTCTACAGTAGAGATTGAAAGTACATTCAGTACAGCAAATAAGTGAGTTGTTATTGAGAGCATGTAATTATATAGGATCTCATAAAAATAACAACCACGACCTTGCGGGTGTAATTCAAAAGTACCGTTTTCCTGCCGGTGAATGCGTATTACATCGTGCGTTATATGCTAGACATATTGCGTATATTTGCAACGTATAGCGATTCATTTTCTTCACACCAATCATGACCAAATACAGATGGTTTGTAGAATTTATCGCAGGTCCAGGAGGATTCAGCGAGAAAGAAGAGATCGTCAGTGACTGGTTTCCCAATATGGAGGAAGCGAAGAAAGACGCCCTGGCAAAGGCGGAAAAGGAAGTGAGAGAATACCCATTTTCTCGAGGTGGAATCCTAAAACTCAGTATAGAAGATGAAGCCGGACGTATAACAGAACTTATGAACGTTTTAAAGAAAAGCTGATATCAATAAATTTGTGTCATTATGTTGTTTGAAATACATAATGTGAAATAGTTTGTGGTTATTTGGGGAAAAAAGGAATTAAAATACGTGATTTTGTATTATATTTACTTAGTAAAATTATTACACATTTTAAAGTGTCTTTACATATGCCATACATTAGTATTGCTGACTTGCGTATGAAACTAACTGAAACGCATTTACCTCAGTATTGTTCGATCTTTAGGGAGCGGAAATTGGGTGATAGACAGAAAAAAAGAAGGATATTTTCTTACAAAGTCTAATACAATCATAGATTTTCTGTCCGATAAGCAGGCTGGTGAGTGAATGGATTTTTAAAATTTTAATGAATTTTAATGAAACAAATTGCTGTACTAGTATTTTTAATAGATATTTGTAATTGTTCACTTAAATATCTTTGACTAAACCTTGCTACATGTATGAAAGGCTTTATTATAAATACTGTACTAATTTCACTATCATTGCTTGCAAAACACACACACACAGACACAGACACACACACACACACACATAAATAGAAAGAGAGTAACAGTCTTTAAATCTAAAAACACAAGCCCAACCTTGTTGAGTCACTTTGACCTTCATTTATACTAAATCAAATAGACAATTCGATATCTCTACAATTCGATATCTCTACAATTCCATAGGTATACAATTTGATATCTCTACAATTCCATAGCTATACAATTTGGTGTCTCTACAATTCGATATCTCTACAATTACGTAGCTATACAATTCGATATCTATACAATTCCATAGCTATACAATTTGATACCTCTACAATTCCATAGCTATACAATTCGATATATCTGCAATTCGATATCTCTACAATTACATATCTATACAATTTGATATCTCTACAATTCGATACCTATACAATTCGATACCTATACAAATCGATACCTATAAAATTCGATATCTCTACGAACAAAAAATATTTCTTTACTTTGATGCAGGCACTAACATATCTATCAATCGATGCATATGTATGCATGTATTTATGTATTTATGTATTTATGTATGTATGTATTTATGCATGCATGCATGTATGTATGTATGTATGTATGTATGTATGTATGTATGTATGTATGTATGTATGTATGTATGTATGTATGTATGTATGTATGTTTATGTGTGTATGTGTGTGTGCGTGTGTGCATGTATGTAAGATGAATGTAATTGAAATTCTGTCCTTTTGTGTATTTGTTTATCTATCTATTTGTAAGTTTGCATAAATCTGTACAACAGTTTGTGGATAGATCTCGTGATACCGATTTATTCATAGGTATTTATAACTGTACAGCTATAAAAATGTACAAAAAGTTTTCAATTTCCAGCTATTAATAATAAAAGCTTAGTGAGTTTATATATTTCATATGTGCAATTAAAATGATTCTAATAATATTTAAAAGAAGATGTTTTATTTATTTCCATTTAATTTTAACCTTGTTTCTGTATTCTTATATTCTGTTTTACTTTACAAATTATAATAAATGCAAACTATGCTGGAAGCGTGAGTTCTTATTAATTGTTCATAGTATGTATGTATGTATGTATGTATGTATGTATGTATGTATGTATGTATGTATGTATGTATGTATGTATGTATGTATGTACAGGGCTCGAAATTAGCGGTAGTCCGCTAGCCCGAGGCTAGTAGATTTCCCGTCGGGCTAGTAACTTTCATAATGTTAATAGTGCGACGGGCTAGTAAGTTTTTGGTTATCAACAGTCAGCTTTTATTTACTCAATACCCTTATAAAGACGTGACTTCGGCCGATGTTCTTTAGAATCAACGCAGTGACCGTTGTAAATACGGTCATAAAATATTAGCATGTGAAGATGAAGTCAATTTCTACCTCGGAAATGTGTTTCTATTACAAGAAGCCATCTGATTATGTGCGTTTCACATAATAGCGCCAATTTAGGTCCCGTCATTAACAACGGAAGTTTGGAAATTGATCCGTATTAATCTGATAGCGAATTAAATGGTATCACTCTTTATTCACGCGACCACAGTAACACATTACGAAACGTTACACCACACAAAAGAACATAGCATCAACTATTCAAAGAAATTAGTTTACATGTTTGTTTCTCGAAGGTATTGTTTTTTTTGCTTGCTCCGAGTCACAAACGGGTAACTCATATTTTACGTTTGCATCGAAATAATTAGAAGAATTAGATCAATTTATTATGATAACATTACTGACACATCATTTTCCAAGCAACTACTTTTTCTATGATAACAAGAATAGCTTTTATATTTCCCCCCAGAAATGATTGAACAAATAATTGAATACACATGGAGATATCCAAGCATTTGATGGGAATTAAAATCTCACATGGGCATCTAAGATTGAAAATATTCACGCTTTTTATTAATTTCAACAATACACTGAGGTTCGATTAATTAGGAACAATTACCAAACATATGTTATTAATGATGAGACCGTAATTGGAGCCGTTAAATACCACAGGTATTCTATGCGCTCTTGATGTGAAAGGGGAAAATAATCTAAAGAAACAAATCATATAGAGTGACAAAAATACCTTAGAAAAATAGCTCAGGTATATTTTTGGTACTTTTGTCGCTATGTATGATTTTATTCCTTTTGATTATTGTTTTCTTTTTCATTCACATCAAGCTCGCAAGCAAGCAAATTGGGGTTTTATAGTAACAACCGGCCACAAAGGGTCATTTGTGCTACTTTTATATCCAGCATATCGCTGGACATTTATTTTCCCTTGGGGAAGGGTCGTTACCCCCCCCCCTCAGGCGTTTATGTGCATACCAATGCACTTATTAATTTGGGCGTTATACCGAATTACTAATATGTAACTATCGGTATAAATGTAAGCCCTGGGGCAGGTAGGTAAGGCCCATCCACACCTCCCCTAACAACATCTAGAAGCGATACCTGCAGGAAGAGGCAAAGGCGGAAAAGGTCCCAGTCAGACTCCTCGTCGTCCCACACGCAGAGGCAGCGCCAAACGCACACCCAGACCCACCCACGAAGAAACACGAGACGCCCCCAAGACACTCCCGGAGAACACAACCCGCGAAGCAGCAACACACATCGAACACGCAAGGAGAAAGACAGCAACAGCCACAGATGCCACACCCTGACGAAAGGCTCCCTTTAATTTTGTATCAAAATTTCAGTCCAGTTGTGCTAATGGATGCCCTACACCAATGATGTGTGAGCCACCTGTGCAATTATATCAAGTTTTATAAGTTACGGAATTTCCTAACACTTATCACTATTCCCTAATTAAGTACATAGTGTACTGTACAGTTCCCTATCCGGCCGGCAAAAAACCCTTCTGAAGAGGGCAATTCACCCTAGAAAAAAAAAACAACCTATACTAGGGTGTCAGAGTGACTGTTAGTTTATTCAGATTAGGTTGTTGTAAGTTATGAATTTGGTTGGGTGTGGTCCGAAATGGTCATATTTGGTTTGATGATTGGTTAGTCAAATGGAATTCTCATACCCATCGATACTGCGAGAATTCAATGTCTATGAACATGTAACAAAGAAATGACCTACAGGACAATACAGACAGACAGACAGATTTAGAAAGGGGGGGGGTGTGAGGGGTCGATCAGCTTCTCTGCGGGACTGACATCAAGCTCGCGTCGAGCACCTGAGTTAAATACAACGCGCCGAGTCAGCTGGCTTCGTTTGATTGGAGCACACATTTTCCAAGTTGAAACTAACATTATCTTTTGATGTTAATATTTTATAACAGTGTTTACTTTAGCCACTGCTTTGATCGTGCAGAACATCCGCTGAAATCGAGTCTTTATTAGGGAGAAGCCCTTTGATGGAAGGGGGGGGGGGGGGGCAAATGCACGTGTTTTTAACGGTTTTTTTGCTCGGACTTTTTTTATATAAAGGACACTGTGTCATTCCTTTTCTTACCTCAGATAATTCGTAACAGTTATACTGTAACATCTCATATTTCAAAACGAGGCACAATTCCCGCCTTATAAGACAGGCAAAATGTGGCGTTTTATAGAGGGTGTTCAGCCTACGGAAAAAAAGCAAAATTCATTCTGTTATCTTGCAGTTACAAAGACATCTATGCTTTGACTTGGCCCACAGTTGTACAATCATATGCTGCTGACTGCAAGAATATTCTGGCATTGATTGACCTCATCCTGACAATCCCAGCCCACTCTGCTGATGCTGAAAGGGGGTTTCCCCCAGATCAAAATGGTGAAGAGTGACTGGAGATCTTGTTTGCGACCTTGGGTTCTGTCCGACCTACTCTTCATCATGTTTCATACAAATGACATTCCAACATATGATCCATTATCAGCAATACATTTGTGGAATGTTTCAGGGAGACGGGTAAGGAGACCAGAACAAACCCCATATGGACCCAGAGTGCAGGTGGAGGATGAGAAAGGACACCTGGATCCCTTTCTGGAATTGGATCCAGATTATCTTGATAAACAAGAAATGTGATTTTATTGATAATGTAAAGTAGAATTTATATTTCTGTACTTCTGCAGTTTATATGATAATGCTATTTATGAAATAAAATTGTTGTTAGTCTCAATACGAGTGTGTGACATTGTTTTGAGGACAGGGCTAGTAAATGTTTGGCAGGGCTAGTAAATTTCTCAGTACACTAGTCCGTCTGGCTACCAGGAAATTTGTGTTAAATTCAAGGCCTGATGTATGCATGCATGCATGCATGCATGCATGCATGCATGCATGTATGTATGTATGTATGTATGTATGTATGTATGTATGTATGTGTGTGTGTGTGTGTGTGTGTGTGTGTGTGTGTGTGTGTGTGCGTTTATAATACTTTTCATTTGAAATGTTCATCATGAATTCGTTTAAAATTTAATACTTTCAGCTAAATTATCTAAACTTATGGTAAACGAGGTCAATAAGGAAAATGGGAACCACTGATTGCACATAATGTATCAGCTTTGCTTGTCCGAGCAAATATTGGAACCCTATTTTTTAGTTACGATTTTTAACTTTAGAAATCAAAGCGTCACCTTTATGTAGGGTTTGCATCAAGAATATTTATATAATTATTATTTTGTTTTATACCGACGTTCCAGTGCACTGGACTACTGTATCTGAAGATATTTCAACTCTTCTTGTGCCGACTGTGCTGCCGGTAGTCCTGCATTTATTCTTATTTTCCCATTTATCCATTACATTTCCACTGCATCTTCATATCCGTAAAATTATTGATCGAAAATATGGAAATATGCTATACAATTTGATATCTTCACAATTCGATATCTCTTCAATTCCATAGCTATACAATTTGATATCTTTACAATTCGATATCTCTACAACTACATATCTGTACAATTTTATATTTCTACAATTCGATACCTATACCAGTCGAGATCTCTACGATTCGATACTTATATAAATCGATACCTATACAATATTGAATTGTATTGGTATCGAAAATAACTGTCATTCATGGTAGTCCTCCCAAACAACACAATATTGTTTGATATCGCTTTTCTTCGCAAAGAAGAATATTATATTATTGATTTTTGTCATCACCAATATTTTACAATATATATCCAATATGAAACTAGTCGACATTCGCCAGTCAGCATTCTCATTTTTCAGTTTTCTTTTCACAAAACTGCTTTTGAAATGCAAAAACACTTTTGGATCAAGGTTTCTCAAAATATTTAAGGATTTATATCTAATATCAGATATAGACACTAATACAGATAAAAGCAAAACTATTGGAGCTTCTTAATTTCTAATAACTACCAAATTTATTTTGATAAAATTCAACAGGCATCTACCCGTCATCCAGACATAGTGTTAATATTTGTAGGTCCCTAACGGTTTCACTTTACTAAATGTCTAAGCGACATGAATGTGTTTAGTCATTATTAGGTAAAATAGGTTTTAATTTTTTTGAAGTGGTGTTCTCAATGTTCAAGTCAGTTTTGAGATAGAGTTTAGTCAAAAAGGGTTATCTTGCCAAAATGAAAAACCTTATTCAGGCAACGAAAACAACCGTAATTCTCGTCGTTTCTGTGATTGCTTGTGTCCAGGCATCTTCCAGAGTGAGTAGCTGCGACCGGTAATTGAAGACTTCCATATATATTTTTCTGGTAACTGCTTAGATCTGACTTCCTACATTTTGTTAGAAGGTTGCCTTGAGTTAAGCATCCCATTTAAAATCCATATGGTACACATCTTCATTCAGTGCAGCTAGTGTTGTTAGTTTTATGTAGACGATTCATGATTCAGGTCTTGCAGTGTAGTCACGGGCAGCTCTGTTCATAGGCTGCCACGTGTTTAACGTATCTTCTAGACTCTGTTTCTGTTGAAAATCTCTCGTCAGCAGCGTTATTTGTGTAGTTACGCTCAAGCAGCATATTCCGTGTGCATGTAGTACTCTGAAGTTAAGTGCGTATGGCCACATATTTTGTTTTTGGGTCCTGGTGTGCACATTTTCCTACCTTCCCGTTCATCCACTGCGCTCCAGATAAGCCGGTTCTCCTGCTCCGTGTTCACCGCCTAATGTGTTGATCTATGAATGATACCAAAAGTCATAACGATTCAAATGATAACCAAATACGCGCGGACCAAACAGAAAAACTAACTTTCTACCAACAAGCAATAACTACAAAGAAACACATATAAACTATTTGATAAGGTAGGAAAGAAAGAGCTTATAGATACACTTCTAACAAAATCAAACAAATGAAGAGCTTATGGACTCACTTCTATTTGTTAACTTACTAACATACAAGGTCCCCGAGTGGTCTAAAACAATCTCTGTTACGGATCACTGCCATATCACCTATGTCTGCGTGGGTTCGCGTCTCAAATTTGGCCAATGTGGGTATGTGAGAATTCTTGCCAGTAGCTTCTCTGGGTCGGTGGTTCTTACGCGGGTCCTCCCTGGTTCTTCCTTCACCAATAATACTAGCCACCATCTATAGTCTATCTTTGTGCTGCAAAATGGCGTTAAACGCTACTGCAACTACAACTACAACTTACATACAATTGACAATATAATTAATATCTCTTTTATGAGCATTTGGGTAGCCCTAGGAAGGGCTGTGTATGTGGACGATGAGTTATGCAACTCGTTATCATTTAATATTGCGTCCCCTACCGACGGCAGGCTTTCCCACAGGATAATGCTTGCTTCTTCGGAAAGAGAAAATCTCTTTCTTGTCGACACGGCAGTTGACAAAACATCTAACTGGTTCTTGCTGTTGTTGCTGTTGCTACTGCTCTCTCTCTTTCTTGCCTCTAAAGTTTGTACTTCTCCGTCCATTCTTCTTTCTCCTTCTGAATTGCCATTCTGAAGAGGTCTTCTATGAGGTTTTCAATCACTTTCAATAGTCTAACATTCTTTATCTCTTCAGGTTGGCCTGACACGATGCAAATTTGCGTAAGCTTCGTTAAGCTTAGCTAGTCTTGAACACATTTTCATAGGCTGATGGTTTAATATTGGATGAGCAGACTAGAGACTATTTCGCTTTATATTGTTCAAGCGCGGATGCGATAGAAAACATCCCTACAAGTTTTTGTATTTGTCGGAAAGCTAATTTTAGGGCGAGAGATAGAGAGAAATCAAAATTCATGGATATGAATGAAAATTTGAAAACAGAGTCTTATACATTGTTTCAAAACAACATCTTTTATTCAAACAACTAACATTAAAACAACCAACAATTAATAATCAACCATAAACAAAAATATTTCTTCAAACAAACAAATTATTTGTGTCATGGTTGGCGTGAAGAGTAGCTAGATTCTAGGAATGTAAGTCATTGGGTAGTTGATGTACACTAAAGATAACAGATAATCATAATGAATACAAAACCATCGATCCACTTCGTCGTCGTTTCTAGAAGAATTTCGGTCAAAATAAGTCACTAAATGTTCTAAAGAATATGCAAGACTGCGTTGATGCAGAAAATATACACAATGTTGTCCATACACCATAAAACCTGTGTCATCTAGTTTCACATTATTGAATCGTGCCTTTCTTCACATAAAGTCAATGGTGTAGCCATCCAAAGGTGGCAATCCATACGAATCAACATAATCCAATCAACCCTCTTTATGAACGAGGAGAGTTACCCAGTATGTTCCAGGGAAATGACCGTCGTCCGTATGACATAAGCTTGAATGGTCTTGACGTTTGCGATGAGGCAGTTCATATTTAGCACACACCACATGATTCCATGAAGCAGCGTATACTCTGTGGTTGACAAAATAATAAAGTTCTCATGTATCCATTATTACTTTATCACAGGTAATGATAAGTTATCAATTCAGTCGTGACGTTTTGCTTGAAACTGTCTGACAACTAACCGTTTCTTTGCTTCGTCTCCACACTCTAAGCCAAGATAGTTTCGTCGCAATGGATATCTCGACAATCAAATGGAGGAGAAGACTGATCATGCAGGTCTTTATACCACTGATGCAAAACGTTTCTTCTGAGATTAGACTCCAAGCTTCGTCTAGAGACTCGTCTAAGTTTTCTTCTTGACTCATCATCAGACATTTATCGTGTTGAATTTGATTGGGATGATCGTTTGACATCAATATCAACCTATCTTCATCACGTCCGTAATTAAACTCGCCAAGTGTTTGACAAAACATGAGACTAATTTTCTAGTTCTGGCCATGTTGACTTCATTACCACCTCCTCTTCGTCTTTGTCTTGGGGTTCTGCTTCCACGGTATTGTCCCATTCCATTTCCATATATTCTCCAGTATTCAAAGAGAGACAAGTGTCTTCCCGGGCTTCTAATAGTATAGCATGACTTCTCCCAAATTTTTATTTCTATGGAAATATTTAATTCGTCATACAGGATGACGTTATCCATCTCGGTGAGAGCTTCTGCAAACTGAAGTTCCACACGTCGTTGACCGGCTTTTATAGGGTGAAAATGTCCCTCGTCGCTGCCTTGGTCTGGAGTGAAATCAAAAGTCCACAAAGTGTAACCTCCTGCATAATCTTCGTACAAAATGCCGTGACTGGTGTTGGTTCTTAACTGTCAAGTGCCTAAGTACAGGGACAAATACGACCTTACATAATTCTTCTAGTCAAAGTTAGGTTCGAAGGGTCAGGTAAACAATGTCTTGGCATCGCGACTGATGTCGATTTTGCTAATGATTTTGTATGGCTAGTAATCAAACAAAACATGTGGGGGAACTGTATGGGTATGTGTAAGGCTAGTAATCAAAAAAAGTGTGAGAACTGTATGGGTATGTGTATGGATAGCAATAACAAAATGCGTGAGAACTGTAAGGGTATGTATACGCAGAGTAATAAAAAAAATGTGCGAAATATTTATGTGTATGTGTATGGATAGTAATAAAAAAAACGTGTGAGAACTGTATAGGTTTGTGTATGGATAGTAACCAAAAAAGTGTAAAACCTGTATGGGTATGTGTATGATAGTAACCAAAAAGTGTGTGGGAAATGTATGGGTATGTGTATGGAGAGTAACCAAAAAAGTGTAAAAACTGTATGGGTATGTGTATGGATAGTAACCAAAAAAGTGTAAAAACTGTATGGGTATGTGTATGATAGTAACCAAAAAGTGTGTGGGAAATGTATGGGTATGTGTATGGATAGTAACCAAAAAAGTGTAAAAACTGTATGGGTATGTGTATGGATAGTAACCAAAAAAGTGTAAAAACTGTATGGGTATGTGTATGGATAGTAACCAAAAAGTGTGTGGGAAATGTATGGGTATGTGTATGGATAGTAACCAAAAAAGTGTAAAAACTGTATGGGTATGTGTATGATAGTAACCAAAAAGTGTGTGGGAAATGTATGGGTATGTGTATGGATAGTAACCAAAAAGTGTAAAAACTGTATGGGTATGTGTATGGATAGTAACCAAAAAGTGTAAAAACTGTATGGGTATGTGTATGGATAGTAACCAAAAAGTGTAAAAACTGTATGGGTATGTGTATGATAGTAACCAAAAAGTGTAAAAACTGTATGGGTATGTGTATTGATAGTAACCAAAAAGTGTAAAAACTTTATGTGTATGTGTATGGATAGTAACCAAAAAAAGTGTAAAAACTGTATGGGTATGTGTATGGATAGTAACCAAAAAGTGTGTGGGAAATGTATGGGTATGTGTATGGATAGTTACTAAAAAAGTGTAAAAACTGTATGGGTATGTGTATGGATAGTAACCAAAAAGTGTAAAAACTGTATGGGTATGTGTATGGATAGTAACCAAAAAACGTATATGGATTGTATGGGATTTTGGCTAATAATCATAAAAGGTGTGGAAACTGCATGATTATGTGTATGGATTGTAATTAAAAAATGAGTGAAAATCGTACGGGTGTGGAAACTATACGGGTATGTGAATGGATATTAATATCAAAACCTGTGGAAACTGTATGGGTATGCGTATGGATAGTAACCAAAAAATGTGTGAAAACTGTATGGGTATGTGTATGGATAGCAACCAAAAAATGTGTGAAAACTGTATGGGTATGTGTATGGATAGCAACCAAAAAATGTGTGAAAACTGTATGGGTATGCGTATGGATAGCAACCAAAAAATGTGTGAAAACTGTATGGGTATGCGTATGGATAGCAACCAAAAAACGTGTGAAAACTGTATGGGTATGCGTATGGATAGCAACCAAAAAACGTGTGAAAACTGTATGGGTATGTGTATGGAGAGTAACCAAAAAACGTATATGGATTGTATGGGATTTTGTATGACTAATAATCATAAAAGGTGTGGAAACTGCATGATTATGTGTATGGATTGTAATTAAAAATTGAGTGAAAATCGTATGGATATGTGTATCGATAGTAATATAAAAAATGTGTGGAAACTATACGGGTATGTAAATGGATATTAATATCAAAATGTGTGAAAACTGTATGGGTATGCGTATGGATAGCAACCAAAAAACGTGTGAAATCTGTATGGGAATGCGTATGGATAGCAACCAAAGAAGTGTAAAAACTGCATGGGTATGCGTATGGATAGCAACCAAGAAACGCGTGAAAAATGTATGGGTATGCGTATGGATAGCAACCAAAGAAGTGTAAAAACTGTATGGGTATGCGTATGGATAACAACCAAAGAAGTGTAAAAACTGTATGGGTATGCGTATGGATAGCAACCAAAAAACGTGTGAAAACTGTATGGGTATGCGTATGGATACCAACCAAAGAAGTGTGAAAACTGTATGGGTATTCGTATGGATAGCAACCAAAAAACGTGTGAAAACTGTATGGGTATGCGTATGGATAGCAACCAAAAAATGTGTGAAAACTGTATGGGTATGCGTATGGATAGCAACCAAAAAGCGTGTGAAAACTGTATGGTTATGTGTATGGATAGCAACCAAAAAACGTGTGAAAACTGTTTGGGTATGCGTATGGATAGCAACCAAAAAACGTGTGAAAACTGTATGGGTATGCGTATGGATAGCAACCAAAAAACGTGTGAAAACTGTATGGGTATGCTTATGGATAGCAATCAAAAAATGTGTGAAAACTGTATGGGTATGCGTATGGATAGCAACCAAAAAACGTGTGGAAATTTAACGGGTATGTGTATGGATAGTAATTATAAAAAAAACGTGTGAAAACTGTTTGGGTATGTGTAAGGACAGTAATGAAAAAAGGTGAAAACTGTTTGGGTATGTGTATGGATAGTAACCAAAGAAGTGTAAAAACTGTATGGGTATGCGTATGGATAGCAACCAAAAAACGTGTGAAAACTGTATGGGTATGTGTATGGATAGTAACCAAAAAACGTATATGGATTGTATGGGATTTTGTATGGCTAATAATCATAAAAGGTGTGGAAACTGCATGATTATGTGTATGGATTGTAATATAAAAAATGTGTGGAAACTATACGGGTATGTGAATGGATATTAATATCAAAGCGTGTGAAAACTGTATGGGTATGCGTATGGATAGCAACGAAAGAAGTGTAAAAACTGTATGGGTATTCGTATGGATAGCAACCAAAAAACGTGTGAAAACTGTATGGGTATGCGTATGGATAGCAACCAAAAAACGTGTGAAAACTGTATGGGTATGCGTATGGATAGCAACCAAAAAACGTGTGAAAACTGTATGGGTATGCGTATGGATAGCAACCAAAAAATGTGTGAAAACTGTTTGGGTATGCGTATGGATAGTAACCAAAAAATGTGTGAAAACTGTATGGGTATGTGTATGGATAGCAACCAAAAAACGTGTGAAAACTGTATGGGTATGCGTATGGATAGCAACCAAAAAATGTGTGAAAACTGTATGGGTATGCGTATGGATGGCAACCAAAACTGTATGGGATAGCATCCAAAGAAGTGTAAAAACTGTATGGGTATGCGTATGGATAGCAACCAAAAAACGTGTGAAAACTGTATGGGTATGCGTATGGATGGCAACCAAAACTGTATGGGATAGCATCCAAAGAAGTGTAAAAACTGTATGGGTATGCGTATGGATAGCAACCAAAAAACGTGTGAAAACTGTATGGGTATGCGTATGGATAGCAACCAAAAAACGTGTGAAAACTGTATGGGTATGCGTATGGATAGCAACCATAAATTGTTTGAAAACTGTATGGGTATGCGTATGGATAGCAACCAAAAAATGTATGAAAACTGTATGGGTATGCGTATGGATAGCAACCAAAAAATGTGTGAAAACTGTATGGGTATGCGTATGGATAGCAACCAAAAAACGTGTGAAAACTGTATGGGTATGCGTATGGATAGCAACCAAAAAATGTATGAAAACTGTATGGGTATGCGTATGGATAGCAACCAAAAAATGTGTAAAAACTGTATGGGTATGCGTATGGATAGCAACCAAAAAACGTGTGAAAATTTAACGGGTATGTGTATGGATAGTAATTATTAAAAAAATACGTGTGAAAACTGTTTGGGTATGTGTAAGGACAGTAATAAAAAATGTGTGAAAACTGTTTGGGTATGTGTATGGATAGTAACCAAAGAAGTGTAAAAACTGTATGGGTATATGTATGGATAGTAACCACAAAATGTGTGAAAATTTAACGGGTATGTGTATGGATAGTAATTATAAAAAAAATACGTGTGAAAACTGTTTGGGTATGTGTAAGGACAGTAAAAAAAAATGTGTGAAAACTGTTTGGGTATGTGTATGGATAGTAACCAAAGAAATGTAAAAACTGTATGGATATGCGTATGGATAGTAACCAAAAAATGTGTGAAAATTTAACGGGTATGTGTATGGATAGTAATTATTAAAAAAAATACGTGTGAAAACTGTTTGGGAATGTGTAAGGACAGTAATAAAAAATGTGTGAAAACTGTTTGGGTATGTGTATGGATAGTAACCAAAGAAGTGTAAAAACTGTATGGGTATGCGTATGGATAGCAACCAAAAAACGTGTGAAAATTTAACGGGTATGTGTATGGATAGTAATTATAAAAAAATGAGTGAAAACTGTTTGGGTATGTGTAAGGACAGTAATAAAAAATGTGTGAAAATTGTATGAGTACATGTATGGAGGATAGTAATATTTACTGCTCGAGTGCTTAGACCCAATATTGCCTTCACTAACTGATGTTATTAATATCTATATCTCATCAGGGGAATTCCCATCATTTTTCAAAACTGCCATCGTAAAGCCACTGTTGAAGAAACCAACACTGGACCATAACGATTTCAGGAACTACCGCCCAGTTTCTAATCTCCCATTCATATAAAAAAGAATCTTAGAAAAGGTTGTTCTAACTCAACTTGTATCTCATTTGAATTCAAACAGTCTTTTTAGCAATGTACAGTCTGCATATCGCTTTTGCCACAGTATGGAAACTACTCTTCTGAAAGTATTTTGTGACATTCTCTCTGCTTTGGATAGTGGAAAAATTACAGTCCTCACTCTCCTGGATTTATCTGCAGCATTTGACACAATAGACCATGATATATTACTTCTTCACCGTCTCCAGCATGTAGTTGGCATTCAGAATATAGCCTTAGAGTTGTTCAAGTCCTACTTAGTCAACAGGACACAACTTATATCTGCAAATGGAATATAGTCAAGCCCATGTATGCTGTGGTGTTCCACAGGGATCTGTTCTTGGACCTGTTCTCTTCATTATGTATACTCAGCCGCTCTCAAGTGTCATAGATCATCACCCAGTGTCGCACCAATTGTATGCTGATGACACCCAAATATACAAGTCTAGCCACCCAACTGAAGTTGATGTACCATCCATGGAGTAGAGAAGTGCATTTCTGATGTGAAATCATGGATGACATGTAACAAGCTGCAGATGAATGATGAAAAAACTGAGGCTATTCTGATCACAACACAAAGACTTTCTCATTCACATCCTTTACCTCAGATAATAAATATCAGCAACACCAACATTAAATTCTCACAGTCAGTACGGAACCTAGGCGTTACTCTAGACAGTACTCTCACATTGCACCAACATGTCATGAACATATGCAAGGCTGCATATCTTGAATTGAGACGCATCAGTTCCATTCGTAAATATCTTTCAGTTGATGCCACTAAAACACTTGTGTGTTCAATAGTACTTTCAAGACTGGACTATTGTAACTCAATTCTGTCTGGTTCGTCACAATATTTGCTCCAGAAACTTCAAAAGTTCAAAACACAGCTGCACGGATCATCTTTAGAGTACCTCGATCAGAGCACACCTCACCACTGCTCTGTACCCTACATTGGCTATCAATTCCATACAAAATCAAACACAAAATTTGTTCTCTGTGCTATGTTTCACTGACACACTCCAGTGCAACATACCTATCCAGCCTCACCCATATGTATACACCAGCTAGATCCTTACGCTCTTCTTCTGATAATCGTATACTCATTGTTCCCAAGGTGAAAACAAAGTCATATGGACAACGTTCGTTTGCACACCACGGCCCGGCGTCGTGGAACGAATTGCCCATTTTAATTAGACACAACGACACAGTGGTCCCTTTTAAGAGTGCTCTTAAGTTTCACCTGTTTCGACTGCAGGGAAAAACTTAGTAACCTAATCATGTTTTGTATCTTATATGTTTTCAGAATGTTTTTTTTTTTGTTTTCCAGTTTCAGTGTTTCTGTCATTTGTTGTTCTGTAGTGTAGTCATATCATTATTGATGGTGTAAAGCGCTTAGAGCTTCGAAAGATTAGACGCTATACAAAGTCCTCATTATTATCATTATTATTATTATTATTATTATTATTATTATTATTATTATTATTATTATTATTATTATTAACCAAAACATGTGTGGGAACTGTCTAGGCATGTATGTGGAGAGTGATCAAAAACGTGTGAGAACTGTAGGGGTATGTTAGGATAGTAATAAATATGCGTGTGTTGATTGCATCGACTGTGTGATACTCTAAAATTATATTTCCCTTACTGCTTTAAAAACAGAAATAAAATATAAATATTTGGCAATGCTAAATTCACATTTTGACTGACAAACGTTTGGCTCTATAATGTCATTCCTTATGATCAACCTATATATTTATCTTAACATAATATTTGCCGTTTGCCCCTCGTGTGTGGGTTAGGTCTTGAATTAACACCCTGAAATTACTTTTGGAAAACTGTCAAACCAACTGATGGCTAACTGGATGAAAAGTACTTTGAGATTAGGCTCTTACAATCTGGACACGGTGCAGTTGCAATTTCATTTGAACTGTTCCGTTTATGTCAACCGATGACTGTTCACTACTCCACCTACAACTTGATATGCAAACACTGTCCCGAGTTAGTTTTGAACTGGTGAATTTTATGTTAAGAATCCTACTGTATGTTAACTGATCTTCATCGGCTTCCCAATGCAAGGAGATAATAACTGCAAAGGATCATTTAGTACCATATACCTAATGATTTCCGATAGGAAAATAAAGGATGGATCAAGCAAACATGCACCCATTTCACTTCCGTATCTACTTCTCGGTGTAACCCCCACTCAGCAAAATTCCTAGTGATATTTGAAAACTTGTAAAACTTGTTTAAAAAATCAATATCAAGCACCGGAATTGATATCTTAATTAAGAAATCATGCAATCCTCGAGAAAACGCAAATAAAATTTTATAATTGTTTCAAGGAGAACAACGATGGAATTATATGTTGAAATTAAATTGATTTTAAATCGTCTGAGGCTAGGTTTAAAATACGAGTCATAGTGCTGACATCAGCAATTATTGGCATACACCAGTTTTTGGATTAGCGACCGGTCCATATCCGATTCACAGATGCGAGGATTGGCTGAAGCAGGTATATACCATTTACTTGAGATATTGTGGCAGCCTGTCATTGGTTCTAAAACAGCATATTCTATCACGACTTTAATTCTAGTTTGTTTTTTTTTTAAATCTTTTAGCTCTCGTCCTAAATCATCAACACTGGTAATCGATATCTATCTGCTTTTTGTTTACACAACGTTAGCGGTTTTTCATATTGCAATATTTGGATAGAACATGTCTGTGGATAATATTGACTTTCTGAAATAAAACATCGCCTTTTATAGGTTTTTTTTTAATTATCAATTTCACGTACCCGATGACACTGTTGCTTTTGGCGTCAATCCAACAATGTAGTCCTACCACTTGGTTTGGGTGTAATCTTTGTTTTTAAATCCAAACTAATTATCCAATATTTAATCTTTTTTTTGGAATTACCTAACACATTATATAATAATTTATCTCAATTTTGGAGTTCCTAACACATTACACGATACTTTATCTCTATTTTAGATTTCCTAACTCATTACACGATACTTTATCTCTGTTTTGGTATTATAAACACATTATACATTACTTTATCTCTGTTTTGGTATTATAAACACATTATACATTACTTTATCTCTATTTTGGAACTGTTAATATATTATACTAAACATTTCTGTATTTTTAGTTCCTAAAACATTATATAATAATTTATCTCCACTATGGTACGCACTAAAACATAATATTTTACTTGCGATTGTTATCATGTTTGTCATTATTCATATCATTTATTACTTAAAAATGCAAACCTTTACATCTTTCCATCCTAAACTAAAAAACACAGTATTACATTTCATGTTAACTGGCGTTGACTTTTTCTAATAAATGGAATTTTGGAATTCAAGTTATGTTTCAGACATGTTGTAGAGGGAGTTACAACATTAAATAAAGCAATACATCCGTTGATGTCTCAAGGACCAACTGTATTGTCCGGTTGAACAGACTGGTAGATGCAGGAGATACGTTATGCAACTTTTTCATTGATAAAAAATAAAAGGACAGGACCAGTCAATATTTATTGGCAGTGAAGCTGTCCGAAATCCGTTACAGGGAATATCTTAACAGTTCTGAGGTGTATATAGTACAACAAACCTTTGGTATGTGATATTTTTAGTCACATCTCATTGATTGCTTTGGTGTATTTTATCGAGCAGTTTAGCCACAAAGTAGTTACTGTTAACCAGTTGGACCCTTAGCATGGGTTACTTACATAAACTGGATAATGTATGGGTTTTTTCGAAAGTATATGTCTTTAGTAAACAGAAATAGGATGAACTGTGTGAATTATGTGTTTGATGGCGATTTCCCAGTTCGTGGCACGTAATTGAGGTAAATGACGTGTGTCATGCCATTGAGAAGTAATACAACTCATAAAGGTGTAAAAATAGAGTTGCGTGAAATGTACGGTCCATTTGTATGATTGGAAGAATATTATACCTGATTTGTAGTGTTAGAGCGTTGGGAAATTCCCGAGTGACATTCGTCTCCTGTGTTGAGATCTTTGAAAAATAAAAAATATAAAACCTCAAGTCAAACTTACGCAGTTCGTATGGCATATAGTTATTTCGCTTCGTTTTCATGTGAACTTAATTAATGAATAGTGTGTGTTTCTTTGCTTCTTCATTAGGCTCTGTTATACTCCTAGCTTCTCGTTGTAGTCGATTTAATCGCAAATATTATAATATACACATCCATATATGAGTGCACACACAAATTAATTCTCTTGGTCCAAATTGCAATATTCCAAATTGACCTTACCCATGCACCCACATACCCACCTGGTAAATATTGACTTGTAACTCACTTCAAATCACAATTTAGCAGTATGAACACTGAAAGACAGCGCCAGCTGGCAAGTTCGATAACTGCGAAATACTCTTGGTAAATATCATCAGTTTTTCTTTCATTATCCATTCAGACTGTACTGGCAATTCAGACATGTACATTGTTTAAATACTGGTCTAATAACTGAAAAATACGAAGATTAGATTTCATATTTCAATATCATGAATTAACGACATATTGTATCATAATAAAGTCATGATGAAAAAAATCAAACTAAACTATGTCATATGGCTGAACATGGCAAATCCTCAAACGTACTAAATAGGATGCATGTTCTCCAAACAGCTTTAAAATATGTTCTTGCTTAGATTGGCATGTACCAATATCTAAGTGATACGTGTTAGTTAAAAACCAAATTAAATGAGTGTATATACAAAATATATATTATGCTTTAAAGAAAATCACCGGCCCTACCCCCATTAAATAATTGGCAATCCTCTAGTCACAAGATTAAATGACACTTTTCCTTCTAGTAAATAAGTTGTTTTCAAGTTCAACGATGCATGGACATCAATGCATACGTTGGTCAAGTTCATCAATGCATGGACATTAATGCACTGGGACGTCAAGTTCATCTATGCATGGACTTCAGTGCATAGGGATGTCAAGTTACACGATGCATGAACATCAATGCATACTGAGGTCAGATTCATCTATGCATGGACTTCAATGCATAGGGACGTCAAGTTCATCAATGCATGGACATCAATGCATACGGAGGTCAAGTTCATCTATGCATGGACTTCAATGCATAGGGACGTCAAGTTCATAAATGCATGGACATCAATGCATACGGAAGTCAAGTTCATCAATGCATGGACATCAATGCATACGGAGGTCAAGTTCAACGATGCATGGACATCAATGCAAACGGAGGTCAAGTTCATCAATGCATGGACTTCAATGCATAGAGACATCAAGTTCATCAATGCATGGGCTTCAATGCATAGGGACGTCAAGTTCATCTATCCATGGAATTCAATGCATAGGGACGTCAAGTTCATCTATGCATGGGCTTCAATGCATAGGGACGTCAAGTTCATCTATGCATGGGCTTCAATGCATAGGGATGTCAAGTTCATCTATACATGGGCTTCAATGCATAGGGACGTCAAGTTCATCTATGCATAGACTTCAATGCATAGAGACGTCAAGTTCATCAATGCATGGACTTCAACGCATAGGGATGTACCGTCGGTCAAACCGACTGTGTAAACATACCTGTAGTTACAAAGATTTATTGGCTATCTGATTAGTTAATAGAAGGGCATACATTTCTCTTTCACTGATTAAAATGACTAATCAAGATATATTGCATCACAATTATCAACCGGAAAGAAAAGGGTTGGGTTTGGTGCTGTATGGCACACCAAGTCAAGTAGGTTATTCGGCGCCGACGCAACTGGAGTACATTGCCTTGCCTAAGGGCACACCACAGTACCTAACCCTGGCTCGTCATATTATTGGATTCGAACACGCATCCTTTCGGTCGTGAGCCCGGCATGATAACCACTGACCCATCGCAGCTATTAAAAGAGAACGAATATATAAAAGAAATGTAAATGCAATATTGCAGCGAAATATTTGAATTACCAAGTTAACTTAAGCCGTTACAAATCGTTATATTTGCATCTGTCGGCGTTAAAGGGCATTACGAATTAGACTATGCAAAGTCGCATGTCAGTACCTTTTATTGCTTGTCACATAATAAATAAAAACTCTAGTCCAAAACCCCGTCATCGATTTATTTGACTGTCAGTTTTGCAATATAGCCATTAACAATATGTGTCACAGGGGTAGGTGAGTGCAATTTTAAACAGGGGATGAGCACTACATGAGTTAAAGTAGTTGTTGTTGGAGCCCCACCCACCCACCTTCTCTCTCTCTCTCTCTCTCTCTCTCTCTCTCTCTCTCTCTCTCTCTCTCTCTCTCTCTCTCTCATATAAACAAAAACACACGCACACACATGCACACACGAGCACATACACAAAAACACACATACAGATACGCACGCCAATACAACAAACTTACGTTTTGTTACATATACATTTAACAGACTAACAAAAAAATAAATTAAATGAAACAAAACGTGTATGTATGTGTTATAGCTTTAATAACAAATAGAATTTTACGTTACTCGCAAGAAAAAAAAAGAAAGTCTCAATTGTTCATGGATTTTGTGGCATGTGTAGCTTCGCCTAGCTGTATTTTTTTGTTTGCAGGATCAATCTACATCCTGGCGTTTTGGGTCGATACGAAAAGACATGGTCTACACATTTGGAGTCTCCCTCATTATACTATCGATCAATCTATTCAGAAAATTAATTCATTAATCTAGGGACGCTCCTCTTAGAAGGTCACACATGAAGAAAAAAATCAATTCTACGTAATTATCTCTAACAATATATGCAACGTGGAGATAATAATGTATTATTTCAACCTGAACTGGTCCGTTACCTTTCTGAATGACTTTTTCTGAAATATCGACGTAATGGGTACCGTGGGGTCGATTGATCCATATCCTTCTTCATGTCGTGCAGAGTCTGTGAAATGTATTATTCATGCCTTGGAAGAGAAAACGCAGTTCTTGCGGCCTGAAGTCTCATGATAATGGTATTGTCTACAGAGCTGGCCGGCCATACAAAATTCATTTCCGGTACTGTATAGCCGGTTTCTCTTGCACTACACCAGATAAGTACTGTAAAAGAGATCTCCATATTTCAGAACAATTACATCGAAATGGTACAAAGACTATTTATTCCTGATAGAGGTTCAAAACATACAATACATATTGATTATTCGATGTCCTTCTAAGAAATTAATTTTCCACGCAAAGCAAATGACTTCATACTGCACAGGCATTATGACAGCACATGCTCTTGTACAAAAAAGCTTAATGTCAGACGATATCGTGTTGTCGTCCTCGTGAATTCCATTATTGATTGAAACATTGTCGTCCAGTCTCATTAGACATTATTGAATCTGTTTCTACCTAGTTTTTGCCTTACGTAGTTTAAATAGTGAAAACTATGTTTAAATGTAAAGAAAAATGTAAATGAAATGAAGATATAAAACAAATGTATTGTATGCGTAATTTTGTATGCTGTCTAAACCCCTATATTTTCAAAAATAATCCGTTCCTGCAACTGAAGGTTACACCGCATTTATGTATATCCCTACATTTTCTTTCCCTGTTCTTTCAACTGAAGGGTGCAATGTAATATGTGTATACCGCTACATTTTCTTCCAACCGTTGGTTTCACGCATTTGTGTACACCTCCACAAATTCCGACCCTGCAACTGTTGGTTGCAAAGCCTTTGTGTGTACCTCAACAAATTCCGTCCCTGCAATTGTTGGCTGCAAAGCATTTGTTTGTACCTCCATAAGTTCCGTACCTGCAAATGTTCGTTGCAAAGACTTTGTGCTCACCTCTGCTGGTTGAAACGCGTTTGCTATGTCAATATACTCAGAACACACACACACACACACACACACACACACACACACACACACATATATATATATATATATATATATATATATATATATATATATATATATATATATATATATATATATATATAATGAAAAGGACGTTTATATCTCAGATGCTATCAAAGTTTTAAAGGAAACATAACCGCGCATAGATGGATATGTGGTGGTTTGGATTTTGTAGTCAGTTGCTGCTCTTCTAACCAAGGACGTCATTGGGGGGGAGGGGGTAATTTTGCCCATCCCCCGTACGAATTTGTATGTGTGTACAATTTCGGTAGACTATATATAAAAAATAACAAGCGCTTCAAATTTTGCCACCACCTCCCAACCCTGAAAAATTGAAATGACGTTCTTGCTTATAACATTTCAAAAAGCTATAAATTAACAAAGTACCTTTACAGATAATCCTTTCAACAATCATAAAATGAGTTATGCTGTGATAATCTTCACTACGGTTTGGAATCAATTAATGGAACCTGACATGAACTAGGTCGATAAATTAGCCCTTCACCAGTTATGATACTGATTTTCAGGTGAGGGGCTGATATCACCTATTCATCAAAAGCTGCAATTATCTGCATTCAAAATGTTTCAGCACACATCGGACCACATCTTATACACTTTCCGGTATTTCGCGTGTTTGTGCAGCTACCGGCGGCTGAAAGGTTCTTTTGGTGACATGTACATAACCTTTCCGGATCAAATGGTTTGTTTCGTGACGTGTAAATCCATCTGGAATAGCACAACCATCTGTCATGTGGCCATTTTCAATTTCGCGCTTGAAATGGATGTTACCAGGTACCGGTATGTCTCTAATGCGTACGCAGGTTTGTTCCGGACAGCATTGCATGTTTTAATGAGCAGGTCAAATCAGACCACTATATCATCAATATTAACACAGATTTGTGGGATGGTGATTTATCGGACTAACCACAAACGTGTTCCAAACACTTTTGACAAAGGTCATTCAATTTAAAAAAAAAAATTATTTCTGGAGTCATCATCATCAGACCTAGTGTGATGGTCGAGGCACTGTACTGCTGAACATCTGACCAGTTTCCTCCACTTGTCTCGATCATGTGCCAATGCTTGTGTCTCCGCAAAACCTTTTCTGGTCCATTATGTGATGTTGTCAATCCACTTTTTTCTCTGTCTACCTCTCCTTATGCCACCCTGGACACTGCCGTGCAGTACTGTTGTGGATAGACTGTTGGCTCTAGTGACATGGCCGTACCATTTCAGCTTTCTGTTTTTGACGGTGGTGAGATTTTAATATTGGCCTACATTGCGCCTGGTGGTGTTGCGCACTTCTTTGTGATGTGATCCATGTAAGAGCTTCCAAATAAAGTTCTTGTCATCTCTGTAGTACTCTAGATTATTGAATCAAGTCAAGATGTATGAATTGAAAACAGACGGAGATGAGTGCAAAACAGCGGATGTCTATTATGTAGATACATAAGCTCACTCTTTATTGAATGCGTCGATATTATAGACATTCCGAGTACATTTTGTAGGACATTTACATCAAGGAGCATTTATCAAGGTTAAACTAGACTAGACGGAACCTTAATGAACGCTTATTTTAGCATTATCCAGTGGAATTTAAGGGGTGTATTACATTATTTGCTTTGCATATATTTATAAAACATATTTATTCGTTTTGTAATATACGGTAAGTGTTAACTGAAACGCAATTTTTGACCAACCTTTTATGATATTGGCAACCCATCCTCTAATGCGTTTGGTTCCAAAAACAAGCAGCAACAGCGAGCGGACAATTGTTTATTTCCGTTTCTGGATTCTATTTTTTGCCACACATTAATTAATTCTCTAGCCCACCCATTGGGCAGCACGTGACCTTTCACTTTTCATATAGATTTATTGCTATCCAGATTTGAAATTCTAATCAAGATACATCTTAAATTGCGTATCGTGTATCTGGGTTGTCAGGATATACCTATTGTGTGTTACGCATCTGGGCAATATGTATATGGGTAATTAGGATATATATATATATATATATATATATATATATATAGCATGTGTATTATGTAAGGCAGGTAGAATATCTAACGAAACTGACTGGACGACAACTTTTGCGAATTACATCAAGCTATTAAGTACACAATGTTTTTCGAAATTATCATCTTGGGAAATGGCCTGTGTTTGCACTGTGAGCATAGCTTTATCTTAAAAATAACCTTCGGACATGACACATTTATATATAAACTTTTTATTCTATGAATTTCCACTGATTTTTCAGGTTAAGTGAATGATATTCTTGTGTTTTGCTTTATTATACCTAAGGATGGACCATTTGACCTCAATGGTATGTTTTAATTTTTAATGAATTGTTATATTAAGCAGGTGTATGCAACATCGCATACCTACCTTCGCACCCTTGGTGATTTGCCTCTGGCGGATTGCACCCAATATTTTACAACAGCAAATAATGAGATTGTTCCGATTGTAAATTTGTCTCGCTCCATATCCGTAGTTGTTACCGTGTGAATGAAAATAGTTAATAATGACAACACATTATAACCGATGTTTCTTTCTCGACCTCACGAGAAAGGCCGAGGACATTCTGATTGAGAAATGCAATTATCTATAAATGTTGGCGTAAACTCTTGAAAGATAGCTACATACATACACACACGCACGTACGCACGCACACACATACATACATACATGCATGCATACAAAGTGAGACAGAGAATAGAAAGTTCTACTAAACATCGTTAAAAAATACAAACATGCATACATACAAAGTTAGACAGAGAACAGGAAGTTCCAAAGATCGTTCTTTTTGGCAGTGTTAATAGTATAAATCAATAACCACTTTGAGCTACTCAGGGTCCAAAGGCGAAGGTCCATCTGTTATAAGGCGGGTTTTCGTTACGTTTTGCCCTCACTCGTCATCCATCTGGGTCTGAGGACTATATTCCCAGCACCTACTTCGCATAATCAAACAAATACATGTAATCACAAAAGCCTAAGAACTCCTTAAAATGGAGAGCTATGAACGAATGAACATACTCCAAGCTCATTATAATAATACAAACATACATAAAGTCAGAGAACAGGAAGTTGCAAACATCGTTTAAAATACAAACATAAATACATACAAATTCAGACAGAGAACAGGAAGTTCTAAACATCGTTTATAATACAAACGTGCATACATACAAAGTTAGAGAAACATGCATACATAAAAAAGTCAGACAGAGAACAGGAAGTTCTAAACATCGTTTAACATACACACATACATACATACAAAGTCAGACAGAGAACAGGAAGCTCTAAACATCGTTACAAAATACAAAAATGCATATACATACAAAGTCAGACAGAGAACAGGAAGTGTTAAACATCGTTTAAAACACAAACATGCATACATACAAAGTCCGACAGAGAATAGAAAGTTGTAAACATTGTTTAAAATACAAATATGCATACATAAAAAAGTCAGACAGAGAACAGGAAGTTCTAAACATCGTTTAACATACACACATGCATACATACAAAGTCAGACAGAGAACAGGAAGTTCTAAACATCGTCAAAAATACAAACATGTATACATACATAGTTAGAGAACAGGAAGTTCTAAACTTCGTACTATTTGGCAGTGTTAGTGGTATAAATCAAATACCACTTTGAGCTACTCAGAGCCCAACGGCCAAGATCCATCTGTTAGAAGGCGGGTTTTCGTTACGTTTTTTCCTCACTCGTTACTCACCTCGCCCAATCCTGTTTGCAGTTAGCACGTTCGAGTGCACTTCTGAGATAAGAAGTAAATCTTGATATGTCATACAAACATTAATGTTGACTCTGAGAAAATAATAATTAAGAAAGAGAAATGAGAAAATGCAATCTCGAAATCAATCAAATAGTCAATATCTCCAGGCAGTAGTCAACTCTAGCCACAACAACCGATTTGTATATAAGCTATTCGTCGTAACATCGAGTTTGTTTTTGTACAGAATAATTACGTATTAATTACAGAATAATTACGTATTAATTACAGAATAATTACGTATTAATTTTGATAATGAGATTTTGTAACAGTTCAATAGTACCAGTGCTGATTAACTAAAATCAACATACAAGAGCGTAACATCTATTTATTTTACCCTTTTAAAATTTCTTTGAAACAATTAGTCCAAAACAAATCCTGTTAGTTTATAATATCCCATGATCGCACAAATTAAATAGCCTACTAATAGCATGCGCACTCGGCAAAATCTAAGAATGATAGTTAGATAAGAAATCTGGACTGAAATGTAGTAATGCTACCATTAGTTATAACATCTCTTACATGGACCACACCACAGACGAAGAAGTATCTAGTACCATCATGCGCAAAGTAGGCCAATATGAAGACCTCCTCATCACCGTCAAAAAGAGAAAGTTCAAATAGTATGTCCATGTCACTAGAGCTACAGTTTATCAGCAACAGTCCTGCATGGCAGTGTCCAGAAGGAGAGGTACAAAAGTGGACTGACAACATCTCAGAATGGACCAGGAAAAGTTTTGCGGAGACACGAGCATTGGCACATGATCGAGACAAGTGGAGACAAGCGGTCAGATATTCAGCTGCACAGTGCCTCGGCAACCACACTAGGTCACGAGACTGATGATGATGATGATGATGATGATGATGATGATGATGATGATGATGATTAACAACTGGTCAATTGATTTCAGGCCTTAGAGATTCTGTCTTTGCAACACCTGGTAATTGCAGTTAAGGCATATGGGATAATGTCGCTACAAAATAATTAATTTCTATAGCTTTATGCACGTTTGTTCCAACAAAGCAAATCAATATCTACGTCTTTCATAACGGTCAGATCGAACGTATGTACGTTTGTATCTACAGATTTTTCGTCGCAAAGAGAATGTTTTGTTGTAATAAACGTCGTTGTAGCAAGAGATTCCATTTAAGTATATAGATTGTGTGGTCAAATAAATGTCAGGACTTAGAAATGGTGCAGACTGCATAAGATGCATGTTAAATGTCAAGGTCAATAGGCACCATCACGATTCTAATGCATATCGTTGTTATTCAACAACATCGCCAACATTAGTGGTACAATATACGTCATAAGGTTTTTCAACATTGTCGTGGGGGTGGGGTCATATTTTCAACATAAAATATTAACCTTTTGACGTTACTGAGAACATTTGTAGACATGATACATTGCAAACAAGGATTTGTTTTAAAAAATACAATGAATGACAAGTATAAAAAGGATTGTATAACAGATTTCGGGGATGTTTAGGCACGTTCATGAATACATATGACCGTGGAAATGAGGATCAAGTAACCTTTGAACTCAGGATCAAGTGTCCTTCAAACATGTGTGGAAACTGTACAAAGTAAAGGGTTAAAAAGGTGGAAAGAAGTAAAAGGGAAAGAAGCAGCTGGCTGAAGAAATAATAGCTAACGTTTTAAATAGAAAATATGTTGGAAATTACAACGAGATTGAGAGGACAGACGGCTGATGTTTTGAGTAAAGAACAGAAATTTAAACAATTCGTTGTGCACGTCCTTTCAGGTGAGAATATTGCTATAGTTAAAGCCGTTCATTGTAAATGATGGCGTATTATCAGTAAACTGCATATGCCTAACTGCACCATTTTAATGACATTGACACTCCGTGTTCACTTTTTCAGAGAAAAATATGAAATTAATTAGCAAAATAATTATTGTTGAGGATGAGTTCTTCCTTGAGGAACATATGTCCGGTGTCGAAAGATAAAATAACGAAATTTTTTAACATGGGACCTGGGGAATTAAAACAAAGATGTTGTTGGAATTGCCCTACACTTAACTTGGCGTACCTGACATGGCCCAGGTTATAAATTATAATTTAAGGAACAGACATTCTAATTAGAACTAACATTTTATTTGGTAAAATTTCTAGAAGGTTATCTTCCATTAGGTAATGTTTTGTTTTCTTTTGTTTTCGTGCTGTTTTCTTTATAAATAAAATGCTAATTGTGACCTGACGTCAAGTACTGGACTTTGAAATCGTTTCTCTGGAAAGATTGTTCATTCGTGCTTTAACATCCGAGCAGAATCAAGTTATAGTTGTGTACAGTATTTAATCTAGAATAATACAAATTATATCTTCTCTGGAAATAGACAAGTGTTCTGATAATATTCTTGCAAATAGATTCTTAAATTTATGTTAAAATTTCAAATGAGGATTTATTATTGGATTGAATTATTGTGATCCAACAAAAGACTGCCGGCACATCAATACTTTACGAACCATCATATACATGTAATTATTTTAGTGCTAACAGCTGCCTCGCAAGGGGCTGACCATCAAGAAATTAGTATTAGGACTGGACAGCCTGGTGTCAGGATAATGTAACTGAGTAGGTCATCATGTTGCATGTCTGCGGCATGATGCGCCAGTGCTAGACATCACTATAAACTGCCAAAGTGCAGACATCGTGGTGATATGACAGAACAATTGTTAAAGCAACGTTAAAAGTCCCAATCATTAACACACACACACACACACACACACACACACACACACACACACACACCTATTTTATTATCATGACTCATAACAATAAATAAAAAATAGTAATAATAATGTGTTTGTTTGCGTAAATAAGCCCGCCGAACTAAATTTTTCTAAGTGATTAATAAACTAATTACTGCGAAGTAAACAGCATATCCACACAAATTTGTTACTACATTTCGATTATAAACATCCAATTAAAACATAACACAATTTTTTCTAATTAGGAACATTGAAAGTGCAACTGTTCCGTTCGCACGCCTGTAATTAAGAAACGAAATGTCAGATATGGCTACTTTGTGAGTATTTACTAAGCCATACAGTGGGTTTCTTGCAGGAAGAATGAAATTATCAATTTGTTAAGGAATAAATAGGACAAAAGAGCAAAGTTCTTTATTGATTTCTCGTATGAGAATTAATTGGAAAAACATTTATATTAAAGGTAAAGGCTGATATACGTAGATCTTATTTTACAGCAAAACTGACGGCTCCGGTGGCCCAGTTAATAGAGCGAATGAGTGGGGTTGTGGGTTTGATGCCCGGCTGAGTCATGCCAAAGACTTACAAAAAATGGTAACAGCTTTGGCGCTCAGCATTAGGAGATTAGTGTGAGGACTGGTCGGTCTGGTGCCAGGATAATGTGACTGACTAGAGCATCATGTATACATGTCTGCGACTTGATGCCCCAGTGCTAGATATCACTAACCACAGTCACACTGCATACATCTTAGCGATATGACTGACAAATTGTTAAAGCTACGTTAAAAATCCAAATCAGAGAGAGAGAGAGAGAGAGAGAGAGAGAGAGAGAGAGAGAGAGAGAGAGAGAGAGAGAGAGAGAGAACTACATGAAATGCGGCACTGGGCTATGAAACTGGACATTATAGCCTTAAGTCATGCCAAAGACTTACAAAAAAATGGTAACTAGCTTGGCGCTCAGCATTAGGAGATTAGTGTTAGGACTGGTTGCTCTGGTGCCAGGATAATGTGACTGGGTAGAGCGTCATGTTACATGTCTGCGACTTGACGCCCCAGTGCTAGATATCACTAACCAATTACACTGCATACATATTAGCGATATGACTGACAAATTGTTAAAGCTACGTTAAAAATCCAAATCAGAGAGAGAGAGAGAGAGAGAGAGAGAGAGAGAGAGAGAGAGAGAGAGAGAGAGAGAGAGAGAGAGAATGAGAACTACATGAAATGCGGCACTGGGCTATGAAACTGGACATTATAGCCTATAGAAACTGAATGAACATTGACTGAAACTTGATTCATATTTTCGATAACATAGCAAGGAATGTTCATATATTTTCAAGGTGTGAAATCTCCTAAAAGGATGAAGTGCAGTTTGGTTTAAGTGCTACACATAAGTGTGAAATCTCCTGAAAAGATGCAGTGTAATTTAATCTAAATGCTACATCCATGTACCCTCCTGAAAGGATAAAGTATAATTTGGTCTATGATAGCACCACTTCTAAGCCTGACACTTAATATAAACACAGCCTCAGTGCTGGATAGCACGACCAAAGAGCAATATTCTTTGATAAAGTCAGCTACTGCAGATCTAAGTGCCATCCTGTCTTTGCTGCAGAGCACATCACAATTGATACAGGTAATCTAATGAATGTGTCTTTATTGCAGTGTGCTTCAGAACTAATAAAGGTAATCTAATCAATGTGTCTTTATTTCAGTGTGCTTCACAACTAATACAGATAATCTAATGAATGTGTCTCTATTGCAGTGTGCTTCACAACTAATACAGGTAATCTAATCAATGTGTCTTTATTGCAGTGTGCTTCAGAACTAATAAAGGTAATCTAATCAATGTGTCTTTATTTCAGTGTGCTTCACAACTAATACATGTAATCTAATGAATGTGTCTCTATTGCAGTGTGCTTCACAACTAATACAGGTAATCAAATCAATGTGTCTTTATTTCAGCGTGCTTCACAGCTAATACAGATAATCTAATGAATGTGTCTGTATTGATGTGTGCTTCACAACTACTACAGGTAGTCTAATGAATGTGTCTGTATTGCAGTGTGCTTCAAAACTATAACAGGTAGTCTAATGACTGTGTCTTTATTGCTGTAACTAATCAAGGTAATCTAGTGAATGAGTCTTTATTTAAGTGTGCTTCACAAATAATACAGGTAATCAAATGACTGTGTCTTTATTTCAGCGTGCTTCACAAATAATACAGGTAATCTAATGCATGTGTTTTTTTTCAGCGTGCATCACAACTAATACAGGTAATCTAATGAATGTGTCTCTATTGCAGTGTGCTTCACAACTAATACAGGTAATCTAATCAATGTGTCTTTATTGCAGTGTGCTTCAGAACTAATAAAGGTAATCTAATCAATGTGTCTTTATTTCAGTGTGCTTCACAACTAATACATGTAATCTAATGAATGTGTCTCTATTGCAGTGTGCTTCACAACTAATACAGGTAATCAAATCAATGTGTCTTTATTTCAGCGTGCTTCACAGCTAATACAGATAATCTAATGAATGTGTCTGTATTGATGTGTGCTTCACAACTAATACAGGTAGTCTAATGAATGTGTCTGTATTGCAGTGTGCTTCAAAACTATAACAGGTAGTCTAATGACTGTGTCTTTATTGCTGTAACTAATCAAGGTAATCTAGTGAATGAGTCTTTATTTAAGTGTGCTTCACAAATAATACAGGTAATCAAATGGCTGTGTCTTTATTTCAGCGTGCTTCACAAATAATACAGGTAATCTAATGCATGTGTTTTTTTCAGCGTGCATCACAACTAATACAGGTAATCTAATGAATGTGTCTTTATTTCAGCCTGCTTCACAACTAATACAGGTAATTTAATGAACGTGTCTTTATTTCAGTGTGCTTCACAACTGATAGAGGTGGTCTAATGAATGTGTCTTTATTGCTGTGTGCTTCACAACTGATACAGGTGATCTAACGAATGAGTCTTTATTTAAGTGTGCTTCACAACTAATACAGGTAATCAAATCAATGTGTCTTTATTTCAGTGTGCTTCACTTCTATTACAGGTAATATAATGAATGTGTCTTTATTGCTGTATGCTTCACAACTAATACAGGTAGTCTAATGAATGCGTCTTTAGTTTAGTGTGCTTCACAACTTATAGAGTTATCTAATCAATGTGTCTTTATTTCAGCGTGCTTCACGGCTAATACAGGTAGTCTAATGAATCTGTCTTTATTGCTGCGTGCTTCACAACTAATTTTAATTCTTAAATACCAAAATCACACGCACACACACACACACACACACACACACACACACACACATACATACATACATACATACATACATACATACATACATACATACATACATACATACATACATACATACATACATACATACATTGCCTTAATATATGTATAACTTTTGCATCCCAAGTGATGTGACCTATATATATATGACTTTTGCATTATTACAATACGAGACTTGATCTATATATGACTTTTGCATTATTACAATACGAGACTTGGTCTATATATGACTTTTACATTATTACAATACGAGACTTGATCTATGTATGACTTTTGCATCCCTATAACAGGTGAATTGACTGATGTATGAAATTTTCATCCCTATAACAAGTGAAACCGCCATTGACATGAAATAATACCTAACATAGTATAGCAAACTAGTCATTTTCTCCTTGTAAATGGACTTATCTTATATATCTTTCTAGATCGTTGAATATAAGACGCTGTTGGAACCTTATTTGCCATTAAATGTATACAAGGAAATATTGTAACATTATTTGACATTAAATATAAATAATTCAATAGTGTTACATTATTTGACATTAAATGTAAATCAGGCAATATTGTAACATTATTTGACATTAAATGTATTCAAGGCAATATTGTAACCTTATTTGACATTAAATGTAAATCAGGCAATATTGTAACATTAATTGACATTAAATGTAAACAAGGCAATATTGTTACATTATTTGACATTAAATGTAAACAAGGCAATATTGGAACATTACTTGACATTAAATGTAAACAAGGCAATATTGTAACATTATTTGACATTAAATGTAAACAAGGCAATATTGTAACATTATTTGACATTAAATGAATAAAAGACAATATTGTAACATTATTTGACATTAAATGTAAACAAGGCAATATTGTAACATTATTTGACATTAAATGTAAACAAGGCAATATTGTAACATTATTTGACATTAAATGTCAACAAGGCAATACTGGAACCTTATTTGACATTATATGATAAATTTATTAAACGATCCTTAAAAGCCATTAAAATGGAAGCCATCAAAATATTATTCATTCATTGTAAACAAGGCAATATTGGAACCTTATTCGACATTATATGATGTGTTTACTAAACGATCCTTAAAAAGCCATTAAAATGGAATTATCAAAATATTATTCATTTATTGAAAACAAGGCAATATTGTCACATTATTTGACATTAAATGTATACAAGGCAATATTGGAACCTTATTTCACATTAAATGTAAACAAGGCAATACTGGAACCTTATTTGACATTATATGATGAATTTACTAAACGATCCTTAATAAGCCATTAAAATGGAACCTATCAAAATATTATTAATTCATTGTAAACAAGGCAATATTGGAACCTTATTCGACATTATATGATGTGTTTACTAAACGATACTTAAAAAGCCATTAAAATGGAAACCATCAAAATATTATTCATTTATTGTAAACAAGGCAATATTGTCACATTATTTGACATTAAATGTATACAAGGCAATATTGGAACCTTATTTGACATTAAATGTAAACAAGGCAATACTGGAACCTTATTTGACATTATATGATGAATAGCAGCAGAGAGTGTGAACAGACAAGGTTTTCAAGCAAAAATAAGGCTTCTACGGAAACCGAAATTATTTAACAAAATGCAGAGAGTGTGAACAGACCAACTCTTTTAGGCGTCAATTTACTAAACTGAGGCTTCCCAAAATTGCTTATATAGGCCTCAATTTAGTAAACTGAGGTTTCCTTGAAAATACTTAATTAATTGTTTTAATAATTTGAGCAAAGAATAAAAAAAAAATTTAAAAAAAAAAGACGCCATTGTCATTGGCGTTCACATTCTCTGCTGCTATGAAAATCTTCGATTTTTACTAACAATTTTTTTACTAACTAAATATTTGATCAAGTCCGACACGATATCTTGTCCGAGGGTCTGATAAATTTATCGTCACAAATCCGTGTGGGATTGTCTGAGCGCGGCTAAAGAAATTTTTAAATTGATTATGATCCATATCGCCACCGCACCAAGTTTGCCAAATATTTCTAAGAGTATGTGTATCAACTCCGTTAAATACACACAGCATATTGCAGTTATCTCTGATCACTTTTGGTATTTGAGTGTAACGTTGAGTTACATATATCACGTCGGTGTTTTTATGTCTGCCTCTGGAAAATATTCTAGCAGGATTTTTTTGATTATCTAACATGATATCATCATATACAACTAAATTGTTAATACTTCCGTCAATGGAGTCAATGCTAGGTGCCTCTTCGATATCGGTTATAAACTCAATAATATCATCGCCGTTAATTTCTCGCGCGGCTTCGTTAAAATCTTTTAACACTTCATAACATCGCTGATCATCTACACTCGGAGCAATCATATACAACTTATCCCACTTCATCCATCTCGTTATCAAATTAAGTAGCAATTGTGTCTTGCCGGATCCAGATGGTCCGATGATAATCGCGCGAATAGAGTTTGGTAACATTGCTTGGTGTCTAATAGGTTCCCGTCGTCTCGTAGCTGAATAATCAATTACATTCATGCCGTTATATATAAATTATGGATCTATATTGTGTGAAGTGTAGGACGCGTACTGGCACAAATGACTTGACGACGATTACAACGAAAAATAATCGATCAGCGCTTTCTGGTAAATGCGTACAATGTAGTACAAAGAAATTTAGATTTACTTCCACGAAACCTTTAAAAAAAAACGAGGAGGTGATATTGCAGCCAAGTTAGCAAAACTCCCAGGAACACCGTGGGCAAAGTATCCAGGAGAAAAGCACCTTCCAGGATATAGCTACTGTGGACCGGGAACACGATTAGATATCAGACTTGATGATCAAAATCTGCCCCGACCCGGCGAGTATCCAATAAACGCTATTGATAAGGCGTGTCATGCTCATGATGTCGCGTATAAAAGCAGCAATTTGCAGCATAGACATCTAGCAGATGTGAAATTAATTCATGCATTAAATGCTATTCCTGATAAATCCTTCAAAGAAAAATTGGCTTCGTGGTTGGTAAAATCTGCTATGAAGGGTAAATTGATGTTAGGTGCTGGTAATTGAAAATGCTAGCATTTTAATATGGAATCTATTTATTATTCTCCGAGAGGATACTGGAGAGGTTACGCAGCAATCAATAAACTCGCTAGCGCATCAAAGGTGAAAAAAACCACTGCAGCGAACTGGTTATCTAAACAGGCAATATGGCAAATTTATCTACCAGCGCCTAAACAAATTAACTACTCGCATTTTGATGTGACCGTTCCTAATGAAGTTCATCAAGCTGATATACTATTTCTGCCGCATGACAACGGTTACAAATACGCGTTAACCGTAGTTGATATTGCGAGTCGATATAAACAAGCAGAACCGCTAAGGACAAAATCGGCCACTGAAGTTGCTTCTGCATTTGAAAAGATTTATCGACGAGGCCCACTACGCTGGCCAAATCTGTTACAAGTTGATCCTGGCAAGGAATTTCAAGGCGCTGTTTTAACAACGATGAAACATCATAATGTCACCATCAGACGAGGGCATACTGCGCTACATCGCGATCAGGCAATTGTTGAACGATTTAATCGGACTCTTGCTGAGCGGTTATTTGGATATCAATACGCGAAGGAGTTTATTCAGGATAAAGATCCCGTGAATGGGTTAAGAGATTACCAGCTGTGATTACCGCAATCAATAATGAGATTACTAGAACAATTAACATGAAACCTGTCAACGCGATTAAGAAAGCGTCTATACCAAAAATGGAAATCCAAGGAATTTCACAAAAAGATTTCAAAGAACCAATTCTTGGTAGTAATGTCATTGTAAGGTACTTATACGAACCAGGAGAGCTTGAGGGTGGTAAAAAAAGAGCTACTGATCCTATTTGGAGCGTCACTACGCATAAAATATCCGGCATAACACGATCAACTGGTGGAAACGCTAGCGTTTCTAGACCAGCAATCTATAGACTGGATTCAACTGCTCCTCAGCGAGGATTTACTCGACAACAGTTACAAGTGATTCCTGAGGATACTCAATTACCACCGCGTGGTCTTAATTAGCACCTCTGCGTCTGTTGCACTCAAGACAAGTCAACCTCACATTGTTTCTGACATGACCGAGATTGTTATTTTTTCTGTCTACGGTGAATTGGCGAGGATCTTTATCCGAATACTGCCAACGCATTATACAATTGCAACTCGCGCAGTGATTATTCTGTTGTTGCTTTAGCGTAATTATTAATTCAGCATCAATGTCAAATTCTCGTTTATTTTTTTTATCCTGTTGTTTATAACCAGAGAGTTTTTTTCTGATTATATCACCAGTGATAAAATCACCAGTGATAATATCGTCACCAATGATTTCATCATCGAAAACAATTCTTCGAAGTTGGTTTATTCGCCGTACTCTGGATACTGCGAGATAAACTAAATTTGACCACTCAATGTGATTATCTACTATCCAAACAATTGTGTCTGTGATAGTTAATCCCTGTGAAGAGTGTATTGTTGCTGCATAACCTAACGTCCATGGGGATTTATCAGCACGCAATGCATCTTCGACGACGCTGATATCAACCAGTACAATATCATTTAATACTAAATTCTGCTTTTGTTGTTGTCCAGGAATGTCAACGTCGATATTCTGCTTTCGTGTATTCGAAGGTCTATAACACAACGGTACTGGAAGTGTTGCAAATTTTTCTTTATGCAATTCAAATAATTTCATCTGAAGCGCGTCTCTGACTATTTTTCTACTCGCGATTATTAAATCATTTGGTCTCCATGTTTCCCAAAAATCATTCATGGGAGTTTCTGAAATTATTTCACGCGCTATTTCACATTGGATTTTATCCGGTTGTAATCTAATTAGCGCTTTGAATTCTCGTAATTGTTCATCAAGTGATCTATGGTCGGTATTAATCTCTTCATAATAATCTACAAATCCCTTCAATCACTCATGTGGAGATCCACCAACAAATGGCTGTGGTTGGCCGTGATCCCCGCACATGACGACTTTTGTATTTTTCAATAACAACCATTCAAGAAATATCTGTAATACTGTCAACGATACCGTGCATATTTCATCCCAGATTATGATTTCAGGAATGAATTTATCGCCCATTCGATCAGGAGTCCATGTATCGCCTTTCCATCGAAAGAAGCTGTGATAAGTACAGGCTTTTACTCCCCGCGCTATCATCTCTCTGGCGAGTCTGTGAGTTGGTGTTAGCACAATCATGTTTGTGAAATCCGTAGGATTTTCCCGACGAAATAACTCAATTACCCGAGTTGTCTTTCCTGATCCACCACAGCCGTTTAAATAAACTGTCTTGTATCTACATACGGGATCAGATACGGGTGGTGCATTAGAAAATTCTGATTGAATCTCTGAGAGATTATTGTTGCTTTTCAAGTATTTATCGTCGATGGCAACGTCTGCGGATTCACAATACTCATGTAGTTTTTCCTTTTTAAATCGCCAACGTCCCCACGCTTCCTCGGGATCTGTGAATGCCGCGACAGCTGATTTGTATTTGTTGTGTATATACATCGAATCAGTAGCTACTCTAACCGCGGTATTAGGAAATCTATTTATCATCGAAAATAGATTAATAATAGAATAACCGAGCATAGAACTTCTCAAATGTGTGTACTGACAACTATATCCATCACAGTAGGTAACAATCGTACCTAATTTCTCACCATTGGATAGAAAAGCATCCCTACGGGATACAAGTTTTCCCTGTTTCGTTAAATCCGCTACAATAAAATCGTATTCTGCGTTGTCTATGATCAACCTCGAAGAGTATTTTGCATTGTCAAATCTTCCACCTTGAGTGAATTTACCAATTATTTTTCGTCCGAAATCTTTGGCTTCTTTGTTTTTAATTTCAAATAACTCCTTAGACTAATTCATGATTTGTTCTTCACTGAAATTAGGAAATTGTTTTCGCTGTTCGCTAATTATACGATCTAGATCAGGTTTTGGTAACCAAACATCCTTCTGAGCTCGATAGGATATAATCGCTTCACTGACAATTAACGATATTAGCATACCACAATCAATCATATACCGCAATAACACAATTGGCATCCACGCCTTTTCAGACATATGTCTACCAAGCCAAACAAAACTACACGGATGTAACCCATCAGCGAGTTCAAATGATATCACACGAGCGAACCCGGTTAAATCAAAATCAGGCAAACGACCATTAATCGCAACACGAGTCATTTCATGTGTGGGATGTCCAAATCGTTTAAAATACTCAGAGCATTCTCCATACCCGAGAAAACTTCCAGGATAACACGCGGATATATCAATTGAAATCATACCATCACGTGAGTATTTCGTATTCCACAATCCTCCATGACCTAATTCGACGCAACTCAACTTCACGTCATTGAGAAAATCACTTCGTGTTGGACGCCATGAGTTTTTTTCTCTTGCGAAGTGAGCTACCACTGATGGAATTGTAAAACTATCCGTAAGTAGTTTTTTATTAGAAAATTCTTTAGAATTTTCAGGTGAAAATTCATTAGCGATTTTTCTCATCCTGTTATCTAATTCTTCAATGCGATATAATTCTCCATTTGGTCTTACAAACTGATCAAATCCTGATTCGGAATCTTCAGCGCTGCGAAGTAACCACACTGACACAGGATCATCCTTACACAACGTAACAATAGCATCAAATAATTTCTCTTCATAGAACACATCCTTGTAAAACTCCTTAGGGATATATTTCACGATTCGTTCTCGTGGAAATATATTTACCGCAGGTGACCACGCGTGTTTGTTATGATCAATAATTTCAATTGGAGCTCCTCGCGATTGATATTTCGGTTCGTATAATACTTCTCCGGTTATCGTTGCTACCGATATTGGAAATTTTAATAATGCTTCTAATTTAGCTATATCGGAAATCATTGCCCCACGCTGTTTCACTGTCAGTTCCCATTCGGTTATTTTGTTTCGTCGTTGTTCAGTTAATTTGTTTCCCCGGGATGCATTTATGAAGTGTTCCATTAACCGTGTTGCTACACAATTTAACGATGACGACTCCGTCAAATCACCATGTGATTTTAACGCTGTTTTCATCGGAGCTAGTTTTGCAATACTTGGCTTATCATTTAGCTGATATATTCCGTAAACAACTGCTGTTACAGGGTAAGATCTCTCATAGTATGGTTTGTCAATTCCAGTTAGAATTCCTGGTTTGGAATCTCTACTCACAATAACAAATTTTTTATCCTTGAGGATTGGTTCAAATTTATCTCTGATAATCCATTCACCTTCGTCTTCGATAATGAATTTTATTCTAAAAAAATACCTCCGCTGGGATTTCCCGCCAAGGTGTGAAAGTATCTCAGCTGCTCTTGTATCGTTCATAGTAGCATCAATTACGGGTACATTGACACCAATAATTCGAAATGTCGACCACGCATGAGATGCTCCATCGCGCTTAAATTCATTAAAACAGTCGCTGATTTTACTCAGCAGGGTTTTGTCATCTATTAGACTTTTAGGTATATCAGAGATTCTATCGAGATTAAATCTAGCATTTTTCCAAGGCGTAATTTTCGATAATCTCTTGAACTCCTTCATATTATAATTAAAACAAGTATTTAAATAAAAAGTTTTTTATATAATGAATCATTGCAAATGGCTTATGATTGGATCAAAGACTCCGTGTAACAAATCATGCAGAAATGAATTCTGTGGGTATCATATGCAAAGTGTGAGAAACGGTTCGGAGGGGCCTCTTCCGTGCTTGTATTGTGGGGTAGGTGTAAGAGGTAAGTCGCAGTTATGCATTAGTTGCGGGGGTAAGCGTTATAGAGAGTTGAAGCGTTATTATGACAAGCGAAGAATCAAAAATCCTGACTCTGTCAACGACAACGTCAACGGCAAAATCATAAAAACTGCTCAAGACTACATAGGCAGATTTGCCAATGTTATATCTCAGCCAATTAACGAATTAGACAAATAGAAGTATTAGTATATAAATGAGCCAAGAATTTCAAAGACATCCTGTTATTGAAAATTACGAAGCTTCTCGTGATGGTGTTGTCAGACATTGTAAACTCAAGAAATCTGTTGGGGGTGATAATGGTATGGGGTATTTGATATTTGGCGCTGGAGGGAAAATGATTCTCAATCATCGTTTCATCTATGAAGTATTTAATGGATTGATCAAGGATGGTTTTGTTATTGATCACATAAATAGCATTAAGACTGATAATTCTTTGAATAATTTACGAGCTGTTACACAAAGTGAGAATACTGCATCTGGAAAAACTGGTACTTGTAAATCAATTGGGAAGAGACCCGTAAGATCGTTTAATACTGAAAATAACACGGAGAGAGTATTTCAATCAATGTCAGAAGCTGGTAGGCATTTCGATATTTGCCCTCCCTCGGTACAAAAAGTAGCAGAGGGGATTTATAAGACCGCTTTTTCAAAACGTTTTAAAAACAGCATTCAGTTTTATTATGAATAAGTCGTAATTACGCATTGGAAATTTAGGGGAAATAACTCCGTTAGGTAACGCGCGTGTGATAAATCACCAATGACAGAGTTACCGTTTGTGAATGGAAATTCTTTCAGAATTTCACGAAGTAGTTTTTGATTGGTTAGTTTCGCTATTATGAATCTGAACAACACATAATCAATTTCGTCTTTTTTCAAGTATTAACAGAACTGTTTTATAGACACGTCGTATTTAAACATTTTTTTTAGTGTCTGTTTCAAGTATTATGCGTGTTTTCAACGTTATCAGTGATCGCTAATAAACAAAACAAACAATTACAAGCACTACACCTCTTTATGTCACTTCGTTGTAATGAGTGGTTATATACAAATCCGTCCTTGTTATAATTGGGCTTAGCCGAAATTCAAGTGTAAACCAAACCTGAAATCACACGTGGCGTGAACGTTATTATTGACATTCAAACCAAGTTTCGTGATTTCAGGTTTGGTTTTACACTTGGATGTAGAAATAGCCCGCGTCATCCATTGTCATTGTTCACCTATAATCTATTGTTGTACCGTCGTCATTGTCATTGAAATCAATTCATTGTATATACCATTGTCATTGAAATCAATTCATTGTATATACCATTGTCATTGAAATCAATTCATTCACCTATAATCTATTGTTGTACCGTCGTCATTGTCATTGAAATCAATTCATTGTATATACCATTGTCATTGTTCACCTATAATCTATTGTTATGTGTTTGTCGGTTTGTAACCGTTGAGCGCGCTGCTTGATGTATAAAACACCAAGGGGGTTCAAAACGGTTATGTGTAATTGTGCCGTCGTCAATCATAATCACTTATAATCGCATTAAGCTTCTGGGCTGCTAAAGATGATCAACACCTTAGCGGTCCAGAATTCATTTTAGAAATCCTTTGGATTTCCAATTCAACAAATATATTTTTATATAATATGAATATTGAAAATCTCAAATTAATTATTATTGAAATCAACAAGCTTAAAGATCAAAATGTTAAACTATGTTCAGGGTTAGATTGTGATCAAATTATGACCGATTTCGAGGACATACAATTTGCAGAACAGACCGGAAAATACGTCCTCGCTAAGAAATATTTTTTAACTAAGCGGATACAAAAGCTTATACGTGAAAGTTTAGTCAATACTGAAGACGTTAATATTTTTGTACCATTATGTAGCATCGTTGAACGTGTACGAAAGCAATTAGGCTTAGAATATGAACAAAAGAGGCTTATTAATTGTAAGGTGAGACAATTAAAAATGTTAATGGAGCAGGGTGATGAGCCCCACGCGTAGAGAGCCTCAACCAGTACGGTATATGACATGTATAATCACTACCTATGAGGAAGTAAAATTGTGTGTGTGACAACAGGGAAGTATAATCTAGTGATTTTTTTTTACTTGCAATTTGACAATAGTGATACTCTTTCAATAATGGTAGGACAATCATTAACCACACGGACCGTAAAGGAGCGACTTAGCGCTCTTAATAAAATATTACCACTTCGTGATCGTATACGTGAAAAACTTCAACAGCGGCAATTACTTCAGACTGACTTTACAGAGGATACAGAGCAACTCTTCAAACCTATTGTTACTGCAACTACAGATGTGAAAACAGCTACTGAACGAGCTATATACGGTGATATCCCTGAAGAGGGAAAACGAGTAGAGAGACCTATTCTTGGTGAACTTGAAAAAATAGCAAAACGAACTAAACAAACAAAAAAATCATTAAAAACACTTCCTGGTGATATAATAACTACTGCAAGACGACAAGAAGAACAACAACGAGAACTTCAGGAAGAAGTTGAACGATTAGGTGATGTTGATATTTCCTCACCACAACCTGAACCTGAAGAATTTCAAGAAGAAGAAGAAGAAACGAGAGCTGTTCCAAAAGGGGACTATCCTCCTGAAAAGATATTTACAGTTGATGCGTTAAATACAATCAGAAATATCCCAACACTCTCTGGATTAGCTAAATTTACCAACGACAACGTTAAAAAAGCGAAGAGAGTTAAGTATTTAATAGACGACACGGCTAAAGATTTTGTAAATGGTTCAGAAGTTTGGGCAAATAAGGTGTTTTTAGCAAACCGCCAGAAAAATAGAATCACAAAAGAAATAAGTAGTGATTATAATCAGTTTCTAGCTATGGTAAAGGGAGTCACATCAGCACCACCAGTATACACAGCAGACCCAATCCCTGATGAAATACAAATAATGGCAGAGGCTGATTCTAAGAAGGGTGCAACTGGTACAACTAAAAAAAAGGGTAGTGGTTTAGTTGGAAACTCTAGCGTTGGAAACTCTTCGAGTTTCTGTCCTGGCAATATTCTCAGTGATATAGCACGATTAGAAGTACTCGTAGGAGGAAAACGAGCCGGGAATAACTCACTGGAAATAATCAATGAAGCAGCTGATATCTGTAGGCGATTATTTCAAGGTGGTATCATGGATATTGCAACATATCGAGATTTCATTGAAGAGTTAGTAGAAAATCCTTTGGATTTTCACGGTTATCATAGCGATTAGATAAATATCAATTGAATAGAGAATGATCATACACTACAACCATGATAAACCAACTAACGTCTACGTGGTAAACTCACGATTGCCAAAATACCGAGCATACTATGGAGATGGTCTCGGTAATACTATAATGGGATTATTTTCAAGAATGGCTCCAAAAGTGGCTCCGCTAGTAAAACAATTATCAATGAAAGCAATTGATGTTATCCGAGATAAGGGTATTAGCGCTGTTGGTGATCTTGCCGGGAAGGGATTTTCAGCCGCTAAGGATAAACTAACAGCGCTAGTTCGACGTGGAAAATCTTCTAGATTTTCAAGGAAACCAGCGGTGATTTCATCACTGCCATCTACTGAGGTTATGCCTGCGCGAGTTAGTAAAATAATAAATAACGCAGTAGATGAAAAACTACAGTCGTTGATGACTAACGCCCAGGATAACATAACAGCAAATATGATAGCGGGAAGTGGCCTTGGAAATTCAAAGAATTTCTACAAACAACGACAAAGTCGTCGTCGGTGAAATTGCTTTGCAAATTATTATAAAAAAATAATTATTATAATAAATGAAAAATCTTTACATTTTCGCCTCCAATTTAGACCAACGGGTATATAATAAAAAATGTTCAAACAGAACCCTGATGTTGCATTTGACATGGACGCCCCAGTGCTCAAAGATACCTCTGTACGTGATTATCAATTTTTTGCCTATCACGCAGTACAACCTGATCTTCGTGGAAGAATTGAACTTCAAGTTCATGATACCAGTAAATACTTTTTACCCGCTGAAGCCTTTATTGAAGCCGAAGGTGAACTTTTACAGCATGATGATACACCATATGCAAATGACCCAACTATCCGAGTTGGTTTTGTTAACAATGGCATCATGGCGTTATTTGAAAGTGCTAGATATCTCATTGATGGAAGAGAAATCGAATCTATTGAACGTGAAGTTGATGTTGCTACCGGAATAATTGGACTAGCAAGATATTCAGATGATTATACTAGATCAGCTGGTCCATCTATGATGTTCTCTAAGGATATTACTGATAACGCTGAGCACGTCCAGTATTCTAGAGTAAAGGCAACACATGCTTCTTCAGTTAATCCAGCACCAGCCGGATATACAAGACCAGCTGGTGATTTTGATGTCATAAATAATATTCCCAGTTACAACCTAGGGTTTGCAACACGAGTAGCAACGTTGCAGGGACAACATCGACGGATTTCATGTGCTATTCCGCTCCATCACATATTTGGATTTTGTAGAAACGTCAGAAAAGTTATCTATGGAGTAAAGCATACTATAACGCTAATGAGAAGGGGTACTGATAATTATGCAATCTGGCGCGGTGCTGGCGTTGCCGCTGGTAAAGTCATTTTATCAAAACTATCACTGTGGATGCCAGTGTTGACTCCGTCGTTGTTAACAGAACCGCGGTTACTGTCATTTATGGATCAAGGGGGGAAGAGATTATTAAGTTGGTTGTCAACGTCCACAGATACCATGGATTCTAATATTGATGGTACACTTACATGGCATCTAGCATCAAAACAGGGCATTTCAGCTCCACGTCATATTTTTATTGCGCTACAGAATACTGCGCGATTAAACGATCAAGAACGTTCCCACATGATATTTGATCAGATAGGTGTTAATGAAGTCTCGTTGAAAATAAACGGACAGCAAGAACCATCCGAGGATATACAACTTAACTATGAAAACAACCACATTGCACGAGTTTATCATCGGTTGCTGTCGTATATGGGACGCGATCAAAATGTCGATACTGGTCTACAAATTTCACAGTTGGATTTTAAAAGTCTGTATCCGATTTATTATTTTTCGTTGGAACATCTTGACTTGATGAGACAGTCCGTCGTTGATATACACTTCCGAGCTCGTGTAACCCGTCCTGGTGGTATTATTAATTATAGGGCGGTTGCTGTCATTCTCAGTGATAAATCAATGATACTCGAGGGTGTTGGTGGACGAATGAGACTGGCAGATGCACCAGTGGAAAATCTGTAATTGAATCGCAAGCGATTTAGAATCAATCTGTTTTGTATAATGTCGTATAGTAATATCAATGTTACGTTGACACCTGGTCAGCTAAAAAAATTACAATCCAAATCAGCTAAGCAATGCGGAACCACAATAACGCTGAAACCTAATCAAATGAATGGCGGAGGGAATAAACTATCGCTGACGAAAACTCAGATTAATCATTTTAATAAAGCGCTGAAAGAAAAAAAAGGAGTTCAGGTTACTCTTTCTGCGAGCGCGATTAAAAACATGGAAAAGACTGGTGGTATATTCCCGTTGTTAGGGTTGATTCCAGGGTTGATTGCCGCAGCGGCCTCAGCGGTGGCTAAAGCGGCAGCGTTAGGAGCCGTTGGTACCGCGGCAGGAATGGCACTAAAGAAAGCAACTGGTGGATCCGTCCGCGCTGGTAAAAAAAAAGGAAAGGGTCTAAGACTACCAGGAACCCCGTATTCATGGTACAGCGGAAGCGGCCTGAGACTAGGACCGGTTTACTAGTTCCGAAATCTTCGATTTCCAAACCGATGGTTCCAATGTCCAATTTTGATTTAATTGATGCCGCTAAAAAACTCGCGATTAAAAATTTCAGAGGTGTTTTTATGAAAGATCAGTTACCGGCACAACCAAATCACGTTGAAACCGGTATTATTAATCTAGATAACAGCGATGGACCTGGAACTCACTGGGTTGCATACGCGATTGATCCACGTGGGATTATTTATTTTGACTCATATGGATTAGCGCCGCCGAAAGAATTTAACCGCTATGTAAGTAAATTAAAAATACCCCGTTGGTATTCCACGTTACCAACACAAACAATGCTTGACCCACCCATATGTGGCAATGAAGTATTAAACGTACTTGATGCTATTTCAAAGGAATCAAAGATTCCTCAATCAAAACCACCCCATGTAATAGTGAATGAGTATACTAGCGGTCGTTGGATTGAAAATCTTTGATTGAAAATCTTTTAGATTGAAAATCCGTTGGATTTAGACAGCGAAAAGATTTTTATGATAATGATTGATATTTGGGGACGACCTTTATCAACGCTGAAGAAACCCGAACCTGGTGGAGTTGAAACCCTTGATAAAATCAAGGGTGTTAAAAAACTAATCGAAGATGAAATAGCCGAAACGTTAAACCTAGCAAGTGTTGATCCTGGTGAAATAGTTGTATTTCAAGATCGTCAGGGTAAATTGAAAACTAGTAATGTCTCTCTCGATGATATTTTGGTTAAACGACGAGATGCAGCAGAGGATGCTATCGCGTTATTTTCCGATCAGGGTAAACTCAAACCAGGTGTACTTGTTTCAACGATCACAGATAAATTAGCAACATTCGATAACACGGCGAATTCATTGAAATCGCTCAATGATAAATATGACGATCATATAGTTGTATTTGATCAGTTTAGTGAAACACAAAGAAATACAATTGACCAAATTGACAAACCCCTGCTAGAATTTTTTGGAAATCCACCAGTGACCACACCAAAACTCACCTCGATAAAAGATTCTATGTTGGAACTAGCTTCTCTTCAATCCGAATATGAAAAACACGTGAAACAGTTTTCAACGCTTCGTAAAAACATCATTGACAAGTTTATTGGAACCCCATTTGATAAAATTGAAAAAACCCTTCCTGATATTAAAAAATCCATCGATGAGCTTAAAACATTCAACAATGCAATGAGGGATGATGCAACGAGGATGATAAGCGTCATTGAAAAAATAAAAATTCCTCATGATAAATCTATCGTCAACAACGTAGTATACACGATTCAATACGGATCATTTGCGTGGACTCCCACAAACAACATTTTAAACATAACCGCAGCAGTCAAGGGTATTTATCGATTAACAATAGTATCACCGAATCAGTTTAATATATCATCGTCGAGTTCATCTGGAGTCAATAATACGGTATCAACGATCATCGACAAGGATACAACTGAACAATTCACGATAACGACCACAGATAGAAATCTAGTCAGGGTTTCAGTAACGTGGTACGTAGAATTCGTAGTGGATTTAAGTAAACAATTAAACTGAAAGGGAAATCCTTCGGATTTCGCAATTGAAAATGCTAGCGCTTTTAAAATAAAATGACGATCCCTTCAGTGTATCAGTATCGCTATGATCAGGTCAGAGAATTTCAAACTAAACTCAGCTCTCTCTGTGAGGAGTATCAAATAAAAATAAAAAAATACCAACGAAGAATAACCGCAGTTGATATCACCGTGTACTCGGTGTCGGGAGTAATCACTGCTGCTGGGATAATACTGTCTTCGGTTACAATGATTGCTCCGGTCGTAGTTCCAATCGCTATTTCCGCGGTGGCTACAATTGCGGGTATATTAACCGGGATCACAAAAAAACTATCATCGTGTAGCCAGAGTAAACCACACAATTATGTAATTAAATTTCACATTGCATCTGCCGGTTACTCGCAATTGTCCTCGTTGATATCATCGTCACTCGACGACACAACAATATCAGATAGCGAATTCTCAACGATGGCTCAATTGTATAAACAGACAATGCTAAAATTAGAGCAGAATAATAATAATAACAATGTCGTCGCAAGAACTACTTCAACAAATAGTAACAAATACAACACCAGTGAAAACAAGCATGATATCAGTAACCTCAATACGTCCTGAATTCAGTATGAATTTCCCGATTCCCGTTCCGGTGAGCGAGATCGCGCTAGCAAAATTACGAGTGTATCATAGCTGGCCCAATATCAGATCGGTAGCATTTGGTGGTCAACAACCAAATAATTCCTTGGTATTCGCGTGGAAAAATCGTGAAGACGGAACCCCAGACTGGAACGTTGTCTCGTTACCAACAGGGTCATATCAAATCGAACAAATCAATAATGAATTACAACGAAGAATTAAATCTATCACTGGAAAAGAATCAAAAATCGCTATAACGGTTCACGAGCCGACGTTATCATCTGCGATCGAGATTAATTCCCCTGGGTATGTTGTAGATATTTATCAGAGTTCTATAAGATCAATATTAGGATGGCCTGAACTACCGCCTCGACGAGAAACCGTTGATATACCAGAACCTGTAAAATCTGATTATGTCACAGACAAGATGAAACCTGATAATCCAATAAAAAGTTATCAAGATTATTCTCCCAACAAGTTTATAGGATATGACAACCAGAGTAATATGATATTTTACACTAGTTTAATCAAAGAAAATTTAACAGCGATGAATAATGATTTTTCATTATTGTTAATATCCTTAAAATCCGGCTCTCTCACCCAAGATGAATTTATCAACGTTGTAGAAGCATGTAACAAAATCATCAACGATATGGAAACATTTCATGCGCAAATTATTCAACAAGTATTAATGAATGAAATTTATAAAGAAGTGTTTGCGGTAGAATACAATATCCCCAAAGAGGATATTCAAACATCTAAAATCCCTGGGTATAACCCCGACGAATTAAAAAAATATCTCAGTTATGCCATCGATATTGGGTTTAAGAAAATCCATGACGATTGGAAGAAATTATCACGACAACAAACAAATATTCTGACATTTAATAACGACCCAGATGGCGGTGGGAGACATATCGCTCCATTCAATGTGAATATATCCTCGGTGATATCATTGAATTTAGTATGTGACGTTATCGAAGGAAGCTATCAAATAAATCTCGAGCAATCAAATCAAGCTCAGCAAGGTTATATTCTATATTCATTTGCACCAACGGCTCCTCCAGGATTTCTAATTATTGAAGACCCAACTAATCCAGTCTATATGCGATGTCATAATAATTCTTTAACGAGAATTAATTTCAAACTCACTGACCAATCTAATAATTTGATTGATCTGCGAGGTGAGGTTTTGCAAATTAGTTTGTTTGTAAAGTCTTAAAGACTTTCATCCTAAAAGGATTTTCGTCCTAGGACTTTCATCGTAAAAAAAATTGTTAGTAAAAATCGAAGATTTTCATAGCAGCAGAGAATGTGAACGCCAATGACAATGGCGTCTTTTTTTTTAAAATTTTTTTTTTATTCTTTGCTCAAATTATTAAAACAATTAATTAAGTATTTTCAAGGAAACCTCAGTTTACTAAATTGAGGCCTATATAAGCAATTTTGGGAAGCCTCAGTTTAGTAAATTGACGCCTAAAAGAGTTGGTCTGTTCACACTCTCTGCATTTTGTTAAATAATTTCGGTTTCCGTAGAAGCCTTATTTTTGCTTGAAAACCTGGTCTGTTCACACTCTCTGCTGCTTGAATTTATTAAACGATCCTTAAAAAGCCATTAAAATGGAAGCCATCAAAATATTATTCATTCATTGTAAACAAGGCAATATTGGAACCTTATCCGACATTATATGATGTGTTTACTAAACGATCCTTAAAAAGCCATTAAAATGTAAACCATCAAAATATTATTCATTTATTGTAAACAAGGCAATATTGTCACATTATTTGACATTAAATGTAAACAATGCAATATTGGAACCTTATTTGACATTAAATGTAAACAAGGCAATATTGTGACATTATTTGACATTAAATGTAACCAAGGCATATTAGAACCTTATTTGACATTAAATGTAAACAAGGCAATATTGTAACATTATTTGACATTAAATATAAACAAGGCAATATTGAAACATTATTTGAGATTAAATGTAAACAAGGCAATATTGGAACATTATTTGACATTAAATGTAAACAAGGCAATATTGGAACCTTATTTGACATTAAATGTAAGCAAGGCAATATTGTAACATTATTTGACATTAAATGTATGCAAGGCAATATTGTAACATTATTTGACATTAAATGTAAATAAGGCAATATTTAAACATTATTTCATATTAAACATAAACAAGGGAATATTGTAACATTATTTGACATTAAATGTAACCGAGGCAATATTGTAACATTATTTGACATTAATTGTATGCAAGGCAATATCGTAACATTATTTGACATTAAATGTAAACAATGCAATATTGTGACATTATTTGACATTAAAGGTAAACAAGGCAATATTGTAAAATTTTTTGACATTAAATGTAAACAAGGCAATATTGTAACATTATTTGACATTAAATGTATACAAGGCAATATTGGAACCTTATTTGACATTAAATGTTAACAAGGCAATACTGGAACCTTATTTGATATTATATGATGAACTTACTAAACGATTCTTAAAAAGCCATTAAAATGGAAGCCATCAAAATATTATTCATTCATTGTAAACAAGGCAATATTGGAACCTCATTCGACATTATATGATGTGTTTACTAAACGATCCTTAAAAAGCCATTAAAATGGAAACCATCAAAATATTATTCATTTATTGTAAACAAGGCAATATTGTCACATTATTTGACATTAAATGTATACAAGGCAATATTGGAACCTTATTTGACATTAAATGTAAATAAGGCAATACTGGAACCTTTTTTGACATTATATGATGAATTTACTAAACGATCCTTAAAAAGCCATTAAAATGGAAGCCATCAAAATATTATTCATTCATTGTAAACAAGGCAATATTGGAACCTTATTCGACATTATATGATGTGTTTACTAAAAGATCCTTAAAAAGCCATTAAAATGGAAACCATCAAAATATTATTCATTTATTGTAAACAAGGCAATATTGTAACATTATTTGACATTAAATGTAAACAAGGCAATATTGTAACATTATTTGACATTAAATGTAAACAAGGCAATATTGTAACATTATTTGACATTAAATGTAAACAAGGCAATATTGTAACATTATTTGACATTAAATGTAAACAAGGCAATATTGTAACATTATTTGACATTAAATGTAAACAAGGCAATATTGTAACATTATTTGACATTAAATGTAAACAAGGCAATATTGGAACATTATTTGACATTAAATGTAAACAAGGCAATATTGTAACATTATTTGACATTAAATGTAAACAAGGAAATATTGTAACATTATTTGACATTAAATGTATACAAGGCAATATTGTAACATTATTTGACATTAAATGTAAACAAGGCAATATTGGAACATTATTTGACATTAAATGTAAGCAAGGCAATATTGTAACATTATTTGACATTAAATGTATACAAGGTAATATTGTAACATTATTTGACATTAAATGTATACAAGGCAATATTGTAACATTATTTGACATTAAATGTAAACAAGGCAATACAGGAACCTTATTTGACATTATATGATGAGTTTACTAAACGATCCTTAAAAAAGCCATTAATATGGAAAGCATCAAAATATTATTCATTCATTGTAAACAAGGCAATATTGGAACCTTACTTGACATTATATGATGTGTTTACTAAACGATCCTTAAAAAGCCATTAAAATGGAAACCATCAAAATATTATTCATTCGAGTTTGCATTTAATTACCTTGACAATGCATTTACTATATAAAGGCAAGTTAACATACGACTGGGTGACATAAGAGTTTGTCTTAACAGCATTCTTGTAGGTGATCATTTTTTTCTTGGATAATTTATCCAATCAAGTGCAGTATCAGATAACCTATGTTTTAAAAAGACGAAACAGTAGGAAATTCTGACTTACTTGTACTAAATGACACCTATAGAATGTTTACATTCTCACGGAAAGTGACTGCCACCTTGGCTCTAGTTAAGTTAATATACATGGGACAAAAGCACATACCATGATGAGCGAGTGTTGTCTGTTAGGTCATACGAATGTAATCAAATCTGCGATTAGTTTGTTTTATTCGAGTCTACGTTGAACCTGAGTTAGGTCTTAACACTGACAGCAATACAAAGGAGGTCTTTCCTCAGCTTTAGCAGATGGTAGAACTTGTTTTTCAACCGTATTAAAAAATTTAAATAACGGAAGAAGCTCTTATGGAAGTTAAATAATGCGTTATTGAGGGAGACGAGATAAATCGGGAAAAATAAATCACGGAAAAATGCCGATTGATAGGTAAAAAAAGGAAAGAAATACCAAAATTTTACGATTCCAAAACATATTAGCTATAATTCCTATTGTTCATATATTTCTGTGTAACATACCTAGTAAGGACCCAAGGTGGTACAGTGGACTAAATCTCTTGCCTCTACCGATTGTTGCCATCTTTCCTCAGTCCGCGTGCGTTCGAGTCTCGGACTCGGCCCATGTCGGTATGTGAGAATGCTTGCCAGTATATTGTATTGTCGTTGGTTCCTACCGGGCTTTGTCCGGGATCTTCATCCTTCAATTATACTTTCCGCCATGCATAACCTATGGCGTTAAATTGAACGCTACATTTTCATAACCCACGATAGCGAATATTGACACAAGGGACACAACTATTGCTAAACGTATGTTCGCATATTCACAATGAGAGCTATTGCCCCTTCTCACTTTCGTCCCATAATCTTCCAATCGGCGACAGTAAAATATCCAATTGCAGTTCTTTAAAGCCCATATGTATGTATGTATGTATGTATGTATGTATGTATGTATGTATGTATGTATGTATGTATGTATGTATGCAGGGTAAGCAAAGCGGTCATTAAAACGTCTGCTCAGCAGCCCCAGATCCTGCCGAAATGTTCCGCTGCCCTGGGTACAGAGCAGAGCGCCACTTGTCCAAGGGACGCCTATGTGCAGATCTCTGACTACAACTCACAGTGGTCATTTTCACCTATTGCTTCGCAAGACGCCCATCGCGTTGGACATTGATAAGTGCATGTAAGGAACGATGAGTGCGATGATTGGGATGAATGAAATAAGTTCACAACATAACCTGTGCGAAAAACAGATTTAAGTGAAACAGCCTTTGTACAAAGACAGCCAGCCTCACTCTCTTGGCCTTGGTAGTTGGATTTCGGTGGTACTAAGCTTCGTCATGGCTGATGACGATTTTGCTAAATTGGATGGCCATAACGTCTTCATGCCCTGCGCTCTCCACAAAGCGTTCGCAAACTCGCCTTCGTGGATCACTCAAATGATCTCTTGCGCCCAGTCTGCCGAAGCTTGCTTTGCATGCAAGGATAGGTAAGCTCCTAGCTCATTGAGAGTCTGAGGCCCGTCAGCTACCCTCAGCCTGGTTTCGCCGGCCAGTGGAAGCCGTTGCCCGCGATGTGGATTCGGCGCACGCTACAGCTGCTTGGAGCCACATGTGAGACCTGAACACCTAGTGGGGATCAAAGGTGGGCGAACTACTCTCACATTAAATAACTTATATTTCAATTGATATATATCTAAAATGATATATCTCAAGTTACGTGTATATAAAATGACGTATATAGTTTTCATCTTGGTATAGCATGCACATGGAAGTTCAACCCTTTGATGAAAATATGTTTAAGTTATCCGGCAATACCTTGTATTCTAATAATTAATGTACTTCACCTGATGACACATACCCGCGTTAATCACTAATTATCATATAAATTGTATGTGGACGAGTGGGTCTTAATTTGCTCTTTTTATTTACTAATTGAATTATTATTACACTTTCCATTGCGTGGTGTGCTGGATCTGGGATATCGTTGCTTTTAACTCTTTCAAATATGTTTTGCTCCAATAGGAATTAGTTTTTGAGACTGCATAGCTATGGACATACAACTAAGAATAGAGATCAACAAATTTGCATTAAACGGAAAACATTCATAGGCTATTGCATTTGTATGGGAAAATATGATCGAGGTTTTCGGATGTAAATACTGCACTACCTTGGATTTGCAGTATATCCACCCGACAAAACGAACTTATATTGTCTAATACAAATAGAATAACCGTTTATTATATGATCATTTTCTTATTCTACATAAGACTTAATTATTTAGACATAAACATAGTACACAAAAAAGTAATTGAATACACAGAACAAAGAAACCGAATATATTACCATAGTCTAACCTAAATACACCAGCGCAGATTCATCATTACACAACAAAAAATATGAGCAGTATACCCATGTACTCGGTATATTAGCAGTATACCCATGTACTCGGTATATTAGGAGTATACTCATGTACTCGGTATATTAGTGCCATACTCATTTTACTCGGTATATTAGCAGTACACTTATGTATTCGGTATATTAGCAGTACACATATGTACTCGGTATATTAGCAGTATACCCATGTACTCGGTATATTAGGAGTATACTCATGTACTCGGTATATTAGTGCCATACTCATTTTACTCGGTATATTAGCAGTATACTCATGTACTCGGTATATTAGCAGTATACCCATTTACTCGGTATATTAGCAGTATACCCATGTACTCGGTATATTAGTGCCATACTCATTTTACTCGGTATATTAGCAGTACACTTATGTATTCGGTATATTAGCAGTACACATATGTACTCGGTATATTAGCAGTACACTCATGTACTCGGTATATTAGCAGTACAGTCATGTACTCGATATATTAGTGCCATACTCATGTGCTATGTATATTAGCAGTACACTCATGTACTCGGTATATTAGTGCCATACTCATGTACTCGGTATATTAGCAGTACACTCATGTACTCGGTGTATTAGTGCCATACTCATGTACTCGGTATATTAGCAGTAAACTTATGTACTCGGCATATTAGCAATATACTCATGTACTCGGTATATTAGTGCCATACTCATGTACTCGGTATATTAGCAATACACTCATGTACTCGGTGTATTAGTGCCATACTCATGTACTCTGTATATTAGCAGTACAGTCATGTACTCGATATATTAGTGCCATACTCATGTACTCGGTATATTAGCAGTACACTCATGTACTCGGTGTATTAGTGCCATACTCATGTACTCGGTATATTAGCAGTAAACTTATGTACTCGGTATATTAGCAATATACTCATGTACTCGGTATATTAGTTCCATACTCATGTACTCGGTATATTAGCAATACACTCATGTACTCGGTATATTAGCAGTACACTCATGTACTCGGTGTATTAGTGCCATACTCATGTACTCGGTATATTAGCAGTACACTCATGTACTCGGTGTATTAGTGCCATACTCATGTACTCGGTATATTAGCAGTACACTCATGTACTCGGTATATTAGCAGTACAATCATGTACTCGGTATATTAGCAGTACACTCATGTACTCAGAATATTAGCAGAGTACTCATGTACTCGGTATATTAGTGCCATGCACATGTACTCGGTATATTAGCAGTATACTCATGTACTCGGTATATTAATGCCATATATAATCGATATATTAGTGCCATATTCATGTAATCGATGTATAAGTGTCATATATACTCGATATAGTAGTGCCATGTGTATTCCATATATTAGTGCCATATATAATCGATATATTAGTGCCATGTGTACTCGATATATTAGTGCCATATATAATCGATATATTAGTGCCATGTGTATTCGATATATTAGTGCCATGTGTACTCGATATATTAGTGCTATATGTATTCGATATAGTAGTGCAATATATACTCGATATAATAGTGACATGTGTACTCGATATAGTGGTGCCATGTATACTCGATATATTAGTGCCATGTGTATTCGATATATTAGTCCCATATATACTCCATATTTGTGACATGTGCATTCGATATATTGGTACCATGTGTACTCAATATATTATTACCATGTGTATTCGATATATTAGTGCCATATATACTCTATATACTAGTGACATGTGTACTCGATATATTAGTGCCATGTGTACTCAATACATTAGTGCCATATGCACTCAATATATTAGTGCCATATGCAGTCGATATATATTAGTTCCATATGCACTCGATCTATTAGTGCCATATGTATTCGATATATTAGTGCCTTGTGCACTCGATATATTAGTGCCATATGTATTCGATATATTAGTGCCGTGTGCAATCGATCTATTAGTGCCATATGTATTCGATATA